>OZ037994.1:37286851-37311851 GCA_964035705.1 Porites rus
GTCTGCCAATGTAACTTTAAACCACTGTCAGCCAACTGACAGCCTTGCCCGGCGTAGTTTCGTTTTTATGTTGAATTGGTAAGTGTGACATATTATATCAGCTTATATATAGGGGCAAAGCGACTGGTCTTTTACCTGAGCCCGCGAGACAGTCATGTGATAATTGTCAGCGGATGTCTGATTTTGACCGCTGTCAAACTAATCGTACTCATACGGATGGCTTACATAACTAAGAGGCTAGTCAAGTTGTGCAAGATCTATTGTGACATTTGACATCGGCTTACATGAAGTGTGTGTACGGACGGGCGTACGCTACGTCATAACCAAATTTTCTGGGATGGATAGTTTACCAAATTTTATTACCCATGGTGCTCCGCTGCGCGCGCTTCGCGCGCGGCAGCTCCGCTAAAAAAGGTACCCCTTTCGCGCGGAGCCTCCCCATATAGGTCATTATGTGGAGTAACCCCCGGGATAAAAAGCGCCACCAGGAGCCCATTCCTGGCGCCATATATGACCTCCTGAATGAACACTTTTATCTTATGCACACGCTAGCCTGTGTCGCTCCTGCCTGTGTACAGTCGTCCCTTCTATGATGGTTCAAAAAATTGAATGAGTTCATTTTCATCCGCTCGGTTCGCAGTGTATAAAAATACTACTGATAACGAACTAAAAGAAAACGTTTTCTTCGCTTAAAAACTCTGTCCATGTCGAACCAGTTTGGTTTAGTTTAGACCTTGACCTGGCCTGGCTTGACTGTAAAAATCTTTGAATTCCTAATGAATTACCGTGTCTTCCGAGAGAACCATTACACATGATAAATGAACTTTTACTAAAGATACGTACACCACCAGAACGTATCAACATTTTTTTGCCTTCTAAACGTGGTTTCAAAATGGCTTCTCTTAACGTTACATAACTAGCTTGACTAACGGTGAGGGTAAAAGGCGGAATGAGTTTGCGGAATGGCATGTGGCATGGCTTGCGGAATGACATAATTATGCGGAATGTAAAATATGGAAATTGGTGCAAAGAAATAAATTAAACTGAAAGGCATGCGCGCGTCATTGCCGCGCCTTTTTTGGCGCCAATTTGAGTGAGCAACTGCTTCACTGGTTGACGCATTTAGACATTTATCTAAAACATACCTGAGAATTGGCTAGGGTACCTGAAAGCAGCCTCCAAACGAAAACATTGAAGTCCGGTAAGTATAGTGAGGCGTGACCAAAATGACTTAGTCTCCTCGATTGTAAAGTAACAAGACGAAATATCTTCTTTTTCCGTTATCCGTAGCGAATTACCATTGTTAAAATCCTTATTTTTCGATAGAAGGGAGTACCAGAATACTTTTGCGGTTGATTGTTTTGCTTCTTCAAAATACTGTCGGCACCGAAAATGTTACTCCTTCGATCAAGAATTACGTTGCGTTACTTCCGTCTCGTCAAACGTACGTTGTGCCACGTGCAGTCACGGAACAGACTGTCACGCAGAGTCGCAGGCAGGTAAAGTTCAGTGTTTCAAAATGGCTAAAATTAACCCAGTTTCACCTTTTTACCCCATTCTTTGATTGAAAAAAGCAATTTTGCAAAGGAAAAACCTACAAGACGTACGAAAAACGAGCCTTTAAGCTGTAAATATCTATTTATGTGCGTTTCGAAATTGGAAGTGTTTACACAATACAGACAATTACCGCCAGCCTACCATGAAAATTCCTGAACTTCGATGGTGTCTTACAGAGATTTCCTTCACTTACCCAAGCCAATTCCCAGGTATGTTTTAAATGAATGTCTAAATGTGTGATTTAAATAGCAAGAAGAGAATTTGGAGTTATACCACATGTTAAATATTGCCGTCGAAAATGAGTAACGAACTTAAATTTTGTCCCTCATTTTTAAAATTATTTCAGTACGACCAGCTTCCCTATTGTCCAGAAAAAATCTTCTAGTGGAAGGAAAAGAATTTTTCTGTTCGTGGAAAGTGTCCAAATTTCTCCATCCAGCTTCGTTTGCGAACGCGAGGAAAGTTGATGTTAGCGAATTTGAGACGGACTCCGACATCGAAAACCGATCTTCTACTTTTTCTCACGAATGAAAGGCTTTCGGCGGGAACAATCTACGTTAGGTTTCTTATAAACCTAAAAGCTATCTATGAACAAAGATGAAAGAACTTGATTTTCAACTCTTGCCACGAAATTAACATTTTGGTTTCGCACGTCTCAAGCTCGCAACTGAGGAAACAAAATGCAAGATTCGATTCATCTCTGAATATTATCAATTATGTCACGATCACGTAACCCACAGTCTCATAAAGAAACACTTCCCACACGGTTTGGAATACAAATATAGGTAACAAGAAACTGTTAAGTTAATCGTACAAACATCTTATGCAGAAAACATTTATTAAAGTAGAAGGGAGCGTGACCTTCGAAAACATCTTTTCTTCAATAGACGAAGAACCTTTTTGGCTGTGCAGACAAGGCTGGTCGACAATGAGCCTTCGTGGTTTTTTGATTGTCATCGTATGTTAAGCCCGCAACATTAAAACAGCGGCTACGTTTGCAAATTGATTGGCGCCAAAAAAAGGCGCTCTTTTCAGTTTAATTTATTTCTTTGGAAATGATCTGCGTATATTAAATTCCGCATAATTATGTCATTCCGCAAGCCATGCCACATGCCATTCCGCAAACTCATTCCGTCTTTTACCCTCACCGCTTGACTAAGCATATCGATGAACTTTAGAATTCTGCTTGCCAATTATCCTTTAGATGTTATCTCAATCAATGAAACGATGAAGGTTTTACCCGGATACAAGATAGTACGACGTGACAGAAATAGAAATGGCGGGGGTGTTTGCTTCTATATCAAAACCGCCATTACCTATTTACGCACAGAATCTAACTAAAAACAATCTGGAAAATTTGTGTCTTGAAATCAGAAAACCGAATTCAAAACCGTCTGTTATTGTCCATGATACAGGCCACCTAATTCTCCCGATGAAGTATTCTCATCTCTGGAAAATCTTATTGGACGTCCGCGCGTCTTGATTCCGAAAATGTCGAATTCTATTTAATGGGGGATATGAATTGCAACATGGCTTCAATGTCTGACACTAATTCTCGCTTGTTGTCGGACATCACTAACCTATATGGCCTTCACCAGCTGATAAACGAGCCTACGCTTCACTTACGCAACATCTACTCTAATAGATCGGATATATACTAACTAGCCCGATAAAGTAGTCTGCTCTGGAGTTCGTCGAGTCAGCACCAGCGACCTGCATAGTCTCATTTTTGCTTATCGAAAGCTGTCGGTTAGAGCCGCTTCCAAAAGACATAACGTGACTATTTTCGCAGCGACATTGCTTCTCAAAACTGGGATGTGTTGAACAATTTTCAAGACCCAAATGACATGTGGCATGAGTGGAAAATTAAGTTCTTAAATGTTGTTGACTCTCAAGCTCCTTTACGAACAAAGCGGGTCCGTTCAAACAGATCCCCATGGATCAACTTCAGAGTTGAAAAAACTTATGCATGAACGAGAGCATCATGAAGCCGTTGCAGCTTGGACATGTAACTAACTAAATTTTTCGACTTGAAAAACGCTCTTTTTCACTCACTTGTAACCTGGGACCAGGCTACGCGTTGGGGAAAAAAAGGAGAAAAAAATCGGCGAGCGAAGCGAGCAGAGCAGTAGTCTGGGTGGCCGCCCGTTCCAATATATATTTTTCCTATTTCATCCCGTTTATAGCCTTTCCTCCACTGTGGAGCCTGGTCCCTGGCTAACTCACTTGCTAACAGTTTCTTTCCTTGTTTAGTAGCTTCTCGTTGAAATAGTCACGCGTAATGTATTCAAATTAACAGAATGAATTAAAACTTAGTCAGACAATAAGTCCCTGAACAGTGATTTAATTTGTTCCTTTAATTTTTGCGCAAAACATGCCAGAACCGATAAATTTGACAAAAGAGTGTAGATATATATTTTCTCTGAAAAGAAGACTCTGGACTGCTCTGGACCCTGCTGAGGGGGTTCACATGACCTATCAATTTTAACCGCGTCCGGTTCAAATGCACCATCGCTTTCAGAATCATCACACGGAGGTGATTCCCTGCAACCCTTTTTAAGCAGCTTCTAAACGGCGTAATTCCTGGTGCGAATCCTTACACTGTTCTTGGCAGTAATCATGCTTTCCTTGACGCCAATGACTACCATACGATCCGGCTCACACAAAGGCGTCAGGCTGTCATTCGTTCCTGCTTGCACAACACCGTGTCTCCGACTTAAATTTTCATCACGGCTGGGTATCTTCTTTTACCAGCGTATTGCTTCATCTTCTGTTTTTGTTCTCGGCCGCGACAGCGAATAATCGTGTGGTCCATATGTTTAGGTTGTCCCTTGACCTCAGGGAACTTTTCACGTAATTCCCTTCCGAGCATGAGCCTGTTCAGGATGACTCCAGTAGTTGCATGCTCAGTTACTCTGTTTGCCCTGATTCCCCTGTGCACTTCGTTCCTCAAAGGTTTGACTTCCAAAGAAGCGATCCCAGCGGTCTTCTTTATTCTCTGCATAAAACTTTCTACATCGCAGTTTGCTTCTGCCCATCAGGGTGTCACTTAACGGTGCTCAAACCTCTCCTCTTGCGAGTATTCTTCACATTTATGGCTGTTGAGGGGTGGTCCGTTATCTAATTTGATCTCTTCTTGCACCCCATATGTGTAGAACACCCTCCTGATTATCGGTATTGCTGCTTTCTCGCTCTTGGACTCCTCGAATTCAACCACTGGGTATCTGGCATATTGAGAGTAGAATATGAGGGCGAGGTCACCACTCGCCATTGGTCCGCAAAAGTCCACGCTGAGTTTTGCGGGCACAACGATCCGGTCCCCTCTCAAGACAATCCCTTCTACTATGGTGAGTTCATGGAAAACTTGCCTATATTGCTGTGCCCTTGCATCATTTGTGTCTATCCAGCCTTGGTTGATACACTTCTATAGCGCTTGTAGTGCTGGATCTTCGTCAGTGGCGTCGTTTACTTGGTTTCTGGTGAGGGCTTTGGGCGTGCTGCACGTTACAACATAGTTTACATAATGTCGTACCTCCGTAGTCGTTCTCAATTCGAACTTGGATCACTCGCAGAGTGGCATAGGGTGCCGTGAGGTGTAATCTGATATGCCGGTTCTCTTTCCCTTTTCTCGACTATGAAATCGTAGTCCATCATACGGTTGGCTATCCTTTGGATCCGGACCGAGGATGTAGGGGTGGGTTTGTTGAACACACTTTCGAGAGGCTCTGAGTCTGTCACGATCTTAAAGGGTCTTCCATACAGGAACAGGTGAAATTTATTGCACCCAAAATCACTTACTAAAGTTTCTGATTCAATATGGCTGTACCATTTCTCCAGGTTACTGCACCACTTTCCAACATTGTCCTCCAGGCAACTGGGAAGAGTGGTCGCTTACGTCAGATATCAAGTTTCCACTGATTTTGACATGTTCAGGGTTCTTTACAAAAATATTATCGATAAGAGTGGATAAGATTATTGCGAGCTTGGGTTGGTTAATTTCGCGATGGAAACGAAGGGAAAAAATCAAACTGTCTTTCGTCATATTAAGGGCTTGAGATTGTCTCTGGGCCAAATTTCAGAACTCTTGCGACTAAGAAAGGAAAGTTAATGCAATGTTAAACTGAAGTGGCCGGATACTGGGCACATACTGTGTTGTTTACATGCTGTACGTGCCAGGGAATCCCACGCTTTGCAAACCAATTGGCCTTGACGTGCAGGTTCACGTGACCTGTTTTCAAGATACCAATGCGGATTCCGTCGCCACGATCGTAAGTGCTCTACACAGTCAGCAATTACTTTTCTTACTGACTCCATTAGAAGAAACATGGATGTTGGACTCCTAACAGGTGGACTTTCGTAAGGCACCAAATCTGTTTTCGCGTGAGGTGATCTGTCCAGTCCTCTCTCTTGCCGCCGCTATATTGGAAAACGAGAAGACCCTGGGGACAAGGTTGGACAGGCCTGATACTCAGGCTACAGTCTAATTTTAGCGGTGTTGATTTTAGGAGTCAGATTAGAGGAGATATTAATGGAAGAACATCAAAAGTTAGAAACTAACAGCTGAACGTCGAGCCCTATAGGTACGGCAGGGTAAGGATCGATTCTTATCTTTGTCTGGTTTTGTACCTTTAAGTCTCCTTTTTAACTAAAGACTGCAGCAATATTGAATTTAATAAGCAATGTTCGCAAGTTTAGCTGAGCTTAAAGTGTAGCTTGAACTTATAAAGAAGTTCAAGAAAAATGAATTCCACCTAAAATATTAATGAACTCCTCTTTATCGAAACTGTAACGTTAACCAGCTTAACCAAGATGAAACGCGTTGGTATTTTTGACGAGAAAATCATACGCTCAACCCACTTCCGGCTTTGAGCACTGATTGAACTTGCATCGAGTCTTACACAGTAAGCTTATGTATTTTGAAATAATAAACGAACATTTTGATTCTTCAGTGGTAATTAATGGCCGCCAAGGCATTTCGATCAAATTGTAAGTCGGAATAATGCAACTTTTTTTCCTCTTAAATAAGTAAATACTTTCTTGTATTCAACTGTGTAATATCATTAGCCCGCAAGTACCATATCCAAAACGAGAAGTAAATACAGACACGTTTTATGTGCATGAACTACCGTAAAATTCCGAAAATAAGCCCCGGCGCTTATATTTTTCAAAGGCCCTTTTTGAGGGGCTTATTTTTGGAGGGGCTTATATTCGGAGGGGCTTATTTACGGAGGGAAATTTTGCGTTTCTAAATTGATTGGGCTAGCCTTATAGTTGGAAGTAAATCTATCGTTTTTGCTTTGTTTTACTTTGTATTTGAGTCTAATTTTCCAAGTACAAGCCCCCGGCGGGCTTATATTTGGAGGGGCGATTTAACGGAGGATTTGTTGCGTTACCCGTTTGGGGTGCTTATATTTGGATGGGCTTATCCATGGAGGGGCTTATTTTCGGAATTTTACCGTATTTTGAATGCTTCAGTGTAACAGTATCGGCAATCTACTGTTTTAATCCTAAATTAAGGCTATGTTTTGTACGAACTTGGGTATTGCTGTAGATTAATGAAAACGAGAACCGCAGCGCATAGCTGACTTATTCGATCTGATAAATTCACTTTTCTTTGTCGTTCCTGCAGACATCTGGTGCAAAATAAACAATTTGTTAAAGTACTATGAATATCAACTCACCAAACGTTGCTTAGAGGGAAGACTCGAAGGTTTCAAGGTTTCTTCATGGTTTCTTAAAATAATGAAGGTCGTCGAATACCGAATAGCTAAGATTTTTATCATTGTTGTAGATGGTTGCATCATCATTATTCACGAGGTTATCACGTGCGATTCTAGTTTAATGAGACAGTCTTTAACTGTCAGGGGCACCCAACGAGAATGTAGTTCAGAACCACTTAAACATAGCATTGTTGAACGTATTTTAGTATTTAAACGGTAGATATAGGTATATTTTTATCCCCTAAAAATGTTTCATCTGTCAGGATTTCCTAGCTGAAAGTCTAGTGATCCGAAAACTGTAGGGATCAAAACTTACACCTTTTCGAAAATTTCAGTCAGAAAAAAGGCTCCCGAAAATTCTAGGTGACCTTTTTATGATTTTTTACCCTGGGTGATACCTAGCTTAAAAATGGCCGCAATTATACCATTTTTTAGATGTTCGAAAATCCTAGGAGAGGCAGGCAAGCAAGAAATTTTAGAACTAATGTTCCGAAAATTCTAGATCTCAAGTCATCTTCCGGACAGATATTTTCCAAAAATTGACGTCGGGTGCCCATGAGTTTTTACTTCTTAAAAGAAAAGAGCCTTTGTTTAGGTACTAGTTACAAAACTAAAGATTTCTCTTTCACTTTTTACATTCAGATCATTTTGTTTGCCGGAAAGTAAGCCTTAGAAATTAAAAGGACGTTTGATCGATTCACGCTCGCGCATTCTAGTCTTATTTGAAACTTTATAACGGAAGGACATCTGTGAGCAGGGAATAAGTTAGCACAGAATTTGATTGTCGGCGAATTTCTGTAATCGTCCATCGTTCTGCTAGTGATAAGCTAGCCGTTGTTCACTCGTCTTGCTTGTTTGGGGCTGAGTCTTATTCCGGTCAAAGAGAGCCAGACTGTCTGGCAAGGTTTCCAATATAAATTAAAGATTTGTGAACTCATGTCTGGCAAACTCTCCAAGTGTTTATATATACACAGTTAAACGCACCTTATAACCTCATCTGCTATTAACGTGTGTCTTTAGGTCCATAACTTTCAAAACAACTGCTCCACAGAATGTTCCTGCGTAACGCAAAAGAGTATTGAAGTATGACTGCACAATAAATGTCACAAAATCTACCTGGGCGGTCCTTTCGGGATTTTCTGTCTTTACGCTGTTCAAGCAAATCGAGATTTTTTCCATATTGACTGTACGACTGTATATTTCAACTGTAAGTACTTTCCTTAATATACGCGCGAGCAAGAGCCATAATAGGACAGAGAGGGAGTCTCCCAGTCACGCCCTTGGGATATCTTAATTTCAAAAAAGTTATTTATATCAATGGCTTCGCAATTAGCCTGGCTCTAAAACAGAGGCTAATGGAACAACTTGGAAATTATCTATTTCATGTTTGTCCAATTTTTTGAAAGTTTCACAAAAATCGCAGGTTTTGTTGAGGCCCTCTCAACCTCCTCTTTCACTGCTTTATACTGTTCAGTGAATTTTTGAATTTTGCAGAAATTTCCAATTTTTTTTAATTTGCAGTTTTCAAAAAAACCACAGATTTTTACCTCCCCTTTTACTGCGTTTCACTAATGCAGTGAATTTTCAAATGTTTTGTAATTTTTGCAAAGTCTGTGTGCAAACCTGGACATATCTCATTAGATCATTTCAGTGCAACCCAGCTGCAGTTAGTAATTTATGGGACACTCGATCCTGCAAGGAAACTGGCTGTGTGTATTCTTGCTGTTGAGTTATACCCCAATAAAACAAAAACCAAAACAACTAGGCAATAAGTTAGGCAAGTTTACCTTTTTTATTATTATTGTGTTTCACTATTCATTTGCAAGGCAGTGTCCATGGAGTCTACCTGGTGAAGTGCTCTTCAAATCCTTACCTCAAAAATGTCAGGCCTGTGAGTCCAACAGGACAGGAACAGGAACAGGAAAAGGTGGATACATAACCACTATTCACTGGGTTAACTACAGCACTGACAGCTGAGAGTCACATAAGTGTTATCTGACAAGTGGAAAGTATGATTAATATGTTACTATAGCAAGGACTTATATTCTCCTTCAACATGTATTAATCAGTCATGGCTACCTCATCTGATTATCCTGAGGTCGTGAAAGCAACAAGGTCAACAAGGAGTCTGCACGATTCAGAGGTTCATTCTTTTTTTTATTTCTTGTTACAAAAAGTTAAATTACTTTATTTATGAATATCATACTATTGTTGACATGTCAGCTGGCATTTGTTGACTGACATGGTTGTCATGTTGACTAATATTAAGCATTATTTCAAATGAGGCCTGGTCAACATTTGACTTGACAGTCGGCCAGTATGTTCACATAAGGGTGCTTAATTTAGTTCACAAGATCCAAGAAATTTATGGTTAATTATGCCTTGTTTGTTTAGTGGATAACTTCGATTTACCTCTATACACCTAATTGAAGTTTGTGTTTTGTATTACATTTGAAAAAAAGAAAGTGACAAATACATGCCAAAACATATCAAAGTCATTTCCCACGCAGAAGGACATTAGATATTTGTGACTCTTACGCGGTTGCGCAGTAGTATCAAATTGCAAGATGGCGAATCGTCTAAAGAGAGAATTATGCCCACCATAGCCTGCGAAAGGCAGACGTTTCTCCTCGCTTATCGCCGTTGAGAGCAAGACGAAACGTCTGCCGTTCGCAGGTTATGCCCACCAAAACGTTATACAAAGAAGCTAAATGATCTGAAGGGTTGCAATGCCAAAAAAAAAGTCGAAAACGGACAAAAAACTTTACGATATAGAGATTGTGCGGGTGGACAAGGAAAGGAAACGATTTAAAATTCATTTTGTTGGGTTTGGAAATCAATTCGACGAGTGGCGTGATTTCAGAACCAGCGGTGGACAGTTTCCGTTTGTTTGGAGAAAAGTTTTGTCCCCGGTGAAGAATCATTGGAGGACAGAAGGCATATTTTTCATGGGCCTTTATACCGAGCTATTAAAAGAAAGATGTGGTCAAGCCGGCGAGAAGACCCTGAGGTCAGGATAGAATTACCCATAGAACCTGATGTGTTTTCCTGTGATCTCAGTCGGGCAACCAAAAGCAACTTTCAGATAGCGGAAACAGAAAAAAAAAACTACTTAATTTATTAACGAACGTCAAAACAAAAATGAGGGGAAAAAAGGATAATCAGAAAGTAAAATGGTTAACTCGATCGGTCGACTACTTAATTGTTTATTTGGAGCGTAAACGAGGGAAAATAGCCTTGCACTGATGTATTTTCCCCGCCTTTGAACCCGTCGGACTGGTCTTCTGTAGCCGTCACGAAAGCAGCAAAGCTTGGCAGTATAGCCAGCACCAAAGCGCTGAGTTCAATGCCCATTTTACGTTGACAAAGTTCAACAAACCGGCATAAATTATATATCAAAACGCGCCAAATTTATTGCAGGTTTTGAATCTGGCAGTAACAGGCATCTATTCGAGATTTCTTGTAACAGACTTGTAAAATATTATGCAATAGGTAACATGAAATCGCTTGTTTACGTGTGAAAATCTCTCACTATTATTTTTATAATTTAGCAATTATTTTCTTATTAGTTTTAACTACGTGACAAGGGATCAGTATTGAACAATTATCATAATTTTTTATTGTAAAAGACTGAAGCAAATTAAGTGGGCATTGTTCTTGAACAGAAGTAGCAACAGTTTACAACAGTTTATTGTTATTTATTGTCATTGCTCTTGTAGGCTTGCTATGGTGACACCAGTGTTCCAGTGTTACATGTTACTCTTCTTGGTGGTGAGTGGGGTTCATCTGCTGGTGGGTTGTCAACCATAAACAGAGAGCTTGCTATTCACCTTTCAAATCATTCAGCGGTGAAGATTTCTTTACTAGTCCCAGAGGGAGTTTGCAACACTGAAGAAATAAGAGAAGCAGATGGCTATGGAATCACTATTGTTGAGGCGAAACAACGTGCAGCATATGATCGTCTTGATTGGTTGAGCATCCCACCCCAGGACCACGTCATGGACATCATTGTTGGCCATGGTGTTAAACTTGGTCGGCAAGTACAATTCATTAGAGATTCTGCTCAATTTCCAAATTGTAAGTGGGTACAAGTGGTTCACACTGCTCCAGAGGACCTGAGCAGATACAAATGCTATAATGACCCCATTTCAAAAGGTGAAACAAAACACGAATCAGAAGTTGGGCTTTGCAAACTTGCTGATCTTATTGTGCCGGTGGGACCCAGACTAAAAGAAGCATACTCTTCATATTTACAGCGATGCAAGACAAATCAAGACCTTTTTTCCATTACTCCGGGCCTTTTTCAAAGGGAGTTTGGGGATTTAGTGGCAAAACAAAACTTTTCCTAATGATGGTGAATTTAAAGTGTTGTTATTTGGTCGTGGGGATGATGAGGACTTTGAACTCAAAGGATACAACATTGCTGCTCAAGCATTTACTGATCAACGGTTGAATAAAAAACCTTATCATCTAATCTTTGTTGGAGCGCCTGAAGGAAAGCAAGAAGAAGTTAGAGAAAAACTTCTTCAGCGCGGTATTGTGGAAGCGCAGTTGACTGTTAGAAAATTTGTACAAAGTAGAGAGAGACTGAAATATTTGCTGTGCGAAGCTGACATTGCCATAATGCCGTCAAAATCAGAGGGATTTGGTCTTGTCGCACTTGAGGCCTTGTCTGCAGGACTACCCATTCTTGTAGGCAGTAAGTCAGGATTTGCCAAAGCATTAGAGAATGTTTTTCATGGTAATGCATGCATCGTGAATTCAGATGATCCTGCAGAATGGGCAAAAGCAATAGAAGCTGTTCATTTAAGGCATGGAATGAGGCTTCAAGAGATAAAATCACTTAGAGCATCTTATGGGGAGATGTACTGTTGGAAGGAGTAATGTGAAGCACTTGTGAACAGAATGCAGAGATTGGGACATGGTAAGAGTTATTTGTTAAGAGCTGGTGTACTTAATTATTCATGTTGTACCAGACATCACACTAATATAGTTAATTCGTAGCACAATATATGCAAATACAAGAGTGCAGTGATATACATGTGCACAGCTTTTAAAGTTGTATTGGAAGTTGTCAATGCATGTAAAGATCTGTGATGTGTAGAATTAAAAGGTCTCCACCATGTTTAAGGGTCACAGTTGTCTATGACCGTCAGAATTTATTTTTAGTGTTACTTGTAACGAGTGGTTATGGGTGTTGGAGATGTGAATGTGTTAGAAAAACATAATTTTTATACATTATTTTGTAAGAAGCTTATAATAAAGGCTTGTTCTCGCACCAGATGCTTCTGATATACCAAAGGATGTTTCTGTCACTGAAAAGCAGTCTGTTGCAAAAACACATGCTTCAACGTCTGGTTTCTCGGGAGAGCAATGTCCAGTTGATGAACAGCCTAAAACTGAGGATTCAGTCAGATTAAGTGAAGAATCTCCCTCAACTTGCCATACTGCTAGCATTTCAGGGCTCACTTCTGACCAAGGTATGGAATTACATTGACAAGGTGCCACTCTTTTTTATTGTGTCTTAATAAACTCTTGATAATTTTTGGCCCTTTTAAAGGGACGCGATCACGGTTATGCGCATGCGCGCCGTTTGTCTCTTCAGAATAACTAAATTCGAAATCGCCAGTACCGGTACAATCATTGAAAGTCTTTCGTTTTATTCCGACATCTGTCGCTTTGGTTGGCTTAGTTATACTTCGGTAGTGGTGATTAACGTGTGGCTGTGTTGTTTGACTGGTTACGTTTTAAGAAGACGCAAAAAATAATGTTTTGATCATGGAGGTTCAGAAAAGCATCGTGGCCGTCCGGCAACAGGACTTTCTCGAGAGTCTTTGGAGATAGAGAAGCATAGCCGATCGATCTGGTATGATTCTAGGAGTAGTGTGTGGCTTACGAAAAGAATACACGACACTTGGAAAGTGGTTAAAGGCATGAGTTCGTTCAACTTTGATTTGATTTTTGACTCCGACCTGTCGTTATACCGCAACAGGCCGCGCGATCTTCACCGATCTGGTACACTTGAAATGTTCCTTGTATCTTTGTTTTACGATCGTATATGTTTAAGAATTGATGTTTTTAAAATAAATTATTGTCTGAATATTCTGTTTATAATCTAGTTTCTTTATGTGTTCTACTCGATAACATTTATTTGCGGAACACTGACCCGATGATGTAACGCGAATGAATTTGTTCATTTGCTGATAAGCAACTGAAATTTATCCTCATTTAAGGATAATCTTTATACTCATACGTTGTGTGTGTTTGTCACCGGTAAGGCGCTTTTTGTAGGTAATTCTGGGTTTATATAAGGCGAACTGAGAGAACAGTAACAAAATGTTTGTTTACAAATTTTGTTTGCCGATCGGTGTCTGCTTTGTTAGCGTGGGTACGACCTCGTAAAAATACACTTTGGTAAATGTTTGTTTCAAAGCAGGAGAGGGCTGTAAATTTTATTCTTATCGGCTGCAACATATATCTGAGGAGTAGCAAAGAATAAACTTGAATTATGGGGATATATAAAATCAAACCAAATGCCCGGAAATACTCTCGCGTCGCGAACAATGAATTTGAATTTTGTAAATTTACTTGCGTGCATCTAACTCACTTCCGACTGGTTTAAAAACAATCAGCTACTGTCAGAACTCACACATGCGCATTATCGTGAACCAGTCCCTTTAAAGAGTAACTGTTTTTTTTTCACTTTCTGCTATTCACCATTTTCACAAAGACGATAACACACCTTGTGTACTTTCCGAAATTTTGCATAACCTTTGTCTTTGATTTCTCTTGGGACAGGTGTAATTCCCAGGAGAAATTGGAAACAATCGGTTATGCAAAATTTTGGGGGGTAAACAAGATGCATTACGGTCTATGTGAAAATGGTGAAAAGCTAAAGAATGCTCTGTTTGTGTAAAAGCTTTCCCACACAACAACGAGTTAAGAAGCTTGCCTCTCAGTTTCCTTATACATTCGTAAATTGTAATAAGAAGCCGTAATTAACTTGTAGTTAATACGCTTTTAATAAATAATTTTCAGAAACAGCAAACACTGTTAAGATGTCAATCACCACACGTGATTTAAGTAGTGAACTGGAGGACGTCGTGGATAGAATGTTAAGGCAACAACTTAAAGCTTACTTGGAATACAATAAAAAAAACAAGCTTTCTACAGCCAGCGGACTGAGTGACTTCATTAAGCATGTAGAAAATACTTACAACTTTACTTTAACATCTGTGGGTGTTGGATCTTTGGTAATAAAAGGTCATTGTGCTGGCCTGCAAAGTCTGGAAAGTCTGTGGAATGATTATTGTTCTGGTGTCCTGAATGAAGCTGCAGAGAGGTTTTTGGTAACTGATGATATGAAAAAAAAAGTCAACTTGGTGACACTCAGATTAAAGACTATTAGTGAGAAAGAAAGCTATTTGACTTGCAAAAAAGCTCTTATGGAAAAGTCGGGTGAGTTGGTTTAGCACAATTTCTTGGGCAATTATCTTTAGAGGTCTTAAGACAAGAAATTGATTGAATTCTCTGCTAGTGCTTTACAGCAATGTACTCATAAGTATACATGTACATGTAAAAATTAATCGGTCATCTTAGAGACTTCAATCGAGATAATGGAACAATAGACGTTTTTACCGATACGGCGGCAATATTGAATTAATTCTATTCAAGGAGAATTATGCAACGCCCAGGGGGCATGAGCACGATCTGTTGTATTCGCTAAGTATTAGAAATATGGCCTTTCGACACTGTACTGTTTGTATATTTCTCGGGAAAAAGGTGATCATTATTACATCCAAACACGGCCCAACTATGGTAGGCGGAATGGTGCAAAATTCAACGAATCAAAATCACCACCAACATCAACAACCAATCTGCAGTTCAACATTTTTTTTCTACATCAACAATAAAATCCGTCCAACTTCAACGATTAATATAATAATCAACCATCGAAATATGCCTAATTCAACAACTAGAGAAAATCAACATCAACAAAAATTCCTCTTTTCTTCAACGACGATTTGCCTCACAACCAACATCGGACATCAACTTCAGCAACAAAACACGTTCAACAATTTGGGGACGAACGACTGGCTATGGTCGAGGGAGGTTGGGACCCAGGAATTCTAATCATGGGGCTTGCTGGGAAATAGATGCAACCAAATGCAAGGTATCGGGTGGAACTTCTTTTTTACAGATTTGGAACAGTTAGTCTTAGTTTATGAGCAATTGTAGCCTGGGGTATCAGGTGTTTCTGGAGGAAAGGAGGAACCGGATGGAAGCGAAAAAGGGAGAGACCGGAAGGAGCGAAACGCCTGACACAGATGCTTTTACTGGAGCCTTCCACCCCCACACAGCATGATTCGATACCATCCAATCAAAATCACTTTCGGCCACTGGGTTGTCAACTTCAAAAAGCTCACCTAAAATAAATCTCACCTTACTGTCCGGTCGACCTCCGGTGCTTGTGTTGCTACGATTTCGCTTTCTTCTGAAACCTCCAATGAGGAGTTTTCGAATACTTGCAATGAAAAACCTGCCGTTTTTGAGGAGTTATAACATGTTTTAGGAATTGTGCTAGTGTAAGATCGTCAACACTCTGTTTGTAAATAAATGTGTGCCCGGAAAATTGTAAATTGCTTTTGTTTACACAGTTACAACAGGCGCTCATTCATAAGCAGGTTCCTGAGAGGCTGGCAGCTAAAAAGCTCATGTAGATCAGGCCGAGAATCGTCCGAGGGAAAATCTATTTTTAATACAGGGCAACCTCGCTCTAATTTTATTCTGAGTATAAACAACACCCGGCTTTTAACGGCAGGATGTTATAAATCAGATCTTAGACTTCTGAAGCACCTATATCGTCTTCTTTGTCCCGGTGTTGTGAAATCAATACTCGTAGAAGTCGGGTATATGAGGCTTTTCCATACTCCGAGAACATCTTTCCTTTTAACTACGAGCTTTGAAAACACAATTCTTGCTCGAGTTTTATTTTTATTCCAGGAAAGAACTTGTGAGAGCACCCTCTACAGCCTTTTTGAATTCGTCTCTGCGTCTCTGTCCGTAAAAGTACCACATGAAGCGGGCCAAGAATGTTTTGTCTTTTTACAGTCGGTCGAGATGACGACCCAAAAGAGCTCCTTTGTGCAGTTTGGCCCGCAAAAGCATTATTTAATTCAGGTACAGAACTCGAAGCCGCCGAATGAATTAAATTTCTAGTCCTGGATACAAGATTTAGCTCTAACTCCTCTCGAACACATCGCCTGATTCTGTCCTCTTCATCGTGTCTCTATTTCCCAGCATGCCCTGTGATTAGAACTTCTGTGTACCAACCTCCCTCGACCATAGCCAGTCGTTCGTCCCCAAATTGTTGAACGTGTTTTGTTGTTGAAGTTGATGTCCGATGTTGGTTGTGAGGCAAATCGTCGTTGAAGAAAAGAGGAATTTTTGTTGATGTTGATTTTCTCTAGTTGTTGAATTAGGCATATTTCGATGGTTGATTATTATATTAATCGTTGAAGTTGGACGGATTTTATTGTTGATGTAGAAAAAAAATGTTGAACTGCAGATTGGTTGTTGATGTTGGTGGTGATTTTGATTCGTTGAATTTTGCACCATTCCGCCTACCATACCCAACGACCTTTTTCCCATTAGAATCTTATCCTAAGAAAACTTAAAGAAAAAATGCCCCGAAAGGCGCTCGTAAATACTAAACGGGTTATGTGCTTATGCCCCTAGGCATCCCATAATACTCCTTAAATCTAACTTATTCAACGTTGTGTACAAGATTTTAAAAACACTTCAAAGCATAACTTAAGATTATGTACTAATAAATCAACGCGGGATAAAAGTAAATTTGCCAAACTGCTCGGCCAATGACATTGTGTGTAAAGGTTGGTTGCTTCTTGACAGCAGCAATCCTGGGTCAAAAGAGCCAGCTGGCTCTTCAAAACACTGCAGTGTTTTGAAATGATCATTCACCCCATGTAAGGGAATCCAAGTTGCCTGGCTGTGAGTATTTTCTGTAACAGTGCATTCACAAAAGAGGAATTCAATGCATATTTTTTGTTATTTTACTCTGTGTTAGCAATCAGCTGTAGCGTGTCACCTTCAACTGAATCAGATAAGGAAGCAGCTTCACCTCTAACTGACACAAGCCCAGAAGATTCTGAGGTAGGTGCTTTGTACTTGAGACTAAAAATGATAACAAGTAAAGACTAGAAAGGAAAAGACTGAAAAGAAATCGAGCTGTTGCATGGGGTGCAATCTGCAGAAATAATAGCTCGGAAAAAAGTATGACAGTTTTCAAACCCAGTTTTATTAGACAACGTCGAAGAGAAAGACTGGTTGGATTACATTTAATAAGTTGGAATTGTATGAAAATATTATAATGGAAAGATTGAGCTATTTGGAAAAAATAGCTCATATGTCAGTGGTTTGAGCGTATGTATCTTCGTGGGTTTGTGGTTGACGACAGGGTTAATTAAAGGGCCGTGCTTCAAATTAGGGTTTCGGATATAGGTCTGGCTTTGTGTGCTCGGATGTCTGTTGCAGGGACTAGTAAAGTTGAAGGTACTATTAGTGGGCGTTTAGGAACCAATGAGATTTTGGCATCTAAACATGATTTTGCTTAAGCTCAAACAAGGGCACTTTCAGACCGCCATCTTGATTCTTCACAATTTTTTCATCTTTTATTACGGTTACTAGGGGTGTCTTGAAGCATAACACTGAAATATCTTCATGATTCAAACGCTGAATATCTTCGTGTGGGTGCGGCTTAACTTAAGTAGAAACAATAGCGTTAGGAAATAAAATTGGAAGAAGCTAATTGACAGATATTATTGCTTAATTGAGTGGAATTACATGATATCAATGCTGTCAATCAGTATTTCGACAGTTTGATGATTATCTTAGAAGGAAATGTGTAGTTCCAGAAAATATTCATAGCCTCCCCCCTGCCACGGAGGGCAAGGGGAGGGGGGTCCAAAAGGAGGCAATTATCGAGGGGGTGGGGAGTTGCTTACAGAGGTTTTTTTTTTCGGGGGATCTGGATAAGATTGGTGAGGTACTAATAAATTAGTAACGGAACTGCCACATAAGCTGTTAACCAAACTGCAGTTTTATAATTAACCTTAACGACATGGAAAGTCACTCAGTCAACGACAAGTTCTAAAAATTGTAAATATTTTAATTTCTTTCAAAGTGCAACCTCCACATCCACCGGTATATGGAAAAGTAATAAATTATATACCCAGCTTTTTTTGTGGGCCATTCATTTTAGAAAGAGAACATTTAAGACACTGGTAAAATTGTTGGAATAAAACGTTTTAAGCTGTTGTCTAAATATTACAACTGTTTGATTCGCATACAATAGGTCTTTAAATGAGGGAATGTCGATTCAGAGAACTTAGCTCCGAAATTTCCCAACGAGGCGGGTCCATGTTCCTCACTCCACTATCCCCCCTCCCCCCTAGGCAATTGAGGCTCTGGTGCATATTTTTTGCTAGCCTCCCCCGCAGACGTTCTTAGGGGTTCGTCACGCGTTCCTGTTTCTCCAATGTTAGTGGGGCAGGAACGCGTGACGAACCCCTAAGAACGTCTGCGTGGGAGGTTAATTTTTGCCTAACCCGGCCAGGATTAGTCCCTTACCTGCTGAGCTAAAATTTAGGTAGAACACTGCAGTCCCAGGGATCAAACCCGTCACTTTCCGCTCTTCCGCCCAGCGGTCGATCAAAGGGGCTAACCCTACCGAGATTTAAATTACGTTTCTTGTTTAATCTGCCTGTGTTTCGAAAGTAAATCCCCCGGGGGGCACTCAAATAAGTTCGGGTAGAGGTGTGCCGCCAAGCCCTTGAAACCCTGACCCTTGATTGCTCATTTTGCTACGCTGTTTAAGACGAGACGTTATATTATGACCCTGATTCGTTACGTTTTGCATACAGAATTAAGTGATTTTTCAAAGTGAAATCATGGAATTAGATTTTTTGGGAAAACCCGTTGCTTCCACAAATCGAGACCACTCATTTCAAGACTTTAAATAGGAAAATTGTATGACTATGTTGAAGACTCAAGAACCTGGAAACCATGCCTTGTTCAGAAGCACATACCTACCCTTGGCCAAATAAAGGAGCACTCCCCCTTCGGAAGTAAAACTAGATTGAACAACCAGGACCAGAAAGTAGATATTGTAAGGGAATTGATCTGCGGGACTTTATGTATTAAAACGAGCCGTATCCTCTCTAACGAGTCTAACAGACAGCACATTGTTAGCTCCATCGTTACTTTGATTGGGATTTCAATATTTCTCGTTGCTCACAGAAGGTAATCATCTTCGTTTTGTTCTTAGGCGATAGGTAGAAGGGCTTTGATGAACGCTTTACGTGACGGTAACACTCACAAATCTTTCAAACGTGTCTCCACTCCGCCAGAGCCGCCAAACAAGCCCGTCCCTACCCCGCTAGAACCCCCAAACAGGCCCCTACTGTTCCTCCCTCAAAGACCAAGAAGGCCTGGTCGACCTCCACCTTCTCCTCGGTCCCAGCACGAGCCGAGAGTGTCTCTAAAGCCTATGATGGGCAGTCTATCTCGATCACCGTTGCCTCGAAGTCGGATTGTTAGCGCTCCACCAGGTAGCCCTAGCACAGAGAAACGCTCGTCTGATAACCCCCTGATAAGCCGCTACCCCCTGCTTCTAAAAAGAGGCCGGTTCCACGTCGTAATATATCCGAACCAGAGCAGTTTCGGAAGGGCCGTAACGCCACCGTGACCGTTCAGTTGGTTCTTACACGCTCCATTAAAGTTGATGTAGTGGCTTCTACCCAAGACTTGGTTCGTGCCGCGGCCAGTACTTTTAAGCTTTCTGAGGATTCGTTTGCATTGTGGTAAGGCGATTTCTATTTTTGATTAAACTTCTTTCCCCCCTTGCCATTAAGAGGAACTGAAGTGTACAATTTTAGCAGTTAGTCGTTCTATGTTGACATTATCATGCTGTGACTAAAACTCTTATCTAGCCTAAGAAAACTGCAAAAGGTCTAGCAAACATACTGATGACGTGTCACTGCCCAGCTGCGATTGGTCGTGCCGCGTGGGAAATTTTCTGAAACAATCAGGAGCACTTCCAGATCTGGGTAGTGACGCGTCATCAGACGGTATGGAATTTCTCCGCTCGTTCCTCAGACGTCATTTCGTGGGAAACCAGTAGTAGCGTCGCAAAATGATGGCTGTTTTCACAAGCTAACTCTTATCGGGTTTTAAGCCGTAAGGTGGCGGAGGTATTAAGGGTGTGAATTGCGTCAGCAAGAAATTTTATTTTTCCTATTCATTATTTTAGGTTTATGAGAAATGGCCAGCTTGCTGCCCTTCAAGATAAAGATCTAGAGGGAATTCTCAACTCCCCAGCAAACAACCTGGAAACTATTTACTGCTATGAAAATAAACCTCAGTAAAGATTGTTTGATAACTAATTTTCTTACGGGAAACTACTGAGTAATTTTTTTTACTTGGTAATGTAACGCTTCGAACCGCGTTTTTTTTTTTGTGAATCGTTCTCGGTAATGACCTGGTTAGAGTGGGATCTGTTGAGTGTGGAAACTAACAGACCATTTCCATGTTTCCCAAGCCTCTTCTAGAGAACTCTAAGTGCGAAGTATTTAGAAAACAAATATTAACTGAGTTGTCATGCAAATGAAACTCGTTATTAAATGAAAGATTTTTCACTTGGCCTCACTTTGAAAGCGAGAATTTTGGAAACTCGGAAATGACCTACTTTGTTAGCCAATCAGCATTAAAACAAAAACCAATTGTGACTTGCTGACTCGGATTTCCCTGCCCTTGGTGCTGGCTTGGAAATCTGTTTGGTTCGTTCAATTGTCTTTGCGCATCCTGATTGGTCGAGGTAATTCCTTCCATTGGGCGATAGTCAAGTGAATATTGCTGTCAGTGATACAGAGCTAGGTTTCGTTGAGTAAATTACTTTTTATCTTTATCTTTCGCTTTAGAAAAAAAAATCAGTCGGTGTTGTTTAGATTTAATAAGAGTCATAGTAAAAGAAAAAAGACAGAGAAATCACTGAGGACGTACATTCTAATTATCTTGTAAGCGGAAATGCCTTTTAGTTCGCGTTGTTTCGAATTTAGCCAATTTTGCGTATCAAAGAAACTTTCCATGAAGTTTTGAATAGCATATTGTTTTGAATGTTACCCTTGATCTTTTTGTAAGGTTCCTGTTAGAGACGTGTCGAATCTTTGTGAGAATCTTTAATAATCATGCAAGTAAACTAAGTTCTTCCTTCAGTCTTAGCAAATTTGGTGATTTCATAAACTAGAAGAATAAAAGGCATTACAGAATATATTAGTTTTCTATGATTTTACTCCAAATAGTCATAGACAATCGTAAATAACGGGAAGTTCTTCTCATTACTTTTCATGCAGTTCGATGTTATTGTTTTGAATATTTAATGAACAACGTAAGAGTTCAATAGCTCAGGCGCCGATCGCTTCTTCAAAACATTCTCGCTTCAGAGTTATTCTCTATTGCGTATTACTGAGGACTGAAGGACTGAGGCATGACTAAGGCTACGCGTGTGCAGTTTTTCTCAGAATCCTCGCGGCCTTTCATGGCCTAAAAAACCGAAAGCTCTGAAGTCGAGAATGCTCGTAGAAGAACTTGATTTTGTCGGGTTATTTATTTGATGATACCATGATATTGTATCATGCCGTTGTATACGGCTTATGAGTGTCTAAGGTCATTGCCCATTTGCGTCCACACTGAGATTTGTAAAAGTGTAAGGCCTGTTTTGAAGGTCTCTTATTTTTGTAAGCGAATTAATTAATACAAGTATTTTACAGTAAAACAGTATAAAGTGAGATATCTCAAACGATTTTATACCTAAAAGAAAATAAATAAGATTTTCATAAAGTTGCAGTAGTCTTTATTAATGATGCCAAAAGTCATAGCCGAAAAGCACGATTCAAAAACGTAACCAACGTGCGTATAAATAGATTCGGCCACCTTAAGGACCTGTTTACAGGAAGGTGGGGCTCCTGAGGTAGGTGAGGTAACCCGCTTAGGTGGGATAACCCGCCTGTCCATATAATCTCTCATTTTAATTTGAACACGTTTACATGATAGGTAGGGTGACCCCCCACATGTTACCTTACCTATCTGGGGTCCCCCACTTCCATGTAAACAGGCCCTTCGAGTCTTCCCTCTAACTAAAGCAACGTTTGGTGAGTTGATAATTCATTGCCTATTTCATACCGCGTGGAAGCCTGGCACTACCGGATTTTCCCGGACTTTTTAAATTCCGGATTCAAAATGGCTTCCAAAACAGAGGGTAAAGCAAAGGTCATTGCGTGCAGTTGAAACGATATTAAGGGCCAGATTACTCCAGAAATTTATTATTCTACAGCAAAGAACAGTAGTTTTACTGCTATGAAGAGCTTCGATTAAAAACCTTGAGAAAAGAAAGATTTAATCGGAGACTTTCGCTACTTGAAGTATTGGAAGGATTCCCGAATTGTTCGACAAAAAATTTGAACAAAGAACTGTCGCGTTTTTTAAGGCGCTGGATCCGACCTAATATTGGGGGATGATAAGGGAGTAGGTGTACCTGTTTTTACGAACCGTAAAATAAAGACTACTAAAAAGGGAACATGCCAGAGTGACCCTGAGTGAAAGGGCAATGTCGCATTAGGTCGGCAACGCTTACATTAGGTTTTCTCTCCATCGCTGCGTACGGTCTCAGTAAAAAATCCTAAAGATCTGAACAGAGACAATTCTCACTGAACATAGATAAAAGCAAGTATACTTCAGTCCTAAAAGAGAGGCATTTCTCTTCCGGTAACACTGCAGTTCCTGTCAGACCAGACCTCATGCAAAGGGGGAATTTCATATATCCCATGATGCTTCGCGACTAATTTCTGTCTTCTCTCCGCGGTGGAAAGAGCGTTCGAGGGTTTCGAGGGAGATTTTGAACGACCTGAATTTCAAGATGCAGCTCATCCAAAGTACGTTTCAATGAGCCCTGTTAATCTTTGGTATCTGATTGATAATGTAAAATGTTTCCATGGTCATTTCACGCATTATTGCTCCCGTTTACGACCCTGTTAAGCTATGCTGTTTTCACTCACACATGAATATTTATTTAGATGTCTTTCAATTATCGAAAACTGTCTTTATTCTAGAAAGGTTTTACCCTAATAAATTATTTAAATCGGTGGACAAGGGGTGCTTGATAATAGTTCCACGCTCCGACCTCTTTCGACCTCGCGATTTCAATGGGTTTGATCGTTTTGAAATATCGCATTTTCTACCCTTTCTCCCCTAAGATGCAAGGCGACGGTTTCAATTTCTTTATTCTAAGTCCTGCGAAGATGGGACATTTTTTCTTGAGTTCGCTCTTTTTACGCTGATCAAAACACAAATATTATCTCTTGAGGGTATGATGAGTGTTTAATTTCAATGGTTTGTAGTATTAAAGCTTTTTTGTCTCATTATTTTAGGTAAAAATGGTTTCTCATGGTGGCTTCCGATCGCAACCACGCGAGGCGAACTTGAAATATACAGGCCAGCAAATGTCATGGAATAGCAGGAATAGCATGCCGTAGGACCTCAACCGGCCTATAAAACCTTTAAAGACATTTCGATAATTCTTTTAGGATCCATTGTAAAGAAGAAGTGGGTGTTTTTGTACATATATTTCGCCATTTCTTAATAAAGCTTTTTTCTGTTTATGTTTGACAATGATGCTTAGCTGGAGTTGTGTTACGAAAAATAAAGAGATGTCTTTGTTATTTTTATTGTTTATTGGAGCTATTCCCTTCCTTAAAATTTTATCTCCGATAGACGTCACTTTGTACTTTAACAGTCTCGACTACATATATAAGCCGAGCATGTTGAAGTAAAAGCAGCGGTCAACGAATGATTGATGTACTGCACTGATGTACTATTAAACTGACAATATGAGCACCGCGATCACAAACAAGCAACGAAGAGAAATCTCACACCTAGAATATGTATTTAGTTCAAGATAAGTACGTGAAAATCGCTTGTTAATCCATGGAGAGCTTTATCAACGCACGTTAAAACAGGACCCACTGAAGCAAAGATCTTCCTCGCCATTGTAGCTTCTAAGAACATTTGCGTGGACTGCCTTGCTATCGTAAGGCTAGTTAACTAATAATCGGCGGCCAAAACACTCTCTTTGACTTAACAGGAGATATATTTGGAATAGTAAAACGAAAATCGTTAATAGATCGACACAGCAAAAGTAAAAATGGTTTAATTGGCAACACAAGTCGCTTTCCACCGTTGTTCAACTGTCGCGTCTCTGTTGAACTGATAGGATCACGTGCGTTCGGAAGCTTGATAATATAGTATGAAGCGATGCATCATGGGATATATGAAATTTCCCCCTTTACCTCATGCATTGAGCAATGTTAAAAAACACAAGTAATTTTTCTTGGGGGGATAAATTGTATATAGTCTATAGTGTCTTTTTGAGGCCCCTGCGTGCGATTCTGTACCTTCCAGTTCTATTGCAATTCTAGTAATTTAGACACTACTCAAGACATCTATAAATTCATTGATCTGAAAATGTCAAATGGCAATGGCTTACAAGAGCTCACTTGTTGAGCTGCCTCTTTTTGGAACTTATTGGGTCTACGAGCATGTTTACAATTTGGGCAATCACCTTGTAATCCAATCAAGAATAGTCAAGAATG
>OZ037994.1:37321851-37389351 GCA_964035705.1 Porites rus
TAAATAATAAATGAGTTATACAGAAGATCAAATAAAAAAATATCTAGAAATATTGCATAGTTATAATAAAAAACCTGTAGAGGAAGTGGATAATAGTAGAAAAGCTAACTGTTGGAATTGTCAAAATAGTGAATGTTTTACTATTGATTCTGGTTAGAAAATTTGTGATTACTGTGGAGTAGCAAACGGTCATGTATTAGGTTTTTACGATGTTAAAGATTATGATAGATTACATTTTCGAAAAAAGAGTATTTATCAGAGAAAATATCACTATGAGAAAAAGGTTGATCAAGTTTCTAAAAGAATAAACCTAACTGATGAACAAAAATATGAACTGTACAATAAACTAATGAAAATAGACAATCATGTAATGGAAATACTAAACAAAAAATACTGTAGAAAGAGAATGATAAGTATTTTTTATCTAATTAAAAAACTTTTGGAAGAAATGGGTTGTGAAAAGTACAAACTAGTTTATCTTAAGATTTCTCCCCAAACTATGGAGAATTATGAAAAGTGGTGGGATAGTTACAAATCACTCCTCTGTGAAAGCACCAGTAAATAATTCCAGTTAGATAACCAAGCACTTCACACTCTTTAAATGGTGTGTTGAAGGCATAAGCACATCCTCTTCCAATCCTATAGTGTTTCCAGAAAGCCTTGAAAGCGAGACTAAATATTAAATGATTGGTAATGATATTTGAATCTGAATTTAGGTAATGTCTTGCTTCTGTCAGTCTGTAAATAATTTGGTCTATGTCCAATTTGGTCTATGTCCAATACTTTGCATAGAGAAACTGGTAAACAAGACAAGCTTTAATGAAGTCATCTGGATAAAATTGTAAAGATTAACATATTCTACAATTGTACTAATCATTTCTATCTTATGAATAGATAGAAATGCCACCGTACCCAAAATGGGGATGGTGAACTTTTAAAATAGGCTTAAAGAAATAAAATTATAAATAAAAATGATTGAGAAATCTTTTATTAATTCACAATTACGAATAAAATTTAACTCTTACATTGATGGAAAATGTAGGGTCTGGTTTAAAGCAAAAGAAGTTGCTCAGATACTTGGATACAAAAAAAACAGAAAATGCTATAAATAGACATGTAAGTGAAAATCATAAAAGAACTTTTCTTTTGAGCTGTCACCCTGAAACGGGGTGTCAAGTAATTAAATGTTGCCCCCTGAAACGGGGTGTCAAGTAATTAAATGTTGCCCCCCTGAAACGGGGTGTCAACAAAATGATACCAGGGGAAAATATTGTATATTCTTAGATGAAGCAGGTTTCTATGAATTAGTTTTTAAATCTAGATTACCATCTGCAAAAATGTTTAGAGAATGGGTTTTTGCTAAAGTACTCCCATCAATTCGTAAATATGGTTTTTACAAAATGATAGATAATAGAAAAAAACAAAGAGTAATATTTGAAGGAAAAAAATACTACAAGCATCCAGTGTTTTCTAATTATGCTGCAAGTAAAGATGGAGATATCTTAAGTTTAAAATCTAAAAAAAATTTAAAGACGACAAAATCTAGAGGAGGATATTTAAAATTTTCAATTTATGATAAAAGACTAGAAAAACGTATAAATTACAAACAACATGGATTTGTATACGAAGTTTTCTTAGGGTCAATACCACGATTTTTTGAAGTTGATCACATCAACGAAGTTAAAACAGATAATATAGTAAAAAATTTACAATTACTTACTCAAACAAAATGAAGAAAAAAGTAAAAATAAATCAATAATTATTATCAATATTGAAACTGGAAAAGAAAAAAGATATATTTCTATCAAAACAGCGGCTATCGAATTAGATATTAGTGCTAGTAATATTTCTCAAGTTTGTAGAAAAAAAATTAAATTTTTAACATCTAGAAAAAATGGTAATAAGTACACATTCAAGTATTTAGATTAGAATTTCGATATTAATTTAATATCGAAATGCTAGAGAAATCTTTTATCAAAAACCAACTTGGAATTAAACTAACTTTATATATACTTAGTATTTTAATCTTTAAACCCTTTTTCTTGATATTGAAATATCTTCTAAACTAATTTTGATACTTCTATAATTTCTTGAATCTTTTAAATACTTTTCACATTTTTCACGCAATTTTTTATCAATTTCATCTTCTTTTAAAAGTCTGCTAAAAAGGCAATAAGAATCAGCCTTTTCTACAAGTAAATCAAAATTATCTCCATACATCGAATCAATTTCTTCACAGATTTCTTTACCTTCTAAAGCCAAAGTTGATTCGTAACTATCAAGTAATTGTTTTTCAAATTTTTCAAAATGGTCCATTTTATTACTTGCTTAGATTAAATTTTTTACTATACCTACTAGCAAATCTATCTGCTATAGGAGTCTGATCAATTATCATTTCATCCACCAACTTCATGCGATCAACAAATTCTTGTTTGTTCCACTCATCTCCCCGAAGAGCTGCACGGAGTTCAACGAATACCTTTTCATAAGTAGTAAATGCAATCCTTGACATCTCAATTTTTCTCTTGTAATTATTTTTTTTTTTCCAATTCCAGCCACGATAACTCCAGCGCCATTTACAACTCCGAGAACAACAGGGTTTAGTGTAATCCCACCAGTAATAGTTCCTATTGCAACCAGGCATATTCCAGAAATTGTAAAAACATCATCAAGAAATTTGTAGCTCTTATAACACCTTTGGTAACACCAGTATTTCTTATGATAATGTTTGTAAAAGTCTTTGAGAGTTGTGACGTCTGATTCTGACAGAGATTTATCAATGTGATTAAATTCAAAGATATCCTTCATTTATAATTATAATATATAACTTCCACTTAACTTTTCTTGAAGC
Source organism: Porites rus (assembly GCA_964035705.1). Lineage (NCBI taxonomy): Eukaryota > Metazoa > Cnidaria > Anthozoa > Scleractinia > Poritidae > Porites > Porites rus. The sequence goes on from OZ037994.1 coordinate 37,324,703, forward strand.
ATTATTTTGTGAAATTGCTCAGAGTCGGTGTCGTTAAAGTTTGGAGAGTACATTAATCTAATTAACACTCCATCTTCAGTTGTAAACTTCCAACGTTGATTAGCATTGTATTGAACAGCTGGTATAGTTAATGTTGAGCTGTAGTTACTTATTGAAACTTTTGTAACATTTGAATCAAAATTTTCTGTTAGCCATATAACAATTATTTTTGCATTAAAACTACCTGGCATGGTAAAATTTTGAGTTGTTTTGTTAACAGTTAAAGTTACTTTATTGTTTGTTTTATCATAATTTAATTTTACTAAAATATTATTGTTTGTTGATAAATATTTAGTTAGGGTAAAACTCCTATTTCTCCAATGACTAAAAACAATACATAAAGTATCTTTCGAAGAATGTGAAGGAGAAAAAGTAACATCATAACCATTAACATGTAATCCTTTTTCTACTATTTCACTTAGGTCTTTATTTGGTGGTAGTGTAATATTAGGTTTTAAAGAATTAATAATAACTCCAGATGAGCCTGTATTTATTCTGTAACTATCCGCATCAGCAAAGTCATAGAATTCACTAAAGTATAATCTATACAAAGCATTTTTAGTAAAAGGAGCTAATTCTTTTACTAATACAACTGGTGCAGCACTATAATCATTGTTTCGGTCAAAGTTGATATTCTTAATTAAATGATAATTTGCATTAATATCAACATTGTACACCACTTCTGTTGGTTTGATATCAAATGCGGTGTGATAGTCGTAAACTTTATCTGGATCGATATTGCTAAATGTACCCACAATACCATAGGCAATTATGTAAACTCCTGAAAAATATCTCGGATAAACAGCCAGGTCAGTTCCATCTTGTAGTATATTAACCAAAACGTGAAGAAAGAACTTATTACTAGATGACAACTTTCGAAAATTAACTATTATTCTGTGATAATACATAAATTGTGTTTGTCCCTTTGAATCGCTGTACCTATGGGAGAGCTTCCTTACACTAACATTTCCAATTGATAATCCTGTTGAAGTTCCTTTATCAACAGTTATTTGAGACTTATGCCACAGCTGATAATCAGTGTTGAGTATTTCCAAACACAGCGTGTAATCAGCATTTGCAGTTAACCTGTAAAAGTTGATTCCCATTTTGTACTTATAACTACCCTGAGGATTCTTAAATATAGTTGTGTAAATAACTTTGTGATTATAATCGTGAAAGTTTCCTTGGTTTGGTGGTAAGTCATCTATCTTATTTATAGCAAAACTAATTCCAGTATCTATTTCATCAGTCCATTGAGCCCCACTTGACATAAGATAAGCAAACTCATTTTTGTAATGACTTGGTTGAACTGCAGTGTGATGAACTAGTTTATCGGCATAATCTTTAGTTACTGCTTCATTGTCTTGGGTTGGCTTACTAAGATTTATTATTTTATTGTTGTTAAGATTTAAGTTTCCAGTCATAACAACAGTACCATCTTTTTTCAAATAATCACTCAAATCTGGACTTCCAGTATTATCATCCACATACTTTTTGGTTGCAGGATCTGTGTTTGATGTTGGAGTTGCGAGACCAACTATTTTATTGTTGTTAAGATTCAAGTCTCCAGTCATAGCGACGGTACCATCTTTTTCCAAATAATCACTCAAATCTGGGGCAGCTGTGTTATCATCCACATATTTTTTGGTTGCGGCATCTGTGTTTGTTGTTGGAGTTGCGAGGCCAATTATTTTTTTGTTTCCAAGATTTCGGTTATTAGTCATTGATACACTTCCATCTTTTTTTATAAAAGAACTAGTATCAGGTATTGAGTCATCCACATACTTTTTGTTTGTAGCATCTGTATCATTTGATGGTGGTCTAAGGTTAATTATTTTTTTATTATCCATGTTTAGATTATTAGTCATTTTATTTGTTCCAGCAACATGGAGATACTTCATATCTGTAAAAGCTAATGGTGTTGGTTGTTTGGGACCCGCTGGAGCTGGTAGATTTAATATTTGATTATTATCCATATCGAGATTACCTTTCATTGGGTAGGACCCATCTCTGTCAAGAAATGTGTAGTCTACGTAATATTTTGTGGCTGGATCTTTAAGGTCTAGTGGTGGGTTAAGATTTGTAATTCGGTATCTATTCTTCATATCAATGTCTGAATCAACTGTTAGTTGCGATGTTTTGAGTGATCCACTGGAATTATCATCAACATATTTTTTTGTGGCAGCATCAGTATTAGCACTAGGTGCACCAACATTTCTTAGTTTTTTATTTATCATTTCATAATCCCCACTTGAAGTAAGATTAAATCCAACTCCTGGAGCACCTTGAATTCCCCTAGCAAAGGGATGATCAAGAGATTGTTCGTTAAATATTCCCATTTTAATTAATGGTTAGATTACCAGTAAAGTTTTTTGCAATACGTTTTCTTGGTTTATCAACGTATAGAAATGAATACGGTTTTTTGGTTGCTGCTTTATAATCTTCTTTACTAACTCCCAACTCAGATGATATTCTGTTGGCTTCCCTCGATGATGGAAATTCATATAAACAGTAATGAGAACAATTCAGGCGAATGTCCTTTGGTGTTATATAAAACGACTGACTGAGATACACCACCGAACAATTCTTATGTCGTCCTTGAATGAAATAATCAATTACTTGTCTCTGGTTTTTATCACAAACGTAGTCATCAAATATCACAAGTTTTTGATTGTCTTCATAATCCATTTCTGTCACTGGGGTTATTTCATCATTACTCACATGAAGTATTTCATATCCCAGTTTACTACTCAACTCCCTCATTTTTTGAATTAACTTTTGATACTTATCCTGTTCTAGATTACGCGCGTAAAGATAAATCTCATCATAATACAGTAGTGGTTTAATTAACATGTGGTACAACAGATTAGTTTTACCACTTCCACTGTTTCCACAGATTAACATCCGAAATGTGTCTGATGGCATGTAAGGAAATAACTGTTTATATTTTTTATCAAGGTCAACGGTACTATCATAGTTTGGTATTTCCATTTATCTAATGATTAAATAAAATGGATATTGAAGAATACAAAAAACTTACAAAAAATAAAATTGAAGCTGATGCTTTGACTCGACAGGTGAGAGATGTCATAAAAATAACAAAATGGCAAAAACAAGATGTTCGGGAAGGATTTAAAGAAACATTTAAACCACTTATTAAGTCCCAAGATAGTATTAAAAAAAGTATTGATGAGCAGCAAAACGCAACTATAGCACAACTTAAAAAAAATCAACTTGCTCTTACTCAAGGTTTTGAACAGTTTAACCGATTAGCTGATATGAGAGAATTACCATATCCCGACGAAGAAGGTTGGGATAGAAATTGGGTGCCACAACCCAGACCTCCAGATGATGATGTTAGAATGCTAGATTTAGAAAAAAACTTTGACGGGAATGATCTAGGTTTATTAAGAGAATTTGGATACCCAAGACCAAATGATTTTTTTGAAATTAATCCTAAAGATTTAGAACTAACTTTAGAAGAATTAAACGGTAATATAAAACAGTTAACTGGTGAAATTAGTGGTAGAAAGAAAGCTAAAAACCCATCTCCAATATATGAAGCTGAAACTGAAATTAAAAAAATGCAAAAAGGAACACTAATGAAATATAAAAATACTATGAAAGATTATTTTAGATCGCTTAAATGTAAGGTAGGAGAAGGAATGATTTACTTTAACAACCCGCGTCAACTTCTAGACAGACTTGAATTACTCGGTGGTTCAATTCTTGCTGGGAATAATGGTGTAATACCTGAGTTTTCTCAAATAGCACATCTTCTCAACCAAATGAAAGTGATCTCAAAAAAAAACAATTAAATGATTTACTAAAAAACTATATATCTATTAAATAAAAATGGAAGAACGAGCTATCCACATTTCCTCAATAAATGGAGAAAAAAGAGGAACAAGCAGACCTGGTGATTTTACTATTAAGTTTAATCCATCTCTAAAACTTGACCCTGATAAGAAACACCAACTTGCTCTTGATCGGCTGTCCATGACTTACTCTTGGTACAACATTAGAAGTGATTATAAAAACAATAAAATCAAATACACCCACGATGGATCCACCTGGCAAACAATTACTTTTACAGATGGAATGTATTCCTACTCAGATATCAATGATTACATTCATCAATATATGGATCAAAAAAATCATCACTCAACAGATTCAAGTGGAAAAAAGGAGTATTCAATCAATCTAACTTTTATACTATCTACCTATCGAGTTCTTATATCACTTGATGGTGATTATCAACTTGATCTGAGAGGAACAGAATTTGGAGACCTTATTGGATTTGAAAAGAAACTTCTTACAAAAACAGAGTATGGAACAAAACTACCAAATATCACAAATTCGATTGATGTGTTGAATATCAACACAAGCGCAATAACTGATAGCATTGTAAATGGAATAAATACAAATACCATTTCTGTGATACCAACAGACAATCTCACAAGATCTTTTCCATTTACGTTTGAGCCTAAAAGACCATTGTATTGCCCTGTATCAACATTTCACATTGATGAAATGAGAATCTATGTGACAGACTCACTTGGAAGACCAGTAAATTTTAATGGTATTGATTGGTTTATGACATTGATACTCCATTCAATGTAATATAACTATTAAAATAAAATGATGAGACAATCAGAGTTTAAAATGAAACTTGACCCTGAATTGGGTAGATATACAAGACAACATATTTATGGAGAAGGAATTATGGACGTTTTTAAATCAGTTGGTAAAAAAATATTTGGAAAGACAATGAAAAAAGCTGCAAAAAAGGGTGCCCAAAAAGCGGTAACAGCAGCTGCAACAAAAACTGGTGAACATGTAGGAAAAAAGGCTGGTGATAAGATAGTGCAAATGTTATCCAAAAGTAATAATAGACCAAAAGTTACTTTTAATAAAAATGTTGAAACAATTCCAAACAAAACAATGTCTCAACAAGAGATAAATAAAAGAGTGAATGCAATTCTTAGTGGAGGTTCAACACGTAAGAGAAAATTATGTAATTATTAAAATAAAATGAAGTCTTTTAGAAATCCAAAATATTTAGAAAGATATGAAGATGTTGTTTTTGACCTTGAACAACCTTTAGCCGCACCTGGAAATAATGCTCATCAAACTAAAACAGGTCATAGATTTGTTGCTGATAACACAGGAGAAGCTATTCCTTTTGATTGGTATAACGCGCGATTTTCAGCAGATTTCAAAGTTAATCAGCTGGCTGCTGGAGCTGATATAGATGCAGATGGAGATCAAATGGGAATAGTAAATGGAAGTAGTTCTCTCATAGAAAAGTTATCTATCCTAGCAAACGGACGAGATGTTTACAGTTGCAACTATGCTAATCATGTAGTAAATATTAAGAATGTGCTTGAGTATAATCCCTCTTATGCTGAGAGTGTTGCCACAAATGAGTTTTACTATCTTGATACATCAAGAAATGCTGAAAGAAATAGATTCACAAAAAGGCAAGTAACTCACAGACGAAATGCAGCTAATAATGCTGATGAAGCAGGATTAATGATAGATGATGTTGAAGCTAATTACAACAAAGGTTTTGCAATAAGAAAAGCACTATTAGGCGACTCAGCAACAGTACGATGTGAAATTCCTCTTAACAGATATTCTTTCTTTGAATCATTAGAAGACAAACTTCTTCCAAATACAAAAATTGAGCTTAATATTGAACTAGAATCAGATAACAATCTTATCTGGCGAGCTGGAGGAAACAATTGTAGAGTTATACTAACAAGATTTCAACTATTTGTTCCAAGATTAACATTTAACTCAGAAGGACAAAAACTATACATGGAAAATTATCTTAAGCCCTACAAATGGGTGTATCTTAATGAAGTAGTAGAGCGATCAAATAACTCTCAACAGCAAACAGGGCATTTTAGAATTACAAATCTCAAAACCTCGCCATGTCTTTGTTTTTGGAATTAACACAGCCAATATTGATTCACAAACAGAAAATCCATTTTTATACAACACTTTTAGTCTGCCAAACAATGCCAATATATCTCGCTGTTATCTCGAAGTTGGAAATGGAAATGAGTACCCTGATATTCACTTTAAACCAGCTACAGATCCAGCAAGAGTTTTCAGAGAAGTAATGGGTTATGTTTACGCAAATAACGACTTTCAAGGTGGAACACTACTTAATAGAACAAATTTTGGGACTTTGTTCCCGTTTGTTTACTTTGACTTGACAAAACAAAAATTGGATATAAAAGATGGAGTTACAAAATTGTCGTTTCATTACGAACTATCTGCTAATCCAAACGCTGATTATAATTTCTACGCTTTAATACTTCACGAACGAATGGCAGAAATCGAACAACAAGGAGGAAAACTATTGCTTCGTGCTTAAATTATATAGTATTATAATAAAAAATGTTTTTTAAAAAAGATGATGATGATTTTTTTTCTGCTGGATTGAATCTAAAATCTGGGAGATTGCATAGTGATGAAAAAAAATATGATATTTACAAAAGATTTTCTGATGTTATAGATGATGTTTTATCCTCATATCCAAGTAAAATAGGAAATTATTATAGACATACTGTTTATTTAAGCCCAAAAGATTACAATAATCTAATAAATGGTTTACCAAAAAAATTAGCTATATATACATTCAACAAAAAAAAAGAAAAAATACCAGCTGTTATGTATCTCACAAAAAATCAATTAAAAGATTTTTTTATTACAGAATATGGTGGTAATCAACCTTATTTTTATTTAACCTTACCATCAAAACAAATTTCAAAAACATTAAGTGTAATTCAAGATATAAATTATGATATTAAAATCACTCTTGAAAAATTAGAAAATGCTAAAGCTAATCTTAAAATTAGCAGAAAAAAAGATTATGATAAATTTATAAATGACATATTTAAATATTCTTCCAAAACCCCCATGCTAGAAAATAGAAAAAAAAAAGTTGGTAAAGTAATCAAATCTCTTTTAGACAAAACTAAAAAAGTGGGAAAATATCATCAAGCTTTTGTAAGATTAAACTCACAACAAATATATTCGTTTTTAGAAAAATGCGTCAAAGGTAAAACTAAAGGTGATTTTGTAATAAGTTATTACCGTAAAGAAAATTGGAATTTATTTTTTCCATTTGTTCTTTATTTAACAGCTACTCAAAAACGATTTTATGAAATGTGGGTAGGATATAAAAATTTTGATTTAATATTAACTAATGAGCAATTTCACAAAACATGTTTTGCATCTGTATTATTAAACAGAGATATTTATTACTATACTAAATATGAATATTTTTCTCCTACACCAAAAATAAAAAAAATTACTACTCCTTTAGCAATTGAAATGAGAAATTTAATAGATTTCGATGAGACTCCAACAACCAACAAACCAGTTTCATCAACTAAAACAAAAGAAAATCTTATTCCAACAACCAGCAAACCAGTTTCATCAACTAAAACAAAAGAAAATCTTATTCCAACAACCAACAAACCAGTTTCATCAACTAAAACAAAAGAAAATCTTATTCCAACAACCAGCAAACCAGTTCCAAAAAACCAAAAAATAGATGAATTAATTAATTAGTAAAAAATTTATTAGGTTTCACCAACGATCCATATAAACAATTCACCAGTAAACAAAATCCTAAAATAATAAAAACTGAAGTATTAAAGGCTTTATTAAACGAAATTAATTACCCACTTACAAAAGATATTCTAGGTTTAAAACTAACAAAAAAACTTGAAACAGTAATAAGTAAACTAACTACAGAAGCATTAATTGGTTTAACTTGGATTATTAGAGCATTAGTTACAAGTAATAAAGGTAAATTGCCAGTTTATTATAAAAATAATAAATATTATCAATTATCTAAAAAAGAAATAAAAGAAGTTATTGAATATTATTTTGAATCATTAGCTTTACTTCTAAATCCAGCACAAAAACATTAATATAATCAATTAAATAAAAATGTCAACTTACATTGAATACGGTGTAACACTTACAGATGGACAAAAGTCAAAATTGGCTTCTGCAATATTAAATAAATCACCACTAACTCTTCGGTTAAAACACTCACATCTTCGAGGTTCTGATGAGTTGATGTTGACAAAAAGACAAATTTCTAAAATAAAAAAATCTATTGCAAATGGCACAGGATCAGATATAAAGATAAGTAAAACTCAAATTAGGCGTTCTGTAAAACATGGTGGAAGCTTATTTTCATCACTCGCATCTCTTGGAGCAAAAGTACTACCATACGCGGTAAAAGGAATTTCAAAAGCTGTCCCTGCATTAGCAACTGGTGCTGCAACTGCACTTGGAGAACTTGGAATAAATAAAATATTTGGAAAAGGAATTACAATTCCCCCTCAGTTTTTCCCAATGTTACCACCTCTTGTAAGAGAATTTACCAAATCACAAATGAATCAAATTGACAAAGCTTATCAAACAGGTGGGCGATTAGTTATAAAACCAACTCGTAGACAGATAGAAGGAGGATTTCTTGGAACTCTTGCATCTATTGGAATTCCAATGGCAATTAGTTTAGTATCTAAGATGTTTGGATCTAGACTGCAGGTTGATAGACGAGGATCATCTAATACAGCAAATGTTTACGTTCCTCCTCCCCCACCCACACATGGTGAAGGTTATCCTTATAGATCACCACCCTTTTTTGGTACTTGGGAAAACCCAATAGGAATGGGGGTTAAAAAAAAAGTCCAAGGGCAAAGGACTTCTTCTAGGAAAAAACAGCCCATTCAACTCAATTCCAATATTAGGAACAATTTTGTAATTAAACCTCTATCCAACTTTGACCTCATGGATTGGGTAAAGAAACTTGGTATTAAACATTTTAGAGAAATATATAGTCGTGATGGGCTACCAAATAGGATAAGAAAAGAATGTGGAGTAATTAATCTAGATGATATAACTGGCCCTGGAACACACTGGGTTTGTTATAGAAATATAGACAATGTAGTTGAGTACTTCGATCCATTTGGTTTAATAATGCCAAATGAAGCAGTGGTGTATTTTCCTACTTCTGGAAAACGCATAGTTTACTCAATGGATGAAATACAAAATCGCAATACTGTTCTCTGTGGTTACTGGTGTTTATATTATTTATTTGAGAGGCAGCGGGGTACTAGTATTCTTAATGTAATACATAACCCACATTTTGATGATGACAACAGCGATTTTATAAAAGAGTATTTTGGCGGATAAAAATAATATTTAATAAATATTATTTTTTACTCATCTGGTAAATTCTTTAGCTGTTTAATACTTTCAACTTTTTTATTTAAATCTTTAACACTATCAACCATTTCATCAAAACTACAATAAATATTAATTAGTCTAAAAAGTTTCTTCTTTTCTTCTTATAATGATCTCGAAAACCAAGTAAGATACAATCCGGAAACTGGTGAAATATTAGAAATTTATGATCAACCAACAGGACCAACTGATGCTGTAGCCATGCAACATGATGTTGATTATAGTGTTTGTGGTGATGACCGAAAGTGTAAAAATAAAGCTGATAGAAAAATGGTAAAATCGTTAGATGCAATTCCTTGGAAAGAAAGACAATGGGGGCATACTTTGGCTAGAACAATAATTAATACTAAACAAAAACTTGGAATGGGAACAAAAAACGTAAAGCGGCGTTGAGTAGTGATTGGTCTCAACAATTAGCCGACGAACTTCACAAACCAATCACAAGAAACTTTCAAAAGAGATCACTTGTGTCAAACGGAATTGATGATATCTGGGCTGTTGATTTAGTTGAAATGCAAAAGTTTAGTAAGTGGAATAAAGGGATTAAATATCTTCTAATGGTAATAGATGTGTTTAGCAAGTATGGTTGGATTAGGGGATTGAAAGATAAGAAAACTGAAACTGTTAGTAAAGCATTTGAGGACATATTCAAAAGTAAACGTAAACCACAAATGTTATGGACAGATAAAGGTTCTGAGTTTATCAGTAAACATTTCAAAGATTTTCTGAAAAGAGAGGGTATCAAGTTATATCACACTGAAAACGAGGAGAAATCTAGTGTTGTTGAGAGATGGAATAAAACAATGAAAAACAGAATGTGGAAGATGTTTACTTTGAATAACAACACTGTTTACTGGGACAAGATAGATAAACTAGTTAATGATTACAACAACTCGAGACATTCTAGTATAAAAATGACTCCTTTTGAATCAAGTAAAAAGAAAAATGAAAGTAAAGTTTGGTCTAATTTGTACGGTGATTCGATTTACTTGAAACCTGGTAAATCAAAGTTTGCAATTGGTGATCGTGTTAGAATTTCTAAGTATAAGAGGAAGGTATTTGATAAAGGTTACACACCAAACTGGACAGAGGAGATATTTGTAATTAATAAAGTTCTTCCAACAAAACCTGTTACGTATAACATCGTTGATTTGATGGGAGAAGAGATTAAGGGTTCTTTCTACGAGCAAGAATTACAAAAAGCAAAACAGCAAACATTTAGAATAGAAAAGATTATCAGACGAGATAATAAGAAAAAAATGGCATTAGTAAAATGGAGTGGATATCCTGATAAATTTAACTCATGGGTGAGTTCTAAGGATTTGGTTGATTTTTAATACAAATAATGTATTAAAAATAAAATCCTATTATTTACTCAGTTTCTTCTTTATCAGATAAAACTAAGTCTTCAATATCATCTTTTGCATATTAACCCTCACTCTCTTCCTCTTCCCCTTCCTCATCAATTGTTAGTAAAGACTCTCTAGGTTTTAATGGTTTGACATAGCACTCATATACTTTTATTTGCAAAGAAGTAACAGTTTTACTTATGAAAATTCCTTCAATTATCAATGCTATTTTAACATTACAATACTGATTAATATATTTAAAAGGATTTAAATCCTTACCCCCCTTTCCCTTAAACAAAGATAAAATTTTCTTTGATTTTTCTGAGTAAATAAGTTTTGCGTAAATAACTGGTGCGGATGAGGGATCTATTCTTGTTTTCTTCTTTCCTTTCTTATCTGTATATTCTTCTTGTTTGAAATAAAATGGTGAAGACAGAGTTGATGCTAGATCTGCACTGTATTCATTTTCTAGATGTTGTTGAGAAAAAGTTGTTACATTGTTAATAGCATCAAAAAATGCTTTTTCTTTAGTATTAGGCTCACTATCTTTAGCCCAAAGACATACTGGTATACTATAACCAACTAACTTATTTGTTTCTTGGTTTTTCTTTTCATTTACTCCAAAGCTAAAAAGAAATGGAGTTCGATTACAAGTGGTCCTTTCTTTCCATTTGGATATTTGACTTCAATTGGGATACGTTTGTATTTGATCTTGCTGTCTTTTACTTTGTACTCTTTAGCTTCATTAAAAACAATATTCTCTGGGGTTAGATGATCGTAACTGGATAATTGCATTTTTTATTATAATAATTTATTTCTTTAAATCACTTTTTTAAATATCCTTCTGAATGACAATCTTCAATAGTTCTGACAAAGATATTTATCTCGTCGATCTTTGTCTTTGTGAATAGTGTAGTCTGGATAATTTGGTGATCCAAAATGAACTTTTTTTCCACTTGGAAGTGTTGTCATGTATTTGTTATTTTTTCGTGTTGAATAATCAAGCGAATCAGCACCAAGTTTTTTAGCATTTCGGGTTAACTTTTTAAACTCTTTTCCACTAACAAGATATTTTTCATCTGGAACATAATCTGGATCCACATCATGTCTATAACCATCATCAACTATAAATTCCAAATCCTCTTTTGTAGGAGTAGTTTCTCTTGATCTTGGTTCCATTTTTTTTATTATTTGTTTATACTATTTTTGTTGGGGAAAATCCCCTACACAACTCAGCAAACGGGAATTTTCCCTAATGTTATTTTTGTTGGTAATTTCCCTAATTACGCACACAACTCATCAAATGGGAATTTCCCTTCAATCTCTTTTTAAAATACTTTCTTGTTCGCTCCATAATTATTCACGATCAATTTCAGCTATTTCCTCTGGAGAGTAAAGATGATTTAACATAAGATATTTACAAAAAGGATCTACTTTTTCATCATTCGCAAGAGCTGTCATCACACCAGAAATACTCCTGATAAAAAATTTATAGATATAGCTAACAATTTATTTAATAAAATAGATTGTTATAAATCGATGGAAATATTTAGTAAAGTATTAATTTTATAACAAAAAAAATTTTATAAGATTAAAAATATTAATCACTATCACTATAAGATAATATAACCTCAAGATCATCACTATCAAAATTTATTTTATCGTAAAATTTACAAAACAACTCATAAAATTCTCTATAACCTAGAAAATCATCAGGATGAGCTTCATCAAATTCTTCATCTTCCTCAAAATCAAAATGCATTCTTTCAAATAAAAAAACTATATTTTCAACATCACACTCTTTAAATTTAAAACAACTTGTATCATTAAGATAACCAAGTTCTTGTGCTTTCATAAATTTTTTTATAAAAGACTTAATTCTGTCATTATAACTAGAAACAAAAAGTTCATTAGTACCAGTAAGATATTTTTCTACAAAACTTTCCATTTCCTTATTAATACCTCTTATAAAAAGGTATTCATTTTTAAAATCCCTTGCATATTCTGGGATTTTATTTGTCCCAGAAATGCAATTTTGTTGACCCAGGATAACCATTTTACTAACTACTAATGCCCGTGGCGAGACAAATGAAACTGCTATTTTGCCAAGTTTATGTCATACCCTGAAATTAAAATCCATCTAATTGTGCAAATTGCTGTCAAGCCTTTTCTAGTTTGTTTACTATCGCTGCTTAGTGTCTGTGATTCGCCCAGGGAAAGTTATGATGGTACGCCTTGTAGTAAGATCCGTCAAATCGGCTTCCTTTTTCAAAGAATAACTCCTTTCATTGAGGGGGCAGCGTGACCGAGCGGTAAGCTTGCCTCAACCCGGCATCGCAGTCCAGTCCTGCCCTTACCACTCGCCGAAGCTGCTCCTTGCCGTCCTAAGTCCCCTCCAGGTTAGACTAAAGAAATTGTGGTGCTACAGGCATCTGTAGGTGAGTAAAACAGACAAATGTAGTTTTATGAACTGATTGCACATTTTACCGCACAGGTATAACTTTATGAATATCAAACCAATTTTTATGCCTGTCAATAGCTAACTACTTGCGCTCTGCCCTCTTCCAGACGGGATTTCTTCTTAAAAACGAGTTTAAATTTTGAGTGAACTCGCCGAAAACTACTGAAACAAAAAACTGCACTAGTTTTACATGTTTTGCATTCTCCATTTCCCGTAATACATCCGCGTGCAAGTCTTGCTTTAAGGATACAGGGGCACCCAACGAGAATTTAGTTCAAAACCACTTAAACATAGTATTGCTGAATGTATTTTAGTATTTGAACGGTAGATATAGGCATATTTTTCATCTGTTCGTCTAGCGATCCGAAAATTAAGGGATCAAAACTTACCTTTTTGAAGATTTCAGTCAGAAAAAAGGCTCCCGAAAAATTCTAGATGACCTTTTCACGGTAAAAATCCGTTAAAAATGGGCAATTATACCATTTTTGGGGGGTTCGAAAATCCTAGGAGAGGCAGGCAAGCAAGAAATTTAACAAAAACTGTTCCGAAAATTCTAGATCTCAAATCGTCTTCCGAACAGATATTTTCCAAAAATTGTCGTTGGGTGCCCCTGAGGATAGAAACAACGATAAAATTGTGTTATGTCCAAACACCATTGCTTTCGGACAGATATTTTAGAAACTTTTATTAATGACCTAGTATTCTCAAATCGCCCAAGCCTCTGTCTTAAGTCGAGGCTAAGTGCGAGGTTATTTATATAATTATTCATAAAAAAAATGATTTTTTTTCTCATGCAAATAAAACACATTTCCACAAGAAAGGTTTTGCACTTAGCCGCGTTTTGATACTGATTTCGAGACCTAATAAATCTTAAATTTGTCATGATGTGAAGTTATATTGATCTAACTAATCTATGTATTCTTTAGCCTTAGAAAGATGACGAATGCAAGTCAAGATGATTCCGAACATTTGTTGTTTAAAGATATTCCATGGATGCTTGTATACATCTCTGAGGCATTTCTAATTCTCGTTGGAAACCTCTTTACAATTTATATTTTCTGGAGCATTCGAAAACAACTGAAGCGAGCAAGCTATCTGCTCATCAATCTTGCAGTTGCTGATTTCTTTGTTGGAATGGGAGTTGTTCTTTATATTGGAGCAGATATTGCAGTTCTCTTAGGAAAACAAATTAGTTTGATGTTAGTTGACGCAATAATAACAGTTGACGTCACTGCAACAGTTGCCTCGCTGTCATCGTTGGTCCTAATTTCTTTGGAAAGAATGGTGGCGATGCTGTGGCCATTCCGTCATAGGCTTTTGAAAAGACGATACTTTTACTTCTCCACTGGTTTTGTTTGGCTTCTTTCGCTCACAAATGTTATTTCACTAAACTTGCGTGTAGATTCTGTTTCCTCAAATGGCTATGCCGACAGAATTTATACATCCGTTACGTTCATAGTCTCGGTTTTGGTCATCACCGTTGCCTATCTTACTATTTGGATTTCAATGCAACGCAGTAAAATACCAAGCAATGATTGTAAGTCCAAAGAGAAAAATAGAACGCTTGCAAAGACCCTTTTTATAGTAACCGCTTTGTCAATTATTACCTGCCTGCCATATGGTATCATCATTGTTTTTGCCAACTTTTCTGAGGATTGCAGGTTTTCCTTTTGGGTTCATATAATCTTCGTCGCACAATTTGCGAATTCATTTTTGAATCCGATTGTCTACTGCTTTAGAATGCCTGAATTCAAAGCGTCCCTGAAAAAGCTTTGTCAGTGCTCACGGAAAAGATTTTTGTTTGATAATAATGCTGTAAGGTCTGCCGGTGGAATAACACTGAGGTCCATGTCACCCGTAAAGACTCCTTAATGAAGGAGAAAGAGAGCCGAGCCTTGTGCTGAGACTGGAGAAACGCTTCAAAAATACTTGAAGGTCTTTCCAAAGGAGGATTATTCTGGTATCCCATGATGCAGCGCGGATCAACTATCCTCTCTGAAGTCCTAACCTGAGAAAACAGCTGGCATACTGGTTTATCACTAGTTTATCCTCGCAATGAGGGGGAGGGGGGGAAGGTTGCAAAATGAAATTCGAAATTTTTCCATCGATTGCTCAGTATCTAGTACGAATAGCTTAAGACTGATCGGAGGAATGGCCAGGGAAATATTCCGATAACCGACCGAACTGACACATAGTAAAAGCGTAATTGTCTTGTACATAAAATGTGGATTATTTCTATAAAGACAAACGAGACTCACATTATGAGAGTTTTAAGTGAACATTAAACCAGATTTGTATTGTGTATCCGCGCTTCTTTTCTCTGGAACATGCAGCTCAGTAGCTTGCCAATATGCCTGTAATTGTTCACCACTTTTTCCATTTTTAGTTTGCGATTTTCAAGTCACCCATTAGGCAGATTTAGCCACGGCAATGCAGCGCAGATCTAAAAACCGACTTGACCAATGGCAGAACGGCAAATTTAGCACCGAAAGATTTCCGCGTACTTTAGTGTTCTTATTAGATATACTGCGTTGTCTTTGCTAAATCCTCCCATTGCAATTAGTTGAACATTATCGCTCTCCCCGACATACAGCTGAGCGAAAAGAGAAAAAATCAAATAGAGTTCTTCAACATTCTAGACTTTTCTTTCCCAGAAAATGCGAAAACTAGTTTTTTGTAATTTTGACTGGCTTGGTTCATCTTATCATGGACTCAACCTGTCATTATTGCGGAAGTTACGCAATCAACATAAGAAATTTACACACCTGCCGGATTAAAGTGAAATATATAAATAGACATTTTTTACAATTAAATGATATTTTTCATCTATTAAAATATCTTATTGCCCGTGATGTCATTTCCAGTTTCTTTGAAGCCGGTAGTTTATATCACATGTACAAAGATCTGAGACCAGAGTCAAAGCCAAAACCAGTGAATGAGAAGCTCTAGTACGGTAAGTTACTTTGCGGAATTTATTGAGATATGAGTCCGAAAATAGTCCAGAAAATTGAAAACCATATTTTTCACCTTGGACGATTTGGCAGGACGCAAAAGCATAAACCTTATTTCTGTATCTTGAATTGTCAATGCAAATGTACGTGTTTTCATGGGCTGATAATTATAAACTTTATCGTTTCTGGACCACAACTTTAGAGTGCTATAATGCTGCCTATCTTCGTTTTTTTTTAGACGACACTTTTTGGTCGAAACCGTCGATTAGTGTATAGAAAGTACTTTTCTTAAAAAAGGAAACAACAAAATGTGTCATAATGTGACAATTTAGGACAATTGTCGTCTGCTACAGACAAACATTTTAGAGGAATATAATCTTTGCGAAAAAAGCTGAGGACGGCTAACAATGCTACGGAATAATCTGAGTTCCGATCAACTGCCCATATCACGCCGGTCTCATTTACAAAACAGCAAGAACGCACTAGGAAAAAGGGATTAAGTCTTTGGTTATCTTTTGGTTGAGTAATCATTATGAATGCCAAAATTTCTTGATCGCATATGGGTGTATCACAGCAAACCACTATCAACTGGCAATAATTTTTTGATATTCTATTGATCTTACGGAACTTTGACTCAGCTCAAGATAAATTAGAAGTCTAAGCTGCCGCTGCATTCATGTTACATTTCGGACTGAAGTATATTTCACCGTCTATGAACTGTTGTCGTAATAATGAAACAGTATTAGTTTCCTTCATTTAAGAGCTAAAATTGTGAAAAAAAATGACTGCATTTGAGGATTTGGTCGTTGGCGGTAATAACAGGGTGGTTGGATTTATAGCTCTTTGCGAGAGAAAAGATAATAACTGGAATTTTTGGCTAAGAACCAGAAACTTCGTCTTAACAACGAATTAATAGGAGGCTGCATCATGGAGTGGTCATTTGGCTGGTTCCACTGTATTAAGCAGTTTGTCTGCCTTAAACTGGGTTTTAACCATTTCAATTTCTGTCATTTCTAAAGCAAAACATCCCTACTCTAACAAATTCTCAGGTTTAATTGTGTGATATTTCCTTGTTTAGGATTGCCTGTTCGAACCCGCTCTTGTAGAGATTTTAGGCTCTGTCTAGAGACCACAGACCACAATGGAAAGCACTTTATATCTGCAGAACTCTTCTTCAACCAATTCAACTCCCACAGTTTTACCACAAGGCCAAACTCCTGAAGTTCTTGATCATCCACATGTGGTTATTATATGTACAATACTGGGCGTGGCTAGCCTTGTGGGAACTCTCGGCAACGCCTTAGTTTTATGGTCCATAATAAAGTTTGAGAACTTAAGAACCATAGCGGACTTATTCATTTTCAGCCTATCACTATCAGATATCCTTGTCACAACAACGTATCAACCATTGAAAGCATATCGGGCTGCGCAGTCACAAGAGGCTAATTTATCCTTGGTATCTTTCTCAAGGTTCCTTGGGTATTTATCGCTCACTGCATCAATTACAAACATGTTTGGGGTGACTGTGGAGCGTCTTATTTCCATTCGCTTTCCACTGAAATATGACCAGATTGTAACAAGGAGACGGGCTATTATCACTGTTATCTGCATTTGGGTATTTTCAGTTACGAATGGAATAATTTATACCGGAGGATATATGTCAGGGTTTTATCTTGCAATGTACTTCATATTAACCATCGCCGGGATAGGGATGATCTACGCTTACATATTTTACATAGCTAAAAGACTAGAGGATGTAGTAATACAAGCGCAAAACCGCTTTGTTGGTGGCAGTGAACGTAAAGCGGCCAAAACTATCATCATTCTTCTTGGAGTGGCAATTGCATGTTGGGTTCCGTTTTTAATCAGTTTGAAACTTTTACCGAAAAATGATGTGAGATCCAGGTGGATCTTCTATTTAGTCCAAGCCCTGGCAACATGCAATTCATCAATTAACCCTTACATATACTGCGTAAGAAGTAGAAGGTATCGCAACCGTTTGTTAAATTGCTTGGGTTGCATAAGGTTGATATCGCGCGAGAAACTTGGACACCTGCTTATCTCCCAAATACTGATATAAATGAGTTTCAGTTAAACGGCTCAATAAAAGGAGGGGTTTTCACTATTTCAAAGTAACAAACGGCGAAAAATTATTTATGATGCTGTGAATAAAGTTTGGTTAGCATTTCTTTTATTCACTCAGGCTATCTACAATCGGCCACAAAATTAGTTTAGACACTTGCCCCAAAGGTTCTTTCCCGGGGAAGGTACTCCTCTATGTAAGATATATAGAGGTATGTGCCGCCCCAAAGGTTATGGTTTTTGCGCCGTTTCGATCTGGAAAACGGGTATAGACTTTGTACATTTTGGTCTGGAATCGGGTAGGGTTGTCGAGGGAACTACGAGAGTTTATGAACGTATTCTGTCGTTTCAATTTCAAATGACTAAGAAAGAATGATAGTATGCAAATTCAAAATGGATTTTAAGAAATCGTTTTTTTGGCGTCTTATCTAAGTAATTTCAGGTCTGAAAATGAATGTGGGTCGCCAGGTCTGGAAACTGGGGTGGAAATAACATTTTTTGGTCTGAAATAGGGTCAAGCATTCTTTTTAATGTATGAACAACGCTTAAGGTTGGTTTCCACTGACTCGTTTTTGGCTACGCACGTTAACGCACGTAAATCCATTTTATTTGCGAAAGTAAATTTTACGCACGTACGCACGCGCGTAAAAATTACGCGACACTGGAAATCAGAACCCTTAACGCTGACCACTGTGTTGTAACTACTTATAAAGGTGAACACAGGTAAAAGTTTAAGTTTATAGCCATTATTTAACGGTACATGTCTGGTCTCTAAGAAAACAACACCAACAAAAACAAATTTCATTTGCATGACTAATGCAACAGAGTAATGTTACAATATTGCAAAAAACCTGTATATAGCTAATTTTGATTTGTTAATTAATCAAGAAAATAATAAAGATAAAAGAAAAACATTGTTAATTTAAAACTTAGAACGTTGTCACTCACGTGACCAGCATCTATGCAAATTTAAGTAATGATCCGGGTATGGTGGATAGCAATTTCTTTTGTAATGCGGCAACAGTGCTTTCCCCACATAGAAATGTTCTCATTTTTACACAGAGAATGCATAAACCTACATGAAGGCCGTTTACGCAATAAAATGCGTTTACACTCCACTTTGAAAGGGTGTTTTTTTTTGTATAAACGATTTTGACCAATCACAAGAGTTGAAAACAATAGCCAAGAAAAGTTTAATTTTCCATGCTCCCCACATAGGATTTCTTTGTTATTCAAGATTTATTTGTTATTCAGATTTTGTTATACGGAGGATCGGTTGGAAACTAAGGATGAATATATGTACCGCTTTATGAAGTTTTGTTAACTTTTGCTGTTTAAGCCAATCAGAAGTAAGTACAGACTAATCTGGTACCCAGATCTCACTCTGTTTTACCCTGAAAAGTGGAGATCTGGGAACGAGATTAAGTACAGACAATAGAAAAGTTAGCACCTTTTTTGCATTCCAACATGTTCGTTGCCGTTGTTGCTATCGTTCTTATCTGGACCGTTTCTTAATGCAACAAAAGAAATCTTTTGCATAAGAAAAGAAGTCGACTCCCAGAGGACTGCTTTGGAACTCCAATATGGCCGTCGTGACGCCATGTGAAAACTGGCTCTATTTTCACAGTAGGAGTAATTATTCCAGAGAGAAGGTTACCTCTCAGTTCGAATGAGAAAATTAAAAATTGATTGCTTATAAAAAGACAGTTTAAACCTGATGATACTCAAGTTCAGTCTCAGTTTTCTATCGTGAGGGATTGCAGCTATTTGCGGGGAACAAAGATTACCACAATAGTGCATCGTTCGTCGTGGTAGAGGAACAACAGCGATATTCATTAGCGAGCTGATCGGCCTCAGGGCGAAGAAAACGAAAGAGAATGACAATTGAAAATAAAACTGAAAATAATATTTTGAATTATTTGTATCCGATATTTCTGTTTCAAATACAAACAGCCGCTGTGTGCTGAAACAAAAGAGAGTTTTTCGTCAGGTAGGATTCAACCTCGTCCCCAGGGCGCTTTGCCCTGGCTTTGGAGGTGGGGCGGGAAAAGCCACGGAAAAGCACCCTGGGGACGAGGTTGATAGGATTGTCAATTACAATATAAGAATTTTGAAACTAGAATGATAAATATGCTTGGTAAATGAACAGATAATAGACGCAAACAGACGCTACTAAAGTAAAAATATAAATGCATGAAACTTTAATGAGAAGAAAAGAGGTAATAAAAATGAAAATACTATGTAATTAATATGACAGGCAATAAGGTTCAGTGTATATTCTGAACTATGCAAACAATAAAATAATATATATTATAGATGACGATAGAAAAACTGCATAATCGCCATAAAAATGAAGTAAATTAAAATGAAATGTTGATTGAGTTCATTGCGTTTGGTGATTCCATAAAGCTCCAGTGCCCCAGCCTTGTCAAAGGTCGGCTTCCCGAATGAAATGACTTATATAGGTAGGGCGCACTGGTTACTCGGCCATTGTAATCCAAGTCAAGCGTCTTCGCGTGAGGTATCTATGTTCCTATGTCAGAGGTAATCTAAGACTGTCGTGGATTCTGTATTCACGCCGTGGTGTCCGGACTACAGGCACTGGATGCCACTTTTATTGTCAGTGAAACTTGGATTCCGGTTTCCAATGGTGATTCTACAAACAAAAATTTCCCGGATTGCAGAAACCGGAATACCTTACATGGGACAATATCTAATAAAAGCGAATGTAACAATAGAGACCTTATAGATTCTAAACCGAGGTCGAGGACGAGTACGAGATTTTCTAAATAACGTGAGCGCTTAAAACCGCGTCATTTTGGCGGGAAAACGTGATAGTCGTCGTCGTTCTACGACGAGTTTTAGCGAGGATGGCGGGAACAAGTTATCAAATGTTAGAAGGTGTTTTCATTTTGGGATCAGGAGAGGGCGTATCCTCCATCAATGAAGATAACCCTTCTAATATTTTATGGTGAAAAATTAGTAAAATGAAGCTTCCCGGGGTATCTGTTTTTTGAAAATACAGTACGCGAAAAAACTTTCAGTCAAATCTCATCTTCGTAGTAGCTTTCGTCCCCGAATCTTAGGAATTAAAGGTCTCTTGTAACGACGTGACGAACAAGGAACAACAGCAGGTGAAAACACATCCATTAAGCCACCTTGGTGTTTGTTTTATTTAATAAAAGGCAAATGGACTTTTATGTGATTATCGCTGTTCATTCTCTTCGTTTTGATTACCACAGTGCCAGTATACAAATAAAACTGCCATAAGTCGAAGGAAAATAATCTATGTTTATTTCTTTTTTGCAAAAGATAATGTATAATTGTAAATATTGATATCACGGACTTGTCAGGTTACATTTAGGGCTCATCAGATACGGAACGTGTTCTTCCCCACCAAACACTTGCAAAAATTTTCGTTGGCATAACTTATCCAATTTGATGTTCAATTTTCTTGCGATTTTTGTGTAATATTTGAGAAAACATACAAGCTACTATATTGGCCTTATCTGGGAACGCGGCATCGTGTGCGATTACTTGAATGTGAATTCAATATCCGACATGGGGAGCTCAAGTATGAAAAATATACACGAATTCACGTGCTCAAGGAACTTCTACCTATTACAAGATTTTCAGTCGTTTTGGATTTCGTATTTAGGCGTTACTATAAACAGTATACTCTGTTTCACTTCTGTCCTAGGGAACTTCCTTATTATAGTTGCTCTTCAGAATTCAGCTTTACGCTCTCCATCGAAAATGCTCTTTCTTTGTTTGGCCTTGACTGATCTCTGTGTTGGACTTGTTGCTCAGCCATGTTTTGTCATTTACGTAACTTCAATGATCGAAGAAAGATTTGACATCTGTCGAATCGCAGAAATCTTAATGCAAATTTCTAGTTTTGCACTGTGCGGGATTTCACTTTGTACAATAACTTTGATAAGCATGGACAGAAGTCTTGCTTTACTGTTTGGAATCAGGTATAGACAAATTGTTACACTCAAAAGAGTCCGCAGCACTGTGATTACTTTCTGGATCTTGCTTCTTTCAGTGAGCCTGCTCTACCTATTGAAAGAGGATGCTTTCATGATCACATTCTGTGTGTTTGCACTATTTTGTCTTGCAGTATCGACGTTTAGCTTCTTGAAAATTTATTTTACACTACGACATCGACAATCGCAGGTTGTATCTCAGTCTGAACGTGAACACCGTCAAATGTCCACCCGCGCAAATGTGTTCAAATATAAAAGGACAGTAGCTTTGTCAGTCTGGATTTACTTAATACTGACATTGTGTTATCTTCCTTTTGTTGTGGTTCAAATAGTAAGAGCTTTGTATGTTGATAGTATCTCTATTGTTATCGCAGAGGGGGTTACCACTTCTATGATGTACCATAATTCCACAATTAACCCATTGATTTATTGTTGGAGCATGAGAGAAGTGAGACAGACAGTCAATCCTTAACACACTGAATATTCTCTCAGGATCATTTATAATTTACAGTTTGAAGAGAGCAATTTCTGGTTTGATGTTTATTTTTTTCAGTCTTTATAGCGATTATTCCTACCCACTTACTTTGTCAATTGTAGGCGAACCCTCCTAAAGCTGAACCATATTCAAGCTCAGAAAGACAAATAAAATTTCGTCGTTGCTTATTTACGTTCTCCATAAAACGCGAAATTAGGCATTTTCACGTCGTAGTCGTGCAAAAACGGGATAGAAATGAACAAAAAAGTGTTTTTGCACGTGCGAAGTTGTTGTTTTGCTAATTAAACCTATTGTTTTTTTGACGTTCTAGTTGTCGTCCGCGTCGTTGGATCTTAAACTCCCTAAATTGTACAAACGACCGGTTTCAATAGACCGGCGAAATTTTTCATTTTATTATAGCATTAAGGTTACGACAACTTCGAGTTAAACTGATTTCACGGGTTGTCAAAGAGTCCAGCGATTCCTTTTTCCCAGGTGAGCGCCGACTCATTTCGCTTCAATATTCAGGAATGCTCTCGATCTTTTTACGCTTTCATTGCCTCTCGCCCGACATGTTTTGCACGGCGTTTGGTCATGCAAAACTTCCACGAAACATCCACGCCTCGCGCGAGGTAACTTTATCCCGATTCTAAAAATAACTCGAGACGAATTACCTATGGAATAGGGTGTATATGGGGGATGCCCTCTCTGTCCCCTTTATAGTCTCTTGCTCCGAACACACAAATATTATGCAAATTAAGTCACGTGACCTTACAGCTCCACAAAGTCTCAAAAAAAATGGGCGCACTTTTTAGCAATCTGTAATTTAAGCGACTAAGCAGATAAGTGAGTTAGGTCGATAATTTTCGACGTATTCTTTATTGTACTTCTTATATACAGGGACTATGCTAGCCAATTTCCATTCTGTAGGGAGCAGGCCAAGTCTAAGCAAGTTTCAGTATTGAAGAGATCACAGAGTGAAGGGGCAATATCGTGAGCTGTTTTTCTTAAGTATTCCGGCTGGAATTTCCTCTGGGCCAGGGCTTCGTTCGCATCGAGACTAGACAAAACAGCTAGGAATTGATTGGTCGTAAACGTGAAGTCACATAGTAACTGTAAACTTTATTGAAAGGAAGCACTTCTCACCAAAACTACATTACTTTTTAACAGCCCTTATGCAACTCTACTATTTGCTCAAAAATTCAAATAACATACCCAACTGCACACCTGTTTTTGTTGTTTGTTGGTTTGTTTGTTTTTTTTTCTTAAATGATCGTATAACCTTGGAAAACTAGGCAACTTTTTAACAGCTTTTCAACAACTATGCTGTTTGCTCAAAAGTTCGAACATAAACCCTAACCGTGCAACATGCTTTTTAAACTGATCGTACAAGCGTGGGAAAACTAGCTAGAGAGCACCGCAAGCAAGACGCCATAGCACTCTTGGACAGCTTCCTGAGCACTCTCATGAAAACACGTGGAACTCTCACGAAAATTATAATGTCGGCGTCTCTAACTGTTTACAAACTTTACAAACTAATGTTGCTTCACGACATGATAGTAACCAACCTGAAATCTTCAAACGTCAAGTGAAACTCCAAACTGAACAGTGTTAAATTGCAAAACCTACATGAAGATCATAGATAGACACGCGTCTAAAAAAGTGAAATCTGCTAACAAAATTACCTTTACAGTAAAAAGCTAATCACGTGCAAAACGACATTAATCAGAATGAATTCATCATCTAAGTAATGAATATACTTAGCAAAAGGCACTGTGCAAATCTAGAACGCTTTACGGTGTAAAATCAAAAGTGGGACCAGCGTTAGGCCCAATATCTGGGTCACCATCATCGTCAACAGGCGTGCGTAACAATTTTTTCAAGTGAAGCTCAACTCCGTACATAAGGCCGATAGCATTCTCCAGTCCCTCGTGAGGGTTGCCGTTAAAGGCGTTTTCCAGAGATTTGAGCAACTTGGTATACGCTTTGTTGAACAATACAGCTTGCCTGTACGCTTTTGAGCCGGGCGTATAATCCGACAGCTGGGGATTAGGAATCATTGGCCAAACACCTTCGGGATCAAAGCTTATCTTGGAACCATTGAAGTAGTAGCTGCCGTTGCAAGGCTATTGAGGGTAAACCACAATTATCATCAGTAATCTTTTTAGAGCGTAAAACATTAGGGATATGGGAGATAAAAAACAATGAACTTGATTGAACGGGCCATAAAAATTGGCTTACATCAATATCTTTCACAGGACGCAGATTGAAAATGTTGCTAAGAAACATTGCTACCCATCCCGCAGTTGAAGGATCCACAAAAGGATAGAATAACCTGGCTCTTTCTGAAAAAATATGGAAAGTTGAAAGACTATGATACCAGCTAGATAGCACTACACTGAAGAGGGACATGATATTCCATCCTCCCTATATCCCATCTTTATTTTCTTGCCTCGTACAACGTACCTTCGGCGGTTCACCCAAAGCCGCAGCATCAGCAGTTTTTGTATTCGCCTTGACCACTTGAATCCCTCTCTCCTCGGCAATTGATTGAAACATGAAGTAATGTGAAAGATCCTTTTGACCCAGTTCATCCTTAGTAATGGGGTTACAAGGATTGCTTCCTTCACCCTGGTCAATAATCGTGTAAATGGCGTCAACGGCAGAGTGGTAGTCGTAGACTGAAATGTTATCGTGCTTTTTAAGATGCCAGCGAGTTGTAACCTGTTTACTCATGTGTCCTGTAAAGATGCTGTTATTATTTCCACAATCTGTCAAATTTCCAAGGACTTTCAAGATGTGATGGTAAAAATTACCAATTGTGTTATAGTGATGTCCAAATTTGCTACTTTCTTTATCAGGGAGCTGAATACATTGCGATAAAGATTAAAAGAAACAAGTCAATTTCAGAAGAAAACACGGGTGATTTTTGCCAAATACAACTAAGAACAAGTGCCAGCTTTGCTTCAACCCAGCAGGACTCCTAATCTATACCCCTGTACTTAAAATATTCTAAATTAATCTTCAGTATGACAATGTTACATTATTGTATTTGAGGAGCCCAATTAAAGCCGTCACGTGTTTGAGCCCTTCCATTTTTATAATCACCAGCCTTCGTGGTAAAGAAGGGAGGTTAGCTGGTGGTAACAGATTTCCTACATAAGCTACCACATAACAAGGATTGAGAAATTGCGCTCTCTTTCTTAGTAATCATTTCTCTAGCGACCACAATACCTGTTTCCCCATTTTCTTATTTGCCATGACTTGACGCGACCGTTCCATTGCAGCAGGTAGGTGACCTGAAATTAAAAATAAAAACCTTATTTGTTGGTTTAATTCAAAGTACATTTAACGGTTGGCCACTTAAAATCAGCGTCCCGTTTCCGCGTCAATATAGTATCCCCAATTAGCACTTTAGTGCCTATAATGAGTGTTTCGCGTAGCTCAGATGACCACGCAAAATGACAGTCCCGTTTCCAGTGGAAAATAGTGTCCTCATTTAGTACTTGTGCTAAATACATTGACATTAAAATGAAGTGCTTTTTATAAAATATACATTTGATGTGTAGTATCGCTGAGTATTTTAACAACTGGTGCTGTATTTTGGCGCTAAACCTTTTGTAAGGTGGAGAACGTGTGACAGCTTTTGTGTGTAACGATTATGATTGCCTGGCTAAAGAAACATCAACTTTTGAAACCAGTTTCTGAAACAACTGGAGCTTGAATTAGGACGAAAAGTTATATTTTCGAAGCGGTTAAGCAATTATTCTGGCGATGAATTTCGATAGCAGAAGTTCATTAAAGAAAACAAGGAAGCGATTTGGACAATCAGCTTCAGAATAAGAGCGAAACAGAGGTAAGATAACCGCGATTGTTTTGAAAACGAGTTTATCGTCTCAGTATTAGGGGCACGTACGTACGTTTCAAATGCGATGAAATCAGTTTAAAGTTGGCCTTTATACAATCAAAACGCTGCCTATTTTTCCTGAAGTGCGGCTCTACCACCTTTAAACGGCGTGTTCCGACAGAGTTTCTGATGAAACGTGCTTATAATATTTTTTTCCCGATTATATTATTTGTTACGTATCGTAGTTAAGTGGTAAGGTAAGGAGTCTGCCTAATAATAAAGCGGTCCAGGGTACGACTTTTTGATAGTCCGTTTTTAGTTTTTTTTTTTCTGCCGGCCCTCAACCTTAGTTTCACGGGGTTCTGCGATACACGTACTTCTAGTGTAATCACTATTTCATATCAGATCTACAATGTAGCCTATTAGAGTGACACAATGGTACGTCATTTTGACGTCATATAATTGGCTGAACCCAATCGATAAGTGTAAAAACGTCTAAGTAGGAACGCGTCTGATAAAATCATGAAGTTCACTAGTGGACTGATTTAAAAACCAAATTGTTAAAAAATGTTACCCTTCAAAGGGGCACTCACCAACATAGTGCATGTATAAATGAAAGTGCCCCTCTCATAATCAAGTACAGTGTAACAATAGGTCCTCAAGGCTCACCTCGTATACCAGACCTTCCGATGTCCTCCAAATCAGATGGATGGTGACAATGGCCAAGATAGTTGTTCTTGTCTTCTTTCAAGCAGCCTGTCCCTTTGTCATTCGTTCGACAATGACTGGATCTAGTACGGTTAACATATTCCCAAATATGTACCAGGTTGTCTTGTAGCTCATACTCTGGCTGCTCAATTGTCATAAAAATATTCCTTATTAACGCAAGGGAGATCTTCTCCACTGGAACTACCAAATCAGGGTGTACACCACCGGGAAGTCTTGATGGGTAGTGGGGGATAAAGTCTTCTGAATGAAAAGACGGTTTTCCTCCAACAGCGTTGATTATGTTGGCAACAAGAGCCATATGCATCATCTCTTGGATCACTATGTCTCTCAAGATATTTTTCACCTCCTGGTTGTAGCTTTTCTTGATGGAGGCCCAAGCAGTTAAGTATGGTGGAATAGTTGAATGTTCCAGCTGAAGTGCAATCTGTAGGTCTTCACGGAGTTGTTCCACTGTGTACAAGTTTTCTGGATTACCAACAAGAGGATTTTCCTGTTTAAGCCATTTCAAGATAACATCGCGCTTGGACTTCGACAGGTCTCGTGTAACAGGCATGTAGTTTGGATGTGATTCAGGTAACTCGAGACATACTTGGATCCTGTGACGATAATTTATAACTTCATGGTAATTCCCTAAATCTACGAAGTTTTCAGTCATCACTGGATACAAATTGGCGTATTGCTGGAAAATAGGATACACATGATCTAACCAGGTTGGCTCGCCATCAATAGTATAATCGTCAAACACCCGAATAACAACCAGCGAATTAAGTAACTTGTAAGGATCGTTTTTGCACATGTCCAAACAGTCTGTCAGCTTTTGATCGAAGAACGAGTATTTAAAAAAGTAAAGCTGCCCGTCGATGAAGATCCTGTCATTCTTAGGATCTATTGTTGATATGGTGTACTCTGCGATCCCATTGCCATCAGTGAGAGCATGGGACAGTACTTCAGGCAAAGGCGGTTGACCGACTGATGGTCCTTCTTCGATATATCTGGGACAATTAACATTGCAAGGTTCCAGGTTCACAGTTGCGTTATTAAGAGGTTTTCCAAACTTTGTTGCAAAGATCTTTACAGTAGCTTGCTCAAAAGGATTTTTTCGAAAGGCCCACTCGTCGTATGGATGAATAGCTCTACCATCTTTAGCTTCCGCTAACACTATCTTCTTGCAGTCTAGGTTTGGCAAGGAACCTTTAACCTATAAATTAACATGGGCGTTAAAATTTTGACAAAGAGAACCGACAACGAGAACTCGGTACATGTACGGTGAGAAACTCTATCAGTGCTCAGTACGCGCAGTATTTTCAAGAGTCTAAAAATAAAAGGCATTTTATTTTCCGTCCAAAAGCATGTTCTGGGTAAACAGTTGAAAGATAGTGTCTTGTGACCACGATGCACTCAGCCAACCCCTAAATCCGCCCGTAGTTTTTCACATGAGCTAACAGAAGTTTAAAATTTTATGTAGCTTGTTCCTAAACAAAGTTAGGTTCTTAATGGCCCCTTTTCTATCGTATTTCTATTTGTGTAAAAACAAAAAACAACTTAACCCCACTGAGTCATCGGTCTCCCTAATCCATAAAACGCTATTTTTAGAAAGGAGGCTGTCTGAGACCACGCAACGGGAAGCTTTTTTTTGGCAAACCAAGTATTGCTTGAAAAATGTTTTAGCACTGATTCCTGCATTTATTACATCCACTTTGAAATCACTGGCTATCCGTGCAATCTGATTGGCTTTCAGCAATGTGATTTATTCCTAAATCGCACTATTTTTTGCTCTAAATCGCATCTGTTCCAAATCGCGTCATTCATGTTCTAAATCGCATCATTTCTGTTTTAAATCGCACCATTTTTGTTCTATATCGCATCACTTCTGTTTCGAATACAAGCCTTTTTGTTTCGGCTTTTTAACAAACCGGTTACTCGATCAATAAAATATTAGTACTGACTAAATTCTGCGATTTCAAAATGGATGTAATAAAGTGGTAATTGAACTTCGTGTCGTGCAATTTTGATCTGAAATCATACTTGTGATTTCAAATCAAACTCGCGCTGCGCGCTCGTTCGATTTTGAAATCACGCGTATGATTTCAGACCAAATTGCACTCCACTCAGTTCAATTACCATTATGAATAATTTTATGCTGGATTTAAATACTCACAAAGAAAATTCCAAAGCGATGTTTGCCATTAATTTTTATCTGTTACATGTATAATCATGTAGATTGAGTAATACCTGAGCGACAGCCAATGGTTTGCTATTAATTGTGCCCATATCTTGTGATGAAAAAGTGCCATATGATGGGAAAACCTGCACTCCGGCAGTGTTGGTATACCAGTTTGGTGACCTGTATTTGACATTACCTAGCCATAGGAAATCATCAGAACAGTTAAGCGCTGGATTTGTGTTCCTAGGTACAGCCAAAAATAAAGTATCCAGGACCCCTCTGTCCAAGTTCCCATTTCCATCAATTGGTAAACTGTTTCCAAAGTCTACAAACACCTTTCTTTTCGCTTGATCCACATAAAACGGTGTATCTTGCAGTTGAGTTGACAATGACTTCAGCATACGACCGTGAGTAACGAATTTTGGAGACTTGACACCCAACAAACCTATTGTGCCTGCAAAATAAAGGAGTCAGAAAAAAGAATGCGTGAACAGGCAGCAAGTATCACAAGCTACACTGTTATTCTTTCAAAACTATTAGCAACAAGAAGTTATTGCTTCTATTACATGGCCAGCTATTTGGAACCACTAGGGGCGAAGCGCAAGTTGGCGTATGTCATCATATTCCTCTCGGTGATTGGTTGGCCGCTTTCTCTAACTTAAAAATGACACGAAAGAGTGTCACTGACAAAAGCATTTGCCTGCTGAAATAAGCACATTAAATTACTCATATTAGCCCCGATTTCTGATTTGTTTTCCCCTGAAAATCCGATTTTAAAGCCCTTTAGATGCTATTCGATTGGTTTCGGTCGTACCTTACAAACCGCACACAATTTGCCTTAATCGAAGGAAAAAATCACAACCTCGCGAACACAACTGTGGTGTGCCTCAAGGCTCTGTCCTTGGACCCATACTATACCTACTTTATACAACGCCACTGGCTGACGTTCTGCGTCATCATAAGATGCAATTTGATTTCTTCGCTGATGATACTCAATTATACATCTCTTTTTCACCAAAAACAACGACCTAGAATTAGCCAGCAACATTGCCAAAATACAGGATTGCTTGTCTGAGCTTGATAGATGGATGTCTCTCAATAAACTGAGACTAAATAAGGACAAAACTGAACTTCTCTACCTCGACTCTAAGCACCGTTCCATAACGTCTCTACCACCACTTCGTTTTGGAAAGAATACAATTCATCCATCCTACTCTGCCAGAACCATCGGTGTCATTTTTAACAGCACTATGTCTATGCTTCCTTATGCCAATTCTGTCTGTATCCTCCAAGCTTGACTACTGCAGTTCTCTCAGTTGTATAATGTGCCGAATTATGTTTTGAAAAAGCTTCAATCAGAGTACAGAATGCTGCCGCCCGCCTGATTACATGTTCCCGCAAATACGACCACATCACTCCAGTTCTCTCCGATCTACACTGGCTTCCTGTAAATGAGCGTATGACTGACTATTCAAGATCCTGCTGCTCACCCTCAAGGCTCTACACCAACAAGCACCCACCTACATTCAAGATTTGGTAACTCGCTATTTACCGCCAAGAACTCTCCGGTCACCCAGCTCACAATGCCTAAAGCCTTCTTAACATGAAATCTTATGGGTCTAGAGCCTTAGGTGTCGCTGCTCCTGACCTATGGAACAGGCTACCTGACAACATCCGTTCATGTGATAATTTGACTTATCTTTTTAGGAAAGCTTATTACTGTTGGTATGGCCATTTTTATCTCAATTTTAATTCATTTACTGTTTGATTTGTTTGGAATGTTAAATTTTATTTAATTATTGATTACTTAATTATTTATTTAATTGTTTGGAATGTTAATTTTTACTTAACCGTCTGGGATGTTGTGTAAAGCGCCTAGAGCAGGATTGGATAGGCGCTATACAAATTTTAATTGTTATTATTATTATTATTATTATTATTATTATTATTATTCAGCTCACCCGGAATCATTTTTGAGAATTACCCGCTTTGTGAAGCTGTTTGAAGCGGCTCTAAAATTAGGATCGGTGGATCTGCCGGCATCGAACACAGTAAAACACCCACGAAAAGTAAAGAGTTACTCCCAGGTTTTAACTTCCAAAAGAAGACTGAAAAGAGCTTGGGGAAAACTAAAATCGTAGCCTGAGACTGACAGCCGACATTTAGCGACGCTACCACTGGTTCCCCCGCCAAATGACGTCTGAGAAACGAGCGCAGAAATTCCATACTGATGACGCGTCATTACCCAGATCTGGGTAGTGCTTCTGATTGGTCGTGCCTCGTGGGAAATATAAAATATAAAAAATAAAAAAGACGTAGTAAACTTATACCTGTTATGCGTCCCGTTGTAAAGGTGTTTTTTCTTGAATAGCTCTCGTACATATCAAGATTGAAACGTATAGAAAGATCTTTGCCGGAAATGTTAACATGGTTCATCGCCCTTTGAAGCTTCTGGATAAACGGGGAGCCGTTTCCATTGTCTATCCATGTAACGTTTGATAGCACCGACTGATAAGCTACACCAAAAGCAGTACTATTAGTTTTCTCCCCTTCTTTAGTAATCTTTTTCTTCCACAGGTATTGAGGTGGTATTGGAGTATAATCAGCGGAAAACAGATCCCCGATTCGAATTCTCCAACCCCACATTTCACAATAATACAATTGAGCTTCAGCGTCCAGGTCCACCAACTTTGCAGACGTCTTGTCCCCACCATCTGACGAATAAGAAAGGCAGTTTGGTACTAGAAATTTTCTTAATTTTACATGTACACTGACTTTAATAAAAGATTCTTTCTATAATATTTCAATACTAGCACATTGAATATTTCCGAAACTTTTCCGGCTTCATTTGAATAGCTTTATAACAATTATTCCTCGAGCCTGAATGGGCTTTGAGTCAATACCCCATGAGGCCGAAGGCCGAATGGGCTATTGACTCAGAGGCCACGAGGGCGAGAGGAATAATTGTTTTTAGTAAAATCCAACTAGTTGATCAAAAATGTCGCGACAAATCAACTTTAGCTATCAAAACGCGATTCAGCCGCCATTGTTTTGGTTTTCAAAGCCGACGCTTTTCGCTATTAGTGGGCTATAACATATAGCCTAGTAGTAGCTCAACCAATCAGAACGCAGCATTGATAATAGACAACTAGTTGGATTTTACTAAATATATACATATATAGCCGCAGTTTTTGCAACGTTATCGCCAAATGGACCTTTTGCGTCGAACAGAAAAAAAAACTAAAGCTACTTCTCCAAAGTAGCTATTATAAAAACTGAGAGTGCAACCATAGCTTTTTTTGCTTCTCCGTCCTTTCCTTCCCCTCGCTCCTTCTTTTTCTCCTTTCTTTTTTCTTCGTTACTATGATTTTGGAGCTTCTCGGGCTTAAGAAACATGCCTTTTGAGTAGACGCTTTTTCACTCAAATGACTGCAAATTTCGTTAGCATGGTTTTCAAAAAATCGGCTAGATATATTGTCTTGTCATGTCATTGGCCTGTCGTTAACAAAATACCGATTTATAAAGTTCTAAAAGGTTGGACGGACTGGAGACTCATTGTTTCCCACGCAGCCGTTTAATGTCGTCACGTAACGCTCCTCCCTACAAATGTCAATAAAGTTGTGAGTTGGAGCATTGCGTGGCGACACTAAAAACAGCTGTGAGGGAGACTAGGAGTCTCAGTGCCCTGACAAATTGCTTTTGGGTATATGGTATTCTGTTTCAAGGTTGTTCCAAGTACATTTTAGATATACTGGTATCTTATGAGGAAAAAATCCGGTTTTCCCCCCCCCCCCCCCCCGGCCAGACTTAAATTGTTTGCAACAACATTCCATCAAGTTGTGGGATAAGAACAGTTGTTCTTTCTTTGTAATTAAAATTTCAGTACTCATTATTAAACTGAATATTTTGGGTATCTATCGAATATGGGAGAAATTTGTCCTCCGTACATGATGATGAATCTTGTTTAATGTTACGCTGTGAATCAATGTGAGTCTTACAATCCATACAGTACGTTCCTAGGGCCCTTCTTACCCAGTACAGGGGCTCCCAATATTGGATCATCGTTAGCGTTATCTTCTCCTCCATACTCGTCCCAGTCCCCGTTGGTATAGCAAATCCCGGTCACAGTGGCACTTACGCTCCACTCTCCGCTTCCTTTAGGGTTCCATGACATGTCGGATTGGTTGAACTTCTCAGGGTTGAAGTTGGAATATATATTATTACCAGTGGGAGCATCTGCTAGAAACGTCCCACTAAAGTGAAAGTGCGGACACAGCAAGTAGTTCATGTAAGGGTCATTAGGAAGATCGTCATCTGGAAAAAATCATGAAATCAATTAATCACATCTTCATCGTTAAAGTCCACATTATGGCTGCCATAAGGCAACTTCTTTTACCGATCAGAGCTAAGAATAGACGCACAACTTTATTCCGATTTGAGTCCTCGAGGGTTACAGCAATAAGCAAGATGGTAGACTATTGACCCCAAAGACTGGACTGACATTAGGTCCTATGTACCGTAATTTGTCGTATTGATTTGTTATTTTGTGGTTTAAACTGAAATACAGGGTGAAAATAAAACTTCAGAAATACTGCGAACGCAAAAGAAATACAGCAAGGAATGGACAACGCACTTACGTTGTTTTGGTGCAAAACTTCTGACCGCAAAAGAGATACTCCTGATAGGAAACTACTACTTAGTGCTCTTGAAGAAACAACGTTGAAATAAAAGCTGAACTGAATATGCTAGAAGGCGATTTAAGTTACAAACAACAAATGCAAAGAAGGCCTTGGCGAACGTGGTATTCCAAGGGGAGTTGATTAACAGCTAAATTGTTCTGTAGGGCGTTAGATACAACACAGTCAACTCTCTCCAAGACGGACACCTTTGGGACCGGCACTAAGTGTCCATCTTAGAGAGATGTCCGTCTTATAGTGAGTCAAATAAAGGGAGTAAAGAAAGGCAGGGACCAACTCTAAGTGTCCGTTTTACAGAGGTGTCCGTTAAGAGAGAGTGGACTGTACACATATTTACAGCTCCACTACCCTGCCAAGCTTATCGACTCCATTGTCAGCCGGTGTACTAAAACCAAAAGAGAATAATAGGACAGAAATGGAAACGCCCAGACTAGCAGTTGGGATATGTGAAAATCACCAAAGTTGTAAGTAGTTGTCGAGGGTAAGAATTAAGCCTTGTTGGTGCATAGGTATAGGTGCTTCATTAATATTCAACTGCGTTCCTGTATATAAATTCGTTAGTGTCGAGTAGGTGTAGGTACAGGTAAGTCACTAACATTCACATACCTTCTTGGATACTAATTCGGTATACGTTTACTAATGCATGGTTCAATTTGACCTTTTAATGGGATTGCAATTTTGTCTTTCCTAGTGGTCTATTCCCCACTCCCGGGTACGCAAAGGGAGACAATTCCCCACCG
This sequence comes from Porites rus, assembly GCA_964035705.1. Classification (NCBI taxonomy): domain Eukaryota; kingdom Metazoa; phylum Cnidaria; class Anthozoa; order Scleractinia; family Poritidae; genus Porites; species Porites rus. The sequence continues at coordinate 37,359,508 of OZ037994.1, forward strand.
CCGAGCTCCTGATCCACCTCATATACGTTTGTTTGGATACATCTTTTTGAAAGCAATAGTGATTTCCGTACAATAGCAAAATGAGACGTTTTCAGAACTTTAGAAGCGTTTTCTAGTTTTCTACATGTTTGTAGTTAAAACATGAACAATGCATTTGAAAACGAAAAGGAAGAAAAAACTCTTAAGCGCCTTAGAGTACTTTATAAGAACACTAGTCTGAATGTCTGTTTATTTTATAGTATTAAAAGCCATGCATCCATCAGCCCGAGACCGTTAGAGAGAATGTATGAGAACCGCTAAAAAATTGGGCCTGATCTCAGGTTACTCAGGTTTGATATTCTTGAAGTTCGGCTTCATTATTGTATAGTGAGACATACAAGGCGACAAAATGTAAAACTCGTAGTTTATTTGTCTCTATACAATTAAATTTTTCAAAATTTCTTTCCACCTGGCTGGAATCTATTGCTAATTGCTCTATTTGTATCTTTCAGGCCGATATTGAAGCCGTTGTGGTGTTGCCAACTGACAATACTCTTTTTGTCGCTATGAACTGACTACTTTTATCTCTTTTTCATTATCAGTTAGGAACGTTTATTTCGAACGCTAAATTAAGAACAAAAGCTCTGTTATTAGATTGAAACTCTGCCATAGTATCTGCAACAGTACTTGTACATTACCTTGATTTTCTGTGTCGTCTTTCGCTGTCTCATCTTTGGTTTCAGTCTGATCCATTGCCACTGGACTGGTTGCCATACCAAGTTCCTGGATACAAACTGCAATTATTGTGAAGAAAAGCACGATGGAAGCATGTGCCGTCATCTTGAGGTACAAAAAAGTTCAAAGCGGAATTTGTCTGCACTGTATAACTGATCAAGTAGGCTGATTGTTCGATGAGCAAGGCCCGTAACTAAATGACTGAGACACGTCAATCAGGGAACTGACCTGAGTATATTGAACCTTCAACGGTTCGCTGCTACGCCGGTTCACTGCTACATCACGCTGAAGAAATTATACTTCACGTGTTAACAAACGATTTGAAGAACTCGGACTCTAAGAAGGTTGCTGATCGAACGAATTGTTAATCTAGGAAATTTCATTGAAGCCGAGTCGTCTAACACGAAAGTAACAATCTCGAACTTATTACCAAGAACTGATCCAGCTTTGAACTCAAAGGCTTTGTAAACAGGTTAATTTTAACATTCTAAGAATGTTTGCCAATAATTATCTCTCATCCTAATAATACTGGTAAACACCTCAATTCTAACAGTCTTCATTAAAATTTGTCCCGGACCAAGGCGTTCGCTTCTGATTTTGTAAGTTATGGCTGTTACAGTCAAGGCAGGTCAAACGTACCCCCCAAAATTCTATTTAATAATGAATTGGTTATTTGAAAAATGAATCCTTTAGTTGTTCCCGTAAATCGGCATTCCTTCATGCGTTATGAGCAGTGAAAATATTTTATAAGAACTTCTCTGTATTTGGTCGCAGATTGAAATATTTGAATGGATAAAATTGCTTCGAAGATATTTACGTCAAATTCAGGGAAACTGAGGTGGTAGAAATATTATAACTGCCTCGCATGTGAATTCACGGCTCATTACGCAGGGCTGTCAACCCCTCACGTCTTCAAATATTGAGAATTGATGGGGGAAGGATGATAAATGACGTTATAATACACACGGCACATGACGTCATTTGTGGAAAAAACGCGCGAAAATGATGTTGTTGGAATTGAAACATTTGACCTAATTGGCTTACTTCGCACCGATAACATTATTGCTTATATTGACCACTCCAGAAAATACCATAACATACCATAATGCTCTTTGTTTGTCACCTCTAAATTTTGCATAAGCATTGTTTCCAGTTTCTCTTGGGGCCATTTTAACTCCCAAGAGAAACTGAAGACAATGCTTATGCAAAATTTTGCGGCGACAAACAAAGAGCATTGTAGTATTGCTATGGTATTTTCTCGAGTGGTCAATTACAACGGCATACCGGAGTTTGTGAGGAAACGTTCGATGTTAACAGTAAAATAGCTCAAGCCACGCAAAGTATTTGAAGTTACATTGTCAAAAAGTCGATTCTACAAGAAATGGCAAACTTCGGTGGTTATCCGGGAGATTTCAGACTCACCCCAGCGACGATCATATCTTCATTTAAAATTTGCATCATCTCCATTCCATATAATGTTAATGTTTAACAACCTGTCAGGTATTAATTATTAGTTACTTGTTGATAAAAAGCTGTGTGGCAGATAGTCCAAAGTCTTGTCTACCACATATGTAAATTTTGTTTTGATCCCTTTAACTATAAAGGAAGATTTAACAATACCACCCTTAAATCCTGAAATTTTTAAAAAGATTATCTGGGCCTTAAAGGGTAATTGGAACAGTTTTGAAATACGGTTACATCTTTGAAGTTGCCAGAAGGTTGGAGCAGTCAGTGACTCAAGTACAAGACACTTCAACTAGCGAACAAAGGCTGCCTTTCACACGGAGCGAATCGCCGTGAGGATCAGTTTGTAGTTGCTGTTTTTTTCCCTCTATTTTTCTCATCATAGTAAATGATCCTTTTTCGGATCTTCCGTTTTTTTGGTAGTGAAGAATCCGTATGATCTGAGATCATAAATCCGTTTTAGGATTTTCCCCAAAAAACTCACCCTTAGACTCCTAACAGGTGGACTTGGCCGGTGGACTTTCGTAATAGTATGAGGCATGAGGCACCCAATAAAGCACCCAATCTTACCCAATCTGTTTTCGCGAGAGGTGTTTTGTCCAGTCCTCTCTCCTGCGGACAAGGCTGGACATTTTATGTTGACATACATAGAACCATTGCTAAGGGGATGATGGCGGTGTCGGTCTGATTTCGATTTTAAGTTAGTATCATCTAAAATCTCCTTTCTCCTAGCCCGTTAGGAAGGCCTGATACTCATGCTACAGTCTGATTTGAGCGGCGTTGATTGTAGGAGTCAAATTAGAGGGGATATTACTGGAAGAACATCAAAAGTTAGAAACTAACAACTGAACGTCGAGCTGTACAGCTAAAGCAGGGTAAGGATTCTTGTCTTTGTCTGTTTTAGTTCCTTTTAGTCTCCTCTTTAACTAAGGACTATACAGCAATATTGAATTTAATAAGCAATGTTCGCAAGTTTAGCTGAGCTTAATTAAATATGCAGCTTGAACTTTTAAAGAAGTTCAAGAAAAATGATTTCCACCTAAAATATTAATGAACTCCTCTTTACTGGAGAGCATCCCACGTATGGTGCTTAGTGCGCTTTTGGTTGCTTCCTTCTCCTCCTAAACTATTTTTTTCAGTTTATATGTTTGCACTTTCACTTACTGTAATGGAGAAAACCGTAATAAAAAACATCGAAACTGTAACGTTAACCAGCTTAACCATGATGAAAAGCGTTGAAGTTTTTGACGAGAAAATCATACGATCTACCCACTTCCGGCTTTGAACACTGATTGAACTGGCATCAAGTCTTACACAGTAAGCTTATGTATTTTAAAATAATATACGAACTTTTTGATTCTTCAGTGGTAATAAATGGCTGCCAATGCATTTCGATGAAATTGTAAGTCGGAATAATGCAACATTACACACTGATTCTTTACCAACTAACTCAATTCCCGGCCACATCCCCAAAAATCCCCACCCCTCCCCCTTCCTGCTCGCCCTGCATTGAAATGATTCACCCACTACATCTGATGGCTCAGTAAAATACTATAGGACTTCTGTGAGTTTCAAAATATAAATTGTTGCTTTCAAAACTAGGCGAAGTGAAAAAAGTGAATATACCAAAAAAAAAATTATATCAATGGCTTCACACTTAGCCTGGCTGTAAAACAGAGACTAATGGAGCAACTTTGAAACTATCTATCTCATGTTTGCCCAATTGTTTTGCAAGTTTCACAAAAATCGCAGGTTTCGTCAAGGCCCTTTCAACCTCCTCTTTCACTTCTTTACACTCTTCGGCAAATTTCTGAATTTTGCTGAATTTTTCCAATTTTTTTATAATTTGCAGTTTTCACAAAATCACAGATTTAGCTGAGGTCTTCCTTACCTCCACGTTTACTGCTTTTCACTAATGCAGTGAATTTTCAAATTTTTTGCAATTTTTGCAACTGCATGCAAACCTGGACATATCTCTCCCTGGATTAACTACAGCACTGACAGCTGAGAGTCACATTATTATTATCTGACAAGAGGGCAGTATGATTAATACGTTACTATAGCAAGGACTTATATTTCCCTTCTCTTCATCAGTCATGGCTGCTTCATCTGATTAGCCTGAGGTCATGAAAGCAACAAGGAGTCTGGACAATTCACAGGTTCATTCTTTTTTTATTTCTTGTTACTAAAAGTTATACTTTATTCATGAATGTTATACTATGTTGTTGACATGTCAGCTGGCATTTGTTGACTGACATGGTTGTCATGTTTAGTCTAATATTAACCATTATTTCAAATGAGGCTTGGTCAATGTGTTGACTTGACAGTCGTCGGCCAATATGTTGACATATATATAAGAAATTTATGGTTATGCCGTTTGGTTGGTGAATAACTTTGATTTACTTCTATGATCACGTATGTATACACCTAATTGAAGTTTGCGTCATTGTATTAAAAAAAAACGAAAGTGACAAATATATGCCAAAATATATCCACTTCTCAACTTGTTTCATACCTGATAGACTTTTAGATTATGAAGGAATTTCTCATATTTTGAAACTCTAAAACAAAACTCTTCTTCTCAAATAATTATACTGATTGTAAGCTGCTAAATTATCAAAGCTTATGTCACTGTTTTAAGAATAATACTGAAATCTGGAAGAAATAACATTGATAAGCCTAATTTATTCCTATTTCAATGAAATTTTCTAGACATTGTTTGGGGGTCTTTGGGTGGCGGAGTGAAAAAAAAAAATTGGCTATTCTACCCCTACATTGTATCAGCTTACATATATAGTCGATGAAAACAAATTTTTGTATAAATAATTGCTATTACTTTTTTTCCTTTCATTTTTATTAGTTATTATTTTTATTATTAATTATTTTCTTATTAGTTTTAATTACATGACCAGGGATCATTGTGAAGAATTAGATTAAACAATTATCATAATTTTGTAGTGTAAAAGTCTGAAGCAAATTAAGTGGGTGTGGTTCTTGAACAGAAGTACCAACAGTTTACATTAATCTATGTTCTTACTGTTATTTATTGTCATATTTGTTCTTTGTAGGCTTGCTATGGTGACACCAGTGTTCCAGTGTTACATGTTACTCTTCTTGGTGGTGAGTGGGGTTCATCTGCTGGTGGGTTGTCAACCATAAACAGAGAGCTTGCTATTCACCTTTCAAATCATTCAGCGGTGAAGATTTCTTTACTAGTCCCAGAGGGAGCTTGCAACATTGAAGAAATAACAGAAGCAGATGGCTATGGAATCACTATTGTTGAGGCAAAAGAACGTGCAGCATATGATCGTCTTGATTGGTTGAGTATCCCGCCCCAGGACCACTTCATGGACATTGTTGTTGGCCATGGTGTTAAACTTGGTCGGCAAGTACAATTCATTAGAGATTCTGCTCAATTTCCAAATTGTAAGTGGGTACAAGTGGTTCACACTGCTCCAGAGGACCTTAGCAGTTTCAAATCCTACAGTGACCCCATTTCAAAAGGTGAAACAAAACACGAATCAGAAGTTGGGCTTTGCAAACTTGCTGATCTTATTGTGCCTGTGGGACCCAAACTAAAAGAAGCATACTCTTCATATTTACAGCGATGTAAGACAGATCAAGACCTTTTGTCAATTACTCCAGGCCTTTTTGAAAGGGAGTTTGGGGATTTAGTGGCAAAACAAGACCCTAACGAGGATGGTGAATTTAAAGTGTTGTTATTTGGTCGTGGGGATGATGAGGACTTTGAACTCAAAGGATACAACATTGCTGCTCACGCATTTACTGATCAACGGTTGAATAACAAACCTTATCGTCTAATCTTTGTTGGAGCACCTGAAGGAAAGCAAGGAGAAGTTAGAGAAAAACTTCTTCAGCATGGTATTGTGGAAGCACAGTTGACTGTTAGAAAATTTATACAAAGTAGAGAGAGACTGAAAGATTTGCTGTGTGAAGCTGACCTTGCCATAATGCCATCAAAATCAGAGGGATTTGGTCTTGTTGCACTTGAGGCCTTGTCTGCGGGACTACCCATTCTTGTAGGCAGTAGGTCAGGATTTGCCAAAGCATTAGAGAATGTTCTTCATGGTAATGCATGCATCGTGAATTCAGATGATCCTGCAGAATGGGCAAAAGCAATAGAAGCTGTCCGTTTAAGGCATGGAATGAGACTTCAAGAGATTAAATCACTGAGAGCATCTTATGGAGAGATGTACAGTTGGGAGGAGCAATGTGAAGCCCTTGTGAACAGAATGTGGAGAATGGGTCATGGTAAGAGTTATTTGTTAAGTGCTGATGTAGCATTCATGTTGTCCCAGACATCACACTAATATAGTTTTCATAGCACAATATAATGTGCAAATGTAAGAGTGCAGTGCACTCACAAGCACTGAATGCATTTTGTTCTTTGATCACATTATTGAGTGGACCTGCAAGTTCTATAAGATTTTCTCTGCAAATTTAGTACACCAACATAATCCCAGAATATTTAACCATTTTATTATGATAGCTAGATAAATATGGCCAAGACATATAAAATAATGTAAAATAATGTACCTCAGTCTTTAACAGTTACTTTCCTAAGAAATCATGCACCTTCAAATCTTCTACGGTAGTGGGGGAGGGAGGGGGGGCCGCATGTAGCCATATTTGAACTTCAGTGTTGTTATTTTTAAACTTTCACTGAAGGAAAACATACAAAGACAGTCAGTTTTGTGTTGGGAAGTGACAAACATGCAAATTAAATTGGGTACTTGAAATTTTGATATGGCTAAGTACTTTCCTTTATAATAATGTAGGTCAAAGTTTGATAGAGCTGACTGTATAGCCATGTAGGATTTAATACCCTTTTGAAATGTAATCTTAAAATGGATCTATAGTACGTTAAAAAGTTATGACGTTTTTACCATCGAATTTACTCTGAATTCCTTAATTATTGCCTCTTGAGCTTAAATGTTTTGTGCACACCTTTTAAAGTTGTATTGGAAGTTGGCAATGCATGAAAAGATCTGTAATGTGTAGAATAAGGGTCTCCATCATGTTTAAGGGTCACAGCTGCTGTCAGTGTGACCGTCAAAATTTATTTTTAGTGTTACATGGGACATAGTTCTATACAAGTGGTTATCGGTGGTGGAGATGTGAATGGGTTACAGAAACGTATATACATTATTTTGTAAGAAGCTTATAATAAAGGCTTGTTCTCACACCAGATGCTTCTGATGTACCAAAGGATGGGTCTGTCACTGAAAAGCAGCCCATTGCAAAAGCACATGCTTCAGCTTCTGGATTCTCAGGAGAGCAATGTCCAGTTGATGAACAGCCTAAAACTAAGGATTCAGTCAGATTAAGTGCAGAATTTCCCTCAACTTGCCATACTCCTAACATTTCAGGGCTCACTTCTGACCAAGGTATGGAATTGAATTACATTGAAAAGGTGCCAAACTTTTTTTTACGTGTTTTAATGGCTTGTTTTAATAAACTCTTTAGAATTTTTTGGCCCATTTAAAAAGTTTTTTTTTCTCTCTGCTTTTCACCACTTTCAGATAAACCACTCACCTTGTTTACTTCCCAAAATTTTGCATAACCATTGTCTTCGATTTCTCTTGGGATGAGTGTCATACCCAGGAGAAATTGGGGGGTAAACAAGATGCGTGCGAGATGTATGTGAAAATGGTGAATAGCTAAGAATGCTCTGTTTGTGTAAAAGCTTTTTCAAACAAAGAGCTGAGGAGCCTCACTGAGTTTCCTTATACAGTAGTAAATAGTTTATTTTTTTCTTGAATAGTAATAAGAAGCAGTAATTGACTTATTGTTAATATCAGGGGCATCCAACGACGGTTTCCTCCTTGGGCTATCCAGAGTACTTTCAGATATCTAGAAACGCATTCTAAGCGGTGCTATAAACTATGTATCTGTTCGGTCATCCTAGTTGAACTTGAGTCTTTTTGAAATTATGAGGGATTCAGTATTATTTTCCTGAGTATTAGATGCAATTTAACGTATTACGAAGGAGAAAACTTTTCTGTTTCCTCTTTCCATCACATTTTTGAATCCGAAAATTTTAGGTTTCCTTTTTCCTATAAAAAATAGCCTAACCTGGAGAGTGAAATGTAAAAATTAAACTTCAGAAAGTCGAAGGGAATTTATTAGTTGAGCTTAGAAAATTGTACATGAATGAGCGGTCGTCTAGAAATTTTTAGCCGTCCTTAAGTATTAGAAAATTCTAGGCAATATTTGCTTCTCCGAACAGATATTATACAGAAAACAGCCGTTGGGTGCCCCTGTAATATGCTTTTAATTAATAATTTTCAGAAGCAGCGAACACTATTAAGATGTCGATCACCCCACGTGATTTAAGTAGTGAACTGGAGGATGTCGTGGATAGAATGTTAAGACAACAACTTGAAGTGTACTTGAAATACAATAAAAGAAACAAGCTTTCTACAGCCAGCGGACTGAGTGACTTCCTTAAGCATGTAGAAGATACTTACAACTTTACTTTAACATCTGTGGGTGTGGGATCTTTGGTAATAAAAGGTCAGTGTCCTGACGTGCAAAATCTGGAAAGTCTGTGGAATGATTATTGTTCTGGTGTCCTGAATGAAGCTGCAGAGAGGTTTTTGGTAACTGATGATATGAAGAAAGAAATCAACTTGGTGACACTCAGATTAAAGATTATTATTGAGGAAGAAAGCTATTTGACTTGCAAGAAAGCTCTTATGGAAAAGTCAGGTTAGTTGGTTTAGCCCAATTTCTTGGCAATTATCTTTTGACAAGAAATTGAGATAATTCTCTGCTAGTGCTTTATAGCAATTGTACTCTCAAGTATATACATGTACATGTATTAATAACGCGGTCATCTTAGAGACTTCAATCGAGATAATGGAACAATTCAATGTATGGAACCTTTGCCAATCAGGCTGCTTTTCTTGTGACGTTTTGTGTTATGGTTTGTTGCCATATCCAAGCAAGTACTTAATACAGTAGTAAATTTGTATAACAACATTGTAAACTAGATTAAACATTTTAAAAGTGAATTTTGCCAAACTGCCCGGCCAATGACGTTTTGTGTAAAGGTTGCTTGCTTATGGCAGTGGTACTTGACAGTTAGAGTGATCATCGTCGTGAGGTGTTTCACTGTTTCACTGGATCTTTAACATGAGAGCAATAGAGAATCTTCTGAGCTTCAAATTACTTCCCTGAAACTGTTTGCACTAAAAGAACAGATAAATTAATGATAATGCATAAAATATTTTAATCGAAATAACATTTAGCATGTTATAAAAAAATATGTTTTAACGTTTAAGTTCAGTAAACTATATAATGACCGCAAGAGAGGTGGCTGTTAGTTGACGATCACATTCATGTGCAGTAATACAGTAATTGTACCTGGCTGTGAGTATTTTGTGTTATAGTGCATTCGCAAAAGATGAATTCAATGCGTATTTTTGTTATTTTATTCTGAGTTAGCAATCAGCCGTAGCGTGTCACCTTCAACTGAATCAGATCAAGAAGCAGCTTCACCTCTAATCGACACAAGCGCAGATGATTCTGAGGTAGGGTGCTGTGTACTTGGGACTAAAAAGTAAAACAAGTAAAGGCTAGAAAGGAAAAGAAATCGAGCTGTTTCATGGGGTGCAATCTGCAGAAATAATAGCTCGGCAAAAAGTATGACAGTTTTCAAATCCAGTTCCTTTAGACAACATCGAAGAGAAAGAATGGTTGGGTTTCATTTAATATAAATTGGAATTGTATGAAAATATTATAATGGAATGATTGAGCTATTTTGAAAAAAATAACTCTTATGGCAGTGGTTTAAGCGTATGTATCTTTGTGGCTTTGTGTCTTTGTGTGCTCGGATGTCTTTTGCAGGGGCCAAGGAGGTTGAAGGTACCATGAGTTGATGCTTATAGGAACCAATCACGCGTAGATTTTGGCATCTAAACATGACATTGCTTAAAGTCAAACAAGGGCGCTTTGAGACCGCCATCTTGGTTGCATGAAGCATAAGTTAATTGCACATGTTGTAAAGCCGACTGACGGAGGTCATTTCTTAAACCGTTTGAGCAAATTTCCTAGTAAATGATTTGCGTTCTTTTATTTACGAATTGTAAAAGAGGCAAAGTCCAACGTCTTCACTTGCAAACTGTGTGCATGAGTTATTTTTATAATCCTGCTTTAAGCAGGATTATAAGAATAAAATACTGGATTACTGTGTGATCGAATTCTCTCACGTAAGAAGTACGAAATGGGCAAAGTCCAACACTTTCACGTGCAAACTGTGTGACTGTATATCTCATGCGGAATGGCTTTTCACAATAATAATAGTAACTTGAATGTTTGAAGACCTCTTTAGGTTTGTAACTAGTACCTTAAGTAAAGGCTGTTTTCTTAAGAAGCAATGACTTATAACACTTTTAGAATCAAGTCGTCAGAGTGAAAGACTGTTTCATTGAGTGGATTCGCACGTGACAACCTCGTGAATAATGATGATGCAACGATCTACAACAATGATGAAAATCGTGACATTTCTTAGCTATTCGATATTCGATGAGCTTCATTATCTTAAGAAACCTTGAAGAAATCTTAAACCTTCGAGTCTTCGCTCTCAGTGAGGCAACGTTGAGGTGATATGCAAAGTGCTGGAACTATTTATTTATTTGCAACAGATGTCTGAAAGAAAGACAAAAAAACTGAATCTATAGTATGAGGAGCGACTCAGCTGTGCGCAGCGGTTCGCGTTTTCATTAATGAACAGCAATACCCAATTTCGCGCAAAAAATAGTCTTAATGTAGGACTAAAACAGTAGATTGTTGATACGTTTAGACTGAAGCAATCAAAATAGCTCATGCACGTTTAACGTGCCTATGTTTTAAAGGAAAGTGGTCGGTAATTTTTCGTTGCCTCTTCGTAGAAATTTCCAACATTCGCTAAGTGATGTTTTGTAGACCACGGTTTTTGAAATGCTATGGGCAGTCAAAAGTATGTCGTTTGTCTTGTAATTTCAGAGTAGAAGTGATTTCATAGAACTTCATTGTAGATCGGGTTGTAAATGTATATTTTTCCTTTTTTAATCATCCTAGGACAAGACGCAGGTCCTGACCCATATGGAGAGAGCTCAGAAAGCGAAAGTAAGTTCACTGCGATAAAAAAAATACTGGGTGTGCACGCTTTGTGTATTTAAACAAACCAAAACACGAGCAAATGTGAACAGTATAATTTGGTGGGAGGATTAATTTATTTTTCTCTCTGATAAAAGGATATTAATTTTTTGAAACAGGTATCGAGGTGCCCTCTACACAAGGCTGCTGTCAGTGGACAATACGAGATGGTTAAAATGCTTCTTGAAAGTGGTGAAGATGTGGACCAAAGAGATCAGGTTTAAGTCTTCCTCAGCCTATGTAAATCTAATGCTTACGGATTCTTACATTCTTTTCTTGCTTTAGTAGATTATGACCAGAAGCCTTGCGTTCATGAAGAAACACACCATTCTAATCGGCCGGTAGTGGCAAGCGTGATTAACAGATTAACAAATAGATTCCATGTTGCCGTGCGTCTGTTCAGTAGTAGATCACAGATGACGTCAAAATGTCGTAAAAACAAAGAAGTGGCACACGAGCCGCAGGCGAGTGTGTCACTGTTGTTTTTACCACATTTTGACGTCCTCTGTGATCTATTACTGAACAGACCCACGGCAACATGGAATCTATTTGTTTTATACAATGATCAGAAAAGAAAAAGACCGATACACATACCTGCCTCGAACCGCTTGACCATTTGAGGGTTTGTGCTAGTTTAGGCATTTTTTAAGTCCCAAACCCAACTTTTCATCTTAGCTTCTTCTTTATCTTACTTGTGTACAGTTTCTTCGAAAAGTTTTTCACCGTCTTTTCTTGCTCAAAGAAGAATAATAGCGAAAACATTTTGCAAAACAGCGAGTCTCTCGTAGCGAAGACACACGATGGCAACTGTCGTGAAGTTTTCTTGTAGTTTAGGCATTGTTAAGTAGTCAATAGCTTTTTTTGGTCTCTGTTTCTCCATTTTTCTTCTTTGTAAATAGCTCCTGCTAAACTTTTTCCGAAGCTTTCACTTGCGTCAATCCGAAATAATCTCACAAACATTTTCAAAACCGCGTGCCATGTTGAACAAAACAAAGAAAACAAGTTTCCCGTGACGTCGTCCATGTGTCTGTACTCTAATAGATCATGGGCAACGACCAATCACAGCGCGCGTAGCATTCACATCATCGTATAATAGCATATTGTTGTTGCTGAAAATACCTATAAGTTATAAGTTTTCTTCTGTAAAATGCCTAGCTACGTTCACACTTTACCGGATTCCGTATTTATTCGATTATATTAACGGTCCTGGGCGCTTATTAAATATTTGGACCTTGAGAGGGGGCGCTTATTCTACTGAGGTGGGCGCTTATTCGAGGCAGGGCGCTTATTAAATTTTCATCATTTTCAGCAAGTGTAGTATGTTTATTTTGCAACAAAACAATAAATGGTAACAACAAAACGCGAAGATGTAACAAAGCAAGGTTTCTGTTAGCCTCCCCGCAGACGTCCTTTGGGATTCCAGACGAACGAACCCTAAAGGACGTCTGCAGGGTCAACAAAAACTCTGATGATGACTGTCGCACAGGAAGGTGACTCTGATGATCACTCACATTGGTAGTCAAAAACCTTACTATTCAGTACTGTAATCATCCGGACGATCACATTCAAACTTCTTAAATATACAACTTTGCAGTTTTGAAAAGTTATGGAGACCTAATTTATTGTGAACTTGGAAGGAATTTCCGCCTTGAAATTTTAATAGGTTGAGGCGAAGCAGAAACTGAAAATGACTTGAGTTATTTTATTTGTCTGTTTTGTGTTTGTTTGTTTGTTTTTTACCTCAGGAGCCTGAAAAATGTTCAGTGTTATCTGCATTTTCTTAATAAAGAATCAGTGGTTTGAATGAAAACATATAAAGTTTTTCTAGCAAGTTGTAATGGACAGAGTTGTATGGGGCCAGACTTATTCTTTTTTTGCGATGCAATCTCATCAACATGCGATGGAATACATTAACGTCGCGACGTCATAGCCTTTTGTCTTCATCTCATGAAAAAAAGCGGTGGATTGTCATTATCTTCTCTTTTTGTGCTTTTTTAATACAATAGAAACAATAGGCTGGTGGTGGTTCAGGAGGGAAAACAATCGAATTGTGGTGGTCGTGGTGGTGGTGGATAATAGAGGATGTTAGCATCAACAACGAGTACGAGTACGAGAACGACTTCAAGCCGTACTCGTACTCGAAGTCGTTTTCTCAGTTTTCTATGTTAGCGACGACACCGAGTTCGAGTTTATAGAAAATATAATTATGGGATTCCGCATGACTGGGCTCCTTATCCAGTGTGGTTCTTGTGTTGAATTTGATGAGTATTAACGTGTTTTGAGAGCCCGACGATCCATCCTCCAGTTTTCAAAGGAAAATCGATTTTTCTAGGTAACTCGAACGATGGTTGGTCGCGGTCTTAAAACACGCTAAAACCCATCAAATTCAACCCAACAACCACACTGGATAAAGAAGTAAGTATTCTTTATTGATATCTTCGACTGTTGGGTTTTTTTTTTACCAAATAATGGCAATTTTCCGGGTTATTTCGTGAGCCTGTGAGGCCTGTGAAGAGACATGAAACTTTCCCGGGTAAATGCAAATTTACTCTGTGTAGGAAATATCGCGTTCGGTTGCTTTTCCTCGACTTCAAAAGCAGTCGATGCTAACATCCTCTAATCACGCGTGTTCACTGAGCTGTGCAGACGTGTTCTGTGTGCTCCGATCTTAATTCACCAATTCTTCTTTTATCCTGAACCTATGTATTCTGAAAACCATTTAGTATGACGGGTAACGACAAGCTACGAAAGAAAAATCAAGCCGCTTGATGTTCCTTTCGTAGCTTTGCGTAATGAAATTGAAGAATTAAAGAACACGCTACAAAAAGTTTTATTCAGTTGTGCTGCAATCTGCAACGCTTTCCAACGATCAAATTTACAATTTCATTTACTAAAATTCCAAGAAGGAATGTCATCTGCAACACACCACATTATCATTAAAAATACAGTTGAATAAAACATTCTTTTGTGTATAAATGCCACACATTACAGTCTGTAAATGAAAATGAGAGGTACTAAACACCACAATAATTTTTTAACAATAGAAATGTACAGAAACTAGAAAGTGATGAGGGAAAATAAAAATTTTTTTTGGTTGCAGAAAGAGCTAGTTTGCTTCCGTACTCATCACCATGCACAATTTTTGTACCAAGAATCAGTGAACCAGAACCAGGAAAATACGCTGTCTGTAATGTACAATGACAGTGGCAGGAAATAAACGTGAATAATCAATTAACGTTTAATAGGGCTCAGCGATTTTAGCTCACAGCCGAGTTAGCGCTTATTCCTTCTAAAATATGTTTCAACCAATAAGCCACTTCCACATTTCCCATAATGCACCTTAGCGCCCCCCAAAATTTTGCATAAAAAGGGAAATGTGGAAGTGGCGTATGAATACTTTTTTAGTTGTAAGTCGACCAATCAAAACAAGACATTCATCGACCTAAAAATTACTGGAAAATCTGTCAAACTGGAAAAATAAAACTAGAAGATGACAAACAGGTTAAACCGGTGAAGGATTTGTGAGCCTATGTTCAATGGTCTACATCGGACTTATTCATTCAAACATCGATCTCCTCGTGTACTTAATTGAAGGGAGAAGGTTCAGTACATGAAAAGTTCGATGATCAAACTGGGCCTTAGAAATATACAAAAGTTACGATAATGAGAATCCACTGCATTTTATTCATGAGATAAAGACAAATGGCTATGACGTCATCGGGGGTAATGATTTCCACCGCATGTTAATAAGATTCCATCGAAAAAAGGATAATTCGGTGATGCGCCCTATACTACTGGAAAGTGGCCTTCGACGTGGCATTTGGACTAAAGTTTAGTTTTATTCTTTGACTGCTCCTTGTAAACTGAAGAAGATAAAGTAGAGATGCTATGGCTTTGGTCTAAACTAGGTCTTTAAAAATTAATCCAATAGCAGACTCTAAGTATATTTTATAAAAGGACATCATTAGTATGGCACTGGATGGCTTTTTTTCAATCTTATGTAACCGCGTTATTTCTTCCTGTTTTCCATAGTTTTCTTTGACTCCTCTTCATCTTGCCTCTTGGTATGGACACCAATCTGTAGTCGAACTATTGTTGAAATACGGAGCGAACGTCAACAATAAAGACAAGGTAAGTAATAAAGGATGGGGCAAAGGAAGTTCTTGGTTTCTTTTTTTATTATTCACACATGAATCTCTCTAAGATGACCGATTTAATTGACTTGGCTATTCGCACTACATACATAACTAGCGCAGCACGAAATGGGACTCTAAACCTTTAGATTCTGCCGTGTTTCATGTCTCCGGGTCGGCCATGATACTTTGCGGTCCTTCTGCTTAAATTCCAGCGTTTTGCATCTATCGGTGATCATTTGGCCGCGCGTTCGGGTCAAGGAAGCTTTTGTCGCCCCACCTTCCTCCCCTGGTGCCTGCTGCTTACCTTGTTGCCACAGTTGTCGCGGTCTCCTGCAATAACTTAGTTTATCGTGATGTGGTAATGGGTATGCAGTGAGGATAAACTACTATATGTTGTACATGTACTACCGTATGTATACATACCGGTAGTTAGAATATTCTCTCTTGTTGGCAAATAGCACGTGGCATGTAACATAATTTACTCTGCCTGTGTCGTTTCTAGTTTCAACGCACACCGCTGCAAAAAGCTGAACGTCAAAACCACCACTCCATAGCGCAGTTGCTGCTGAAGAATGGTGCCAGGCCAAGTCTTCATCAACCTGTAAGATATTAGATTTTATGTGCTTCTTGCCAAGCATTGTCTTTCAGATGACATTCGCTTACTTTTGTTGTATTCTATGCCGATAATGTCGAACATTACAGTACGACCTTTACATTGTCGTATGAGCTTTTATATAAGCCTACATCGCGGAAACTTTATGCTTGTCCCTTCTCTACACGAACATTATTTTTATTCCCTTGGTTCTGACGCCCACCCGGAAACCACAGTGCAGTAAATCCTATATTAAATGGACACCAAATTAAGCGGATGAGTGGATCAGTTTGTCTGAAAGGTTTCGTACCTATTAGGGACCGTTCATTTTTTATGGGGTAGGGGGGGGGGGGCTGGTGGGATTTGGAGGAGTGTAATTTGAAAATTGTATGACCCCCCCCCCCGAATTTCCGATTTTTTTCGCGTGGCCCCCCCCTCATCAGAGTAATTTTTTGGAAGGCCCCCCCCCCCCCCATGAATAAAAAATACATAAGGTATTAAAAAAGTTACTGCATTAAAATTTTGTTTTGTTACATGTCACGTAATTTACTGAAAGAAAGCTGAAAGCTAGAAAGCTGTTTTTAACAAATCCTCACTCAAAAGAATGAAAAGTCAATTTCAGCTCTTCTTGTTACTGCTCGTCCTGAGCGTGTTGTAGCTGGCCGCTCGTCTACATATTCCTCGTCTAAGGCGATAAAAGTAAGAACGACATCATTTGAGTCGTCTTCAGAGTCAGGGGCATCACTCTTGTAATCATCATCAGTTTCTTCTCCCTCACTGCCTTCACCACTGCTGTCTAGTTGACCTGATTCATTGCTGCCTCTCACTTCGGCTTGACCTGTGCTGAGAGTATTCATCTGCAGGAAGTGTCCCATAATTGTCTTCACTTTGTCATTCTTGCAGCTCTTCTGATGCTGTTTTAATAGCCCATGATGTTGTAAGTATTTGTTCAATTCTGGCACACGGAGCTTTTTTAGCTTGGCGGCATCTTCGCACAAAGTAGCCCAATGATAATCATCATAGGACTTTTCTCTTGCCTCCCTACTTTCCCTTGCCCTTTCCGCCAGTCTCTTCTTTTTTTTAAACTCTATGACCTCAAGATGCTGGAGATAGTCAACCACAAACTTTGGTTTCACAATGAATTTGTCTCCAAATCTAGCTACGCTCTCTGGGTCAGACAAAACTACGCTACCACTGGCATGTGCCTTTTTCAACTGGACTCTTGGTTGCCAATCGTCTGGATCACGCCCCTCATTTGGGGTCTGCTGATAAGGAAGGTAGTGGTACTGTGGAAGGCAGGCATGATCAGGAAATGGTTTCGGGCATCTCCCTATAGGTGGTCCAGTCCATTCACAACAAAAAGAACAAACTTGTCCTACCTTTACTCCACAAGAAAACTTCAGAAATTCCCTGAAGTTCTCACCCTCCTCATAATGTTCGTTAATAAACTTCTCTATTTTCTGGAAGTAACTATGGCCTGGAACAGAGTCTTTCCTAGCTCCTGCATCTAATTTTTTCGTCCGACCCCCCCCCCCCCCCTTTCCTTCATTTTTTTTCGGCTGGCCCCCCCTTTCAAGCCAATTTTTTTCGAGTGCCCCCCCCCCAAATCCCACCAGCCCCCCCTCTCTCATAAAAAATGAACGGTCCTTAATATCATAAGTGACGAATTACTCCTTAATTTTGGCGCGAAATTTCTGCGTTAATTTGTAATTTCACATGTGAAATTACAAAATTGCCATGGCAACCTTCCGTACGTCTCAGTGTCAAGATGGCGACGAAGTTTTAAAATGTCATGAATGAAGATGTCAGGGCACAAAAAGACGGTTTAAAAAACCTGAACACACGAAAGAGCACATCAAGAAGGATTCTAACAGGTATTTTGTCGAAAAACTCTGAACTAAAGCCAAATTTAAGCTCTAAACGTTCGAGAGAGTGTAGGAGTTCTCGAGCGATACGATCCAGGATAAATATGTCAAAAATCCAAGATTGCTAACGTAATTCGTCACCCATGATATTAATAGGTAATACTCGTGAAATTAGGGAATAATTTCACTAAAAGCCTAAATGCTCGGGAAATTATAAGGATTTGGACAAAACGCGCGTGAAATTATTCCCTAATTTTACTCGTCACCATTTGATTACACATACATATTTACTGTGAAATTACTGGAAAACGAACCATTAATAGCCTACATCAGCAAATGTCGAGTGTCTGTCCGCTTTAATAATAAATAATTATCGCGGTAGATTTTATTTATTGGTTAGCTGGCGTTGCGTCTTATACACATGCGCTCCCTGAATGGTTTTCGGACACACTGGGGATAGGGGGTTAATATCCTGCAATCCCATGAAAAGAAGAAAACTACATTATTGTTTGGGAAGTGCATCTCAACTTTAACTATCAAACTTACAAGCAAATCCGAACTTCCACCTGTGTATAAAGGTTACGACAGTAACATTCCTCCCACCCACCCACCCATCCACCTCCAGTTACGCAGGCTAGTCCATTTTGTTGTTGTTGTTGTTGTTGTTGTTGTGTAGGATTTTCTAAAGATTAAATATTTATTAGATAGCCTTTGATTAGCTTTTCAATGTAAGTTGAATAATATGGTGAGTGTCTGGTGTCGTTGGAACCCAGTGATTTCGTCCAAAATAGTTCCCCATTAATAGGCACCATAAAAACAGAAACAACACGAAATTAGCGGATTAAGACCTTTGTCCTCAACGACTTTGGTTTCGAATTCAAGGCCTGCCCTAGTTACCTGAAGGAGACAACAAAAAAGTCAACATTGGTTGGGAGGGTGAAGGAGAGATCCACAAAGTCCTGCTTTCAAAACGTTTCCCCTGTCGGACTCTATCTGACAGCTTCAAAATTGTCACATCAATTTTGTCGTCCGCTGGAGCCATTTTCATACTTTTGGTCATAAATCATTATCATTACTGTCAAACTCGGAAAAGCATGAACGTTAGAAACGTTTTGGAAATGCTCATTAGGGCCATTTACACGTGGAAAAATAAGACGGGTCTTACATAAGACCATTTATACGAGCATGTCTTATCTAATAAGACGCGTCTTAGCTAAGCCGCGTCTTATTTTAGACGAAATGTGCCGTTTATACGGAAAGTTCGCGTCTTATTTTTCCTCGCATAAATGGCCCTGTTGTCTTATGTTGAATCCCATTGGGGATAAGGAAAAGTTAGCGTGCAGCAAACCACAAAATAATCACGGGCCGTTGTTGACTGCTTGCAGCTTGCTTTTCACACACTTCTTTGGCTCAGGTCTTACTTCGACACATAACATTCCACAAACCTTTTTGTTGTTGATAGTTTGCTAATAATAATAATAATTATAATTATAATAATAATTATAATAATAATAATAATAGGAGATTAAAATTTGTGTAATGCGCAGGTTTCTTTCGTTTCACAGTTGCGATTTGGGAATTTGATCATAGTGAGAATTATTAACAAATTAAAATGGTGCGAAAAAACTCACATTTATGTTTATAAGTAGCCTGCCCTTATGTTACCAATGACGCCATATATTTTAAACATAGCAACCAACAGGGGCGGATCCAGGTTTTTTGTTAGGAGGGGGTGCACTCGTCTCTTGCTCTACTTCAACACCAATAAACTACATAGTTTTTTTTTTTGCAGAATACCAGTTGTATTAGAAAACCGCAGGTCATCTCAGGGGGGGGGGGGGGTGCGCACCCCCTGCACCCTCCCCCTAGATCCCCCCCTGACCAACCACCATCGCGTGTTGTGTAAAATGTGTCCATTTGCAATAAGAATACAGTGAAATCCTGGTAATCTCTTATCTGCATTAACAATAGTTAAAAAGTAGTGGCAAATGAACTTCCTTTTAATTATTTTCGCTCAAAACATGGTCATTTTCATCATAGGTCTGTCTAAAGAAACTCTCAAGAAAAGCTTTCTTGCAAGTGGATGAAGAATCCGGATTTAATCTGCTCCAGGCGGCTGTCTTTGAAGGAAAATACAACATTGTTTTAAAAGCAAGTGGCCTTTTTGACAACTTTGTAGAAGAGATGGAACTTACAAAAACAGGAAAAAACGCTAAAGAATTTATAAGAAAAACGGCAGTTGACTTCTTGTCTCTCAGAAAGAGAAAAAACCCATTTCATAATGATATCGAAAAGATTTATGAAAAGTTGGCTGAGGACAACAGCAGACTGAATGAGCTGCAGAGGGGTACATGCAATGATGATGTCGAACGGGCAGTTGAACTTACATTAAATGACGGTGTAGATATCAATGCCCCAGGATCAGACAATGATTGCACAGCTTTGCTGCAGGCGAGTCGTTCGTCCTCAAGTCAGTTTATTGAGACCCTCATTGATCTTGGGGCCGACGTTAATGCCCAAAGGAGAGAATACAAAGAAACGCCACTAATGTTAGCAGCTGACTGGAACAACTACATGGCAGCAAGGTTAATTCTAAGGCATGGAGCTCATGTAAATGTCCATATTAGTAATGGGTGCACGCCACTGCACGTTTCAGTCAATAAAGGTCACGAAAACCTCGTCAGATTGTTACTTAAACACAACGCAAAGGTTAATATTCAAAATACGTATGGAAAAACACCCCTTCACCGATCATTCTTAAAAGGTGACGAAACCCTCTGTAGATTGTTACTTGAACACAAAGCGGATGTCAATATTCAAGATAATCAAGGATACACACCCTTGCGATGGTGTGCTTTAACGGGTAACGAAACACTCTGTAGATTGATACTTGAACACAAGGCAAATGTAAATATTCAAGATAAAGGTGGATATACACCACTTCACTGGTGTGCCAGAAAAGGTAACGAAAACCTCTGTAGATTGTTACTTGAACACAAAGCGGATGTAAATATAGAAGATATAGATGGATATACACCATTTCACTGGTGTGCTGTAAAGGGTAACGAAAACCTCTGTAGATTGTTACTCGAACACAACGCGGATGTAAATACTGAAGAGGAAGATGGATATACACCCTTGCACTGGTGTGCCAGAGATGGTAACGAAAGCCTCTGTAGATTGTTACTCGAACACAAAGCGGATGTAAATATGCAAGGTAAAGATGGATATACACCCTTGCACTGGTGTGCCAGAGATGGTAACGAAAGCCTCTGTAGATTATTACTCGAACACGAAGCGGATGTAAATATTCAAGACAAAGATGGATATACACCGTTGCACTGGTGTGCCAGAGATGGTAACGAAAGCCTCTGTAGATTATTACTCGAACACAACGCGGATGTAAATATTCAAGGTAAAGATGGATATACACCGTTGCACTGGTGTGCCAGAGATGGTAACGAAAGCCTCTGTAGATTATTACTCGAACACAACGCAGATGTAAATACTGAAGAGGAAGATGGATATACACCGTTGCACTGGTGTGCCAGAGAGGGTAACGAAAACCTCGGTAGATTGTTACTTGAACACAAAGCGGATGTAAATATCGAAGGTGAAGATGGATATACACCCTTGCACTGGTGTGCCAGAGAGGGTAACGAAAACCTCGGTAGATTGTTACTTGAACACAAAGCGGATGTAAATATCGAAGGTGAAGATGGATATACACCTTTGCACTGGTGTGCCAGAAAGGGTGACGATAACCTCTGTAGATTGTTACTTGAATACAATGCGGATGTAAATACTCAAGATGAAGATGGATTTACACCTTTGCACTGGTGTGCTTTAACGGAAAACGAAACCCTCTGTAGATTGTTACTTGAATACAATGCGGATGTAAATACTCAAGATGAAAATGGATATACACCCTTGCACTGGAGTACTAGAAATGGTAACGAAAACCTCTGTAGATTGTTACTTGAACACAACGCGGATTTAAATATTCATGATGATTATGGATATACACCCTTGCACTGGTGTGCCTCAGTGGAGGACGAGAACCTCTATAAATTGTTACTTGAACACAACACGGATGTAAATATTTAAGTTAAAGCTGTACCTTTCAGCTTTGAACAGCAATTGCAGTAAAATAATCGATCTCCTGGTGAAAGTATGCGTAGCAAAATATCAACATCTGTGATGCACAACGCACGCCTCCTCTTTACCTGGCAGTTAGATGTGGTAATGCACCAGCTGTGAAAAAGCATTTTTATCTAGGAGCTGATGTTAGTGTGGTAAAAGCAGATAAAAGCGATGCCGTTGGATTGGAACGTTTAAAGAATGAACCGGAGAGGATGGAGGAATATATTATTTGTTTTTCCAGAAGCTGGTGTTAGTGTGGTAAAAGACGTTAAATACGATGCTATCAGACTGGAACGTTTAAAAAATGAACCGGAGAGGATGGAGGAATATCTAAACTTTAAAAAGGGCTCTACGCAAAAGCCTTTGCAGAACATCCAGGGTGTCCAGTTCCTATTTTTTGCGCCTATTCCTATTTTCTCCTATTTTTAAACTAAAACCTCCTCTTTTTTAGCTGGTGAAGCCAAAATTTGTAACCAAATTGAAAATGGAATTATAGTTGTATGTGTTTTTGAGTGAAAATTATTATAAAGCGAGTAGCATGTTGACTTTGATGTTCTATTATTAGTAAAAATGACAGTTACGTTTGTTCTTTCCATGATCTCTATATGAGAGAAGGGGGACGTCTGTACACAGGCTATGACCTCGATTGCCTATCAGAGTTCTGTTAACATTTTTCTTTATATTGTTACTTTTTGTATAATTTCCTAGTGCACCTGCATGTATTGTATGAAGTGTTATAGTCCTCATGACTATTGAATGATATTCTGCATAGCCTATTGAAACCGCATTTCAGTATCTGTACATGTTATATTTTATTGTGAAGTCTTGCTTGCTTTTACGTTCATCTTTGAAACTGAAAATAGGATCAAGTTGTCCTCTCAGAACATCGGCCAGATAGATCATCCAATCAGCTTCTTGTTTAAAAAACCAATCACTAGCTTATTCTGGATGCTACATGAAAAGAACAGACTAAAGTTTAGTTTACGGACTAGCTCTCTTGGTGAGCCCTTGTTAACAGCTATACCTAAGCAACTGGTGAAGGATCCAATATTTTGGTTGCGAAACTGGTCTTGCAGTCATAGCTAAGCAGAGTGTTATGTTCTTCTTAGTACCAAATAGATCAGTGTCATTTTGCATACACCGCGGAGAGCCCGGTTCCGTACTTAAAATTATGCGGTCTTTTGACTCAAACAAGCATATTCTCCACCAGCTGCAGATTGCAGATTAATGGAAGGAAAGCTTTCCATGGGACTTTTAAGTTCTAGTTTGATGTCCTTCAATGACAACTCAATCGTAAGAAATTTCTATCCTAAGAAATTTCACTCTTCAAAGCTTTTCAAAGATTTGCTGTTAACTTGAAGGGAATTTCCATATGATCACCTTTGATTATAGAACCACGCTCGACCTGTAGTCAATCATATCATTCTGATTACAGCGTAACTGAGGCAGTAAACTAAACGTTACTGATCATTTTCACTCCTTCTTAGCCGCGAAAGTTGATCTAAATCCTCTGAACATAGAATCTGCGGACTCGTAGCCTTTATTATAACCCCGATGGGGTGCAGGGAGACTATCTTTGTCGACAAACTTTTGATTTTCCTATTTTTCTCCTATTTTTTAATGCAAAGTTTCCTATTTTTCCTATTTTCTCAATCCTAAGTTTCCTATTTTCCCATTTTTTTTTTTAGCAACTATGCTGCTGGACACCCTGAACATCTCAAATCAAAGAAAATACTGAGGAAAACCCCTTCGTATACAACAAAGGAAATAAAGCACGAACCGGAAGCTGAATAAGTGATCATGAAGACACTCAGTAAATAAACCCCTTCCGGCGGCTATATATCGGAGGATAATGCCCGCGACTGAGAGATTTTCCAAAAAATAAACGTTTGCCTTAGAAGCGAAGCTTCGAGGGCAAATGTGAAATTTTGAGGACAATCTCGCAGCGAAGGGCATTATCCTCCGATATACTAGTAAGCCTGAAAGGGTTTATTTATTTTATAATCCTCTGATTAATTTTTTTCATCTCTATAAAACAAGAGGTGAGAGCGCGTGCGAATGACGCAAACAAGCACATATATTGGTTATTTTTTTAGTGAAACTGTGATTGGACCAGGGCTTGACAGGCTCTCATTTCAAATGAACCCTCTCAACGCCCCATA
Source organism: Porites rus (assembly GCA_964035705.1). Classification (NCBI taxonomy): domain Eukaryota; kingdom Metazoa; phylum Cnidaria; class Anthozoa; order Scleractinia; family Poritidae; genus Porites; species Porites rus. The sequence goes on from OZ037994.1 coordinate 37,383,746, forward strand.
GATAAAAACTGGAAAAAGCAGCGCTTTTAGTTAGTTTTACCGCAACAATGTTTGAAAACTACGCAAAAAAACCGTTTCTAATGGATAAGTAACGAGAATCCAACCATATCACTAACTGCCGCTGCAAGAGTTAGGAAAGTAATTACAACTATGAAACACAGAAACTGACCAATCTGGAGCAGTTGGCAAAAACCGGGATTTGTTGCTGTGGATGGTGGAAGCTTAGGAAGTCATAGAAAGGAAAGGTAGAAGAAATAGTAAGGCCCCTCTGTAAGAAGAGGTTGACTGACCGGAATTTACTTGAGTTAAGCTTTTAAATCGCCTGATAATCGAATATGACTCGAACTGTTGCTCTGTAGTTGGTTGCGCACTGTACGATTCGATCAATTTATCGCTTTCATGGCCCGCTACGCTTTTTTCTCTCTTTTCTCCATGCTGAAAGTAACATAAAAGGCATATTTTCGTAAACACTTTGAAGTTTTCCTTTCCATAGCTGACAGTTATGACTGCATAAAGAACTGTAATCAAGTTACTTTTTCTCAGTCTTCGTTTCATAGCTTAAGCTTTTTTCATTGATTTGTTTGTATTTTCCGGAACTGTCATTTGCGAACAGCTCAAAAGGTTCCTTTAACTGGATTATGCAAAACAAGTTTGTTTTTACTACTTTCGTTTTAAATTATTAAAGAAGATAAAAACTGAAAAGGGACTCACTTTGTTGACTCTGTGATGCTTTCTTGCCACTGAAAAATGGTACGGTCGACACGGACGGGGTGTAGTTAACAATTATCCTCGAGCCCGAATGGGCTCTGGGTCAATAACCCATGAGGCCGATTTGGTACCACGTGACCCAAAATAGCCCATAAAATCGCGCTAAAATTAATCAGTGGATTATAATAGCAGTGAGCCACCCCACATCAAAGGCGACCGCATCCTCAAGAACTGAAAAATGATTTAAGGCTTAATTTAGCCTTTTTTTTTTGGTTTTTGCTTTTGTTTTCAGCGTTATAGTGTTTTTGAAAAGGGCCAGGCTGCTTGATCCATAAAGCTGTTTTACTTCTGTTCCAACAATCCAACCTCGTGAAGTTCAACGGGTTATCTTTGCTCTTCAATTCCTTCTGTTCCACACGGACCGGAATTTCTGCATGTAAACCTAACGAAAAGTTGTTTCGCCTTCTAGGATCTTCCTGCCTCTAAGTAAACAGCCCCTAAGTAGGGTCTTGGTTTGAAGGCCTCGGAGGCAAAATGGGACTCAACCTTTCCTTGAGTGCACCCCTCGGTTACGGTCCGTTATGATGAATGGGGCAGGTTACACCTCTTTTCAAGAAAAATGATGAATTGAGTAAAGAGAATTATCGACCCGTTACTGTTTTACCGGCCCTAAATAATGTTTTTGAGAAACTTCTTGCTTCTCAACTAGACCAATTCTATTCCGAAATATTGTCTGACTGCATCTCAGCTTATAGGAGACACTATAGCTGTGAAACCTCGCTAATGAGGTTAACAGAAGATTGGAAGCGTAGTCTGGATAATAAACAAATTGTTGCAGTGATATCAATGGATTTATCTGAGGCTTTCGACAAGATACCGCATGGACTCTTGCTGGCCAAGCTGAAGGCCTATGGTGTTAACAGTAGAAGTTGTATGCTTCTTAAAGATTACTTACACGGTAGGATGCAGCGGGTGAAAGTAGGTGATACAAGTTCTGATTGGCAAGAAATCAGGCGAGGAGTACCTCAAGGCAGTGTTCTTGGTCCAATGTTTTTTAATATTTTCATAAATGATTTATTGCTACAAGTCAAAACTGTACAAATTAAAATATGTATGCAGATGATGGTCAACTCAACACCGCCGATACGGATCCGGTATCTTTGGAAAGGCGTATCTCGCGTGAGGTAAGCTCAGCAAATGCCTGGTACGAGATCAGTGGAATGATAGCAAATCCCAGCAAACACTAAGGGATGATACAAGGAAAAACTGACCATCAGTTTAATTTCCCAGTAAATGACTCAGTGGAACTTTTCGGCGTTACAACTGATAAAGATCTGAAGCAACATGTGTCCTCTATATGTAAAAAGGTAAACAATCGGTTTAGCGTTATGACAAGGTTTGGCAAAATGATGTCTACTGAAACCATGCTCCGTCTTTATAAGGCATTTATACTTCCTCACTTTTATTATTGTTCTATGGTGTGGCATTTCTCTAGTAAACAAGATTCTGATAAACTGGACCTTTTAAACAAACGTATTCCTCGATTTATTTTCAAGGATTTTAACTCTGAGTACAAATATTTACTTAAAAAGGCAGGAACTGCAAACCTTAAGGACAAGCGTTTACAAAACATGATCTTACTATTTTTAAATGTCTTCATTTTTCTGATCATCCAAGATATTTAAAAGATATGTTTCGTTTACGCTCTAGCACCTATTTTTTAAGAGGACATAATATTCTCTGTTTGCCCAAACCATTGACCACTTCCTATGGTATCAATTCCTTTAGCTCCTTGGCAGCAACCAGGGGCACCCAACGGCAATCTTCGGGAAAATATCTGTTCGGAAGACGATTTGAGATCTAGAATTTTCGGAGCATTTGTTGTAAAATTTCTTGCTTGTCTGCCTCTCCAAGAATTTTCGAACATCTACAAAATGGTATAATTTCCCATTTTTAACGGCTTTTGACCCTAAAAAAGGCCACCTAGAATTTTCGGGAGCCTTTTCCTGGCTGAAATTTTCGAGAAGGTAAGTTTTTATCCCTATAATTTTCGGGTCACTAGACTTTCACGTAGGAAATCCGAACAGATGAAAAGTTTTTAGGGGTAAAAAATATGCCTATATCTATCGTTTGAATCAGTAAAATACGTTCAACAACGCCATGTTAAGTGGTTTTGAGCTATATCCTCGTTGGGTGCCCCTGAGCAACATCTTGGAATTCTCTTCCTGATCATTACCGCACTATTTCTGATTTTACTTCTTTTCGACGACTGATATCTACTGGGAACAATAATTTACTTAAAAGGGCAGGAACTGCAAACCTTTCTACATCATGATAATTTACAAGTTAGTTATAGAATTAACTTTTCATTATAATTATTTATTAATGTCGTTGGCTCGAGATATTAGCACTTGAGTGCTACACTGTAAATTCGAGGGTAAATAAAGTGATTGATTGATTGAAGATGTTTACATCATTTTCATTCAGCAAAAGCGATACAAAACTCGCATAAAGAAAGGTTACACAAGTAGAAAGACACACTAATCAGTTCGAACAAACATTGAAACTTTTCAAGTGCGAAGAGAAAGTAAATTACCTGCATGATTTCTCTTCTCCTCGGCCGTCAATCTGAATTCTAAGCTTAGCTAGATAAAAATGTAGTCACATCAGTGGATTAAAAGCGTAAATCTGAGCAGAAATTAGACACAACTTACATATTTCGCTTCCCTCTCACTTAAAGCAGGTGAATTGAAAACTTTTTTACGAAAAGACGAGATTCTTGAATTAGCGAGACGGCAAAATACGACCAAAATGTTCTCCGTAGTCCCGAGTAAGCGAAACAGCTCAACAACTCACCGTAGCCGCAGGACTACGTGGGAAATATGAACAGTCACGTGGTTTTGATCATGCGCAGTAGCATGTTTAACCGTAGTCGTAGTCCGTAGTCGCCGTATCTTAAACTCCCTAATGTATGAGAACCGCTAAAATTGGGCCTGATCTCAGGTTACGCGTTCACGCGTTGATCACGCTCTACATCCAATTTTTATGCTCTGATTGGTCAAAATTTGACAGGTGAGTTCATGCGGAAAATTTATGCAGGGTCTGGAAACTTGCTTAGGGGTGGACCATTTGATTTTTGATGGGGGGGTTGTGCAAATCCCCCAAAAATATCGAGCATATGTTTCTGGTTAAACAAAAATTTCTTGTAGAATTCTTAAGAAGGAAAAAAGAATCGAGCAGCATTAACCTGGGCGTGGCAAAGGATTTTGCGTGATGCGTGACGGCCCCAAAAGTACCTGTGAGTCACATGATACAGGACTGGGCATCACATTTTTTGATGCGTGAATTAGTATTTTGCAAGCGCGATGCATGATTTACCAATTAGATTTCCTATTAAAGTGAACCCTCTGATCTAGAAGGATATTATGATTCAAAGATATTCATGCATTCAGATTCCCACCCTAACAGTTGTCACGTGCAGGTATTTTTGTAACAAAATAAGATTTACTCTATAGAAAAGGAAATGGGACAAACAAGAGTAAAGGCAGGCCACATTGAATTGGTGCAGGGTTCAAAATATACAAAGAATGTGAAACGGATGCGCTGGATATGTGCACGAGACAAAAGACGATCAAATAGATCGAAGAGCATTTTTTCCCTCTGGGTCATTCGTATTTTTGCAGAGTTCTATTACTTTTGTGTTCATTGCCTATTTTCAAGCCAAGAAAATAATAGTAAACAGTCTGTAGCACATAAATTAAAACGTAATTGTTTTAATTATTTAGGCATTGAAATATTGTAATTTTATAGATCATGTACCGATATAAAAGATGATTCAAAGGGGTCAACTACCAATCTGATTTTCTCACCTATTGACAACTGTAGTGACAAATGTTTATTTAACAATGTCTTTAATAAACCACAAGCTGGCAGAAATTGTCTATATTTATCCATCAAGACCAATTGAGCCTTAAGAATAATAACAGTTTAAAATTTTCTTTATATTAATGAACAAGGTTGTCTCCAACATCCTGTACATCTGCATATCTAGCCAAATTTAAATGTAAGGTGCAAAGCTTTAATAGCTATTTGCAACATTCTCATCTCCAGAGGGTGCAATCCTTTTGGTCAGCACCTGGAATTGATACCCCTGGCTGGTCCCAATTTTTGAGCATGTGCAGAGCACTCATTCTGCAGTTTTTAGGCAATCAGATTTGTCAGATTTAAAGAGCTAGTGCATTAAATGTGGACTTCCGGTAGTGGCTTTGCAGAAGAAGCACTTTACTTTCTCGATACTTGGTGCTGACCAAAGGAGAAAGGTATGCATATTCTGATGAAATACTTTGATGTATTAAGCATATTCAATGGGATAACACTCCCTTTCTGCTTTTATCTTAAGGCGCAGATTTATGTACTACATCATATTGTTAAAAATATCAGCAATGATTTTCTCTTTTCCTTTTCTCAAGATTTAGTTTGATGGGAATGACGTTTTATAATGGCCAGCATTATCGTGGAGCAGTGAAGAGGGGTGATCAAGCCTGGTACTCATATGATGGGCTGTGGGAACGGAACTGTCCTGGTACCGGCCTTCAAAAAGGACCATTGACAACACCTGCAGGTTATATCCCCTCCAGCTGCTTCTACGTCCACTCGAAATTCGTCTAAACTGGTAAAATCTACAGTGAGGTCCCCATTTCTTGAACCCTCCTTTTTTTTTTAACTCTAGATAACTCCAAATACTAAATGCGTATATTGAGAAGCCAGATTACTGTGCAATTTCCCCTTCTTTGAAGTCCCTCTCTCTTGCTTTGAAAGCAAAAAACAGGATTCAAATAAGATGGAATTTCCAGCTCGCCCTTTGGACAAGTTGGAACCATTACACGCAAGTTTGAAAG
>OZ037994.1:37394351-37419351 GCA_964035705.1 Porites rus
GTCACGCATCACGCCATTACATCTCTCTTCCCATCACTTGGATAGAGTACAACGGTGCGAAAGAAAACAAAAAAAACCTAAATAAATAAACTAAATAAATATTGCTAATAACAAGTAAATTCCTTGTGTCCTTTGCAGAATCTAATATAGTAGACAAGCAAATGTTCGCTTTTTGCTGTATTTAGTTTTCTTTGTGGATTTTGTTTTCCTTCTGGGCCTGTCCCAGGACGCATGTCTTCTCTCTATGTCACGCTCTGATCCGGACTGCCCAGATCTCTGCCTACTCTCGCATTCAACTATATATGTCGCTGTTTGCTCCTGGCTGCTCATGACCTTGCCGTGATTCACTGGATCTGTCCGCTGACACTGCATCTCCACCCGAGCCTACTCTGGATTGCTCTTGACCTTGAGGGGGTTCACATGACCTATCAATTTTAACCGCGTCTGGTTCAAAAGCACCATCGCTCTCAGAATCATCACACGGAGGTGATTCCCCGCAACCCTTTTTAAGGAGCTTCTAAACGGCGTAATTCCTGGTGCGAATCCTCACACTGTTCTTGGCAGTAATCATGCTTTCCTTGACGCCAATGACTACCATCCGGGTCACACAAAGGAGTCAGGCTGTTATTCGTTCCTGCTTGCACAACACCGTGTCCTCGACTTAAATTTTCATCACGGCTGTGTGTCTTCTTTTACCAGCGTATTGCCTCATCTTCTGTTTTTGTTCTCGGTCACGACAGCGAGTCGCGTCGTCCCTATGTTTAGGTTGTCCCCTGACCTCAGGGAACTTTCCACGTAACTCCCTTCCGAGCATGAGCCTGCTCTTCAGGATGACTCCAGTGGCTGCATGCTCAGTTGCTCTGTATGGCCTGATTCCCCTCTGCAGTTCATTCCTCACAGATTTGACTTCCAAAGAAGCGATCCCAGTGATCTTCTTTATTCTCTGCATAAACCTTTCTACATCGCAGTTTGCTTCTGCCCATCCGGGTGTCACTTAACGGTGCTTAAACCCCTCCTCTTGGGCGTATTCTTCAAATTTATGGCTGTTGAAAGGTGGTCCGTTATCTGATTTGATTTTTTTTTGCACCCCATATGTGTCGAACATCCTCCTGATTATCGGTATTGCTGCTTTCACGCTCTTGGACTCCTCGAATTCAACCACTGGGTATCTGGCATACTGAGAGTAGAATATGAGGGCGATGTCACCACTCGCCATTGGTCCGCCAAAGTCCACGCTGAGTTTTGCGGGCACAACGATCCGGTCCCCTCTCAAGACAATCCCTTCTACTATGGTTTATAGTTTATGGAAAACTTGCCTATATTGTTGTGCCCTTGCATCATTTGTGTCTATCCAGTCTTGGTTGATACATTTCTTTAGCGCTTGTAGTGCTGGATCTTCGTCAGTGGCGTCCTTTACTTGGTTTCTGGTGACAGCTTTGGGCGTGCTGTACGTTACAACACAGTTTACATAATGCCGTGCCTCCGTAGTCGTTCTCAATTCAAACTTGGATCACTCGCAGAGTGGCATAGGGTGCCGTGAGGTGTAATCTGATATGCCGGTTCTCTTTCCCAGGACGATACTCGACCACGAAATCGTAGTCCATCATACGATTAGCGATCCCTTGGATCCGGATCGAGGATGTAGGGGTGGGTTTGTTGAACACACTTTCGAGAGGCTTGTGGTCTGTCACGATCTTAAAGGGTCTTCCATACAGGAACAGGTGAAATTTATTGCACCCAAAATCACTTGCTAAAGTTTCTCATTCAATATGGCTGTACCATTTCTCCAGGTCGGTGAGGCTGCGACTAGCATACTGCACCACTTTCCAACATTGTCCTCCAGGCAACTGGGAAGAGTGGTCGCTTACGTCAGATATCAAGTTTCCACTGATTTTGACATGTTCAGGGTTCTTTACAAAAATATTATCGATAAGAGTGGATAAGATTATTGCGAGCTTGTGTTGGTTAATTTCGCGATGGAAAAGAAGGGAAAAAAATCAAACTGTCTTTCGTCATATTAAAGTCTTGAGATTGTCTCTGGGCCAAATTTCAGAACTCTTGCGACTAAGAAAGGAAAGTTAATGCAATGTTAAACTGAAGTGGCCGGATACTGGGTACATACTGTGTTGTACATACTGTACGTGCCAAGGAATCCCGCGCTTTGCAAACCAATTGGCCTTGACGTGCAGGTTCATGTGACCTGTTTTCAAAATACCAATGCGGATTCCGTCGCCACGATCGTAAGTGCTCTACCCAGTCAGCAATTACTTTTCTTACTGACTCCATTAGAAGAAACATGGATGTTGGACTCCTAACAGGTGGACTTTCGTAAGGCACCCAATCTGTTTTCGCGTGAGGTGATCTGTCCAGTCCTCTCTCCTGCCGCCGCTATATTGGAAAACGAGAAGACCCTGGGGACAAGGTTGGACAGGCCTGATACTCAGGCTACAGTCTAATTTGAGCGGTGTTGATTTTAGGAGTCAGATTAGAGGAGATATTACTGGAAGAACATCAAAAGTTAGAAACTAACAGCTGAACGTCGAGCCCTATAGCTACGGTAGGGTAAGGATCGATTCTTATCTTTGTCTGGTTTTGTACCTTTAAGTCTCCTTTTTAACTAAAGACTGCAGCAATATTGAATTTAATAAGCAATGTTCGCAAGTTTAGCTGAGCTTAAAGTGCAGCTTGGACTTATAAAGAAGTTCAAGAAAAATGAATTCCACCTAAAATATTAATGAACTCCTCTTTATCGAAACTGTAACGTTAACCAGCTTAACCAAGATGAAACGCGTTGGTATTTTTGACGAGAAAATCATACGCTCAACCCACTTCCGGCTTTGAGCACTGATTGAACTTGCATCTAGTCTTACACAGTAAGCTTATGTATTTTGAAGTAATAAACGAACATTTTGATTCTTCAGTGGTAATTAATGGCCGCCAAGGCATTTCGATCAAATTGTAAGTCGGAATAATGCAACTTTTTTTCCTCTTAAATAAGTAAATACTTTCTTGTATTCAACTGTGTAATATCATTAGCCCGCAAGTACCATATCCAAAACGAGAAGTAAATACAGACACGTTTTATGTGCATGAGCTACCGTAAAATTCCGAAAATAAGCCCCGGCGCTTATATTTTTCAAAGGCCCTTTTTGAGGGGCTTACTTTTGGAGGGGCTTATTTTTGGAGGGGCTTATTTACGGAGGGAAGTTTTGCGTTTCTAAATTGATTGGGCTAGCCTTGTAGTTGGAAGTAAATCTATCGTTTTTGCTTTGTTTTACTTTGTATTTGAGTCTAATTTTCCAAGTACAAGCCCCCGGCGGGCTTATATTTGGAGGGGCGATTTAACGGAGGATTTGTTGCGTTACCCGTTTGGAGTGCTTATATTTGGATGGGCTTATACATGGAGGGGCTTATTTTCGGAATTTTACGGTATTTTAAATGCTTCAGTGTAACAGTATCGGCAATCTACTGTTTTAATCCTAAATTAAGGCTATGTTTTGTGCGAACTTGGGTATTGCTGTAGATTAATGAAAACGAGAACCGCAGCGCATAGCTGACTTATTCGATCTGATAAATTCACTTTTCTTTGTCGTTCCTTCAGACATCTGGTGCAAAATAAACAATTTGTTAAAGTACTATGAATATCAACTCACCAAACGTTGCTTAGAGGGAAGACTCGAAGGTTTCAAGGTTTCTTCATAGTTTCTTAAAATAATGAAGGTCGTCGAATACCGAATAGCTAAGATTTTTATCATTGTTGTAGATGGTTGCATCATCATTATTCACGAGGTTATCACGTGCGATTCTAGTTTAATGAAACAGTCTTTAACTCTCAGGGGCACCCAACGAGAATGTGGTTCAGAACCACTTAAACATAGCATTGTTGAACGTATTTTAGTATTTAAACGGTAGATATAGGCATATTTTTATTCCCTAAAAATGTTTCATCTGTTAAGATTTCCTAGCTGAAAGTCTAGTGATCCGAAAATTGTAGGGATCAAAACTTACACCTTTTCGAAAATTTCAGTCAGAAAAAAGGCTCCCGAAAATTCTAGGTGACCTTTTTATGATTTTTTACCCTGGATGATACCTTAAAAATGGCCGCAATTATACCATTTTTTAGATGTTCGAAAATCCTAGGAGAGGCAGGCAAGCAAGAAATTTTAGAACTAATGTTCCGAAAATTCTAGATCTCAAGTCATCTTCCGGACAGATATTTTCCAAAAATTGACGTTGGGTGCCCATGAGTTTTTACTTCTTAAAAGAAAAGAGCCTTTGTTTAGGTACTAGTTACAAAACTAAAGATTTCGCTTTCACTTTTTACATTCAGATCATTTTACTTGCCGGAAAGTAAGCCTTAGAAATTAAAAGGACGTTTGATCGATTCACGCTCGCGCATTCTGGTCTTATTTGAAACTTTCTAACGGAAGGACATCTGTGAGCAGGGAATAAGTCAGCACAGAATTTGATTGTCGGCGAATTTCTGTAATCGTCCAACGTTCTGCTAGTGATAAGCTAGCCGGTGTTCACTCGTCTTGCTTGTTTGGGGGCTGAGTCTTATTCCGGTCAAAGAGAGAGAAAGAGTGTCTGGCAAGGTTTCCAATATAAATCAAAGATTTGTGAACTCATGTCTGGCAAACTCTCCAAGTGTTTACATATACACAGTTAAACGCACCTTATAACCTCATCTGCTCTTAACGAGTGTCTTTCGGTCCATAAGTTTCAAAACAACTGCTCCACAGAATGTCCCTGCGTAACGCAAAAGAGTATTGAAGTATGACTGCACAATAAATGTCACAAAATCTACCTGAGCGGTCCCTTCGGGATTTTCTGTCTTTACGCTGTTCAAGCAAATCGAGATTTTTTCCATATTGACTGTACGACTGTATATTTCAACTGTAAGTACTTTCCTTAATAGAGCGGTTTTCACTTGACTGTCGAAAGTAGTTGAGGAATTGGTTTGGTTTTGGTTTTACTACGGCCTTTGGTTGGCTAGTGTATTTACTTTGGTTTTGGTTTTACGACAGTCAAGTGAAAACCGCTCTATACGCGCGAGCAAGAGCCATAATAGGACAGAGAGGGAGTCTTCCAGTCACGCCCTTGGGATATCTTAATTTCAAAAAAGTTATTTATATCAATGGCTTCGCAATTAGCCTGGCTGTAAAACAGAGGCTGATGGAACAACTTGGAAATTATCTATTTCATGTTTGTCCAATTTTTTGAAAGTTTCACAAAAATCGCAGGTTTTGTTGAGGCCCTCTCAACCTCCTCTTTCACTGCTTTATACTGTTCAGTGAATTTTTGAATTTTGCAGAAATTTCCAATTTTTTTTAATTTGCAGTTTTCACAAAATCACAGATTTTTACCTCCCCTTTTACTGCGTTTCACTAATGCAATGAATTTTCAAATGTTTTGTAATTTTTGCAAAGTCTGTGTGCAAACCTGGACATATCTCATTAGATCATTTCAGTGCAACCCAGCTGCAGTTAGTAATATTGGGACACTCGATCCTGCAAGGAAACTGGCTGTGTGTATTCTTGCTGTTGAGTTATACCCCAATAAAACAAAAACCAAAACAACTAGGCAATAAGTTAGGCAAGTTTACCTTTTTTATTATTATTGTGTTTCACTATTCATTTGCAAGGTAGTGTCCATGGAGTCTACCTGGTGAAGTGCTCTTCAAATCCTTACCTCAAAATGTCAGGCCTGTGAGTCCAACAGGACCCTTTTGTTTAAAAGGTGGATACATAACCACTATTCACTGGGTTAACTACAGCACTGACAGCTGAGAGGCATTAGTATTATCTGACAAGTGGAAAGTATGATTAATATGTTACTATAGCAAGGACTTATATTCCCCTTCAACATGTATTCATCAGTCATGGCTGCCTCATCTGATTATCCTGAGGTCGTGAGAGCAACAAGGTCAACAAGGAGTCTGGACAATTCAGAGGTTCATTCTTTTTTTTATTTCTTGTTACAAAAAGTTAAATTACTTTATTCATGAATATTATACTATCGTTGACATGTCAGCTGGCATTTGTTGACTGACATGGTTGTCATGTTGACTAATATTAAGCATTATTTAAAATGAGGCCTGGTCAACATTTGACTTGACAGTCGGCCAGCATGTTCACATAAGGGTGCTTTTAGTTCACAAGATCCAAGAAATTTATGGTTAATTATGCCTTGTTTGTTTAGTGGATAACTTCGATTTACCTCTATACACCTAATTGAAGTTTGTGTTTTGTATTACATTTGAAAAAACGAAAGTGACAAATACATGCCAAAACATATCAAAGTCATTTCCCACGCAGAAGGACATAAGATATTTGTGACTCTTACATACGGGGGGGAACTAACGCGGTTGCGCAGTAGTATCAAATTGCAAGATGGCGAATCGTCTAAAGAGAGAATTATGCCCACCATAGCCTGCGAAAGGCAGACGTTTCTCCTCGCTTATCGCCGTTGAGAGCGAGGAGAAACGTCTGCCGTTCGCAGGTTATGCCCACCAAAACGTTATGCAGAGATGCAAAATGATCTGAAGGGTTGCAATGCCAAAAAAAAAGTCGAAAACGGACAAAAATCTTTACGATATAGAGATTGTGCAGGTGGACAAAGAAAGGAAACGATTTAAAATTCATTTTGTGGGGTTTGGAAATCAATTCGACGAGTGGCGTGATTTCAGAACGAGCAGTGGAGAGTTTCCGTTTGTTTGGAGAAAAGTTTTGTCCCCGGCGAAGAATCATTGGAGGACAGAAGGCATATTTTTCATGGGCCTTTATACCGAGCTATTAAAAGAAAGATGTGGTCAAGCCGGCGAGAAGACCCTGAGGTCAGGATAGAATTACCCATAGAACTTGATGTGTTTTCCTGTGATCTCAGTCGGGCAACCAAAAGCAACTTTCAGATAGCGGAAACAGAAAAAAAAACTACTTAATTTATTGACGAACGTCAAAACAAAAATGAGGGGAAAAAAGGATAATCAGAAAGTAAAATGGTTAACTCTATCGGTCGACTACTTAATTGTTTATTTGGAGCGTAAACGAGGGAAAATCGCCTTGCCCTGATGTATTTTCTCCGCCTTTGAACCCATCGGACTGGTCTTCTGTAGCCGTCACGAAAGCAGCAAAGCTTGGCAGTATAGCCAGCGCCAAAGCGCTGAGTTCAATGCCCATTTTACGTTGACAAAGTTCAACAAACCGGCTTAAATTATATATCAAAACGCGCCAAATTTATTGTAGGTTTTGAATCCGGCGGTAACAGGCAAGTTGGAGCATGCGTAGTCTCATTCTTGGCCCAGCTTTCGCTCTATTCGAGATTTCTTGTAACAGACTTGTAAAATATTATGCAATAGGTAACATGAAATCGCTTGTTTACGTGTGAAAATCTCTCACTATTATTTTTATAATTTAGCAATTATTTTCTTATTAGTTTTAACGACGTGACAAGGGATCAGTATTAAACAATTATCATAATTTTTTATTGTAAAAGACTGAAGCAAATTAAGTGGGCATGGTTCTTGAACAGAAGTAGCAACAGTTTACAACAGTTTATTGTTATTTATTGTCATTGCTCCTGTAGGCTTGCTATGGTAACACCAGTGTTCCAGTGTTACATGTTACTCTTCTTGGTGGTGAGTGGGGTTCATCTGCTGGTGGGTTATCAACCATAAACAGAGAGCTTGCTATTCACCTTTCAAATCATTCAGCGGTGAAGATTTCTTTACTGGTCCCAGAGGGAGTTTGCAACACTGAAGAAATAAGAGAAGCACATGGCTATGGAATCACTATTGTTGAGGCGAAACAACGTGCAGCATATGATCGTCTTGATTGGTTGAGCATCCCACCCCAGGACCACTACATGGACATCGTTGTTGGCCATGGTGTTAAACTTGGTCGGCAAGTACAATTCATAAGAGATTCTGCTCAATTTCCAAATTGTAAGTGGGTACAAGTGGTTCACACTGCTCCAGAGGACCTGAGCAGATACAAATGCTATAATGACCCCATTTCAAAAGGTGAAACAAAACACGAATCAGAAGTTGGGCTTTGCAAACTTGCTGATCTTATTGTGCCGGTGGGACCCAGACTAAAAGAAGCATACTCTTCATATTTACAGCGATGCAAGACAAATCAAGACCTTTTTTCCATTACTCCGGGCCTTTTTCAAAGGGAGTTTGGGGATTTAGTGGCAAAACATTATCCTAATGAAGATGGTGAATTTAAAGTGTTGTTATTTGGTCGTGGGGATGATGAGGACTTTGAACTCAAAGGATACAACATTGCTGCTCACGCATTCACTGATCAACGGTTGAATAAAAAACCTTATCATCTAATCTTTGTTGGAGCTCCTGAAGGAAAGCAAGAAGAAGTTAGAGAAAAACTCCTTCAGCGCGGTATTGTGGAAGCGCAGTTGACTGTTAGAAAATTTATACAAAGTAGAGAGAGACTGAAAGATTTGCTGTGCGAAGCTGACCTTGCCATAATGCCGTCAAAATCAGAGGGATTTGGTCTTGTCGCACTTGAGGCCTTGTCTGCAGGACTACCCATTCTTGTAGGCAGTAAGTCAGGATTTGCCAAAGCATTAGAGAATGTTCTTCATGGTAATGCATGCATCGTGAATTCAGATGATCCTGCAGAATGGGCAAAAGCAATAGAAGCTGTTCATTTAAGGCATGGAATGAGGCTTCAAGAGATAAAATCACTGAGAGCATCTTATGGGGAGATGTACAGTTGGAAGGAGCAATGTGAAGCACTTGTCAACAGAATGCAGAGATTGGGACATGGTAAGAGTTATTTGTTAAACGCTGGTGTACTTAATTATTCGTGTTGTACCAGACATCACACTGATATAGTTAATTCGTAGCACAATATATGCAAATGCAATAGTGCAGTGATATACATGTGCACAGCTTTTAAAGTTGTATTGGAAGTTGTCAATGCATGAAAAGATCTGTGATGTGTAGAATTAAAAGGTCTCCGCCATGTTTAAGGGTCACAGTTGTCTATGACTGTCAGAATTTATTTTTAGTGTTACTTGGAACGAGTGGTTATGGGTGTTGGAGATGTGAATGTGTTAGAAAAACATAATTTTTATACATTATTTTGTAAGAAGCTTATAATAAAGGCTTGTTCTCGCACCAGATGCTTCTGATATACCAAAGGATGTTTCTGTCACTGAAAAGCAGTCTGGTGCAAAATCACATGCTTCAGCTTCTGGTTTCTCAGGAGAGCAATGTCCAGTTGATGAACAGCATAAAACTGAGGATTTAGTCAGATTAAGTGAAGAATCTCCCTCAACTTGCCATCCTCATAGCATTTCAGGGCTCACTTCTGACCAAGGTATGGAATTACTTGACAAGGTGCCACTCTTTTTTATTGTGTCTTAATAAACTCTTGATAATTTTTGGCCCTTTTAAAGGGACGCGATCACGGTTATGCGCATGCGCGCCGTTTGTCTCTTCAGAATAACTAAATTCGAAATCGCCATTACCGGTACAATCATTGAAAGTCTTTCGTTTTATTCCGACATCTGTCACTTTGGCTGGCTTAGTTATACTTCGGTAGTGGTGATTAACGTGTGGCTGTGTTGTTTGACTGGTTACGTTTTAAGAAGACGCAAAAAATAATGTTTTGATCATGGGGGTTCAGAAAAGCATCGTGGCCGTCCGGCAACAGGACTTTCTCGAGAGTCTTTGGAGATAGAGAAGCTTAGCCGATCGATCTGGTATGATTCTAGGAGTAGTGTGTGGCTTACGAAAAGAATACACGACACTTGGAAAGTGGTTAAAGGCACGAGTTCGTTCAACTTTGATTTGATTCTTGACTCCGACCTGTCGTTATACCGCAACAGGCCGCGCGATCTTCACCGATCTGGTACACTTGAAATGTTCCTTGTATCTTTGCTTTACGATCGTATATGTTTAAGAATTGATGTTTTTAAAATAAAGTATTGTCTGAATATTCTGTTCATAATCTAGTTTCTTTATGTGTTCTACTCGATAACATTTATTTGCGGGACACTGACCCGATGATGTAACTTGTTCATTTGCTGATAAGCAACTGAAATTTATCCTCATTTAAGGATAATCTTTATACTCATACGTTGTGTGTTTTTGTCACCGGTCAGGCGCTTTTTGTAGGTAATTCTGGGTTTATATAAGGCGAACTGAGAGAACAGTAACAAAATGCTTCCTTACAAATTTTGTTTGCCGATCGGTGTCTGCTTTGTTAGCGTGGGTACGACCTCGTAAAAATACACGTTGGTAAATGTTTGTTTCAAAGCAGGAGAGGGCTGTAAATTTTATTCTTATCGGCTGCAACATATATCTGAGGAGTAGCAAAGAATAAACTTGAATTATGGGGATATATAAAATCAAACCAAATGCCCGGAAATACTCTCGCGTCGCGAACATTGAATTTGAATTTTGTAAATTTACTTGTGTGCATCTAACTCACTTCCGATTGGTTTAAAAACAATCAGCTACTGTCAGAACTCACACATGCGCATTATCGTGAACCAGTCCCTTTAAAGAGTAACTGCTTTTTTTTTTCACTTTCTGCTATTCACCATTTTCACAAAGACGATAACACACCTTGTGTACTTTCCGAAATTTTGCATAACCTTTGTCTTTGATTTCTCTTGGGACAGGTGTAATTCCCAGGAGAAATTGGAAACAATCGGTTATGCAAAATTTGGGGGGTAAACAAGATGCATTACGGTCTATGTGAAAATGGTGAAAAGCTAAAGAATGCTCTGTTTGTGTAAAAGCTTTCCCGCACAACAACGAGTTGAGAAGGTTGCCTCTCAGTTTCCTTATACATTCGTAAATTGTAATAAGAAGCCGTAATTAACTTGTAGTTAATACGCTTTTAATCAATAATTTTCAGAAACAGCAAACACTGTTAAGATGTCAATCACCACACGTGATTTAAGTAGTGAACTGGAGGACGTCGTGGATAGAATGTTAAGGCAACAACTTAAAGCATACTTGGAATACAATAAAAAAAACAAGCTTTCTACAGCCAGCGGACTGAGTGACTTCATTAAGCATGTAGAAAATACTTACAACTTTACTTTAACATCTGTGGGTGTTGGATCTTTGGTAATAAAAGGTCAGTGTCCTGACCTGCAAAGTCTGGAAAGTCTGTGGAATGATTATTGTTCTGGTGTCCTGAATGAAGCTGCAGAGAGGTTTTTGGTAACTGATGATATGAAGAAAAAAGTCAACTTGGTGACACTCAGATTAAAGACTATTATTGAGGAAGAAAGCTATTTGACTTGCAAGAAAGCTCTTATGGAAAAGTCGGGTGAGTTGGTTTAGCACAATTTCTTGGGCAATTATCTTTAGAGGTCTTAAGACAAGAAATTGATTGAATTCTCTGCTAGTGCTTTACAGCAATGTACTCATAAGTATACATGTACATGTAAAAATTAATCGGTCAACTTAGAGACTTCAATCGAGATAATGGAACAATAGACGTTTTTACCGATACGGCGGCCATATTGAATTAATTCCATTTAAGGAGTATTATGCGATGCCCAGGGGGCATGAGCACGATCCGTTGTATTCGCTAAGTATTAGAAATATGGCCTTTCCACACTGTACTGTTTGTATATTTCTCGGGAAAAAGGTGATCATTATTACATCCAAACGCGGCCCAACGACCTTCTTCCCATTAGAATCTTATCCTAAGAAAACTTAAAGAAAAAATGCCCCGAAAGGCGCTCGTAAATACTAAACGGATTATGTGCTTATGCCCCTGGGCATCCCATAATACTCCTTAAATCTAACTTATTCAACGTTGTGTACAAGATTTTAAAAACACTTCAAAGCATAACTTAAGATTATGTCCTAATAAATCAACGCGGGATAAAAGTAAATTTGCCAAACTGCTCGGCCAATGACATTGTGTATAAAGGTTGGTTGCTTCTTGACAGCAGCTATCCTGGGTCAAAAGAGCCAGTGTTTTGAAATGATCATTCACCCCATGTAAGGGAATCCAAGTTGCCTGGCTGTGAGTATTTTGTGTAACAGTGCATTCACAAAAGATGAACTCAATGGATATTTTTTGTTATTTTACTCTGTGTTAGCAATCAGCCGTAACGTGTCACCTTCAACTGAATCAGATAAGGAAGCAGCTTCACCTCTAACTGACACAAGCCCAGAAGATTCTGAGGTAGGTGCTTTGTACTTGAGACTAAAAATGATAACAAGTAAAGACTAGAAAGGAAAAGAAATCGAGCTGTTGCATGGGGTGAAATCTGCAGAAATAATAGCTCGGAAAAAAGTATGACAGTTTTCAAACCCAGTTTTATAAGACAACGTCGAAGAGAAAGACTGGTTGGATTACATTTAATAAGTTGGAATTGTATGAAAATATTATAATGGAAAGATTGAGCTATTTGGAAAAAATAGGTCATATGTCAGTGGTTTGAGCGTATGTATCTTCGTGGGTTTGTGGTTGACGACAGGGTTAATTAAAGGGCCATGCTTCAAATTAGGGTTTCGGATATAGGTCTGGCTTTGTGTGCTCGGATGTCTGTTGTAGGGACTAGTAAAGTTGAAGGTACTATTAGTGGGTGCTTAGGAACCAATGAGATTTTGGCATCTAAACATGATTTTGCTTAAGCTCAAACAAGGGCACTTTCAGACCGCCATCTTGATTTTTCACAATTTTTTCATCTTTTATTACGGTTACTAGGGGTGTCTTGAAGCATAACACTGAAATATCTTCAGGATTCAAACGCTGAATATCTTAGTGTGGGTGCGGCTTAACTTAAGTAGAAACAATAGCGTTAGGAAATAAAATTGGAAGAAGCTAATTGACATATATTACTGCTTAATTGAGTGGAATTACATGATATTAATGCTGTCAATCAGTATTTCGGCAGTTTGATGATTATCTTAGAAGGAAATGTGTAGTTCCAGAAAATATTCATAGCCTCCCCCCTGCCACGGAGGGCAAAGGGAGGGGGGTCCAAAAGGAGGCAATTTTCGAGGGGGTGGGGAGTTGCTTACAGAGGTTTTTTTTTTTTTTCGGGGAATCTGGATAAGATAATAAATTAGTAACGGAACTGCCACATAAGCTGTTAACCAAACTGCAGTTTTATAATTAACCTTAACGACATGGAAAGTCACTCAGTCAACGACAAGTTCTGGAAATTGTAAATATTTTAATTTCTTTCAAACTGCAACCTCCACATCCACCGGTATATGGAAAAGTAATAAATTATATACCCAGCTTTTTTTGTGGGCCATTCATTTTAGAAAGAGAACATTTAAGACACTGGTAAAATTGTTGGAACAAAACGTTTTAAGTTGTTGTCTAAATATTACAACTGTTTGATTCGCATAAAATAGGTCTTTAAATGAGGGAATGTCGATTCAGAGAACTTAGCTCCGAAATTTCCCAACGAGGGGGGTCCATGTTCCTCACTCCACTATCCCCCCTCCCCCCTAGGCAATTGAGGCTCTGGTGCATATTTTTTGCTAGCCTCCCCCGCAGACGTTCTTAGGGGTTCGTCACGCGTTCCTGTTTCTCCAATGTTAGTGGGGCAGGAACGCGTGACGAACCCCTAAGAACGTCTGCGTGGGAGGTTAATTTTTGCCTAACCCGGCCAGGATTGGTCCCTTATCTGCTGAGCTAAAATTTAGGTAGAACACTGCAGTCCCAGGGATCAAACCCCTTCACTTTCCGCTCTTCCGCCCAGCGGTCGATCAAAGGGGCTAACCCTACCGAGATTTAAATTACATTTCTTGTTTAATCTGCCTGTGTTTCGAAAGTAAATCCCCGGGGGGCACTCAAATAAGTTCGGGTAGTGGTGTGCCGCCAAGCCCTTGAAACCCTGACCCTTGATTGCTCATTTTTCTACGCTGTTTAAGACGAGACGTTATATTATGACCCTGATTCGTTACGTTTTGTATACAGAATTAAGTGATTTTTCAAAGTGAAATCATGGAATTAGATTTTTTGGGAAAACCCGTTGCTTCCACAAATCGAGACCACTCATTTCAAGACTTTAAATAGGGAAATTGTATAACTATGTTTAAGACTCAAGAACCCTAAAACCATGTCCTGTTCAGAAGCACATACCTGCCCTTGGCCAAATAAAGGAGCACTCCCCCTTCGGAAGTAAAACTAGATTGAACAACCAGGACCAGGAAGTAGATATTGTAAGGGAATTGATCTGCGGGTCTTTATGTATTAAAACGAGCCGTATCCTCTCTAACGAGTCTAACAGACAGCACATTGTTAGCTCCATCGTTACTTTGATTGGGATTTCAATATTTCTCGTTGCTCACAGAAGGTAATCATCTTCGTTTTGTTCTTAGGCGATAGGTAGAAGGGCTTTGATGAACGCTTTACGTGACGGTAACACTCACAAATCTTTCAAACGTGTCTCCACTCCGCCAGAGCCGCCAAACAAGCCCGTCCCTACCCCGCTAGAACCCCCAAACAGGCCCCTACTGTTCCTCCCTGAAAGACTAAGAAGGCCTGGTCGACCTCCACCTTCTCCTCGGTCCAAGCACGAGCCGAGAGTGCCTCTAACGCTTATGATGGGCAGTGTATCTCGATCACCGTTGCCTCAAAGTCGGATTGTTAGCGCTCCACCAGGTAGCCCTAGCACAGAGAAACGCTCGTCTGATAACCCCCCTGATAAGCCGCTACCCCCTGTTTCTAAAAAGAGGCCGGTTCCACGTCGTAATATATCCGAACCAGAGCAGTTTCGGAAGGGCCGTAACGCCACCGTGACCGTTCAGTTGGTTCTTACACGCTCCATTAAAGTTGATGTAGCGGCTTCTACCCAAGACTTGGTTCGTGCCGCGGCCAGTACTTTTAAGCTTTCTGAGGATTCGTTTGCATTGTGGTAAGGCGATTTCTATTTTTGATTAAACTTCTTTCCCCCCTTGCCATTAAGAGGAACTGAAGTGTACAATTTTAGCAGTTAGTCGTTCTATCTTGAAATTATCATGCTGTGACTGAAACTCTTATCTAGCCTAAGAAAACTGCAAAAGGTCTAGCAAACATACTGATGACGTGTCACTGCCCAGCTGCCGATTGGTCGTGCCGCGTGGGAAATTTTCTGAAACAATCAGGAGCACTTCCCAGATCTGGTAGTGACGCGTCATCAGACGATATGGAATTTCTCCGCTCGTTCCTCAGACGTCATTTCGCGGGAAACCAGTGGTAGCGTCGCAAAATGATGGCTGTTTTCACAAGCTAACTCTTATCGGGTTTTAAGCCGTAAGGTGGCGGAGGTATTAAGGGCGTGAATTGCGTCAGCAAGAAATTTTGTTTTTCCTATTCATTATTTTAGGTTTATGAGAAATGGCCAGCTTGCTGCCCTTCAAGATAAAGATCTAGAGGGAATCCTCAACTCCCCAGCAAACAACATGGAAACTATTTACTGCTATGAAAATAAACCTCAGTAAAGATTGTTTGATAACTAATTTTCTTACAGGAAACTACTGAGTAATTTTTTTTACTTGGTAATGTAACGCTTCGAACCGCGTTTTTTTTTTTTTTGTGAATCGTTCTCGGTAATGACCTGGTTAGAGTGGGATCTGTTGAGTGTCGAAACTAACAGACCATTTCCATGTTTCCCAAGCCTCTTCTAGAGAACTCTAAGTGCGAAGTATTTAGAAAACAAAAATTAACTGAGTTGTCATGCAAATGAAACTCGTTATTAAATGAAAGATTTTTCACTTGGCCTCACTTTGAAAGCGAGAATTTTGGAAACTCGGAAATGGCCTACTTTGTTAGCCAATCAGCATTAAAACAAAAACCAATTGTGACTTGCTGACTCGGATTTCCCTGCCCTTGGTGCTGGCTTGGAAATCTGTTTGGTTCGTTCAATTGTCTTTCCGCATCCTGATTGGTCGAGGTAATTCCTTCCATTGGGCGATAGTCAAGTGAATCTTGCTGTCAGTGATACAGAGCTAGGTTTCGTTGAGTAAATTACTTTTTATCTTTATTTTTCGCTTTAGAAAAAAAAATCAGTTGGTGTTGTTTAGATTTAATAAGAGTCATAGTAAAAGAGTCAAAGTCATAGTCATCTTGTAAGCGGAAATGCCTTTTAGTTCGCGTTGTTTCGAATTTAGCCAATTTTGCGTATCAAAGAAACATTCCATGAAGTTTTGAATAGCATATTGTTTTGAATGTTACCCTTGATCTTTTTGTAAGGTTCCTTTTAGAGACGTGTCGAATCTTTGTGAGAATCTTTAATAATCAAGTAAACTAAGTTCTTCCTTCAGTCTTAGCAAATTTGGTGACTTCATAAACTAGAAGAATAAAAGGCATTATAGAATATATTAGTTTTCTACGATTTTAGTCCAAATAGTCATAGAAAATCGTAAATAACGGGAAGTTCTTCTCATTACTTTTCATACAGTTCGATGTTATTGTTTTGAATATTTAATGAACAACGTAAGAGTTCAATAGCTCAGGCGCCGATCGCTTCTTCAAAACATTCTCGACTTTGGAGTTATTCTCTATTGCGTATTGCGTATCTATTGCCTGAAGGACTGAGGCATGACTAAGGCTACGCGTGTACAGTTTTTCTCAGAACCTTCGCGGCCTTTCATGGCCTAAAAAACCGAAAGCTCTGAAGTCGAGAATGCTCGTAGAAGAACTTGATTTTGTCGGGTTATTTATTTGATGATACCATGATATTGTATCATGCCGTTGTATACGGCTTATGAGTGTCTAAGGTCATTGCCCATTTGCGTCCACACTGAGATTTATAGAAGTGTAAGGCCTGTTTTGAAGGTCTCTTATTTTTGTCAGCGAATTAATTAATACAAGTATTTTACAGTAAAACAGTATAAAGTGAGATATCTCAAACGGTTTTATACCTACAAGAAAATAATAAGATTTTCATAAAGTTGCAGTAGTCTTTATTAATGATGCCAAAAATCATAGCCGAAAAGCACGATTCAAAAACGTAACTAACGCGCGTATAAATAGGTTCGGCCACCTTAAGGACCTGTTTACAGAAAGGTGGGCTCCCGAGGTAGGTGAGGTAACCTGCCGAGGTGGGGTAACCCGTCTGTCCATATAATCTCTCATTTTAATTTGAACACGTTTACATGATAGGTGGGGTGACCCCCCTCATGTTACCTCACCTATCTGGGGTCCCCTAATTCCATGTAAACAGGCCCTTCGAGTCTTCCCTCTAACTAAAGCAACGTTTGGTGAGTTGATAATTCATTGCCTATTTCATACCGCGTGGAAGCCTAGCACTACCGGATTTTCCCGGACTTTTTAAATTCCGGATTCAAAAAGGCTTCCAAAACAGAGGGTAAAGCAAAGGTCATTGCGTGCAGTTGAAACGATATTAAGGGCCAGATTACTCCAGAAATTTATTATTCTACAGCAAAGAACAGTAGTTTTACTGCTATGAAGAACTTCGATTAAAAACCTTGAGAAAAGAAAGATTTAATCGGAGACTTGCGCTACTTGAAGTATTGGAAGGATTCCCGAATTGTTCGACAAAAAATTTGAACAAAGAACCGTCGCGTTTTTTAAGGCGCTGGATCCGACCGAATATTGGGGGATGATAAGGGAGTGGGTGTACCTGTTTTTACGAACCGTAAAATAAAGACTACTAAAAAGGGAACATGCCAGAGTGACCCTGAGTGAAAGGGCAACGTCGCATTAGGTTGGCAAGGCTTACATTAGGTTTTCTCTCCGTCGCTGCGTACGGTCTCAGTAAAAAATCCTAAAGATCTGACCAAAGACAATTCTCACTGAACATAGATAAAAGCAAGTATACTTCAGTCTTAAAAGAGAGGCATTTCTCTTCCGGTTACACTGCAGTTCCTGTCAGACCAGACCTCATGCATTGAGCAATGTTAAAAAACACAAGTAATTTTTCTTGGGGGGATAAATTGTATATAGTATATAGTGTCTTTTTGAGGCCCCTGCGTGTGATTCTGTACCTTCCAGTTACATTGCAATTCTAGTAATTTACTCACTACTTAAGACATCTATAAATTCATTGATCTGAAAATGTCAAATGGCAATGGCTTACAAGAGCTCACTTGTTGAGCTGCCTCTTTTTGGAACTTATTGGGTCTACGAGCATGTTTACAATTTGGGCAATCACCTTGTAATCCAATCAAGAATAGTCAAGAATGTCACGTACATCTACCTCAGTTGGCTTGCATGCACTGAGTTTAGACTAGTCCCTTATTCTCCTGCATGTGATTTAAGAACACTAGGTTTAACATACATAACGCCACAAAGTTCACTATATTTGACATTAGTATTCATTGGCGAAAAAAATAAAACCTGTATAACTAAAACTTTGTTTACCAATTTCACCCGACGTAATTGCTTCCTTCAAGTATATGAAAGAATTTTATCATTGTTCTAAAGATAAGATCACATGCAAAACTGACTTGCATTTTTGTGAACTGTGATGAAAACAAGAAAATCTTTGCGTGTGTTTCGCTCTCCGCCTCTTCTCTCGTAGTCTACTGTCTGTAGCGCAATCTTAACGTTCTATATTTGCATGACTCAACCCAGTGCTACAAACAAAGGACAACTCTCGTCCAGCCGTAGTTCGTAGTCCGTAGTCTCCGTATCTTAAACTCCCTAATGTCCGTGTAAGGTACCGAATGTTAACCCGTTCGCTCCTGGAGATTTTGCCGAAAAACGCGTTTTGAAGGTACTCGAGTGGTCTTCTGGTCACTGTCCTGCTATAAAGAGCTAAAACTTAGCACAAACCGGTTTACAGGTCTTACACTTCACGGCCTTCTGATCCAGATGCAAAATATTAGCTTGCGAAGTTCGGGCATGCGCAGAAAGCAAAATTTCGATTTACTTTTCGCTTTCTCTCCTCCCCTCTTTTTTCGCTTTTCTTGCCTCATTTTTTTTTTCTTGCTGGGCATTCAGTAGGCTTCATTTTGGTGGGAATAGTTTTTAGGAAAGCTTTTAGGATCTTAGGATTAGGTGAAAGGAAAGGTAGGTGAGCAATGGAACAAGATTTTCATGGAGATTTTCAGGTCAATGTTACATGGTTTTTTGCCTCTTTCTCCGGTGTCCTTGACTGAATTGTGCTCATTCTGGTATGGTTTGAAAGGTCTCTTCCCTCTGCACAAGTTAGCGGACAAAGTTGTCCTTGACCGTTAAAACTGATGACGTCACAAAGGGTAGATAGGACGTGGATCTGCACGCGCGATTACTGGCGGTTCAGGGGCGAATGGGTTAAAGAAATAGACAGAAATAGTAATAGCTCATTTATCAGATTTAGAAGATGGACTTCTCCGACTACTGATCTGATGCAGTTTGAAGTGTTGGAATGGCGAGTTTCGATTGTCTCGAAGATGTCTACATCATTTTCATTCAGTAAATGCGATACAAAAACTCGCATAAACAAAGGTTACACACGTAGAAAGACACACTAATCAGTTCGAACAAACATTGAAACTTTTCAAGTGCGAAGAGAAAGTAAATTACCTGCATGATTTCTCTTCTCCTCTGCCGTCAATCTGAATTCTGCCTATAAACAGCTAAGCTGCGCCGTACTGACGAGCCCCAAAAAAGACGAAACAGCTGTCTACGGCTACGATCCCGCTCTGTTTTTGGTTCTTTCGTTGTCGTGTTGATGTCTTGTAAAGTTAATTTTCACGTAGTACGATCAGCTTTGCAGAATTCAGTGTGTCCCTTGACTGTAAGTTCACACTATACAGGATAGGTCTTTGTGATTCCACGAAAACCTATCTGGAATAGTGTGAACAGCAACGGCCCAGGCCGGCACAAGTCCTCTACACAGTCCAACATCGTGCCTGCTTGGTTGGACGAGAGGGTTTGGTGCACTAAATTCCTTTTCTTACTCCTGAAAATTTACTTCCGTCTCAGTGGGTTCCAGTACTCGCTCATACTTATTATTTCCGCGGTGGTCCGAATAGGCGTTTACATTGCACTTAAGTATGACACAAAACCTATCTGGTATGTGACGCTACACCTTCGAGCCATAACCGTTCTTATGTGGGAACAGAAGCCTTATCCGGCATGGTTTTCTTGGCGGCGCAAAATCTATGCCGTGTAGTGTGAACAAAGCCATAGACAGATAACAGGACAGGAGAAATCCCAAATTCTGTTTTCGCATCATTTTCCAGAATTTTGAACGGCTTTATCATTTAAAATCCAGTAGCTGTAGATAGTTTCAGCATAGACTAGGATAAGTTTTCATTTTCTGTGTCTTAAATAGGCACGAAAAAGGTCCTCTGATAGACTTTAGGCAATTATTCTTGCACTCAAATATGCCATAGTAAACCGTTTGCCACTGCAATCCAGCGTTAAAGACCATGATATGTATCAGGATGTTTCGCTTTCAATGTCTAGTAGCGTTTCCTATTAAATTGATGAGGGAATCAAAGAACTTGATATTGAAGTTAAGTTCTTGATGTCGTAAGTGGTTTAAACCAACAAATCCTGTCATTATTTGGCCGGGAGAGTGCGTGCTGAAGTCATCATCAGGGTCAAGAAAAACCTGATGATGACTCTCGCACAGGAAGGTGACTCTCATGATAGCTTCTGCATTGGTGGTCAAAAACCTTACTATTCAATACTGTACTCATCCGGACGACATAACAATTAACGTTAGGGCTCAGTGATAATGATCGCCTTTTTCCCGAGAAAAATACAGTGAAAGACCATATTTCTAATGCTAAAGTAGAAAAAGGCGATCATTATTATATCCAAACACGGCACAAGGATCTTTCTTCCCATTACAATCTTATTCTAAGAAAACTTTGAGAAAAAATGTCCCAAAAAGCGCTCGAAAATACAAACGAAATGTGCTCATGCCCCCTGGGCATCCTATAATACTCCTTAAATCGAATTAATTCAATATGGCCGCCGTATCAATAAAAAGGTTGACGTGACAGGTTCACGTGACCTGTTTCCAAGATACCAATGCTGATTCCGTCGTCAGGGTCGTAAGTACTCTACACAGTCAGCAATTACTTTTCTTACTGACTCCATTAGAGGAGACAGGGATGTTAGGGTGCGTTTTTTCGGGAAAATCCAAATACGGATTTCCGAATCCAAATCCGGATTTCCGAATCCAAAAACGGATTTTGAGTGTTTCTGGGCATATCCAAAAACGGATCATGAATTCATAAAATCCACACTCAGGGTGGATTCTTCAGATCAAATCCAAATCCGGATTTTTGCGATTCACAATCTGAGCGTCTTTTTGGGAAAGGATTTGAAAAGTATTTTTGACAGGCGGTTTTTCGCAAAAAAAATGGTCTGAACCTATGTTGGTGGCGTCTTATTAAGTTTGAGCTGTATCATTCCATGTTTGTCATGTATTCAAATTATTGGTACACTGTTTTTAAACCCTTACTTGTCATGTTTTTTGTACGTATGTAGGGTCTGCTTACGCCGGTTTATTTTCCAAGTTAAAAAAAAAACAATTCATCGGCTTCAATTTTAAATTCTAATAATTTTACTATCCTAAGGGGTGTATTCTATTCGAGAAACGTTTGTGTTTCAAACCGAAATACTATACATTTCGTATTTTCATTCCTAGCTTATGTTGCTTTTTCTTCTTGTCTTCGCCGTGAGGATCAGTTTGTTGTTGTTATTTTTTTTTTCTCTCGAGGAGCACGAGGACATACCGTTGACATAGTAAATGATCCTTTTTCGGATCCTCTGTTTTTTTGGTTGTGACGAATCCGTATGATCTGAGATCATAAATCCATTTTTGGATTTTCCCAAAAAATTCTACCCTTAGACTCCTAATAGGTGGACTTTCGTCGTGAGGCACCCAATTTTGTTTCCGCGAGAGGTGTTCTGTCCCAGTCCTCTCTGCTGCCGCCGCCATATTGGAAAGCGAGAAGATCCTGCCGACAAGGTTGGACATTTTATGTGGACATACATAGAAACATTGTGCTGGTGTCGGTCTGATTTCGATTTTAAGTTAGTATCATCCAAAATCTCCTTTCTCCTAGCCCTTTAGGAAGGCCTGATACTCAGGCTACAGTCTGATTTGAGCGGTGTTGATTTTAGGAGTCAGATTAGAGGAGATATTACTGGAAGAACATCAAAAGTTAGAAATAACACCTGAACGTCGAGCTGTTTAGCTACGGCAGGGTAAGGATTCTTGTCTTTGTCTGCTTTTGTGCCTTTAAGTCTCCTCTTTAACTAAAAACTATACAGCAATATTGAATTTAATGAGCAATGTTTGCAAGTTTAGTTGAGCTTAAAGTGCAGCTTGAACTTATAAAGAAGTTCAAGAAAAATGATTTCCACCTAAATTATTAATGAACTCCTCTTTATTGGGGAGCATCCCACGTATGGTGCTTAGTGCGCTTTTGGATGCTTCCTTCTCCTCCTATTCTAATTTTTTCAGTGCATATGCTTACACTTTTACTTACTGTATTGGAGAAAACCGTAATAAAAAAAAATCGAAACTGTAACTGTTAACTGTAACGTTAACCAGCTTAACTAAGATGAAAAGCGTTGATGTTTTTGACGAGAAACTCATACGATCAATCCACTTCCGGCTTTGAACACTGATTGAACTGGCATCAAGTCTTACACAGTAAGCTTATGTATTTTAAAATAATAAACGAACTTTTTGATTCTTCAGTGGTAATTAATGCCTGCCAAGGCATTTTGATGAAATTGTAAGTAGGAATAATGCAACATTACACACAGATTCTTTACCAACTAACTCAATTCCCGGCCACATCCCCAGCAACCCCTCCCCCTCCCCCTTCCCGCTCCCCCTGCATTGAAATGATTCACCCACTTCATTTGATGGCTCAGTAAAATACTATAGGACTTCTGTGAGTTTCAAAATATCAATTGTTGCTTTCAAAACGAGGCTAAGTGAAAAAAAGTGTTAGTGAATACCCCCGGCCCCCCCCCGAAAAAACAAAAATTGTATATTAATGGCTTCACACTTAGCCTGCTGTAAAACAGACTTATGGAGCAACTTTGATATTATCCATTTCATGTTTGCCCAATTTTTTGCAAGTTTCACAAGAATCACAGGTTTTGTTGAGGCTCTCTCAACCTCCTCTTTCACTGCTTTACACTCTTCGGCAAATTTCTGAATTTTGCTGAAATTTTCCAATTTTTTTCTAATTTGCAGTTTTCACAAAAATCATAGGTTTAGTTGAGGTCTCTCTTACCTCCCCATTTACTGCTTTTCACTAATGCAGTGAATTTTCATATTTTTGGTAATTTTTGCAACTGCATGCAAACTTGGACATATCTCTGTATTCTTGTTGTTTATACCCCAATAAAACAAAAACCCAAAAAAGTAGGCAATAAGTTAGGCAGGTTTACCTCTTTTTATTATTATTGTTTTTCACTATTCATTGGCATGGCAGTGTCTATGGAGTCTACTTGGTGTAGTGCTCCTCAAATCATTACCACAAAATGCCAAGCCTGTGCACGTGAGTCCAACAGGACCCTTTTCTTTAAAAGGTGGATACATAGCCACTATTCCCTAGATTAACTACAGCACTGACAGCTGAGAGTCACATAAGTATTATCTGACAATAGGGCAGTATGATTAATATGTTACTATAGCAAGGACTTATATTCCCCTAGTCTATTCATCAGTCATGGCTGCCTCATCTGATTAGCCTGAGGTCATGAAAGCAACAAGGAGTCTGGACAATTCAGAGGTTCATTCTTTTTTTCTTTCTTGTTACTAAAAGTTATACTTTATCCATGAATGTTATACTATGCTGTTGACATATCAGCTGGCATTTGTTGACTGACATGGTTGTCATGTTGACTAATATTAACCATTATTTCAAATGAGGCTTGGTCAATGTGTTGACTTGACAGTCGTCGGCCAATATGTTGACATATATATATATAAGGGTGCTTTTAGTTCACAAGATCCAAGAAATTTATGGTTATGCCTTGTTTGTTTGGTGAATAACTTTGATTTACCTCTATGATCACGTATGTATACATGCACCTAATTGAAGTTTGCATCATTGTATTAAAAAAAAAACGAAAGTGACAAATATGTGCCAAAATATATCTACTTCATAACTTGTTTCATGCGTGATAGACCTTTAGATTATGAAGAAATTTCTCATATTTTGAAACTCTAAAACAAAACGCTTCCTCTAAAATATACTGATTGTAAGCTGTAAATCTATCAAAGCGCATGTCACTGTTTTAAGAATAATACTGAAATCTGAAAGAAATAACATTGATGTGCCTAATTTATTCCTATTTAAATGAAAGTTTCTAGAAAATGTTTGGGGGTCTTTGGGTGGGGGATTGAAAAAAAAATTGGCTATATTCTACCGCTACATGTACATTGTCTCAACTTACATATAGTCGATGAAACAAATTTTTGTATAATTATAATAAATAATTGCTATCACTTTGGTTTCTTTCATTTTTATTAGTTTTAATTACTTTCTTATTAGTTTTGAGTAGGTGACAAAGGGCCAATGTGAAGAATTTGATTAAACAATTATCATAATTTTTTATTGTTAACACTGAAGCAAATTGAGTGGGTGTGGTTCTTGGACAGAAGTGTCAACAGTTTACAATATGTTCTTATTGTTATTTATTGTCATTGTTCTTGTAGG
The DNA here is from genome assembly GCA_964035705.1 of Porites rus. NCBI lineage: Eukaryota > Metazoa > Cnidaria > Anthozoa > Scleractinia > Poritidae > Porites > Porites rus. The sequence goes on from OZ037994.1 coordinate 37,418,944, forward strand.
CTTGATATGGTGACACCAGTGTTCCAGTGTTACACGTTACTCTTCTTGGTGGTGAGTGGGGTTCATCTGCTGGTGGGTTATCAACCATAAACAGAGAGCTTGCTATTCACCTTTCAAATCATTCAGCGGTGAAGGTTTCTTTACTAGTCCCAAAGGGAGCTTGCAACACTGAAGAGATAAAAGAAGCAGATGGCTATGGAATCACTATTGTTGAGGCGAAGGAACGTGCAGCATATGATTGTCTTGATTGGTTGAGCAACCCACCCCAGGACCACTTCATGGACATCATTGTTGGCCATGGTGTTAAACTTGGTCGGCAAGTACAATTCATTAGAGATTTTGCTCAATTTTCAAATTGTAAGTGGGTACAAGTGGTTCACACTGCTCCTGAGGACCTAAGCAGATACA
>OZ037994.1:37426851-37804351 GCA_964035705.1 Porites rus
TTTTTTCTTGAATTGTAATAAGAAGCAGTAATTAACTTGTAGTTAATAATTATGCTTTTAATCAATTATTTTCAGAAACAGCAAACACTGTTAAGATGTCAATCACCACACGTGATTTAAGTAGTGAACTGGAGGATGTTGTGGATAGAATGTTAAGACAACAACTTGAAGTGTACTTGAAATACAATAAAAGAAACAAGCTTTCTACAGCCAGTGGACTGAGTGACTTCATTAAACATTTAGAAAATACTTACAACTTTATTTATACATCTGTGGGTGAGGGATCGTTGGTAATAAAAGGTCAGTGTCCTGACCTGCAAAGTCTGGAAAGTCTGTGGAATGATTATTGTTCTGGTGTCCTGAATGAAGCTGCAGAGAGGTTTTTGGTGACTGATGATATGAAGAAAGAAATCAACTTGGTGACACTCAGATTAAAGACTATCATTGAGGAAGAAAGTTATTTGACTTGCAAGAAAGCTCTTATGGAAAAGTCAGGTGAGTTGGTTTAGCACAATTTCTTGGGCAATTATCTTTTGACAAGAAATTGAGATAATTCTCTGCTGCAGACTGTTTCAGGGAAGTAATTTGAAGCTCAGAAGATTCTCTATTGCTGTCGTGTTAAAGATCCACCCCGCAGTGAAACACCTTACGACGATGATCATTCTAGCTGTCAAGTACCACTGCCATAAGCAACCAACCTTAACACAAAACGTCATTGGCCGGGAAGTTTGGCAAAATTCACTTTAAAAATGTCTTATCTAGTATACAATGTTGTTATACAAATTTACTATTGTATTAAGTACTTGCTTGGATAATTGGCAACAAACCATAATACAAAACGTCACAAGAAAAGCAGCCTGATTGGCAACGGTTCTATTCATTGAATTGTTCCATTATCTCGATTGAAGTCTCTAAGATGACCGCTTTATTAATACATGTACATGTATAGTGCATTCACAAAAGATGAATTCGATGCCTATTTTTGTTATTTTATTCTGTGTTAGCAATCAACCGTAGCGTGTCACCTTCCACTGAATCAGATCCAGAAGCAGCTTCACCTCTAATTGACACAAGCCCAGATGATTCTGAGGTAGGTGCTGTACTTGGGACTAAAAATTAAAACAAGTAAAGGCTAGAAAGGAAAAGAAATCGAGCTGTTTCATGGGGTGCAATCTGCAGAAATAAGAGATAGCAAAAAAGTATGACAGTTTTCAAACCCAGTTCCTTTAGACAACGTCGAAGAGAAAGACTGGGTGGGTTTCATTTAATATAAATTCAGGGCTGTGCTCTAGCAGAACCCGGTGGCCCATGGCACCCAACTTCTGCTCTTGGGGGACGAGAAAATCTTAGTATTTTCATACAAATCATATGCTGGGCGCCCTAGATTTTACAGGTTCAGAGGTCTGGGCTCCCTTCAATTTTTCTTAGAGCACAGCCTTGTAAATTGGAATTGTATGAAAATATTATAATGGAATGATTGAGCTATTTTGAAAAAATAGCTCTTATGGCAGTGGTTTAAGCGTATGTATCTTTGTGGTTTTGTGTCTTTGTGTGCTCGGATGTCTGTTGCAGGGGCCAGTTATGTTGAAGGTACAATGAGTTGATGCTTATAGGAACCAATAACGCGTAGATTTTGGCATCTAAACATGACATTATTTAAGGTCAAACAAGGGCACTTTGAGACCGCCATCTTGGTTGCATGAAGCATAAGTTAATTGCACATGTTGTAGCACATGGAAATCTATTTACTGTAAATAATAACTATTAACCCCAAGTGGCATACTGCTCGTGAGCATGTGATAGGAAAGTCAGAGATCTTGAATATATTATCGTGCGAGAGGGTTTTCATTGCAGTTGAAAATTGGATGGCGAGGTGTTCTCGAACTAGCGGGTTTATTTCGCCTCAGAACGAGAACCTTTGAAGCTAAAAACTGCCAGGCGGTTTCTGCAGATGCTGTGTTTTATTTTCTTAATATTTTTGTCGAAAATGAACGGACAAATGCAGAGTAAGTTGGATAAACAGAATATATTTAATTTCAACGCGCATGTAGCAGAAAGTTGGTTGTATTAAAGCGCTAACTGTGTTCGCCGTAGTTGTCCGATTATTCGTTTTCTTCCAACAATGCTTTGGGTAAGAACGACGTTCCAGTTAAGAGGTAGTTTGTTAGCTCTCTTCCGCTATTTGGGCGTTTACGTTCACAAATGTGTTAGCCTATCATTTTAGCGTTAAATTTGACCAACATTTTGTGGAGCGATTTCTACGGTCACGATTGCCTTTAAACTTGCAGATATAAACTAGAGAGCTCTGAGGCTTATTTGCTGAAATTAGGGAAAAATCTGTCGTGGGATTTTGAAGTTATTTTCATTTTTCGTAAAAATGAGGTTTTAAATATATGCCGATATGTCAAAAGTTTTTAAACCTATAAGAAAATAAATAACATTTTCTTAAGTTCCATCATTATTTATTAAGGATGCAAAAAATCGTAGAAATCGGTTGAATCTTTCATTCTGAAAAGCGCGAATCAAAAACATAACCAACACGCATATAAATAGGAACGGGCCACCTTAAGAAACCTTGAAGAAATCTTGAAACCTTCGAGTCTTCCCTCTAACTGAAGCAACGTTTGGTGAGTTGATATTCAAAGTGCTGGAACAATTTATTTATTTTGCAACAGATGTCTGAAAGAAAGACAAAAAAACTGAATCTGAAACTGAGGAGCGACTCAGCTGTGCGCAGCGGTTCGCGTTTTCATTAATGAACAGCAATACCCAATTTCGCGCAAAAAATAATCTTAATGTAGGACTAAAACAGTAGATTGTTGATACGGTTAGACTGAAGAAATCAAAATAGCTCATGCACGTTAAACGTGCCTATGTTTTAAAGGAAAGTGGTCGGTAATTTTTCGTTGCATCTTCGTAGAAATTTCCAACATTAGCTAAGTGATGTTTCTTTAGACCAAGGTTTTTGAATACACTAAGAAACAATGTTATGGGCAGTCAAAAGTGTGTCGTTTGCCTTGAAATTTCAGATTAGAAGTGATTTCATAGAACTTCATTGTAGATCGGGTTGTAAATGTATATTTTTCCTTTTTTAATCATCCTAGGACAAGACGCAGGTCCTGACCCATATGGAGAGAGCTCAGAAAGCGAAAGTAAGTTCACTGCGATAAAAAGAATACTGGGTGTACACGCTTTGTGTACTTAAACAAAGCAAAATATGTGCAAATGTGAAAAGCATCATTTGGTGGGAGTATTAATTTATTTTTTTTCTCTCCGATAAAAGAATATTAATTTTTTGAAACAGATATCGAGAGGCCCTCTACACAAGGCTGCTGCCAGTGGACAATACGAGATGGTTAAAATACTTCTTGAAAGTGGTGAAGATGTGGACCAAAGAGATCAGGTTTAAGTCTTCCCCAGTCTATGTAAACCTAATGCTTACGAATTCTTACATTCTTTTCGTACTTTAGTAGATTATGAGCAGAAACCTTGCGTTCATGAACAAACACACCATTCTAATCGGCCGGTAGTGACAACCGTGATTAACGGATAGCATATTGTTGTTGCTGAAAATATCTCCAAGTCATAACTTTTCTTCTGTAGAATGCCTAAGCTATGTTTACACTTTACCGGATTCCGTATTTATTCGATTATATTAACCGCCCTGGGCGCTTATTATATATTTGGACCTTGAGAGTGGGCGCTTATTCGAGGCTGGGCGCTTACTAAATTTTCACCATTTTCAGCAAGTGTAGTATGTTTATGTTGCAACAAAACAATAAATGGTAATAACAAACCGCGAAGATGTAACAAAGCAAGGTTTCTGTTAGCCTCCCTGCAGACGTCCTTTGGGATTCCAGACGAACGAACCCTAAAGGATGTCTGCAGGGTCAAGAAAAACTCTGATGATGACTCTCGCACATGAAGGTGACTCTGATGATCACTTTTGCATTGGTGGTCAAAAACCTTACTATTCGGTTCAGTACTGTACTCATCCGGACGATCACAATCAAACTTCTTACATATACAACTTTGTAGTTTTGAAAAGTTATAGAGACCTAATTTATTTCAAACTTGGAAGGAATTTCCGCCTTGAATTTTAATAGGTTGAGGCGAAGCAGAAACTGAAAATGACTTAAGCTATTTTATTTGTCTGTTTTGTGTTTGTTTGTTTGTTTGTTTTTACCTCGGGAGCCTGAAAAATGTTCAGTGTTATCTGCATTTTCTTAATAAAGAATCAGTGGTTTGAATGAAAACATATATCTTTGTTCTACCAGTTTGTAATGGAAAGAGTTGTATGGGGCCCGAATTATCCTTTTTTTGCGGTACAATCTCATCAACGTGCGGTGGAATACATTAACGTCCATGACGTCATAGCCTTTTGTCCTTATCTCTTGAAAAAAAAAAAGGTGGATTCTTATTATCTTCTCTTTTTGTGCGTTTCTAATACAATAGATCGTTTTCACTGTCACGCAACAAAAAAATAAATTGGAAACCGTCCAGTGGAAGAAGCCGAGAAAATGACATGTTACAAAAGACTAATATATAAACAATTTGTCCAAGTCTCAGGTCTTTGTAGCCCACAGTTTCTGAGTTATTTGCCGAAACGTTTCACGCACCCTTGTAGAGCTTTGTATGGAGACGCCATATTGGTGTACCGTTTTGGTCCACCAATATGGCCGCCGGAAATCAAAAAAAAAAATGGAGTTCACTTTTTCTATAAAAGCTCTTTCTTTTCACTCGAGAACCAGCCTACGTGCGCATAAACATATCTTGTAATACTTGAAATGGTTATACTGCTGAAAATCAAGAGGAGAGACTTTTTTCAAAGAGACAGCATTCCTGTTTTGGTGTCACGCACTGTGAAAACTCGGAAGTTCGTATTGCTCTATTTTCGAAATGAAACATGCTACGGGAATGGAAACTTGAACAAAGATTTATTTTTTGTTTATCTTCAACCTAGTCTAAATAAGAATTCGTAAAACCTCGCTGTTTTGACTTAACAGTTTGATGACGTCACTGTGAAAACCATCTATAGAAACAATAAGCTGGTGGTGGATGAGGAGGGAGAACAATAAAATTGTGGTGGTCGTGGTGGTGGTGGATAATCACGCGTGTGCACTGAGCTGTGCAGACGTGTTCTGTGTGCTCCGATCTTAATTCACGAATTCTTCTTTTATCCTGAACCTACATATTCTGAAAACCATTCAGTATGACGGGTAACGACAAGCTATGAAAGGAAAATCAAGCTTTGCGTTATGAAATTGAAGAATTAAAGAACAAACTACAGAAAGTTTTATTTATTTTTAGTTGCAATCTGCAAGGCTTTCTAATAGTTTAAGGTTTTTGTTTTTATCAGATAATTGTGTTATTCATGTACTTGTCTTGCCCCGCCACGACTGGTTGTCCAGCTATTTGCGGGGCAAACTATCCAACTTGTGTATTTTTGTACAAAGAATAAAGTTGTTGTTGCTGTTGTTGTGGTGGTGGTGGTCGTGGAGGGAAAACAGAAATGTGGTGGTGGTGCTGGAAGACGAGAAACAATAGAAATGTAGAGAAACTAAAAAGTGATGAGGGAAAATGAAAATATTTTTGGTTGCAGAAAGAGCTAGTTAGCTTCCATACTCATCACTATGCACCAGGAAAATAAGTTGTCTGCAACAGACAATGACAGTGGCAGGAATCAATTAACGTTAGGGCTCAGCGATTTTAGGTCACAGGCGAGTTAGCGCTTATTCCTTCGACAATATGTTTCAACCAATAAGCCGCTTCCACATTTCCCATAATGCACCTTAGCGCCCCCCAAAATTTTGCGTAAGCATTGTTTTCAATTTCTCTTGGGACGGCTGTAATACCCAGGAGAAATTAAAAACAAAGATTATGCAAAATTTTGGGGGGCAAATAAGCTGCATTAAGGGAAATGTGGAAGTGGCGTATGAATACTTTTTTAGTTGTAAGTCGACCAATCAAAACAAGACATTCATCGACCTAAAAATTACTGGAAAATCTGTCAAACCGATAAAATAAAACTAGAAGATGACACGGCAGGTTAACCCGGTAAAGGCTTTGTGTTGTGAGCCTAGTATGTTCAATGGTCTACAGCGGACTTACTCATTCAAACATCGATCTCCTCGTGTACTTAATTGAAGGGAGAAGGTTCGGTACGTAAAAAGTTCGATGTTTGAACTGGGCCTTAGAAATATACAAAAGCTACGATAATGAGAATCCACTGCATTTTATTCATTATATGACGTCATCGGCGGTAATGTAGTCCACCGCATGTTAATAAGATTCCATCGAAAAAAAGGTTAATTCGGTGTTGCGCCCGATACTACTGGAAAGTGGCCTGCGACGTGGCATTTGGACTAAGGTTTAGTTTTATTCTTTGACTGCTCCTTGTAAACTGAAGAAGATAAAGTAGAGATGCTATGGCTTTGGTCTAAACTAGGCCTCTAAAAATTAATCTAATAGCAGACTCTAAGCTTATTTCATAAAAAGGCCATTATTTGTATGGCTTTTTTAACCGCGTTATTTCTTCCTGTTTTCCATAGTTTTCTTTGACTCCTCTTCATCTTGCCTCTTGGTATGGACACCAGTCTGTGGTCAAACTGTTGCTGAAATACGGAGCGAACGTCAACAAAAAAGACAAGGTGTGTAATAAAGGGTGGGGCAAGGGAAGTTCTTGGTTTCTTTTTTTATTATTCACACATGAATCTCTCTAAGTTGACCAATTAAATTGACTTGGCTATTCTCATTGCATACATAACTAGCGCAGCACGAAATGGGACTCTAAACCTTTAGATTCTGCCGTGCTTTCATTTCTCCGGGGCGGGCATGATACTTTGCGGTCCTTCTGCTTAAATTTCAGTGTTTTGCATCTATCGGGGCTCATTTGGCCTCCGTTCCGGTCAAGGAAGCTTTTGTCGCCCCACCTTCCTCCCCTGGTGCCGGTTGACGGGGCCAACTTTGTCGCCTGCAGCTTACCTTGTTACCACAGTTGTCGAGGTCTCCTGCCATAACTTAGTTTATCGTGATGTGGTAATGGGTATGCAGTGAGGATAAACTACTATATGTTGTACATCTACTACCTTATGTATACATACCGGTAGTAAGAATATTTTTTCTCTCTTGTTGGCAAATAGCACGTGGCATGTAACACGATTTACTCTGCTTGTGACGTTTTTAGTTTCAACGCACACCTCTGCAAAAAGCTGAACGTCAAAACCACAACTCCATAGCGCAGTTGTTGCTGAAGAATGGTGCGAGCCCAAGTCTTCATCAACCAGTAAGATATTAGATTGCATGTGCTTCTTGCAAGGCGTTTTATTTTCAGATGACATTCGCTTACTTTTGTTGTATTCTATACCGATAATGTTGAACATTACAGTACGACCTTTACATTGTCGTATGAGCTTGTATCTAAGCCTACATTGGAATTCAAGGCCTGCCCTAGTTACTTGCAGGAGACAACAAAAAGGTCAACATTGGCTGGGAGGGTGGAGGAGGGATCCACAAAGTCACACACAATTGTAACATCAATTTTGTCGTCCGCTGGAGCCATTTTCATACTTTTGGTCATAAATCATTATCATTACTGTCAAACTCAGAAAAGCACGAGCGTTAGAAATGTTTTAGAAATGCTCATTGTCTAATGTTAAATCCCATTGGGGATAAGGAAAAGTTAGTGGGCAGCAAACCGCAAAATACCGTAAAATTCCGAAAATAAGCCCCGGGGCTTATATTCGGAGGGGCTTATGTACGGAGGGAAATTTGCGTTTCAAAATCGATTGGGCTAGCTTGTAGTGGGAAGGAAATTTACCATTTTTGCTTTGTTGTACTTTGTATTTGAGAGCAAATTCCATTACAAGCTCCCCGGGGGGCTTATATTCGGAGGGGCGATTTAACGGAGGGTTTATTGCGTACAATTTTTAGGGGCTTATATTTGGAGGGGCTTATTTTCGGAATTTTACGGTAAATACCGTTGCTGTCTGCTTGCAGCTTGCTTTTTCCACACTTCTTTGGCTCAGTTCTTCCCTCGACAAATAACATTCCACAGATCTTTTTGTCGTTGATAGTTTTCTAATAAGAATAATAGGATATTAAAATTTGTGTAACGCGCACGTTTCTTCATATATATTATCACAGTTGCGATTTGTGAATTTGATCATAGTAAGAATTATTAACAAAATGGTGCGAAAAAACTCACATTTCTGTTTTTAAGTATCCTGCCCCTATGTTGCCAATGACGACATATATTTTAACCATAGCAACCAACTACCATCACATGTTGTGTAGCCTGAATTTCATCCGATTACTTCGAGTCGTTATTACTCCCTCAGTAACGTCTGAATCGACCGGCCGTTAATGCCGTCCAGTGACGTCACTACTCCTTGATCTTTGCTTTAATTCATGCAAAAAGTAAAACACGACTTTCAAGTGGCAAACCGAGAAATATCGTTTGGAAATGTCTGCATGATACAGAACTGCTTTATTTTTTTCGGTCGTAATTCATGTTTAACGTTCAAACTATCAACTGCATGCAGTACAACTCTGAACCGGTTGTACTGAATTCTTTTATCTGAATCAAACTCGGTCGCAATCACGCAATGAAATAAACACACACACGGAACACTTAGTTCAAAAACACAATGATTTGCTTTAATTGAAAAGAAGCTATTTGGTCCTTAACGAAGAAAAAAACAAGGAAACAAGAAAGAAAAGCTAACAGAATCATTACACTTGACGGTAAAAATGGCAAGAAGGTCAAATTATAATATTGAACTCAGAAAACTTCGCGTAAACAAAATCACCGGCCGCCGAAACCACAAAGCGCCTCCAAATGAAAAACCTACCGACTCTCCGCAATGATCCTTCACTCGCAGCTCAATTTAGCATTTCAGTTTCGAAGACAAGGGCAATTTTGCTGTTTAAGATAAAGATTAAGCTTATCGAAATGTTTGAACTACACGAAAGAATGCCAGGGATGCGATCCGCTGAATATCAAGCGACAATCCCGCTAAAATTTTTCATAATTATACATAATTATGCGAATGTTTAGACAATCAACCAATCAAAATCACTACCCGGTTTTCGGGTAGTGAGTGACGTCACTGGACGGTATTAACGGCCGGTCGATTCAGACGTTGTTGAGAGGAGAAAACGACTCGAAGCAATCGGATGAATTTCAGGCTACATGTTGTGTAAAATGTGTCCATTTCCAATAAGAATACATTGAAATCCTCTTAATCTCTTATCCGCAGTAAGAATAGTTAAAAAGTACTGGCAAATGAATTTCTTTTTTAATATTTTCGCTCAAAACATGGTCATTTTCATCATAGGTTCGTCTAAAGAAACTCTCAAGAAAAGCTTTCTTGAAAGTGGATGAAGAATCTGGATTTAATCTGCTCCAGGCGGCTGTCTTTGAAGGAAAATACGACATTGTGTTAAAAGCAAGTCGCCTTTTTGACAACTTTGTGGAAGAGATGGAGCTTACAAAAACGGGAAAAAACGCCAAAGAATTTGTAGGAAAAACGGCAGTTCACTTCTTGTCACTTAGAAAGAGAAAAAGCCCATTTCATGTTGATATCAAAAGGATTTATGAAAAGTTGGCTAAGCAGAGCAGACTGACTGAGCTGCAGTGGAGTACATGCAATGATGATGTCGAACAGGCAGTTGAACTTGTATTAAACGACGGTGTAGATATCAGTGCCCCGGGATCAAACAATGATTGCACAGCTTTGCTGCAGGCGAGTCGTTCATCCTCAAGTCAGTTTATTGAGACCCTCATTGATCTTGGGGCCGACGTTAATGCCCAAAGGAGAGAATACAAAGAAACGCCACTAATGTTAGCAGCTGACTGGAACAACTACATGGCAGCAAGGTTAATTCTAAGGCATGGAGCTCATCTAAACGTCCATATTAGTAATGGGTGCACGCCACTGCACGTTTCAGTCAATGAAGGTCACGAAAACCTCGTCAGATTGTTACTTAAGCACAACGCAAAGGTTAATATTCAAGATACTTATGGAAAAACACCCCTTCACCAATCATTCTTAAAAGGTAACGAAACGCTTTGTAGATTGTTACTTGAACACAAAGCGGATGTAAATATTCAAGATAACCATGGATATACACCCTTGCACTGGTGTACTAAAAAGAATAACGAAAACCTCTGTAGATTGTTACTTGAACATAACGCGGATGTAAATACTCAAGATGAAGATGAATATACACCCTTGTACTTGAGTGCCTTTCAGGGTAACGAAAACCTCTGTAGGTTGTTACTTGAACATAACGCGGATGTAAATACTCAGTATGAAGATGGATATACACTCTTGCACTTGTGTGCCTCAAAAGGCAACGAAAACCTCTGTAGATTGTTACTTGAACACAAAGCAGATATAAATATTCAAGATAAAAGTGGATATACACCCTTGCACTGGAGTACTAAAAGGGATAACGAAAATCTCTGTCGATTGTTACTTAAATACAACGCGGATGTAAATACTCAAGATAAAGACGGATATACACCCTTGCACTGGAGTACTATATCGGGGAACGAAAACTTCTGTAGATTGTTACTTGAACATAACGCTGATGTAAATATTCAAGATATTCATGGATATACACCCTTGCACTGGAGTACTAGAAAGGGTAACGAAAACCTCTGTAGATTGTTACTTCAACACAAAGCGGATGTAAATACTCAAGACGAAGATGGGTGTACAGCCTTGCACTGGTGTGCCAAAGAGGGAAACGAAGACCTCTATAGATTGTTACTTAAACACAAAGCGGATGTAAATACTCAAGATGAAGATGGATATACACCCTTGCACTGGTGTGCTTTAACGGAAAACGAAACCCTCTGTAGATTGTCACTTGAATACAATGCGGATGTAAATACTCTAGATGAAGGTGGATATACACCCTTGCACTGGACTACTAGAAATGGTAACGAAAACCTCTGTAGACTGTTACTCGAACACAAAGCGGATGTAAATATTGAAGATAGAGATGGATACACACCCTTGCACTGGTGTGCCAGAGATGGTAACGAAAGCCTCTGTAGATTGTTATTCGAACACAAAGCGGATGTAAATATTCAAGGTAAAGATGGATATACACCCTTGCACTGGTGTGCCAGAGAGGGTAACGAAAGCCTCTGTAGATTGTTACTTGAACACAACGCGCATGTAAATATTCAAGGTAAAGATGGATGTACACCCTTGCACTGGTGTGCCAGAGAGGGTAACGAAAGCCTCTGTAGATTGTTACTCGAACACAAAGCGGATGTAAATATTCGAGGTGAAGATGGATATACACCATTTCACTGGTATGCTAGAAAGGGTAACGAAAACCTCTGTAGATTATTACTCGAACACAACGCGGATGTAAATACTCAAGGTGAAGATGGATATACACCCTTGCACTGGTGTGCCAGAGAGGGTAACGAAAGCCTCTGTAGATTGTTACTTGAACACAAAGCGGTTGTAAATATTCAAGGTAAAGATGGATATACACCATTTCACTGGTGTGCCAGAAATGGTAACGAAAACCTCTGTAGATTGTTACTTGAACACAAAGCGGTTGTAAATATTCAAGGTAAAGATCGATATACACCATTTCACTGGTGTGCTAGAAAGGGTAACGAAAACCTCTGTAGATTGTTACTCGAACACAACGCGGATGTGAATACTCAAGGTGGAGATGGATATACACCCTTACACTGGTGTGTCTTAACGGGACACGAAAACCTCTGTAGATTGTTACTTGAACATAACGCGGATGTAAATACACAAGATGGAGATGGATATACACCATTGCACTGGAGTGCAAAAAAGGGTGACGAAAACCTCTGTAGATTGTTACTTGAACACAAAGCAGTTGTAAATATTCAAGGTAAAGATGGATATACACCCTTGCACTGGTGTGCCAGAGATGGTAACGTTAACCTCGGTAGATTGTTACTTGAACACAAAGCGAATGTAAATACTCAAGATGAAGATGGATATACACCCTTGCACTGGTGTGCCTTTACGGGGTTCGAAAACCTCTGTAGATTGTTACTTGAACACAAAGCGGTTGTAAATATTCAAGGTAAAGATGGATATACACCCTTGCACTGGTGTGCCAGAGAGGGTAACGTTAACCTCGGTAGATTGTTACTTGAACACAAAGCGAATGTAAATACTCAAGATGAAGATGGATATACACCCTTGCACTGGTGTGCCTTTACGGAAAACGAAAACCTCTGTAGATTGTTACTTGAACATAGCGCGGATGTAAATACTCAAGATGACGATGGATATACACCATTTGACTGGTGTGCCTCAATGGGGAACGAGAACCTCTATAGACTGTTACTTGAACACAACACGGATGTAAATATTTAAGGTAATGGTGTACCTTTCAGCTTTGAACAGCAATTGCAGTAAACTAATCGATCTCCTGTGAAAGTAGGGAGTGCTAAAATATCAACATCTGTGATGCACAACGCACGCCTCCTCTTCACCTGGCAGTTAGATGTGGTAATGCACTAGCTGTGAAAAAGCTTTTTTATCTAGGAGCTGATGTTAGTGTGGTAAAAGCAGGTAAAAACGATGCCGTTAGACTGAAACGTTTAAATAATGAACCGGAGAGGATGGAGGAATATCTTGAGTTTGCTTTTCCAGAAGCTGATGTTAGTGTGGTAAAAGCCGTTAAATACGATGCCATCAGACGGGCATGTTTAAAAAAATGAACCGGAGAGGATGGAGGAATATCTAAACTTTAAAAAGGGCTCTACGCAAAAGCCTTTGCAGAACATCCCAAATCAAAGAAAATACTGAGGAAAACCCCTTCGTATACAACAAGGGAAATTGCGCACGAACCAGAAACTGAATAAGTGAAGACACTTGACAATTATTCCTCGAGCTCGAAAGGGCTCTGAGTCAATAGCCCATGAGGCCGAAGGCCGAATGGGCTATTGACTCAGAGGCCATGAGGGCGAGAGGAATAATTGTTTTAGTAAAATCCAACTAGTTGGTCAAAAGGGCCAAGCTGTTTGATCCATAAAGCTGTTTTACTTCTGGTGTGTTTCTTTAAAAGAAACCCTTCAGCTTCCCTCTTTACGAACAAGTACTCGAAACAGTCCGCTCCCACAAAGTTCTAGGTTTGGTTATCCAGGACAATCTAAAATGGAATAAGCACATCTGTGTGATTGTATCCAAGGCATCCAAGCGTCTGCACGTCTCTGCACATTATCCTTGTTGTACGTAGAGGTAGCGTCAGTGCTGCTGATGTTGTTGCGATCTCCGTCGCTCTCGTACGTTCCGTCCTAGAGTATTGTGTGTGGTTTAGCATAACCCCTCCCGCCTATGTCTAGTGAAATAGTGCGGGTCCAAATGCGTGCTTTAAGGATAGTATACCCTCGATCTTCATACAATGAAGCCTTACAAGGTGCTTAAATCGCTAGACTTGAGAACAGGCGCAGTGAGGTTTGTAAGAGGACGTTTGATGAAATTACAAAAGTCGGGCGCTTGTTAAAACGTCTAACGCCGATTAGGACTATCGCCCATGACTATACTCTTGGACGTTTTTGAAAATATGTAAATCTACTTTTCAGTCTCTTCAATGCTTTTCCTGAAGAATGGCGCAAAATATTAAAAACAAATAAAAAATCTATCTCTTCAAAAACTCATAATCTAATCCAAACTGATTTCAAGTTACGTATTGAAGGGAAAAAAGTCAATTTCCAAAATCTTAAATCAAAGTCATTATATGACAGTTTTGTTTCTAAGATATCCAGTATACCAACAGCGCAAAGGAAATATAACGAAGCTTTCAGCACACACACATTTCAGTTGGACTGGGAAAAGATATCTACTGCCCTTCAAAACAACATTGGATACTAAATTAAGAGAATTCCAATATAAGATATTAAACAGGATCTTATAAACGAACAAGATGCTGTTTAAGTTCAAAAAAGTAGATTCTCCCTTGTGCGATTTTTGTGAAAAGGAGTTGGAGACCATAGAACATCTCTTTTTCCATTGTACAAAAGTAAGCATGTTTTGGAATGATTTAAAGTCTGTACTTGATTCTTTTAATATAACTATTAGGTTTGATATCATGAATGTCCTTTTTGAGATCTTAGATACAGATAATATAAGCATTCTAGTCAATTACATCATTCTTGAAAGCAAATATTTTATTTACCGCTGTAAGTTAAATAAGGGCTGTTTATGTGTAAGTCTGTTAGTCGATAAATTTAAAAAAACGTTTCAAACCGAACGTTTTATCGCGAAAAGAAACAACAAAATCCATTTCCATGATAAAAAATGGAAGCCGTTACTCCCATTAATACAACAGTAGTTATCCAAACTTCGTTTTTCTAATACTCCCTGTATTACTCTGTATTTTAAGTTCAAGTCGAATAAGTTATGTAAGCCTTGTAGTGTAGTGCAGCGTAGCTTTTTATTTATTTATTCTATTTTCTTTTTTTTTTTTTTTTTTTTTTGTAATTAAGGTAGTTGTTGTAAATTTTGTAATGTTTGTATGTTTCGATCTGTATGTTGTTTGTACTATACCTGTAAAAAGAAAATAAATAAATAAAATACAAAAAAAAAAAAAATCTGGGTGTTTTAGGAGAGGCTTCTTCCTTAGTGCTATCCTAATGGAAAACGCAGCATCTTTTTATAGTTAATGTAATTCTTAATCTACGATCTTTACTAAGGTTAGTGTAATTTTAGTAACTATGATTGAACCATATTATATTGTAAACTCCAGTCCCAATAAGGTTTGTAATTTTTCTGCATATTGTAACACATTGTGATTCATCAGTTTAATTCGAGAATGTGGTGATTAAACATATTTATTACTATGACTATTATTATTATTACTGGGCTGCCTCAGGGCACGCCCGGTTATAAATCTTCTTCAGTTCGGTCGTCTCCGTAACATTCGGGCACTTACATGCGGGCATTGTTAATTGTTCAACCAGTTTAACCCCAAAAGCGTTGCTTGTTTCGACAAATTTAAAGCATGTATTCCCATTTCAGCGCGATATTGCAGATTGCCTTTTCATTGTGTAGTTCCAGAAAATATCCATACCCCCCCCCCCCTGGAATTTGCATTCCAGGGGGGCTTGTCATACCCCCACCCCCCACCCCCTGGAATTTCCGTAATTTTTCAGCTTGGTTGGGTACCGTCTGGAAAGAATATTTGTGCAAAAAAAATTGTTGTACTATATGTTGATACAAAAGATAATTCTTTCTGCTATGAAATGAGAAAAAATGTTTTCATTTATGTTAATAGGGTGTCTAATGAACTCAAGGACGTTCTTAGCTAACAATTAACCATAGAGGGCGATACCTTACGCTGCTGACTACATGAATAATGTCATCTGCAAAAGACCCAGTTACATTCAAACTAAACACCACGTGAACTTTGATTACTTCATTAGTTATAACATATTACAAGAAGGCTTAGAACACGACCAAATTAGGGTGAAGCAAAGCGCTTAAGAGCATGGCAAGTCACTCACTAGTGCAGAGTTTAGTGACTTGGCTTCCTATAGCTTACAGTTGCTCTCTAATTACAAAACCAACACAAAAAACCTAAAAAAATCATCAATGAATCAATAAATACGTTTTATCTGTAACTGGAAATTAGAGATCGGGTCAGATTGACGAATTCACGCTACTTAACGACTTCTGAAGATTTTAAGAAAGTAGTCCGTTGCGTTGAAACGAATAACGCTTGACAAACAGCTAAGAAGGTCTGCGTGGAACGCTATGGAATACTTACTAGTCTTTTTGTCTGAAATATAGCTGAAAGAGCCGCTACTGAAGTCAACAAAAAAGAAAAAAATGAATAAAATATTTTCTAAAAAAAATTCTTGCCCATTTGATGTCTACCGTGTTCAGGAGTATCCCTTATAAAATTCACTTATTTTGATCCTTGCCTTGTTTTCATGTTCTTTGATACTTTGTCTTTGAATAACAAGAAAATTATTCTTGTTTTAGAGTTTCATTTTGATTTTCCAGCCAATTCTTGTTTTTTGTTTTTGTTTTTGTTTTTTTTTTTTTGAGCGGGTAGATTATATTTGCATTGATAATTCTTTTGTTCTGTATGTGTTTCCCGGAAGGGGGGAACTCTCTTATTTAGACTAGACGGGTATGGGCTCCTGAGCAGGGTATGGTTTTCAGGGTCTTAGACGGGAATCCTTTAAAAGAATGTGAAGATTGGATATGAGCTGTCTGCATTTATGGTACCAACAATTTTTTTTTTTTTTACCAAAAAGTCCAATTCCACGAAGTTAGTTTGAAACATTGTTTAGTTCTGCATGCGAAACGAAACGTATCTGGGCCCGGTTGCATAAAACCTACACTTAAGTGCCCACTTAAGTAGGTCACTTTCGAATCCGTTATGGGTACACTTACGGGTGTTGCATGAAACGTACTTAGCACTCTCGTAAGTTACTGTTTTACGTGGTAACTTACGGGCTCACTTAAAGGCACACGTAACTTTGATATGGTACTTCATTAATGACTCACTCTTTTTTTTTTAAGCTAACCATCGGTGAGTGTAAAGAAAGTTTTAAGTCGTTTCGAACACTTTTAAACCTCTCAAAAAAATGAAATTTGCATGCAATCGTTATTTTTCTTCAATGTCTACTGAAAATGATAATTCTTCTTCTGTTTTCACAACGTCGGCTTTAGAGTGTACATCAGAGGTTAACAAAGCGCATTAGAACGAGTTACGAGAAGAAAAATTACTTTTTTTCACTTCTCAGTAAAAGATCTCGTTAACTTTAGTAAAAACAGTAACGATACGGGACCTACATAGGTCCCGTAAATTTACCTGCTATTTTTCCCGTAGAAAAAGTTTTCTGCAACACCCGCAATTTCTGTTGCATAGACGACACTTAAGTGAACACTTACGAAACTCGTAAGTGCAACCACTTAAGTGAATTCCTTAAGTGGACCACTTAAGTGATTTAATGCAACTCACTTACGTTACGAGTGCACGTACGTATACCCGTAGTTGTTACGGGCGTTTTATGCAACCGGGCCCAGGATCCTAAAATAAGGTATCTTGTCTAAGACAAGAGACATGGAGGGAGGATGACCCTAGTTTTAGGAAGATCCTAGAAGGCCGATCATCCTCGCGCTACATGTTTTCTGTATTCAGTTTACGTGCAAAAAGTTGTACTTGTCCCTGGCGCTAGGATAATCCTTGTACCAGGAAGATCCTAGCAGCATGTAAACTACCTTAGCTAGGAAGATCCTAGTACTTGGGACAAACAGAACAAAAACGGACGGCAGGTCGTTCAACGCCTTATCTTTGCTCTTCAATTCCTTCTCTTCTGTTAACCACGCGGACCGAAATTTCTGCATGTAAACCGCACGAAAAGTTGTTTCGCCTTCTAGGATCTTCCTCCCTCCACGTAAGGAGCCCCTAAGCAGGGTCTGGGTTTGAAGGCCTCGGCGGCAAAATGTGACTCAATCTTTCCTTGAGTGAACCCCTCGGGTACGGTCCGTTATGATTTTTTTGAGATTAGTGAGTCCGTGAGTCTTAGGACTGGAGCGCAATGCCCTGTAGTTCCTCCGTTGGAATTAATACTTTTGTTTTAGCTTAAAAGTTTACGCTACTATTCTGATGGTTTTTTAGACAACTTCCTCGGAAAACACCCCCACCCCCAAGTCTCTTTCGGCCAGTGTTCTGGGCCCGGTTGCATAAAACCTGCACTTAAGTGCTCACTTAAGTAGGTCACTTACGAATCCGTTATGGGTATACTTACGGGTGTTGCATGGAACACACTTAGCACTCTCGTAAGTTTCTGTTTTACGAGGTAACTTACGGGCTCACTTAAGGGCACACGTAACTTTGTTATAGTACTTTTAATTATTAATTTGACTCACTCTATTTTTTTAAATGAAGTTAACCATCGGTGAGTGTAAAGAAAGTTAAAAGTCGTTTCGAACACTTTTAAGCATCTCAAAAAATTAAATTTGCATGCAAACGTTATTTTTCTTCAATATCTAAGTACTGAAAATGATAGTTCGTCTTCTTTTTTCACAAAAGTGTACATCAGAGGTTAAAAAAGCGCATTAGAACGAATTACGTGAAGAAAAATACTTTTTTTCACTTTTCAGTAAAAGATCTCGTTAAATTTAGTAAAAGCAGTAACGATACGGGACCCACATAGGTCCCGTAAATTTACGTGCTATTTTTCCCGTAAAAAAAGTTTTATGCAACACCCGCAATTTCTGTTGCATAAACGACACTTAAGTGAACGCTTAAGAAAATCGTAAGTGCAACCACTTAAGTGAATTCCCTAAGTGGACCACTTAAGTGATTTCATGCAACTGACTTAAGTTACCAGTGCACGTACGTGTACCCGTAGTTGTTACGGACGTTTTATGCAACCGGGCCCTGGCCTTGAGTACTGCTGACCAACTATTACTGAAGCTGTCTTGTGGGTAAGATCCATCTCATTTTAATAATAACTTTATTAATCTCCTTAAAAAAGGCTTTTCAGCTTAATTTACAATGTCAAATATCTAAAACTTAGTTTTCCAAAAATACCCTTAAAAAATGCTGTTTTATTTTAACCTTAAATACATCTAAATTAGTGATAGACTGAAACTCGTCTGGGAGACTATTCCACAGCCTTTGGCCTCTGAAGGTAAACGCGCGCTGACCTGCAGCCGTCCTACAGAGTGGTATATGTAGGCAGTCCCTATTCCTAGTGTTGCAGTTGTGCACTTCCGATCTGGTTTTAAACTTCTGACAAAGATATGGAGGTGCAAGTCCATTTAAGCATTTAAATACCATGGTAGCATCCCTAACCTCAAGTTGTTTAACAATTGGCAGCCACTGTAACTGCTTAAGAATAGGTGTAACATGATCAAATTTCCTCGTTCCAGAAACTATCCGGGCTGCAAAATTTTGCACTGTCTGTAATAGCTCGATGTTTTTCTTGGTGGTATTAGCCCATACTGATGAACAGTACAATAATTTACTGAATACGAGAGAATTAATTACAGTAATCAACGTACGCCTATCAAACAGGTATTTTACGCGATTTATTTGACAAAGGCTACCTATACATTTCGAAGTTAATTGAGTTATATGTTCGTCGTACGTTAAATTACAGTCCATTGTAACCCCCAGGTTTTTCGCAGACTTAGATGATGTAATCTCCTTGCTGAGTAGTGTAATGCTTAGATCATCTGGTATCTTCATCAGCAACTGCGGAGTCCCCAGAACCAGAAGTTTTGTTTTTTCCGGGTTAATGAGTAGACTGTTTTTACAACACCATGTGGCTATGTTCCTAAGATCTTCTGTCAGCTGAGCTGCGGCTAAGGTGGCATCACGTACAGGAAATGAGAGGTATAACTGTGAGTCATCAACATAGCACTCTAACGACCCTACCTTAGGTACAGATGGTAGATCGTTGATGTAGATATTAAACAATTTTGAAAACTTAAGGGTAATTTTCAGAATAAAATATTCGTATTCGACGCTATGAGAAAAGAAGATCATTAGTTCTTTAGGTTAACATTGATTATAGTTCCACTAGTGTGCAATGTGTGTTATGATTTTAAATTATTTGGATAAAGTCGATGTACATAGGACTGTATAAGACTCCAAATAAAGCATTGTCTTGTCTTGTCTTGTCTTGTATTAGGATGTGTGTATGTGTGTTGTGTTGGGGGGGAGGTACTGGGCAGGAAGAGGAAGTTAACCTGTCACTGGCATCCTAATGACCAGACGTTTGAGAACCTCAATTGCAGTGACTGAGGATATGTTGAAACCTCCACTCTATGACCCTAAAGAGGTCCTCCCTAAGCTAAAAGAAAGACAAAGAAAGCAAAAGCTACAGTATGACAAAACAGCGGGGGGACTGTCACCATTGAGGGATGGTGAGGTTGTAAGTGTTAGAGAAGGCAACACGTGGAAATATGCTAGGTCAGCAAGAGTTTCACAGGTTCTTCCCTCATCCAGACCTTACAAGGTTGAAACAGCGCGTGGCGGAGGGTATAGAAGAAACCGTCGACATTTATTGAGAACTGAAGAGTCTCAGAACCCGGAAATCACCCCTACACCGGACGTCTCGAATGATGAGGACCTGACAGACACCAAAGTTGAGCCGTCCTCTGTTACAGTGGCCCACGAGAATCCTGGAACAACGCCAACTGGAATGTCTATGGCTACTACCACGTGGTCTGGTCGGACAAATAGAAAACCACAGAGATTTAAGGACTATGTTAAGTATTAGACACAAAGCAGACATTTTATAGCTTCTTACTAAAGCATACTGTTTTCAGTTTGCAGAAAAAGACACATTGCTCCTGTTGCGGTTTGTTTGTTCAATTCAGTAATTTCAGTTTTTTTTTCTTTAAAAAAAGGGGGGTGTAGCATCATGTGCGCGGTTATATTTAGCACATGCTTACTTTAATTAAGTTTGTTCTTATGTATAGGTAATCTTTTGTGTGTGTGGTTTTTTTGTCTGGGAGAACACTTAACACGCAGTTAGTTCGGTTTACAGACTTTTAGTGCGCGCATGGTGTATAGTGATGTGGGTGATGGAAATCTTGCTTTTTTATGTACTTAACACAACACATTTTATTTGTGATTTTTTTAAACTTTCTTCTGTTCCCTCTTTATCTACTACGATTAAATTATTTCCTTCCTTCCTTTCTCCTCCCTACGCCTATGCGGAATAGTATGTTGTCCCGATAACGTACGCTAGTTATAGGCCCTTGTAACCATTAGAACACACATTCTCCTCAATAGACCTTTTTACCGATACGGCAGCCATATTGAATTAATTCGATTTAAGGAGTATTATGGGATGCCCAGTTTTCAGTGTTACTAATTGTTAGTTATATCACTGCCTTTATCCCCCCGGATGTACGTCTATACTATACCGTGTAGCTCTTTCGTTCACATACATCGACACAGGGTCCAGAGGAGTTTCGTGTGAATAAATGAAATACTTATTTAAAGTCTCACCTTGAAAAATGTCTATACCTGTCGCTTAGCACGATTAATTAGCCTAATGGGATCTTAATGAATCTACTGTAAACGATTTCTTCGCTTCGTATCTGACCTAGATCGACTTTGTTGTTCGCCATTTTGAAAATCAATAACCGCAAGCCATATCCTCGCTGGCGCAAGCCGATCTTGCGAGCCCTCAGTCTCTTGGTTTGCGGTCAATAGAATGTGCAACGAGACTGTAACGCGATCAAAATAACCTATTTTTTCAGAGGTTTTCGACGGGTTTTGATGTTCTAACGACAAACACATCTCCTCTGGACCCTGTGCTCCGATCTTGAAATCAGATCGATCACATATCAGATAGGTTTTTGTACCACTCTTTGTGTCGGCGTAAACAGGCCGGAGTAGCTTTCCATGTCGACATGATAAGCTAGCATCCGGTATAGCCGTGTGGACAGCCTAAGACTGATGGTTTGAATCTAAACAAACATGTTATAACATGAACCAGTCACAATTCCCTCGCATGAATGGTGGCTGCCAGTGATTTCACTTTAGCCGATAATCCAACATGTTAGCGAGTTGATCCTCTACTATATAAATCTTTTTTTTTTTCAGTTTTGAGATTCATTAAAGAGCGATGTCATGTGTTTCAAGTTGGACAATATCTGTAACATCACGTGTTCTTGACACTTCATCACGTGGTGTGTAAGTAGGAGCCACAATGGCTTGTACTTTAACAAGATGGTGCAGCCCAAGCAGTTTGACAAACGCCTCATAATACCTGCGGCTTCTTACACAGTATATGTACGGATTGATGGAAGAATTACAAACCGACAAAACTTGCAGTAAATTAAGAATCGTGAAGTATGTGGTATTATGCACATAACTGGCAATGACGCGAGGAACCACCAAGAGAGGAACCCAACACACAATCGCTACTCCTAAGATGACTGCGATGGTTTTTGCTGCTTTTCGCTCCCTGCGAAAGCCAGTTCTTTGTTCCCTAGTAGAGGTATTTTGTACTTGAGCCACCGACCGTTCCAGCCTGTTTGCAACCACAAAGATGTAAACATATATTAAAATTGTTCCAAGAAGAACCGCCAAAAAATAACTTGACAAGTAAGTTGCCGGAGCGAGATCTTCGGACCATATTCCTCCATAGGCTATTGAAAAAACCCAGATACAAATCAATGTCACCACAGCACGTGTTTTTGTCACCAGAAGTCCATATTTCAGAGGAAATCGAATGGACATTAGGCGTTCCACGGTTACTCCTAGCATGTTTGTTATCGAAGCAATCAGCGCGACATGTCCAAGGAAGGCGCTTATAGATATCACAAACTTCATAACCGTAGAGTCATCTGACAAATGCGCAGTCCTGTAAGCTTTTAAAGGTTGATACAATGCCGAAACAAGGAGGTCTGATACTGATAGGCTGAAAATGAACAAATCTGGTATAGATCTCAAGTTCTCGAACTTGATTATGGAGGAGACAACTAAAGTGTTCCCAGTTGTTCCGAAAATACTACCAAAGCCCAGCACGATGCACAAAACGATCACCACTGGATAGTCAAGTGTTCGGTTCTCTGTCGGAGCAGTAGGCTTCATAGTAAGGTTATCTGAAGTTGAGTTAATAAAAAATGACGCATTTTCCATCGTAGGCGGCGATTATAACCAGTCACCCTTGGAAAAAAAAAGAAAAAACGTGGACTTCAGTGAGAGATTTTATTATACGATTTCTTTGATCCGGAATATAACGTTAATCAATAAGGAAACAAATAGAAATCAGGAGAAGAGATAGAGTCGATAGAAAACAGTAAAGACGAAAGAGTCGGCAACACTGAGAGTCAGTACCTATGACAAAAGCGGCATTTCATATTTTCCACATTGCTCTCCTTTCTATTGTCTTGATAGTTACGCTGGATAAGTTTGCAAGCAACGCTCTCTTATCGCCGGGACACCTCTGTAAAACGGACAGCTAAAGTTGGTCCCTGCCTTTCTTTACTCCCTTTATTTTTTGACTGTCTACAAGACGGACACTTATTGCCGGTCCAAACGGTATCCGTCTTTAAGAGAGTTGACTGTAGTTTCGAACTGTCGACTTGTCACCAGTTTCTTCTTTATCAATTGCATCTCTGCTGAACAGTTGAAAAACGTTAAGGGCAACGATTCCTTATTTTACGTCCTTAGTCCGGGTATTCCTTAAAGCTAGTTAAAACTAGAAGGAGAAAAGTCGGTCACAGCTGGGAATCAAACAAGGGGGTCTCCCGCACTGAAGGACACGCACGAAAAACTATGCCAATCCGCTTTTAGATGGATAGTTGACTATCCTGTAAGCAAAAATTAAAAATTTTTGAATATTTAGTCAAAACATAACTGAAGACGCTTACGTAAAATGTTGCTGGAAGAAATTTTTCTGCTTTCTTGTCTTCTGTCTCCTACCAAGTCATTTGAAATTAACGGAAAAACTATTGGCTACATAAAATAATAAGACTTTGTTGTATTAAGTTCGTGAGGAAAAAGTGGACGATGACTGCTGATGACGCTGTTGAACGCAATGTGATGATAAACGCCTCCTCCCGATCGTAGGTTAAAAAGATAACAACGCTTTTCGTTTAAACTTTATAATGAGATTGAGACCCGCTTGAACATCCTTAAGTTCTTACCGAGTCACGTATTTTCCTGTTCCTTCTTCATTTGCAGAACAAGAGATATCATTATGATTGTTTACCATTTATAAAAGTTGTCCGGAAAATCGGGTTGGAAAAGTCAATGGAACACGACGTTTTGGAGTCGTTCGAGTGGAACATTTCCGGGAGCAACGGATCATCCGAAAAGGTAATCCTGTTTTTCCGGACTGAACGTTCCAAATAGAAATTTGTGTTCCATTTCTTCAAAGCCATCCTTGATAAATGGAAAATCATGGAACTGATTTGTACAAATGGTAAACGTGTTTCCGGGACGAAATTTACCTGAGCCCTGAATTTTGTTTACCGGCGCAAACCGTGAACCGACCGGTTTGCCCATGTAAGGTAACCGACTTGATGATTTTTAAACGGACCATTTACATTCTTCGACGTCTAGTTCGTCCTTACATTACGAGCTGCTTCATCGGTTCGGGACGTTTCCCATATAAAGAAAGCGAGTTTAGCATGGATAAGGTGTCATCGATAAGGTGTACTATTTTACTTTATTTTTACACGGTTCATCGACAAAACATCCGAAACAAATAATTTACAAACGTACCTTAATCAATTTTACCTTTTCTTTTGAATTTCCCTTTCTCCTCCGCCTGGCTACTTCATGTTTTTTGCGGGTATGATTTGGAACGAAAAGAAGGAGCCCTGGTGGAACGTGTGTAAAAATTAAACGGCGGACTGCAATATAAAATAGCACGTTTTAAACTGATTCTATTTCGATCTTTCCTCTCACTAATCACTGTTTCCTCCAAATTAAAATTTCAATTTAAATAACAATTACGATCACATTAGAATAAAAACCACTTTGGAAACAATTTTCACAAGATCTTCCTTATGTCTGCGTGCCGCACTGTTCGACGGCCAATGACGCGAGATGGAACCTTACGTTGCACGATATATGCACATTTTCCTTTTAACTTGTGAAAATGGCAGGTTAGTTTTCACCTGTTTATCGGCTGATTTTGTCATCACGTAGATGTATTGAATATCACCCCCTTCACAAAAACAGTCTAATCGATAAAGTATTCTATTCTCTTAGTTTACTTTCGGAAAATTTCAAACAGATGCAAATGAAATTCAGCTTTGAATTTATACCCTTTAAATTAAATGTTAAAAATTTAAAACAGGACTAACTGAGATGGAACATGGTAGTTAATGTTTAGCAGTATAATAGCAGTATAACCTAAATTATACATACAAAGGATTGCTTTTTAGCGTACTAAAAGCACAAATAATATACTTGGAGAAGTCAGGGTCAAGTTTCAAATGGATTACGTTTCCGAAAACCATTAATGGAAGCACTAGTTGATGCTGTTAATATTTATATGTTCAACAAAAGTAAACAATATTGTCCTTATTGGGTTAGGAGGATTAAAATTCAGGCTATTTAATTTGGTAATCCATTTATTGCTAAGTTAAGCTAGGGGACATGAATTTGATTTGTCAATGAACGGAATACACCCCTCTAATAAGAACTCTTGGGCACTTCTTTCCCGGCGACCTGAAAATTATATTATATATTTCCGTACTTCAACTGGACAAATAGAGCATTTTCGATTTCATTGATGGTACTGTTTAACATTCATTTGTTTGCAATTTGAACCAATCTAAACTAATTGAAGTATTGCAAGACAGCGACCGGCGTCAGTTGGTCCAGCTGTATAATTATGGCTGAAACACCAATATAAAGGTTTTTCCAATTGAAATCACGCAATCAAATGTACACTTTCCAAGGGTACGTGCAGAGTACGCTCGGCGGAAGCTCTTGAAAATTACGTAAGTGCAAAAAGCTAGCAGGAAAATTTCGTGATGTAATCACGTTCTCTTTTCTTAGCTGCCGCAAGCGATTTGATAATCATCATCATAATCATATTCAACATTGTCGTCGTCATCATGACGTCATCATGTATCATCATCATCATCATCATCATCATCATTCTTTGACTGAAAACAAGAGTAATTCCATATCGACATTGAGGTTTCTAGATTGTAAGAGAGAAAAAAAAAAATCGAGACATATCAAGATCTACGACGTGATCTGAGAAGACTATGGATTGTTAGACAAGTTATCTCCATAAAGCAGGCTATTCTTTTCTCCAGTTTTTCCCATTTCGCTGACTCTTGTAGAGCTCCTCGACATTGCCATAAATAAATGTCCGATTTTTACATAACATCATATTTCGTATTTAGCCGTCAATTATATTGGAAGCTCAGTGGAGAAAAATGGTATTGCAGGGCCCTTTTTTCTTCTTCTTCTTTTTTCTTCTCTCTTTTTTTTTCAGTAATACGTATAACAGATTATCGACCTGTTTTTATAAAAGGGGGTAGCACACTACCATAGGCCGGAGAATTCCTAGGAGACGGTACACAAAATGTTTTCATTTGACAAAGCACATTTTATTTGCCTCGTATATAAGGCACATATTCAACATCTCTGTTTAATGCAAACTGATGACGCTCTCATCGGAGCAATCGTAAGAGTCATTTAATTGCACGCATTCATAATTCGTGATTATAATAAAAGACTCAAGCGAAAGCGAGCTTCCTGCAATAAGCCTATCGGTTTTGATCACTTCGATGCGCGAATTGACCAACTTTGTGATTGTGAAGGTGGCCGATAACTTGAAGCAAGGATAAAGTAGGTGAATTGGAAGCAATCTTGGGAGACAGAAGAAGTAGAAAGGTTCAACACGTTTATAAGCACGGTTTAAACAAAACAACAGAATTTCAGGCAGGCGGGGAAAAAATAATAAAGTTGCGAGATTTCTGCGGGGATTTCTCTTACCTTAGTCGATCTTCTTGGATCGTAACAACAGCATTCAACAATATTCCAGCAAATGTTTGACTTATTCAAACTTTTTATCTAAGTATAACCTACGCACACGTGTTGCAATATAAGAAACGTCTACTGTCGTATGAACATGAGTAAAGAAGGCAATATAGCCGTTTGCAGATAAATGATACTCGTCTAGCTTAGTCCGTTGTACTTTCTTAGGCTAAGAGCTGGAACAATGGGGTCTTTGCGATTCGCCTTCATCTGTGTAAGTGTCAATGTTTATTGAACGTGGAATCCTCGTGTGTATTTACTGATAATTGCAATAAAGCAACTTTAGTTAATTTTTTCACAAAATAATAAAGAGAACGACTAACCTCAGAGTGACGATGCTGTTCGTATGTCTCTTCTTAATTTTTTAGGACAAAAATAACACTCTTATATAGACTTCACTTCAAAGCAAGGACGGAAATATCTTTTCCTCTGTTTTGGCTGCCATTATAATAAGCTTATTGTTGTACATTCTATTCTGAGGGTTTGTCATTCATAACTTTAATTTTCCTCTTGCCGGGAATTGAGCATTGTTTTGGTGTCCGTCTGTTTAAATACACATTTCTCATCACCAGAGTTAAATTTTTTTATACCTTAAAAACGATCTCCCCCACACGCAAATTTTCCAGCTAAACCTCTAAAAACCCAAGTGAAGATATCCAAGTCTTTCTTACCACCATGAATTTCGAAAAATTGCCAGTTTGTCTGCGATAGAGTTTTTCTTAATATTTTCGACATAGCTGACCATATGAAATTTGTGTGCATTAACTAAAACAAAAGTAAATAAACAATGATAGATTGTGGTCAATCCGTAAGGCAATTTCGAATTAGAGCGACAACATGAATTATGTCAATTTATGCTTTTCCCTTGGGCCTGCTTAAATAAGGCAGTGCTGCCCATAATCTCCTGGAGCTAGTTTACTGGCCTCAATTTTTCAAAATCAAAAATTTTACAAAAAAGACATGGGGTATGAAGTCCATGACCGGGCTAATGAGTTTTTTTTCCTCGGCCTATGCCTACTGTAATCTATATATGGAGTATTACCCGGCCAAGTTAAGGTAAAGGAAACACAAAACCGTTGCAAAAACTTTTACTGATATCTCCGTAAGGTTATGGTCATAACTTTGCACAGTATTTGACAAGAAAGGGAAAGAAAGAGAAAATCTAAAATTTATTAATTT
Source organism: Porites rus (assembly GCA_964035705.1). Taxonomy (NCBI): domain Eukaryota; kingdom Metazoa; phylum Cnidaria; class Anthozoa; order Scleractinia; family Poritidae; genus Porites; species Porites rus. Next base: position 37,454,545 of record OZ037994.1, read on the forward strand.
ATTGTATTCTAACTTATTGGATGAACAATGCAAACATAATTTAAACTGTTTTTATTAAGTTCAGTACAACCAGCTGCTTCAACCTATACTGGCGAGGCCAAAAATAAGTAAACATTGAACAACAGCAGAAGGGCTCTATCTATTATTATTTTTATGATATATATTTACCGTATATTTAGGGTATATTTATGTATATATTTATGAAGGTAAAATTGTGACACAATTTGTCTTCCATTTATGAAACCACTAAGAGAGGTTATGGTCATAACTTTGCACAGTATTTGACATGAAAGGGAAAGAAAGAGAAAATCTAAAATTTATTAATTTATTGTATTCTAACTTATTGGATGAACAATGCAAACATAATTTAAACTGTTTTTATTAAGTTCAGTACAACCAGCTGATTCAACCTTCACTGGCGAGGCCAAAAATAAGTTTGACATCTTTCAAAACATTGAACAACAGAAAGGCTCTATCTATTATTATTTTTATTTTTATGGTATATATTTGCCGTATATTCAATGTATATTTATGTATATTTATGAAGAAAAAGCGTGGCACAATTTGTCTTCCATCTATGAAACCCCTAAAAATCTTTTAAATGAGAAACCCGAGTCTTTAAAGACCCGTATTGTCGTACCTCACGTTCAACCTCATGTCGAGCTTTCTGACCTCGCAAACGTAATGACATGCTCAGTGGAATCACACACGCTCGAGTGATTTCGGTCGTTCGTCGCGCGGCTGAGAAACATTCCTTACCTAAGTTCTCTAGATATAGGCTCCTAGTAAAAAGTGATCGAGACTGGTCAGTTTTGCAGTAAAAAAGGAGCGCCATGATTCCAAGACTTTGGCAAGTGAACGAAGTGACCGCTTAATAAAGGTATACAGGCTTGATAATATTCTCGAGCAAAAATGAATGGAATATCTTACAAATCATTTTTCATATGCCTGTCAGAATTTCGAGACCATAAAAAACCCGCGATACAGCCTCCGTACAAGATATTTTCAGGGTAAATTCAATCTTCAAAGTTTATCTCCAGAGTACTGCCAACCAATCAGGCCTTCTTTCGATATATATTACGTTAGAAAATTACATATTTCGGCTGCAAAAAAAAAAAAAGAAAGAAAGGAAATAGAAAAGAAAATGCTAGTGGGAAGAAGTAGTAACCTCAGAATTCCTTATTCTGCCCCCATCGTCTTAAAGGAGCTGTTTTAGGTCAGTTCTGTGCTAAAGTTATTGCTTAGTGCCTATAACCTGATCATACATAAAATGTTCCTGTACTGGTACAAAGAAGATGTCAACAAATTTCATCAGGGATGACTGACCATGATACATTTTTTTTCCCTAATTTTTGCAGGCATAGCAGTAAAACTTGAAAAAGTTGGTTCAAGTTTCTCAATTTTCAATCCATCTCCACCTGTATCATCCGCAGTAACAATGCCTCTGATACCTCTGAAACCTCTGATACCTTATTCTCATTTATTTTCGCGGGACTTAAATTTCGCGAAAATTTTCTCGGCACATTTCGCGATCGCGGAGAAAAATTGTGTTTGTAGGGGATTTAATTTCGCGAAATTGACGAAAATGACTTTATTTTTTCTTTTTTTGACAAAAATTGTACGATAATCAACAGTATCTTGTTCTTCCGAGTCATTATCGAGTATCGAGAGTATTGTTACATGTCCTTTCTAGGGGATCTCAATAGAACCTTCAATCTCTTCAAATGGATCCTCAGGGGGAAGACTAAACGATTCATCTTATAGTTGGGCGATGCCAGCCTTTCCCCACCCTTTAGCGATGTGGTGAGGTGATATGTCAGGTGATATGTGAAATGGACGATACACCATGGAACGGGGCAATAATGGAAAGATACAAGACACTCGTAACTACACACTACAAGGAGCCGGGACAGGATGGTCAATTTGACGACTGTACAAAGGATGTATTGGAGGAACTATGCGAAGATGATTACTCAGATGCCGAAGAAGAACTTGAGGCGAGTCTTGACACTGATTAACATCTAAAGTTGATAGATGATAGCTCCTTGTACTAACACCTTGTGTTAAAAATTGTTTAGGACCCTTGAAAACACAAATATATGATTTTTCTATGTCCATTAAAATTTCGCGAAATCAAAGTTCGCGGTCGTTATTCTTCGCGGGTCTTTAAGTTCGCGAATTTTTTAAAATCGCGAAAATCGCGAATTTAAGAATCCGCGAAAATTAAGGAGAATAAGGTATATAGTCTTGAATAACAAAACTGGATCATTACGTTCGGAATTCAATTGATTCAAAAACACATTTTAGATTTTTTACAACCGTTGGATTTCTTCGAAAACAAACTTGAGGCGTAAAATTGTAGACGTTATGGACACGTTTAAGGTAGAGTAGCCAATACTAAAGAACATTTTAAGTCTTAGTTGGTTAAACGGCATACGAAGTCAGATTCACTCGGGAACTCAGGGAAACGATATAAACCTCTGTGTCTGCATTGTACGTACTGTCAAGGTCCATTGATTCTCTGAGTTGTCTACTTTTTGTATGGTCGTCTAATATTTGGCCACTTTTATCAATTCAGTTTCCGAGATTCATATGGGAGAGCCAAAGAAAGCAAAATAATTATTTCTCACAAAATTTAATAGCTGCATCAGCTCTTACTCGTGACACGAGTAACCGTCTAATCCGAGTCATGTTCAAACTGTTAGTCCAAGACTGAAACCACATTTTATATACTATAGCTAATTTTAATTAAATTGGCCCTTATGTTTTCCAGCTTACCTATCAACGAGTTCTGCGGCCTTCTGAACAATTTGTTCATTAGATACATGGACGTCCAAACGTGCGTTTCATCTGAACTTTAGTTTGTGAGTTTGCCTTTCCCCTGACGGCTTATCAACCGCTTTCGAAAGTTTATTCACCGATATAAATTTGTTCTCAAAACAAAGGTTCGAAACTTAACGAATTCTATTTACGTACTTGTAATCAGTTCTCATTGCCTGGGGCTTTGTTTAATGAATTTCGTTCAACTTTCGGTAGGTCGCTGGTATCAGTGTTAAAGTAAAGACGAATCTAGAACTCACGATTTGTTAAGTAACGTGATATTAAAACGTGCTTGCCACCTAGGATGTAAGTAAACAGTTTAGGTAAGCAAATCATAATAATATTTGCTGTAGCAGGAATAATGCCATGGGTGGCGAGGTTGCAGGCGAAAAGCGAGCAATCAGATTTGTAAGCTGGAGTTGTAAATTAATTTTATTAATTCAGCGGGATTCCTGCGAAACTATTTATGGGGCATTGCTGCTATTGTATACCGCATATTTAGTTCCATATTCGGTGATTTGGGAAACTTTCGATCCCATGGGTTTTATATTGATACTTTTCTACGAAAGCATGCCTTGGCGTATGCTACTGAACTTGTTATAAATTTTATTATGAACTTCTTAATACTTCAATGAGAAAAGATAACTTAAAAAATTTAATTAAACTGAACTTAAATATCATTTCTATCAGCATGTGAAATTCGAAATCATGCTACCGTGTGGCACGAATTTTTTGCGGGTTCTAAGTTTTGCGATTTTTGGGATTTTTCCAGCGATCTGATAATTTCCTGCAAACAAAAATTACCTCAACTGAATTTACTCCGGAGAAAATATTCTCTAACCTAAATTCACCACACAATACAGTACCAAGGAATCGTGTCTGTTCACTTAAAACTTGTCTCTTTCGTTCAGAAACACAGCGGTATACAATGAAATACTAAGGCACACCACAGTATTGTTTGAAAATATGTATTCCTATTGCACGTACTCAATAAAAACGAAAATATTATCAATGCTGGGTACTGGGTACTCTATAAAAATCGCAAAAATTTTTTCCCAGCAAGAAAAACCAATATGCCCTAATCGCAAACTGAATTAGTTTCCGCAAAACACAAAAAATCGCCAATCCGCAAAGATAAACTCTCGCAAAAATTTCTTTCCACACGGTATAACGGATTTCCAGTTAAAAACTGAGGCTATGTTGACACCGATGACGGATAACTTTTGCGCCGGCGCTAAAACGATACCGCCGGGATAGGGCTTTTGTTGACACACGGCGCGATTTCTGTAACGGAGCGAAGCTTAGCTGCGCCGATCTCTAAAGTGGAGAGTCACACGTCTGATAGGTGCCCACACTATACCGGCCGGATAGTCATGCCCCGTGAACATAGCTTGAATTCAAGGATGAATTCCGCCACACCACTGTCTATGTTAGGACGTAATGATAATAAGAATGATAATAATAATAATAATAATAATAATAATAATAATCGAATACTTATCCAGGACACCTTCAGTACCAAGTACTGTTATCAACGGGGTCTTGCTGACTAAAAAAATTAAAATCTAATAAATAAGAATAAACAAAAATATATAAAAAAAGAAAACATGCACTTGGTTAAAAGCCGTTTAAAACTACAATAAAAAGTTACAAGTAATAAGAAGTACTAAAGGATAAATGAAAAAATGAAAAAAAACCGTTTAAAACTATAATAAAAGGTACAAGTTAAACGAACAAATCCAAAGAACTGCTTGTTTGATTAGCAAATTTAAAAAAAAACTGCAGACTTTAAAATCAAAGGCTAGATCTGATTTAAAAAAGCATCCTTAATATTTTATGCTACAGGATTAAGTCAGTTGGTAAGGCACTTGAATGTGGAGCTTAGATTCGCGGGTTCGCTTCCAAGTGCCGGACCCATAGTCAGGGTCTTGGAATAATAAGATAAGGTACGTGAATTCCTTTGCAGTAAAATTTGTCAGACCTTTGCGTGGCAGTACTACTACCCCCTTACAAATGACAGTCCCCTTTTTCTCTTAACCTGCGACTGCAGAAGCTTTCCATCTTTCCTCGACGAGCTAGTACTAGCCGGTAGTTCGCGAGAGAAACGTCGCCAGCGGTGAGGAGCGACGAGAAGGGACTGCATTCGCAGTCTAGTCTTCTGTAGGAAACGTTAAACAGTGTCGGCTAGTTTAGTACTTGTGGCGGCCAACTACATTGACAATTAAATGAAGTAATATTTGGTTGAATATACGGCTAAGCCTTGTTTTTACGGAAACCCCCCTAAAATGGACCCCCAGAGTCTGCGCCTATCTTCCTTTAGCTTGCTTTTCATTGGTTCCCATAAGGGGACTACTCATTTATTGATGTTTGATGGACACCGAACGCTATTTCCTGTCCTTCTTAGACATACTTGTGAAGGTAAAACCACAGCGACAAACCAATGAGACGGTCAGCTGGATCTTTAGTAGACCTGGATCAGTAGAATCGTGAGTACCAAATTTAAAAATTAAAACAGTAAACTGATCCTTACGGCAGGAATAGTGATGAAAAAAATATAGAAAGAAATTTAAATTAATCGGTGAATTAGTCGGCCTTGTACGTGGCAAAACTAAGTTAATTCTTATCTGCAGGAGCTAACGACAACAAAGGCTTACTAGAGTATCTTTGACTGCCATTCTTACTTCTTTGATCTTCCAACAGTAAAGGACAGGATTCAGAGATGAATTAAGATAAACCAATGTAGCTGTGAAAGCTTCTGCTACAAAAAGTGTAGGACTTATCCCACGAATCGTTTTTACAACTGTCACAATAACAAACGGCCCGTTGCATACCACTAAAGCCAAGTGAACCCAAAGAGCACTATAGACGGTCTTCTTGTACTTTTCAATGTTGAACATCCCGGAACTCACTTGGTTGCATGTGTCAAAACGATCGTGAACCTGCAACATTTGATAACGGAGCTTAAAGTATATTTTTGAGTAACTGAGAGTAGTAATGGAGACTGCCACTACTATTACAATACAGCAGCCAATTAAGTAAATAAACGGGTTCCATAGGTACAAGAAGGCATTCGCAAAGCTTACAATCCATATTATGATTATAACAATCCACATCCGTTGAACTGTTACAAGTTCTCTGTAACGAATCTTCAACTGTAATGCCAGAAGTCTGTCGACGCTGATCGCAGTCAGGGTTAACACGGATACGCCACATAACGCTGCACTAGTTATATAGGCAGAACGCTCACTGATATAACAAATTTTCCAACGTTTGTTGATGACTGACACAACATGGATAACGAAAAGTGGCTGCGAAATTAGGCCAACAGAAACATCAGTTGCGGCAAGACAACGAAGCAAGAGTTTCGACGGCGAGTGGAGTGAAGATATCCGCCAAAGTGCAAGTAAAATTAAAACATTTCCAGCGATTGCTGTTATAGACAAATGACATTTGGAGATAGCGCTATGTATGAGGTGATTACGTGTTCTGTGTTTTGGATTAAATCGACTCTAGCTGAACAAATCGAGCCCTTTGATAGGCGATATATTTTACTGTTTGTTGAAAACTTGGCCATTTCTTATCAGTTTTAGTTTGTTCAATTTTGAAATTAAGCGTTGCGAATTCAGTCTATTCATCTGGCTGCAAAACAAATTGGTTTTTGAAAATTGACGGACTTTAATCGCTTAATTGCTTTTTTCATTTAAATGATCAGGAAAAGCCTGCATGTTGTCTAAGCCAACTGGGCCTTTTTTTGTATTTGCTTAATTGAATAATCGACTGCGGAGGATCTGCTGTTGTAAATGCAACCCAAACCTTTTTGTATGAAATAATTTTGCCATTGTTTGCCAGTTGTTTGACACCATTAACAAAAAACTGTAAACTGCAATTTTGTAACTATGAATTTTAATTTCAGGATCAGGTTTCCTTTCAAGTTCAGTAATTACAGAACAAAATAATTTTCCGAAATATTGGCGCGTCTCTCAGCCCACTGTTTGTAAATTTACCAAGCCATGAATTCTAAATCAACAACACTCTTTCCAGCTGATGGTAAGTTCGTTCATCGTTTCTCTCCCAAAATAGAAACTCGATGTTATTGGTTACAAAGTTTAAACAGTTTAATGCTGGGTCTTCATCAGGCGATGAGGTCAAAGTGATTGTCAGTGAAACTGAAATTGTGCTAAGCCCACACTGAAAATTAAAAAGATCTGTTTCAGCCCCAAAGTGTCAATTTAACCCTGCAGGCCAAAGTCTGATTCAGCCCTTTATGGAGCCATTGGAGGACAATTTAGGCCAAAAAAGCTCAATCATAAGGCAATTCCAGCCCACGCTAGGGCCCATTTCAGCCCTTGCGACCAAATCAGCCCTAGCTAATTGAACTCAGATTAAAGGGAGCTAAATTAGACTCAAAAATAGGACTGTATTTTATTCACCGAAACGGCCCCATTTTTAGGGCGAAAACAGATCTTTCGGATTGACAGTGCATACCTACAAAAAATGGGAAGGTTGAAGCCAGTTTAGAGGACCTGCTCATTGCAGTTATTGTCTTATTGGCCCCGAGGGCTTTTCCAGATCTAAAAATTAGCACACATTAGAGCTTCACATTTAGTGTACAATTTGCTCCTTATATCATGGCCATTGTGATACATGTACTTAGACGTGTGACAAATCTATTATTCCCAAAACGGAGAATTTCACTTGTCCAGTTAGTATGCTCATAAGTCTTTTACCATTGTGGTTACCATTTCCTAATGCTTGCTTCTTGGGCAAATAATATTTCATAAAAAGTCTTGTAGCGGAGCTGCATTTATAAGGGATGAACAGGTATTTTCATTTGCGAGTCAGGTGACTTGATCGCACTACATCAGTACAGACTCTCGGGGAAGGGGAGGGGAGATTCTGGATATAGGAGAGAGAAGCCTGCGTTTGTGTTACAGTGGACTGACCTCCATTTAACGAACCTCTATATAACGAACTCCTCGGTATAACGAACGATTTTCTTCAGCCTGGCCAAAATTACAGTAAAATGTATGGAACAGAACCTCGATTTAACGAAATCCTCGTTATAACAAAGACAATCCACAACCCAAACGTAAAATATACCTCGACATAACAAATAAATTTCAGACTGTCATAAAAGATGAATGGCAAACAGACCAACTTCGATAAAATTTATGTATGCAGTAGGTTTACGCAGTTTTGTTTGCCTGTTCTTGACTTTCTAGTGCCGTAGCTATGTATAGCTGGTACTAAAATGTTATTACAGTAATTTTTCAGATCCGGAAATGCTGGCTTTTGTAAATTAATTATCAACTATACCTCGATATAACGAACATTTTGGTAGCTTTCCCGAAAATTCGTTAAATGGAGGTGTTCGATATAACGAGCCCTCGATAACGAACAATTTTCCCCAGTCCTTTGGCATTTCGTTAAATCGAGGTTCCATTGTACAAGCTTAGGGAAAAATTTGTATTCATTAACGAAAAAACCTGTATATTGACTAACCTCTGCATACCAAGGTCAAACGGAAACAAGTCGTGAGTGAATCAGAGGGTAAATCGAAGCAAAGAGAAAATGAAGGTCATGCGATAGTTCAATACCGTAAAATTCCGAAAATAAGCCCGTCCATGTATAAGCCCGTCCAAATATAAGCCCCCCAAACTCGTAACGCAAAAAACCCTCCGCTAAATCGCCCCTCCAAATATAAGCCCCCGGGGGCTTGTACATGGAAAGTGCCCTCAAATACAAAGTAAAACAAAGCAAAAACGGTATATTTCCTTCCAAATATAAGGCTAGCCCAATCAACTTTGAAACGCAAATTTCCCTCCGTAGATAAGCCCCTCCGAATATAAGCCCCTCCAAAAATAAGACACTCAAAAAGGGCCTTTGGAAAATATAAGCCCCGGGGCTTATTTTCGGAATTTTACGGTATATACAATGTGCGGCACGCGATATGTAAAATTAGGTCATGACGATAATGAACACTCGGTGATATAACTAACTATATCAGATTTCAATATAATGCTTTTTAATTTACTTGGTCACAAAAGATATATTACATCTCTCCGCATTATATTTCTTTGAAAATTCAGTCATATTAAATAATCCTATTAATAAATTCGATGTTTCCAAGGATAGGACTTCCTCGTCACCATATTAAAAATACCTCCTAACCTTGTCTTATCAATTGAAAATTTGTTTACCTCTTAATGAAAATGCTGTTTGAATTGTACAATCTGTCATCCTTAACATTCCCAATAGCCAAAAAAATTCCAATTTCATTTTAAAGTATTGCGTTAAAAAGTATGCCCAATTTAATAGAACTGCCGAAGTGCTTTGTTTTGAATGACCAGACCGAGATTCTTTGCATCGTATTAAGAGAGTGTGCTGGGGTTGCCAAAAACAAAGTTATTAGCTGAAACACGACCCCTTTTAAAAGATGTAAGAATACAATACTTGTTTGTTTGTTTGTTTGTTTGTTTGTTTTTGTTGTTTTGACGTATATTTTTTTTCTAAATCGTTAGAATTAAATAGAGTGCTATCATCAGCATGCTACCCATGCTGGATTTCCGCCGCTCTTTAGGTTCCAAACTTGTTCCTTTCCGGAACAGCGGCTGGTAATCGAGCCCACATGCTGCAATACAGTTAAAACCTGCACATAAGAACCTCACGATTAATAACGTATTGGGCTACGATTTAAGCATTTCATCAGTTGAGGCCAAAATCTACTACCGGTTCTTATTTGGGATAACAGGAAAAAAATATACGAAGGTCAGTTAAAAAAACAACAATTACGACGACGACGACAAGAACAGAGAAAGTAACACACAAAAATCCAAACGATCTTAAGGGAGTTTGTTTGCTTGGAGTCTGTAACAAGTTTATTATTATCAAAGAAAGAAACCACACCCATATTAACTTAGATGACAGGCCATTCGGCTCTTACTAACGTAAGAACAGATTTAGGAACTTAAATAGCCTACTTTCTCAGCAGATGCCCAACATAAAAGAAACTTTTAGGTTAAGTTGGGAAAAGGTAGGTCTTATATGCAGGTTTTTACTGTATGCGATTAAAAAGGGCTTTGTTTGAGCTCAGTATCGTCAAGCCATGTATTAAGGTCGGCAGAAGGAACACAGCATGCTGTTGGATCTGCAAAAGGAGGAACTCGCAGTGAGCCTTAAAACAACACATTTTCCTTTACTCCAGGTAAGCAGTTTGAAAAACATAAAACATTGGAAAACAACGGCAACAGCAAATCTCCATTGTATGACCAGTCCCTCACTCATTCGTCAGGTCTAGAATTACGTAAACGTCAAATTGTACCACGTGACTAAGGTCCCGTACACTAGCCATCTACTGTTTATTTTATCTACCAAAAAATAAGTATTTTCATGTCAGTCTCATCCATAAGGATTGTTTTTGACAGCTTTTAGCTGCTCATCTCCTAATTTGAGAAATTGCGCACTCGAATCTCGAATCTTGTTGTTTTCCGTTTGCCGTAAACGTGAATCTAAATCTCTCCATTAAGTAACACGCCTAGACTTAAGCATAACTTTGAAATGATTTATTGTGTTAAAATAAAATTGGCTTTAACTCTTGAGACCTTTCCTCTGAATAACCAATATTACCAAAATGCTCAGTATCACTTTTGGAGTTTAAAAGGATTTAAACCAGGCACCATAAACCATCACCATCCATCGCATTAAGTAAATAAATGCTGTGGAACAAAAAAACACTGTTATTTCAATAGTCGAGATCTACTCTTCCTGTACTCACCATTAAGAAGAATGCTATTTTCCTACATCTAATCAAGTGGCAGCTAAAAAGACAACAGAAATGGGCGGTTAAGGCCCTGTCCACACAAATCCGGATATTTTTGAAATCACATTTAAAAAAAAAAAAGAATGGGCCGCGTATGAACGATTGGAGTCACTGGTTTCGTATGGACGGAGGGCAGAATCGTGTACAGTATATAATAAAAACAATATGTGCGGTTTAAAAAACATTGGGATTCCTGTGGATTGACCTTCGTTTGGCGCGACCTCTCGCGACTTCGTCGCTCACTCGCTTAGGAACTCGTGAGGTCGACAGGTAGCAAGTCTAACGTGCAAGAAGCCGAATATTTTGTTGAGCAGTTTTATCCTAAAAGCAAAAGCAATTTAAATTGATCCATCACACTGTCACTCAACTGGCTAAACGTAAGGAGTACATAATTAAATTGACCAATCAGAACATAAAGTAATAGATTACATCTAACTTTGACTAAAGCGGGGAACACTTCGAAACACATACACTTTCAAGACACGATTACGGTACCTTTACTAAGTCAAAATAACTTAGAAACTAATGCAGCGCGGTGAAGAGGAAATTTTACGCCTTTATCTTTTGTTTAACAAGCAAACAAAGCAACAAAAGAAACTAGAGCGATTTCTTTATCTTCTCCAGAAAACACCGATCATATCTGAGCTTCAATAGCATTTAACAATACACCGTCATCCTAAACAAACTCAAACAGTGTGCAAGGAGGAAAGCAGCACTCACACGAATGACATGCACACACTTTAAATGACTTTAAATGAAAAAAATGGAGGAGAAAACTTCGAATTATTTGCAGGTTTAGTCTGTTAGTCAATCTAATCTGCTTTCTGTTTTGCGATGCGATCTTTTGACACAAACCTTCCACTCCACTGCCTCATTGACGCATGTTAGCTCTTTGGGCGTGAATCTCAGTAAATGACCAATCACATTAATCAACTGGCGAGACTGGAAATGAGAGAACAAAAGTAGAGTAATATAACACCAATTAAGGGCGCCACAAAGTGCTGTCCTATAGACTGCGGCAGCCTAGTGAACTTCAATTGTATGAGCGCAGGTCTGCCGAGCGGGAAAGGGCCGCGGGATCAAACCCCGGCCGGACCAACACTCAGGGTCTTTTCATAAATGAGGAGAAGTGCTGCCTTTGTAATGACATCTGCAAACGATCAGACGGCACGTTCTAGGCTTTCAGGATATGACGATAAACGGATAAACCTTTGGTTCCGTCTCACAACCCTTACACATATAGTATAAGTAAATTCTGTGGGACGTTAAAAAACGCACACACTGTTCGCACAGTGTGGTGGTCTATCTTAAATTCAAAATCACATTATCCTCATTACTTCTGTTCTTTACTTGTAAACTGTATCACAAGCAGTCGGCAAAAATCCCTCAGACAGTGTTGTAAATTTTATCTCTGAAAAGCGTTGAAGGGAGTGGATAGTAAGATATTTACAATTTGCGATTAACAGAACAGAGCGGCACCAAGATTCTGGACTTCTTAAAAATTCGGCGACAGAAGCAAACCAAGATTACCTGCTTGTTTGAGCTGCACATATACTTCAAAACGACATGTTTTAAGTATCTTCATATGAATTAAGGTGAGCACAATGTACTGGTTTAGTCACTGTCTAATCCACAATATTATCAATTGCGTTATTCATTAACAAAAGTCTACTAATGGTTTAATTTGATTGATTGATTGATTCTTTGGTTCATTCATTGATAAAACTGAATTGGAAGCTTGATCGAATACTTAACTACGTGAGGAAAAAGTCTTTTTAACTGACGGATCACCCAACAAAAAGACAAACAAACCCGAACTGTCTGTAAGGTTTACGGGACATTTTAAAAGGAAGCCCGTCTGGCGCACTAATTATGTCGCCAATAAAAAGCAACCATCAGCAATGATGCCTACATCCCTATGTTATGCTATAACAGTACGATGTGCCAAGGTAACACTTAAGTGACCCACAAGCTTGAAATAACAATAAACATCAAAGGATACTTAAAATTGGTTTCGAGATAATCATATCTTTCTCTTTCTTCATCGCTATGGACCGTGACGTCACCATTAGGTGTGCCAGGACTTCTTCTCTCTGTACCCTCACCCTCAGGGGCTGTCATTTTCTGGAAAAGATTGACATGTTTTAAATAAATAAATCAAATCAATAACCATTTAATGGTACCGTATCCACTATCGAGTTCAGGGCTCGTAATTCACGCTCGCAAACTTGCAAAATGCGGGTGATTTTGATAATCTGCGAGTCAGAAAAATATCCACTAGTAAACGTTTGCGAGTTAGAATCATCCAGGTCTCCGAAACATTCGGAGAAAGTTGTTCGAACGCAAGAAGGAAACAGTAAGTTATTCCCTCGTCCGTTTACAAATGAGTTTCCGGTGGTCTCGAGATATCGATTTTACTGATAATTCGTTTTGAATTCAAAGGAAAGAATTTGCTTGTGGTCTCACCAATTTGCTAGTGGAAAAAATCTTTCTAGCAAAACGTCGCAAGTGCACTAAAAAGTTAACTTCGAGCCCTGAAGTTGGAATCTGGAAATACTGATTTTGGATTGACAGATTTCAAATAAAAAATAAATAAATAAACAACGACTTAGTAGTACTGTATCCACTACATCAATCCCCGTCTACCATTCCCAATCAAACAGGAACTTGGAAGTGCTGGTATTTGAATGAATACATGATGTCTAAAGCTAAAGTAAAAAGGGCAACAAAAAGTGCAACTTGTTTGCAACATTGCAGCCAAACTAGTTGCAAAGCGATATCGCGCGTTTTACCACCCACGAATCAAACCAGTCCTAGTCTTCTGTAGCTCAGTGGTAGGGCGGCATCACGCCGCTCTACCACTGAGCTACAGAAGACTAGACTAGCTACAGAGACTAGTAACCAGAAGGTCATGCGTTCGACTCCTATTACGAGAACTCGATTTTTTTCTTCTGAGCCGCCTGTCACTGACTGAAAAATCGTCTTTCTCATGTATTCACCAGGCTCAAAAGTCACCTTCACATCTCTATCATGGCACAGGTTTGACAAAACGTGAAAAGCCGGCAAACACGCCAAGAAACAACCTTAATATGTTAATAAACAAACGAACCCTTACCAGTTCCCGCTGAAAAGCCTTCTTCAATTCGATTATTTTAGCTTGAAGAAGTTTTATTTTCTGTAGAGAAACATACGAAAGATGACTCTAGATATCATAACGTACCGGGAATTCAACATGGATAGGCCCTTTGCAGCTTTCCATTCACGTGGTACGAAACCGCCATGTTGGGACGCAAAAGTCGCACTGGGGCAAGACCAGCAAAAGGCAAACATAATTTTAAACGGTAATTTCCTTTGTTTGTCTTGACGCAGTGCGACTTTTGCGTCCCAACATGGCGGTTTTGTACCACATGAATGGAAAGCTGCAAAGAGCCTTGCAAGACGAACCAGTCTCCGCCCAGGTTGGATATCAGGAACAACAGAAAAAATGATAGAGAAGAGTTTTTTTGTTTGTTTTTTTTTTTTTATATTAAATATGTCTGTTTATTTCCTATAAAACTACAATTACACAGTGCATACTTACTATTACATTAATAATACTAAAATAAACTTACTTACACACTTACGCAGTAACCAAAGCATAACAATTACACAGTGCCTACTTACTAAAATAAACTTACTTACACACTTACGCAGTAACCATAGCATAACAATTACACAGTGCCTACTTACTAGTACACAGTATCTTAAAAGTAACAATATAATGCAACGACAATTATAATAATGAATAAAAAGCTGAAAAAGAGACTGAAATGAAATTCAAAGGTTACATTTTGATATCTAACAGGCCCTTGGAGCAATTATGTTACCTTATCCTTGTCTTCAAGATCTGTTTCAAGTCGGCTGTTATCTTTTCTAAGGTCACGCAGCTGTTGAGAAACGAAATATGGTAACTAATTTACTCTATCGAAACTTTTTTTAATAAAACCAAATTCATCCTCTGCCACTGTAAAATGAGAAACCTGTAGTTAAAAAAATAACCGGGCGATTGGTTGATGGAATGATTGTTTGACTGATTGATTGATTGATTGATTGATTGATTGATTGTCTGACTGATTGATTTGTCTTGTGACACGTTCACTAAATTCTTAGCCTGCGTAGCTGGCTACAGCGGAGCCGCCAAGCATAGCGAGACTCATCCCCATTCTTCTCATAGTTCCATATATAAATCTAGCAGTGTGTATGTTGTGGTTCAGTTTTGTCCTCGGTTAAATTTCCTTAAATTCGATGACCTTACTGAATAAATTACTGGTTATAATTATCATAGAGAGGATTATGGAACAATTAAAGAGACTAACCTCATTCTCATCCAGTTGAAGCATCTAATAGCAAAAGAAAAAGGAACCAGTGACGCGTTAGGGGATTAATAAATTAGCTACCAGTAAAGATGTACATGGCAGAATTTTATACTCAAATAGCCAAGGACAGCTAAGTAGAACAGGTGAATAGACCTTTCCAAGGTTTTTTTTCAACTTTTTTCATGGGCAAGTCAGGGAAAATCCGTCGACTCTGCTGGAAATAGAGTCTTCAGATTAGTGAAATTGCCAATTTTGAAACTGATTTTTTTGAAAGTAACATAAGATATAGTTCCTCAGAGTCGCGAAATTTTACAGACATTTGTATGGTCGGGGGTTACAAACTTGCCCCCCACCCGGTACAATCGTCTGTAAATTATTGCAGCTTTGCGGAG
This sequence comes from Porites rus, assembly GCA_964035705.1. Taxonomy (NCBI): domain Eukaryota; kingdom Metazoa; phylum Cnidaria; class Anthozoa; order Scleractinia; family Poritidae; genus Porites; species Porites rus. The sequence continues at coordinate 37,469,931 of OZ037994.1, forward strand.
CTATGTCGTCGCTCGCTTTAGACCTATCACATTCAAACTTGGCAAGTTTACAAATATTAAGACGCCTTTTCCAGTGGTGGCGAAGGATTTTTCCTAACTGGTCCATGTCAAAAGTTGGAAAAACCGTGGAAGGGTCAATTCCTTGCAAAGTTTAAAAAAGTCCCATCAGCACTGCAGAAGAAAGAAGGGAGAGAAAACAAACAAAACCAGAAACATTCGTGCAAAAGCCTAGATGAGTCAACTGATACTTTACCTCTCTTTCTTGGAGTTGCTCTTCCAGTTCTTTAATTCTTATCTTTAAATTTGAAATCACCTTTTGGGAGTCTTACAAAGAGAAATATACAGTAATCAGATAAGGCAAATACCAACAATAACATCACTATATAGTAAATGTTTTGGGATAAAACGCAAACTGTGTTATAAATAACGCCGGACTTCTTACCTCTGTTCTCTGAAAAATAAATCCTATCATTTGCTATAAATCTGTTATTTTCTTCATACTGTCTTATCTAGGGAGAAAACAAAAGTGCATTTTTGTTCTCTATTTTCAACCTTGTTTTCCCACGTATATTCGATTGTACCTAAGCACAAGACAAGAAAAATGGCTTGTAAGTCATAATGGCATACAGTACAAACTCGGGACTAAGAACCTACAATTTCCCAGGTTAGCCTAAACAGTTTATTCAGTCCATTTAGCTTATTCCTTATATTTTATCTGAACACCACTGTATTGCAGTTGGAGGTATAAGACATATCTCCAAAGAGGATCCTCAATGTTGACTTATCTTATTTGCAGAAGTGTACAGAATTTTTTTTATAAATTTTAGAAAATAAGAAAAATTTGGGCTAAACAGGTTCTTGTAAAGAGGGGGCCTAAACGGCAAAGTTGAGCCTAACAAGGTCTTAAAAGCCAGGTTCTTAGTTGGGGGTTTTTACTGTAATAATCTTTTCCTATGATATAAATTGGCCGCATGGAAATGGAAAAGCGAAACGAAATTGTGTTGTATGCAAAAAAAGCGGCATCCACTTAACTCATAAAAATTCAAAACAGAATTACAAGGAATTCTCGGAAGGGAAAATAGATTGGGCATAACTATCGCTCTTTTAATAATGTGAAAAACGAAATCCAGTTGAGACTATATTTCCAATACTTTATCGCCAATTTTTGAGGCTCTGACGATGGTATTATATTTATACAAATATCCAGGCTATGATATTTATAGGACGTTCGGCAGTCAGTGAGTTAACCAACTTTAGTTGTTGAACGATTTAGTAATTCCTCCTTCTCTGCAACTGCTTGTCTCAGGTCGGCAATCGTCTTTTCCCTGCGAGAGCAAAGAAGGAGCCCACAATACTTCATTTATGAAACTTAAGTAACCATAGCAACTTCCCACGCGGAATGCTTGAGCCCGTAAAAGTCTATTAGAGACCAAACTTAGTGCTAGAGCTAGCCATCTTGTAAACTACCGTTTTCCCATTCTGCCTGGTTTTTAATTTGCCTCGCCTCTATATTTTAGTTGAATGCCTGCGTCAATACAACGATGCTTCAATCGACACCGTAAACTACCGCTTATGAGCCCTGGGCTTAATCATCTTCGTAACTAAGGGGTTTTAGGACGGCTTATAAACGGCGGGGCTTATATCCGAGGGGGGCTTATAAACGGAGGGGCTGATATCCGCGGGGGGCTTATAAACGGAGGGGCTTATATCCGAGGGGGGCTTATAAACGGAGGGGCTTATATCCGAGGGGGGCGTATAAACGGAAGGGCTTATATCCGAGGGGGGCTTATAAACGGAAGGGCTTATATCCGAGGGGGGCTTATAAACGGAGGGGCTTAAATCTGAGGGGGGGTTTATAAACGAAGGGGCATATATCCGAGGGGGGCTAATAAACGGAGGGGCTCATATCCGAGGAGGGCTTATAACCGGAGGGGTTCATCTCCGAGGGGGGCTTATAACCGAAATGGAAAAAAGGCTTTGAAACAAGCTTTAGCAGTGGTGATACGTTTTGCACTTACTGGTATTTAGTAGATAAGCTTCAAAACGTCATATTAAATGGAATTCATTTTGATGCAAGCTACAGGGCTTTCAATAGGACGTATTTTTTTTGTTTACAGGTAGATGGGCCAATAAAAGGCGCGGGAAAGGGGGCTTTAAAAAATCTACCAATGATGATATGCACTTTTTAGTGACAGACCATTTGTTCGCGAACTGATGTAGCTCGGTAGCGATAATTTTGTTTCATTCTAAAGCCCCTAGTTTATAACAAGTCTATTTGTCTTGAAGGACGAATCGTGCCGCGAGAGCAGAAAGAAACAAGGAATGATGAATACCCAAGAACTTATCGACAATTTTACCTTTGTTTGAGAACATCTTCCGCGTACTGGTAACGGGCCTGTTAACGATAAATCATGGAGGCATATAAGATCAGAATATTTAGTAACAAAAACTTGCTTGTACAGACATTGATTACTAACAAAAAAGCAACTTTTCTGATTCTGCAGTTGCAATGAAAGGCAATTCCCTAAAACACCAAAATAAGTGAAGTGTGGTCTGCCAGAAGTCTCTCTCAGATTTAGATTTTTTTCAGATTTAGTGAGGGGAGTGAACACGCGCGAGAGAGTCGACGAGGGCGGCAGCCCGAGAAGAAAAAAACGCGTCTCGTGCCTTCAGTCACACGCGTGGTCATTTGCGTGTCTCGCGCGTTTTGCTCGACGGACAAAGAAAAAAGAAAGACGGCTGGTAGTCTAAGTGAAGTGTTACCTTAGTGCTACTTAGTTCTTGTTTGAGGTTTTCCAAAGCTTCAGGGCTCAGATTACTTGTAAAATGAGAGGGCGAATCAAGCTGTAATTTGGAGTGAACAAAAAAAGTTGTCTTATGAGTTTGCGCACGGAAAAGATCTAGCCTTATGTTCACAGTAGTTCTTAATTTTAGAGGTAAGCAGAAATTTAACGTTTAAGGTTAAACAATGATATATGAATTAAGTATTCAGCTAATAGAGTAAAACAAGTGATTTAGATGGACTTATTTACACAATAATTGATTTCATCACCTCTAAAATCAAATATCAGTTTTAAAAATTAACACCCAATCCCTGAGTTGAGAAATTGCACGTACACCAGCTGAGGCTGACGTTGATTTTACATTCCTGACGTCACCTCCTCTGAAGTCAGATTGATCGTTAAATCCCAGTCAATCGGAAACCAGTGCTTATCCGGACGAATACTGAATGGACAGAATTTGGACAGGAAATACACACTCTAGAGATGTGAAATAAGGGAGAGAAGGTGGTGATGGGGAGGCGCGGGGGGGGGGGGGGGGGGTGCGCGGGATTCGAGCTCCCTTTTTCACTATATTGTCCACAACCCAAGCCGACAGTTTGCTCGAAAGTTAACTATAGGGACATCTTCTTTAAAGCGGGAGTTTTAATAGCTTAAGTGTCAATGTTGGGCACAAGGGGTTCTGGTAAATACAAGCTCTAATTCCTAACGGGTTTTCTGTTAAGCTCTGTTGCATTTAGTGTATTTAGAACATTTAAATTCTATGACGCTTTTTCCAATATTTATTCTCACCTTATTTTCTTTAAAGCAAGTTAAAAGATCATTTTTCTCCTTTAGATTTTCCTCAAATTTTGCGATCTGAAAATATGGTGGTGAAAAGAGCACACAATGCTATAATGTGATCAACACATTAACCATTAGATACGAAAGTTCCGAACCATTTATTCCATATATTTTAGCTTAGACCGATCAGCGAGGTTACGTTTCGTGGAAGAGATTAAGTTTAGCTTCAATTTATTAGTTCTGTTAATTTAAATAATACTCTGCTACATTCACTGTTAAAAAAAATGATTTACTTCATCCACCGGTGTTTATGGAGTTCAAATTTTCTATGATATGGTTTAATTTTCTTTAAACCATGTAAGAAGCTTTATACGACTTTGCAACTTATTTATATTTGTTACTGGGATAATCCGTCACTTTCCATTCGATAAGTCATAAACAGATAACAGACAAATACACATTCACCAAATTTTCGTGCAACATCTAATGGCTAATAAAAAGCCGCAGCAAAGCCACACCAAAGAAACAAAATAAAGAAGAGATATATCATCAATGACATCCGTCCCTGTTTCAACTTACTTGGCTTTTAAGCTCATTTGTCTCTTTCATGGCGTCCTCTAAACACAGAGAAACATGTCTGTTCTCCTCCGCTTTTGACATTAGTTCGCTCTGCAAATAAATACAAGTTTCAGTGTTTTAAAATTTTATGCCTGAGCACGAATAACGAAAACACAATACTGACAAGGAATTATAATTATAACGGTACGATGCTATACATTATACGATACATAAAGATTTTGTCAAGCGTGGTGAGCGAGTACGATTTTCTAACAAGCAAAGACGCCATGAATTAATTTGATTATCATATAAGTTCTAAGGTATTACACTATACCAAACCTTCGTAAATAAAACACCACACAAACCAATGGAAAGAACGCAGTACACCGAAATTCAATGTTAAACATTTCAAGAGGCCGAATCACGACATTAAAAAAAGCATGGGGACTTCCACCAAATTTAATGAAACGAAAATAAAGCCTCAAGACAATAAAAGAAGTTATGAATAACACCGTAGAGACAAAAGAAGGTACGGACGACCGAAATGAAGACGATTAAAACAGATGGCAATTGAGGTTTTTGAAAACTTCTTAGCCTAAAAGTTTTTTAAAGTTCATCAGAGTTGTCATTTGTAACGCTTGATATAATGCTAAGAAACCCATTGTTTTTAGCCCAAAGCTCCCATTCTGTTATTTACAAGTAATTTCTTAGCTAAAGTCAAGTTTAATGGCAAAAAGGACCCCTTAAAAGTGGCAATATCAACCAAATGAACTAGACGGCCGGCGTGACACCGCCCTTTACACTGCGATACAAAGTAGCAAAGTCTCTCTTAGACTGCTTGCAGTCCGCGGCCTTTTCTCTTAAAATCCGTCTAGTTCTTATCTTATCCGGCGCAATTGCAAACCACGACGTTATTATCACAATAAGGGATTGAGACCAGACGAGAAAAGACGCAGTCCAAGTCTCTCTATGTATACTAACCTGCAGTTGCTCTTTTTCTTCCTCGAGGTCGGCTATTCGCTGTTTGTACGAGTCTTCTTGTCTCGAATACTCGTTCTCGAACATTTTCAATTGATCCTTTAAAGCAAAATGTTAGAATCGGTAATCAAAAAAGTGAAGATAACTGCTTTTCGTGAGCTATATCGGAGGAAACCAGCCCTTACTGGACTTACAAAAGGAGAGATTCAGTTTGGTTTCTTCCAAACGTACAAAACAACAACAACAAAAACAACAAAGTTAGTTTAGTTGAATCAAAAAGTTATCAATATCTGACAGGATGTAAAGTTAGAACAGCTTAGTAAATCCCATATCTGGACTTTTATTTCGAGTCTTACCAATTTCGTTTGCATTTCAATTTTTTCTCTTTCCCTGGCCGCTTCCAGGAGCCTCACCTATTAAAAGAGAGCCATAAAATAAAGGTACACAAGATTACTATCGTCACATGCATCTCAAGCTATTGGTGATCGAGGTTGAATCATAGTTAATTGAGTGGAATGGTTATGAAACCCGTCAGACTCCTTTGTTATATGTTTTTGTGGACCTGAAAGTGCACAACGTTCAAAAGAATTCCTATCATTTTGATTGTATTGACCAATAAAAACGTTGCATTAATTTATTCCGTAACAATTTGCCAACAGAAAACAAAGGATTGTGCACTTTCAGGGTGCTTCCAACATAAACTGCAGCACTGTTGTTTTTATCATTGATGTTTGCCGCTTTTCATAACCAGTCTCCTCTAATAACTATGGTTGAATCAAAGAAAATAGAAAAACAAGATCAACCCAGGGTTCGCAAATACGCCAAATTTGGCGTATTTTACGCCAAAATTGTTCAGATGACTCCACGGAGGTTACGGAGGGAGTCACTTCGACTCCAGAAATTTTCGGTAACAAACAGGGAGCCACTTCGAATCCAGAAATTTGCGGTAACAAGCACAGTTTTGTCCTTACCGTTTTCACAACAAATACAATTCATGTTAATTGTAAACGTTGTAAACCTTAATTAAATCATCGAAATTAAAGAATTATACTGCACGACAAAACAGGAAGAGGGTAAATTACAATCAAAGTTTACTCGATGACCGCCATCATGGATTTGAGCTTTCCAGGTCAGCGGACCGCCACAGCTACTTAGTATCCCTCACGATAGTGTATACATGCTAGGACCACGTGCTGGAAAGTCTGAAAATGGCTTTTTTCGTTGTGATACTTGACTCCAAATATTCCAAAATGACTCCAAAATTTGTGAAGCAGAAGTCACACTGACTCCACTCATCAATAAAATTTGCAAACCCTGTCAACCAAAGGATCATATGGAAATACTGATATGTTTAATTTGCTGAGTTAAAATGTTTGCTTCCAGTGTTATTAATGTTGTTTAGCTAAAAAGCTCCGGTTTTTTCGGGAAGAGAATGAATGTTAAAGTATTTGACGCAAACTGCAACGTCCAGCCGGATTACCTGGTCTTCCAAGTGCGCAGTCTGCTCCGCTGAGGATCGTTTTCCAGTCTTGGCATCTTGTTGTATTCTTTCCAATTGCTGCTCGAGCTGAAGATTCTACATGGAACAGCAAAAGAAGATTCATTTATTACCCCATTGTAAATGAGAGTAAGAAGAAGAAGAAGGAGAAGTGTGTCGCTGGAACCGAATAACAATATCAATAAAAAACCTTCATCGAAACACAATGAAGGAAAATACAAGGTAGCTTGGGGATTGTATAGACTACGAGCAAGCTTTTTCGCCCTGGAAGTGGGGGAGGGAATAATGATATTTTCATGTGCTTGTTTTCATTATTCTGTCACTCAATCGTCGGGATGTACATATTATGGTTAAACCTCGTTCCTAATCGGCTCTGTTACAGGGTAAGTGAGTCAGAAGTGTTACATAGACGGCAGAGTTGCCATTTTAAGACTTAATCCAAATAACTATAGCCCAACATCTGCAAAAAGATCCACAAAAACCATACACTGCGGGCAACCGAAACAAGCTCTCTCTAACAGCAGTAACAAACGGATAAAACGTACTTTACTTCTCCAGATTTCATAATCCTGATCGTACTTTCTCTTGCATTCTGTTAGCTCTGATTCCTTTCTCTCTAGTCTTTCATTAAGTGTGCTGACCTAAAAAGAAGAATTATCTCTAAATCTGTCCGAAAAGCAGCAGAGTAGAACTAAAAAAAAATTGAAACTTGAAATAATTAAAAAGTTTTCACTTTTAGACCCAAAAAATGGCGTCAAAATGTTCACTGAAACTCAAGTGGACCCAGGAGCCGCATTCGAGTGGTTTCGACGCAAAATTTCAACACTTTTACGTCACTTCTATAGAGTATTTTCACTCAAGTGGCCAGCATCTATGCAAATTTATTGGAACAAAAGAAAGCGTTTGCATAAGAAAAGAGTTCAACTCCCACAGGATTGGTTTGGGACACTAACATGTCCGCCGTTTTATTGTGTTGGGAAACTAATATGGCCACTGTGACGTCATGTGAAAACACTCTATAGATAATGGAAAACTGTCTTTTTGTTAAGTAGTTCGGGCCCCAGTTGTTCAAATGCTGGATAGCACTATCCACCGGATAAATCGTTATCCAATGGATAAGTATTAGGAAAAGCAATTACGCTATCCATTGGATAGAGATTTATCCGGTGGATAGTGCTATCTACCTTTTGAACAACTGGGATCTGAAGAACAAGTGAATCAACATGTGAGAGGGGAGACTGGGGCTTCATAAGTCCTCACCAGAGAACCAAGTGTGTTGATTCGATCGTTTGAGTTTGTCCTCAACTCGTTAAGTTGATCACGAGATTCCTGAAGACGGCTCTCGAGTTGTTCTCGCTGAAAAAAAGAAGTCGAGTTACTTTACTTACGCATTCAATTCTACTGAACTAAGTAACCAACTAACTAACTAACTAACTAACTAACTACTTAAATGATTTGATAAACGGATACTTGTTTGGTAGAAGTACTTTCACAGATTGGCTCTTTGCTGTTATATGCCACATCTACTTGGAATTTCGGAAATGTCGGTTCTTGAGGAGAGAGAAAATCCCCGAGAGTATCCGGGAAAAAAAACAAATTAAAGTTAGATTCCCCGGCGTTCATTAGTAGTTGGAAACTAGCTCCTGCAATATTACGACAACAATAGCGTTACAATATTTGTTTAACCGCATGGAATGAACCCTTAACAGCTTTTGAACAACAGTATATAAACACCTAGGAGAAGCAATAACCAAATGAACTTTAAGCGTAGAACGTCCCACGCAGACCCGTACCTCTTTTTCCATGGCATTAACTTGATCGCTACCGGAAAGTTTGCTATCCTCGAGTCTAGAAAAAAAAAATACCAAAAAAAGTATCAGTATCAGCATCAGTATTATCACTGACAGTGCATAAAATTACTGTCATTTTTCAGTCACACTTCTGACAAATTACCTGGAATGGAACCGATAAAGTAACTAACGCAATATGATACCCTGATTAGAGTCAACGCCTACTGCATATCGCTGACACACAAGTCAAACAGTAGTCTGTGACAACAATAAAAACGGCTGTGTAGCAGACTAGTCAAACCGATGCCAAACCTGCAAGCATTTTCTCGCGCTTAGTCACAGGAACAATTGTCAGCCAAAGCGTTATTTATTCAACTTATCAGGGGTTAGATCAAAAAGACGTCCATTGATGCAGTTCCTGTGACTGCATGCAGGCCTGGCATCGGTTATTATTCAATGATGTGTCCGACAGAGGTGGGTTTTGGGGAAAATTTCGAGGAATTTTGAATTTTGGAAAGCGCTTTTAGTTTACGGGAGCCAATGAAAAAACGCGAAACTTGCCATCCACTGCTTTGGTTATAGCACAGTGCAGTCAATGCAACACACGCTGTATATCACACATAAAATGATTGCTTGAGATTCGTCGATCATACCTTCGTTGTAAATCACCCACTCGTTCTTTCAACTGAGAAGTTTCGTTATCTTTTTCTTCAAGTTCCTGTGAAACCTTCAATTGCAGGCAAGAAAAAATAAACAGTGTAAGCAAAAAAGTGTATTCTATTTATTTCACAACTACTTTTTTTAATGCTCTTCTAATTCTTGATTCCCACGAATCCACTTCTATAAGCCTCTCAAGATAATTTACAATTATAATTTAATAGTTGCCACTGTCAAGAGCAACTTATAATTCTTAACAAAAGTTACGCTACTCCAGACAATCAGAAACTATTTCCATTTGATTCTCTGTTTGTATTTTTCCCTTATTGGCTCAGACTGCGTTCTGACAACTAAAAACGCAGAAAACTGATAAATGACGACCATGGCTAGAAAACAAAAAAAAACAGCTTCTTTTTCTTTGAAAAAAAAAAAATACATCTCGCACCTTATTCTTATAAAGAGAGTGTGTTTGACGCAGGTTGGCAAGTTGCTCCTCTGTTTGACTGTGATTTTTCTCTGCTCTATCAAGCTGCACTGATTTCTAAGGTTTTAAAGACAACATCATGTCAACATGACTTAGAAATCATGACAAACCAGCCACCGTTTGACCAAAAAATTGATAACATCAGCTGAGTTCATGAGGTAAAATTGGCCGACGGTTCCAGTCCTGAGTGAATACAAGTGAGCTAAGTTTGTATGGCCACGTAGATGGATTCATTAAGTGACGATTCGAGCGCTAGGCCTTTGCACTGAAATGCTCAAGAAACACTCGATCCTACACTACGAGTAGTCCCCATTTTTCCTCGGGGATAGTAGAGCGAGCGAAACGCGAGCGCGCGTGAAAATCACCCCACGCGAGAAAGGCGAGACGCGACATTTTTCTTTCTCCCCGTCGCGTCTCCCCTTTCCCGCGTGGGGTAATCTTCACTCACGCTCGCTCTACTATCCCTGAGGAAAAATGTGGATTACTCGTAGTGTACTCGATCCTGGAACAAGCCCTGTAGTATCGCTACAATTTAGTCGAGCATTTCGCAAGTTTACTCCAAAGGATTTTCATCAGTAATATCTAAATTTTATTTATTTCTCATAAGATCCTCATAAAATTATTGTATTATAACCGAAACCTGCCAGACAAGGAATGGCGTTATCAAGTGCGACTCAGTAAGAGCTAAGTTATTATTAATTACTGCACGATGATATACTGTCGACTATGGTTAACAATGTAGAATGAAATAATTCCCTCGCACCTTGGTCAGTTCGTTGACAGTGCTAGTTAGCTCGTCTTGCAATGATTTCTTTTCTTTTTCTAATGTTGTTATTCGACTCTGTTGCTGCTTGTCACGTACTTCATACTTCGTTCTGAAAAAAATACAACCAAAATTAGCCTGCGAGAGCATCCGTTTTTCGCCTTTAGTTTCACCCGCCTAGAAAAACCGGAGGGAGGGAGAGAAGAGACGACCGGAAAAACGTCTGCGGTTCGCAGGCTAACACATAATGAGAGCAAAATAATTAAAATGGTATTTTGATTCATGTTACAGTGTCATTTTTGTTGCTAATGTCCAGCACATCTCGGGAAAATGAGAGGAATCACCCAGTAATGTATACATCTTAAGAACCAAAAAATGAAAGAAACACAGGGTTAGGAAATGTGATCAGCATTGACAAATCATGTCTGATACTTGATTGTCTTCTTGGGTGGCAGGGGGGGAAGGTGATGGGGAGGGGCTTCTAGGTTGTGTTTTATGCGTGGTTGAAAAATGATGACCTCTTCCAGAGCACACAGCCTTTGAATATCGCCTGGCGCTTGAAAGGAAAGAAGGGGAAATCTAGCCCTGCGCGCGAATTCAGAGGGCACGGGAGAGTGAGAATGGCGTAGAAAGTTCGAGAGGCGCGCGTGATCACATTGGGCACGCGAGAACGTCAACGGCGCGCATGAACGCGAGGGGCGTGCTTGAACGCAAAGGGAACGGCATGGAAGGGTAAAGGGCAGAACCCTTTCCTTTTTTCTTTCAAACGCCGGCCTGGCTTGGATTAGAGGGGTACAAATCAGTACCTTTCGCGAGCCAAATCATCTAAACGCTCTTGAAGGGACGCCAATTCTTCTTTTTGCTCAAGATAGGATTTGTCCAAGTTTTCAATTTGCTACCACAGAAAACATAAAAACAATTAATACCAACAGAAACTGCACACAAGGGCTAAAAGAGTGGATATTTCGGCCAGGATTTAATAGAATAAGACAGGAAAGACAAAAAGAAAAGAAAAACAACACAGGTGTTTGTGATAAAGTTTACTGTACAAAAATTATTCCGTACTAAGACTATTCGTACGGATAACGTTTTCCCTTTTGATAGGGGAAAATTCAAGTGTCTTAATGTAGTGGGTTAAACAACCCAAAAGATGTTGAAGTGGGAGTTAGACCCTTTCAAGTTCTTATGTAAGGCTTCGTGAGTGAAGAGGCTCTATATCAATACCGCATTTTACTAGGGGAGTTAAGTGAATAAATTTACGGTTTATGGCTTTATATAATCAGATTTATTTGAGTCCCTACCTTGCTTTTCTCAATAATTTCTGCAGCTTTACGAGTAGCATCGGTTTGGTACTGGATAAACTGTTTTAGAGGGTTAAATCACGTACACATTAACTTTTTTATATATATACTTTGAATTCTTTAAGCAGTGATTGTTCAACGAAATGATTTAAACGACGTTTAAACCGGATAATGATTATGCTTTTTAACTTGGAAACATTTAACAGCGCCCGACCTATTGTTTGTTAAGTTTTTTATCTACTGCATTTAAATGGTGATTGTAAGTTTTTCTTCTTTTTGATGGACGGCAGCAAAAATCTAAACATTACCTATACAAACTTTAGAAAGAACCCTTAGGGTTTACAGTATTGATTTTTATCCATTGTTAATTGTTAAAAATGCTTCTCTACAAAATGGGTTCAAATCATTATTTTTTTTCGCCATTATTTATTAAAAAAGAAAGTCAAATTTGAACCTTTTTACATTTTGTAACTCTTGTTAGTGACGATTTGTTTTGTGATCACCATCCAACTCAAAATTCTTCGAATAAATACGGTACTTTTAGTTTAATTGGCATGCATAAAAAAGTGGAAAAGAAAAGTTTCTGTACAAAGTATGGGAACGATTTCTCCCTGTTTCATGTTTAATTCTCCACGTTGTTACTCCAGATCTATCAGCCACAGGCCATTGATAAGTAACACTTTTACATTAAGAAATAGTGCAAGATGGCGGGCTTACTAGCAAACTCCTATTAAGGTTGAACGGATATGGGCTTTTGTAACAAAATGTTGCATAGTATGAAGTAGCCACGCTAGTGAGTAAACAACGCATTTGCCGCTGTAGAAACGAAAAGAAAACTGGAGCAAGTTAACTATCACAAAAAAATTCTGGGACTTTTATCAGGAAGAAAGGAAAAAATTGGTCGATAGCTGACCGGCGCAACCCCAGCAACGAGACACACTTCGGCGCCAGCCTCCTCGTTTACAAAGTAGACAACAAAAAATCGTTCTCCAGCTACTGTATTTGGTACCACGTGATGCTACAAAAGTCCCATCTCCAGAGCCCCTTAAGTACATTATAAGTGTTTATTATATCTTTGCCTAATTAGCAAAACTTGGAAGGGTTAAGTGCATTTTAAAGAAACAAACAGGCCATGCTCAAAACAACCTACCAAGGATTTCATCCTTGTGAGTTCTTGTTGCTGGAGTTCGTTTAACTCATTCATGTCTGCATAGCGTGTGCTTTCCTAAATCATCATAATGGTTTAGAATTAATATTACTAGGATTTATCATGTTTAGATGCTTCAAAATTATTTATCAAAACAGAAATTGTGATCGTCAAGTTTAAGTCTTATTTTCAGATTAAATTAAAACAACAGTTTTAGAGCAACAACAAATACTAACAGTGGAACTTCACTAACCACATTTAATTCAAAATGCTGCTGGAAATTTTGCCAAAAAACGCCTTGAGGCTAGTAATTAGTTCATCCATTTTGCAGTCACCATCTGGCCAAATTGGGCCAAAACTGCACAAGATGTTTTTTAAAAGTCAAGCACTATGCTGCTTTTTGTTTCTGAAGCTAAATATTAGCTTTCCCAGACCTGACATGTTAAAGATATGTGCAGGAGGCAAAAAAAAGACACACTGCACTGTCCCTGTCTTGACCTTTAATCTCCGCTTTTCTCTCCTTCCGCTTCTTTCACTTATCTTACCCTGTTTTTCTTTCCTCTTCCGCTTGGCATTTACTAGGTTTGACATTTTGGTGGGAAACAATTTTGGGAAAACTATTAGGATCATAAGATTACTTTGAAAAAAGTTCAGGTGGGAGGTGGAACAAGAGTTTTTTTACATTTTCCAAGGCCTGTTTAAATGAAACACGCCCATTCAATATTATATGTTGTCTATGACCTGACTTAAAACTGATGTCATGATGTCACATAGGGACATGGGACAGGTGTGAATAGATTAAAAATGATAAAAAGTCTTAAACTTTTACATTTGTTGTTTTCATTGTTGTTTTTGTTTATCTGTCTTTTTTTCGTATAAGATGTTATAAATTACACTTAATTCATACATTTCAAAAATATCATGCTCAGCCTCAAGCAATTTAATTGTTCAGCACTTGCTCTAAAATTCAATTACACCCTTATTTTTAAAATTTATGGATACAATACAATCTATTATTTTATGGATAATATCTGTAAAGATTCTAACAATCAGTCACAATGCACTAAATATCTTACCAATGTTAGGGCCTTGAGTTTAGTTTCAAGTTCCTATAAATTATTTCACAAAATGAGAAGGTTATTCCAACATATTGTCTTAAATTTTATTTCCATGGAAATTTAATTTGTAAGAGCTTCATTTTGGTAATTAGTGCCATTAATTATATTTGGCTTAAAAATATGCAGAATATAAAGACCAAAGTCTTGTCCTTATACATAATAATTTGACAAACTGGTAGATAGTGCAATGGAGTTTCTTTGAAAAGTTCAAACATTTTATAATTCAACCATTATAGGAGTTTGCTAGAAACCACAACACGTGCAGATATCAAAATGTCAACACTTTTAAAAAAATACCTGATTCTTTTCATTTAGAGTCTTTTCAAAATCAGCTTGGAGGCTTCTGATTCTTGTACTTTGCTCTGAAACAATACCATATATGGCTATATAAGCAAACGCAATTAAATATATAGATTCAACCAAGGCCAAAAGCAAAACTCTCATGGGATCTTTTGAAAAATGCCTTTCCGAAGTAATTCAAATTTTGCGTTTACAAGCAAGAAGCAAACTGAAATCCTCCTAAAAAATGAACCTGAGTCGGTGATTGATTGAAAATTAACTAATAACTAGTCAGCAGAGAATTTAAAAATAGCATGACACCTCAGTGAGTTGTACACCTGAGCCAGTGATATAGTCAAGTGACACTAGTCAACAGATACTCTATTTTGACATGACATGGATGTCCAAATTATCAAGTTAACACAGATTCAAGCTAGAAAGTGTGACATTTCACATCTGTTTACATGAAAGAGTGGACGTACAGTGAGACCTACACATGATTTTGTCAATACTAAAATTTTTTGGCTGAATAGATGGTGCTCTGCTGCACACGCTTTGCCCATACAAGAGCTCCACTTAACACCAACATACATTTATTGATACATGTATAATCATTCTTAATTATTAAAAACCTTTTGGTTATCTTAATCATAGTAAGTGTGTACATGTAATCTAATGGTTGCTAACTTTGTAACTTGTGATTAATTATATCCTCACAAAATCAAACTGTCTGAACAGCCCTTCCTCTCCTAAATTATTTTCAAGATTCATAATTTCTTGATAGATAGTATGCATACCTTCCCTTTGCCTCTCAAGAGCACCCTCTAGTGATTCTTTAATTCTTGTTTGCTCTCTTAGAAGACTTGCCATGTCTGAAGTTTTGACCAGCAAAATGACATTAGTCAAACCTTCAAAGAGTACATAAACCACAACCTGAACTGCCGAGATCTGGTGATTGTTTATTGAGGTTCTATCTAAGCTTGCTTACAAGAGGTTGCAATAATTTACTATTGCTTTGATGGGAATTTTAAAATAGAGGGTCACCCAGGAGGCTATTGACAAGAGACAACAATCCCACATGGCCGTTTGACTTTGATAACTGGGGTATAATATGGAAACAACTTACAAAAACTGCGTAATGAGCCAGAGGTGTTGGTGACAACATAAAACATGCATTATAAATAAACTTGTGCTTAGGAGAGGCCTCTGGCATCATTTCTTCATTACTAGGAAATCATTCTTCACTTTTACATAAAAAATTGCATACTGGATTTCACAGGTTCAAAGCACTGGGCTCCAAACATTTTGCTTGGAGCACAGCTTTAAAAGAGATATTCAACTTGAAGAGATGATCGTAGGTACGTGAAATTAGTCCCTTCCATAAAGCATGTTGCCTTTAATATTATAAACATTTTTCAAGTGAATCTCGTTTAAGGTATAACAAGTTCAAGTGACAAGTTCAAGTTTATTGAAAACACTTTTGATACAAGCCATAATTAATCCTTGCCTGCAAAGTAGCCTATAGCCAATCGAGGTGGGAAGGAAAAGTAAAAACGTTACAACAATAACATAGGCTTGAATCACGACAATAAAGTTAAACAGATACACAAACATGAACATATTGAATCAACTAGACAGTGAATATATATTATAACATTCCATTCTCCTGCATCATATACATTTACCTGCAATCTTTGCCTCCAGCTTGTAAACTTGCTCCCCTCTCTTTGCCAGAAGATCAAGAATTTCTTCCTTTGATGATCTGCCATTAACCTAGATGCACAATGAGAAAGAAAACAAGAGAAATCATAACAATATTATACAATCCTGATAGTTGATACTTGGGTTTACCTAACCATTAGTCCAGCTGCTATTTGGAGAGTGGTTTTGTTCTTTGACAGGTTTGTAGAGAATAATGTGAAAATTTCAAGATGGTAATGTTAGTGATGAACTTTACCAAGTTATTCTGCCTTGATTGAGGACAAAGTGGTCAGGTGTTATGCCAACCTTCTCTCATGATATGAAAAAATTGGGTGCCCACCTCAGGGCTGTCATTAGGGCGATTTATAAGAGGAAAAATAAGACGTGTCTTGCATAAGACGCGTCTTAAATAAGACACGAACTGTACCATTTATACGAGCATGACTTATCTAATAAGACGCGTCTTAGCTAAGCCCCGTCTTATTTTAGCTGAAATGTGCCGTTTATACGGAAAGTTCGTGTCATATTTAAGATGCGTCTTATGTAAGACGCGTCCTATTTTTCCTTGTATAAATGGCCCTCTTAAGAGCTGAGGGCCTAGGATTTCCCCTGGCTACGACAAACGTGGGCCCCAGCTACTTTCATAGGAAAATAGAAGAAAAATAGAACCAAAAGAAAACCCTGGCTGTTTGATTCCCTTCCTACTTGTTGTATTTACCCAGCAACTTGAATTCTTAGTGACAGCCTTGGCCCATCTTCTATCCGATAACATATGGAGCTTTTTTTAAAAAAATCACGACAGGGGTAGGGCAGCGACCAAAGCTGGAACAATTAAGGCCGAACAAATCAGGAGAGCTGGAAATCATGCCTACACATGTACTATAGGCATGGATCTAGGACAAATACTGACCGATTTCCTAAACGAGCGCCAAAGATGCAAGTCCCTAGGGGGATCTGGCGGCATGCTGCCCATGGGAATTTTATTTATTTTAACTTCCCAAAGTCCCCTTTGCTGGGTTTCTTAGCCATTCAGACAGGATATTGGCCAGTTCCTTCTCCTGGGATGAAGTCTTGAACTTGGAACGTTTTTTCTTTTATATATCTGTTATGAAAAATCTGACCGATTTCTGTAAACTAGTGGAAACCGGTGTGGATCCGTGCCTGCACTAGGGGGATTGAAGACCTCAGTCCCTTTACAATGCAAGCCTCACAAATGTATGCAAATAGCCAGCACTGATTTGAATGCATGATGATTTGGACTGTATTTGTATCATAACTCTAGAGCCAAAAAGAACTACACTTCTAAAGTGACTGGCTGGGGCTGTTTTAACAACACCATCCATAAACAACAAACAGAGGGATGCTTGTTGTAGACACATATAATTCAATTACTATTTGACAACTCAGTCAAGCAAAACTCGTGACTAAACAAATTTATTACAAAATATTGTTTCATTACAAAAATGCTAAACAGCATAAATTATTTCACGATAGCGACTGATAATGGATAAAGATCCATTAGTTGAATTCAATTCACAGATAAAATTTACGGCCAAACTCTAACAAAGACAACCAATTTACCAACCTTTCATTTATTATTAATGAAATGCAGTTTACTTAGATCAGATCCAGAGTAGAATCTCTCGTCTTTTAATACCTTTTTAGTTAGAGTAAGGTTATTCTAATCACTTCATCGCTTTTACCAAACTAATTTTATTCTGGGAGATATGGGTACTGGTATAGTGAGCCGGCAACGTGGAAGAATAATTTAATTAAGTCCATAACGAAGCGCTTTGGTTTGATCAATGATTCGATCTACAAAAGAGCATTTGTTTACTTGCAGTTGAGAGCCTTGAAGCTTTAGCTAATAGTTTCATTCATCTTTTGGATTATTTTAAGTTTACTTCCTTTAAGTTCTAGCTAAAACGTTCGACACGGTGTAGTCAAGGTCACAACGAAACAATGTAGGATATTAAAAAGTCATGAGAGAAAGCAAGATGGAGAGAACACGTTCCCTGATACTAACCGTAAAATTCGAAGAAGACTCAATCGGCGTTCCTACTGGAGTTGAATTTGGTCTGCTCGTGAATGAAGCATGCCTTGATACATTATACCCAGATGAAGCGACACTGCTTTCACTGTAAATAGATTCCCTAGATTCGTACAAGCTACTTGCATTGCTAAGCCTTCGTCTCTCCCACTTATTCTCAGTCCAGCCATTGACTTTAGGTCGCCGAACGCTCGGGCTGGAAGGTAAAGGACGACTGGAATCAGAGTTTTGTTCCTCCTCGGCGATCTTCTGCTTGAGTTTTGCAAACATTGAGGATCAATTAGCGACTTTTTAATCGTTGTTGATTCATAACGTGCCGCTCTATTTTGAACGACTTCTCCAACAAGACCTCGTTCCACTTCCGTTTACAGGCCGGTCTTTGTTTACGCATACTCACGTAATCATTGCTGACTAGAATATTGCCGGCGCATGCAGAACCGGAAGTAAAAATACAGAAGACACGAGCACAGAACAACCTCGTCCCCAGGGTCTTCTCGTTTTCCATAGGGTATTTGACAGCCATAAAATGCGCATGTTAGCCCTTTTAGGCCCTTTCACAGACCGCATTGACGAATTTCCCTTCCCTTTCATATTTTCTACTTGAATGAAATCCTAGTGTTTCCTATACTTGAAGCCCGAAAAAGGTATGATATCCCTTAACTTAAAGGGCAGAGCATACCCGTAAAGGCCATTATAGAGAGTACCTCATCCACAGGATTTGATTGGCATATATCTCAGCGAACGCCTAATATTGTAGCCTGCATAACAGGCGCTTTATGAGCCAAGCGAGGCGAACGCGGCATTTCGCGCGAAGCGCGACACGCGCGAGACGAGGGGGAGGAGAAAAAATAGGTAGGTGGGCGGAAGAGCCAGAACAATGGACTGGCAACAGGCTTTATTTTTTCTCCTCCCTTCGTCTCGCGTGTGTCGCGCTTCGCGCGAAATGCGGCGGTCGCCTTTCTTGGCTCATGAAGCGCCTGTTATGCAGGTTATAATACTGATAATGGCTGCTTAAAGCAACTGGTTTAATACCACGATGTAAGCACACTTACGTATCGTTGCCTGGGAAAGAGTACAGGGCTCTCTTAAAAATGAGAGGGTTCTCTAATAGTGAACAATCAGAACCTTTTGGGGGGTAAACTTGCCAATAGCGGTGGCATCCTACAGGTTATTTAAACAGTGGTTAATTAGCATCCTTGACTCATCATAGTCATCCATTAGAACCAGACATCAGCAAATATAAAAAAAGAAGCGGGGAATGCCTTTACCGGATGTCCGCACTCTACGCAAAACCTGCCTACAACTGCAGAGTCCAATATCCTAAGTCCATTAATGAATATAGGCTATTTGTATGAATGAAAGGCATCAGATCATGCCCGGTTGCATATTACTCTTAATTATTGTCCTGAATTAAAAACCTATTTTTTGAATCAATATTTACGGGTTCCCGTTACCTTAAAATGCTTTATGCAATTCGACCGAAGTGTGTAAATTAGTTTTCATGAAAGGGGGTTAAAGAAAAAAATTACAATCAAAGACCTCTTGGTGTGTCGGGTTCGCGTGCACGGAGGAAAAAATAAGAGACGGCTCGCAGTCAAGAGAGTTTTTGAAGTTTTTTTTTTATTTTCAGGAGAAGTTCCTTCTCACCCCTTTTCAACCTGTAATTCCAACGCTCATGGCCTACGAAACCCGACGCTTTTACAGTGACATTTCAATTCGGGGTCCGGTTGAAGCACTTGATTGAGCGCCGCATCCCCAAACATACTTTACCTCCCCCGCCCCCGCTGAAAGTAGTTGACTGGAGTCTTACATCTTCCTAAATTCTACTTCTTCCTAAATCGTTACAGTTCGCAATGTTCATTAAAGAATAAATTTATCTCCGCTTAGCAGGATACAAGTTTGCCAAGCAGGAGATACAATTTTTCGCAAAAAATGAACAACTTCTCTTTGTTTTGATTTGTTTGTTGTTGTAAAACTATGACGTAATAGATGACCCTAACTACTATTCTTCTTGGAAAGTCACGAAACTGATTAATTTGCAAAACAAAAGATAGTAAAACCGGTATAAAATTGATCAAAATAAGGCTTTTGAGAAAAATGGAAAAAAGTCAAGACAAATGAATCACGTAATTGTTTTTTAAAGATGATTTGAATCTCGTAGTGTGAATAGCACGCTGACTTTGTTTTAAACTCTTCCGGAACTTCAAAGTAGTTCAATAGAGTTTGTTTACGAAAGGCCATGACACAAAATATAGAAGCCTTTTTGCGCACGAACTGTATTTAGAAATAACATTAACTGCGGTTGGAGTTTGACGCAAGTCTTTGTGCTACTCCCTTTGTTGTACTTTGTTCATGGTCTCAAATGCAGCGTGACGTTTTTAGTGTCTCATGCCAATAGCGCAAATGTTTAACATTCTTCCTTTTCAGTCTTTGATGTATCGACTAGCAAATTGCTATGCAAGCGATTAATTAAACACTACAGTGATTTTCAACGACTTGTCAAGACGTCCCAGTTCTTTGTTTCTTTGGGTGACAACCGTACTAAAAGGGCGATTGAGGTTGAAAGCCGCGAGAGTGCTTGCTCGGCAAGTCATTTTGACAGACAGTTACCGATTAATTCTACTCGTGATGGCTGATAGGGTTCCACGACGCAGCAACAATATCATTTTGTCTGCCCAGCAGCTTGATTACAATGCAAGTATGGCTCGTGATCTGAACAAACGCGCGCACAATCGCTTACAACTTCACAAGGGAAACATAGAGGAACATCAGACAGCCAATTTAAACTCCATGAATTACGAAATGAGGCGAATCAAACACGAGTTGAAAGACATCAAGAATTCTTCGGGAACTTTAGATCAATTCGGTGAAAAAATGGCGAGTAAAGCCAGAAATGAAACAGCAAGGAGGGGAAAAAAGTTTAGGAGAATGGAATCTGGGAAAAACCTGCGAAAAGGCGAAATGACGGACTTATCAACCAATGCCAATACGGACGGCAACAAAGGAAAGGTTCGAGAGGCACAAAATTCGGACATTTCACGTACACGACGAAAAAGTTTATCGTTACCAACGTTACCCTCCATGAACAGTACATCTGTTTTACCTTCTCGGGTTCTTCCAGACCTAACCTCAAGGACAAATACTGAGTTCGCAATTAGAGAAGCCCAGGTTAACTCTTCGCGTTTTTCATCGAAGCTCAATAAAGAAACTGCAAAGCGACGGCAATCGAGGAGAAAACTGAGCCTTGAGGCTACGACGTCATCGGGTCAAGCAACTGAGCAACCGATATCTGTTTCTGTAACAGATACAAGCGGCGAAACCGAGAGACTTCGACCTGCCTCGCCACGAGGGGCTCCAAAAACTGACTCTCTTTTGGTAAATCTCAGCCTTGATGCTGTTAAAGACCGGATTCAAAATAGGCTTTCTCAACCACCAAATCAATTTATCGACGATAACAATGAAGACTCTGATATAACACCCTATATGCACGTCCCACCGGACGGTCTACCAAGAACAGTGTATCTCCTCCCTCCTTTGCAAGGTCTGTTACAAGAGGCAAAGAAAGCTAGATACGTACGGAGACCTAGAAAGCCTTTTCAAGTAGTAGACAAAGACGATCCAGAAAGGGAGTTGGGAATTGATGAAATATTTAGTAAGAAAGGATAACTGATCGGCATCCAATATCGTTTTTTATATATGGAATCAAGCGTTAAGTTTGAATACTACTGTCTATCACACTAAGAGGGAAATAATTAGTTTGTAAAAAGGGTTTTATGCTTTTCAGATACACACAAAAGTAAATTCCCACAGCGGAGAAAAAAAATCAGGATTGATTTAGTCTCGTTATGGGAAAAAAAAGTGAGTCAAGTGTGACGCCGGAAAATAGTAAGTTTACCTTGAACCTCGGATTCATTGGATCTAAATAAACAAGCAAAAAAGAAAACAATCGTGTACATTGTAAGTAAAACGTATGGTGAAAATGACAGTCATTTAATTCGATCCATTTATTCTAAACTGGTCAGGAGATTTACCGTCAAACTGTCGGTGCTGTTTTCACATTCCTTCAAATACCTTAAAGTTGCGTAATCTTGCATGTGTATGTCACATACAGAGCTATCCAATATTGCCAAATTCCGTCTTTGGCATCTACAACAAGCCTTTCAAACTTTATTGTTCACTTTAGGCAACATCAATCAACCTGTCTGCCTTCTTCAGATTATTTAATTTCACAAAGTTCACGAAAGTAAATGCGTAAAAGTGTAACCAAAGGAGAAAAAAGAAAAAGCTAATTTTCGCCGGATACTATTTTGATCCCTAAAGCCATTATTTAAAGACAAAAACATTTTAATTTATGGTCTATAATTCCGTTCTTCAGCTATGTTGGATGGTAATCAAAATACTACATAACTTTGGTTTAAATAAATCATGGTTAACATAGTTAAACTCCCTCTCGCCAAAACTGGCAAACGACTACAAGTGAGCGTTTTAACAAATTTATTGATTGCATAGCATGCACCCGTGGTTCGTACGGGGTCTATTGAATGCAAAAGCTACGTTCAGAAGGGATGCTACAAATTTTACTTATCATCGGGGAAAAATTTGGATAAACCTAACCAAATTACTAGGAGTAATCAATCAAAATTAATTATCCGCAAGCTCCAAAACTTCGCCGGTGCAGTTTTATTTGTTTGCAACTCTGCAACTTAAACTTTGGTTTACGTGACTCACTCGTATAAGTAATCACTTTGAGTTAAGGTATCACAAATTTTTAAGGAATGTTTCTGAACTTGCCAGCTGGTAAATAAGACCTCGTATTACCCCACCTCCTGGGAGGTAATCACTTCTCAATTAACACATAAATGACAAAATCTTTTGTCACGCATCGCTTAAATTTGTTTGCAATTCAAGTAGCAACCGCGACAACTGTCTAGAAAATCGTAATCGGTGGGTCTGTGGCGAGTCCACTCATCTATTTCCAGTTCTGTCCGTACTTTAGGGTATTAAAGTCCTCATTAATTCCCCTCACAAATTAGAATGTCTCGTGCTAGTATGTGAAATTCAGTCAATGCAGGATTAAGTAATTAAACAATGCTTAATCCTTCATCATACGGCGGCCTCCAATAAACTTTTTTAATTTACTTTATACGACGATACACTGCATGGTACGGATTACAGTAAAAGCCCAGCTTTATATGATTAATTTCAACGCCAGTCCAAAAGGCGTCGACAAGAGGCGCTGTTAGAGAGTTTAAAACTACGGACAGCGCCGGCAACGAGAACGTCGTGCCGGTAAAACGGAATACTGATGGAGAAAGGGGAGATAAAAGCTGACCGTCAGCGTTTTATGCTCTCTCTCGCTCTCTCGTCATCGCAACATTGTGTAGCTGTTAGGGTCGAACAAATTGGAAATGAGTCAAAACGCGATTATGTTAAAAACTGGCTAAACTCCCGACAGTGATGGACGAAGTACAATCAAAATATTCGCGCAAGGGAAAATTAAATGAAAAAATGTATGCACGCCAATTAACCCTAAAAATATTCATGCTACGTCCTAAAAAAATTCATATAAGAAAAACGATAATACAAAAATTTGTGTGGCTCGAAAATTCCCCAACTCCGCCTCGTAAACTTCTGGTTAAGTCCATCTGTTACCAACCGGGGTTAGATTACGTCTCCGATCCGACTGCGACGCAGGCTAAAAGTTCAAGGCCCCCCATGTTATATGGTAGTCACACCCCAGGTTAAAAATATATGGCCAATTCCAAGTGACCGTCATAACAAGGTGGCCATATGGCGGGGTTCCACTTAACGAGAGATAAAGTTCTGCGATCAGCGAGAGCGGAACATATTTACTGCTCGTTACTCCTAACTCAGTAATTCAAGCAGGAATTGTGAGACCCAAGTGCTAAGTACAATTGATACCAAATAAAAGAGATGATTCTCAAAAAGAAGTTTTTACTTTCAGGTCAATATCAAGATTTTCGTTACTAGTTTTCATACATTTGACATTATCTTTCTCAGAAGACTCACTTTCTGAATCAACACTTCTTTTCCCAAGGGTATCGGGACGTCCGTTGTCATGGATTTTCTGCTGTGTGGGCTTAACCGGTGTAGAAATCCCGGGAATACTAGTTTTTCCAGAAGGATAAAAGCACGTAATGACTGTTCTACCATTGTATATCCACCCAGTAAGAGCACTGTGAGCCCGCGAGCAGTCGTCTGCGTCAAAGTATTGGATCAATACCTGAGGACGAACATACCTAATTTCAGTCTATTGGCTATTCTGTGGTTGCGCGTCCAATAGCACCAAGAGACTGTTTTGGAGACTCTATCGTAATGCACCTTGTTTGACCCAAAACTTTTGCAGAATCGTGGTTTTCACTTTCTCCTCGGTATTACAGTCGTCCCAAGAGAAATAGAAAACAATGGTGATCCAAATTTTGCTGAGGTAAAAAAGGTGCGTTATGGTTCATGTGAAAATGGTGCGTTACCGGTTTTCACATGACGTCAACAGAATTCAAAAAAGAAAAGAACTATCTATCCTCCTAAGTTTTTACTTTCAAGAAGCCATGTGTTAGAGCAGCTAAAAACTTAGGTTTTAAAAACATATTCACTTCGAAAGGGTTCTTCGCTTGAATTTCTATAAACCTTTCGTGTGACAGGGCATTTACGTGGCGGCCGAGAGTTAAAAAAGCGACTTGTTTTCGGGGGAAGGAGAATTTGCTATCAGAACAGTCTGAACATTCGTTGTAAAAGGAAAAGCATTACTTTTATGTTTTTGTGTTCCACGAGGGATGAATTCACGCTGGGGCGGTCATCCAGACCCTCAGATAAGGAGGGGGGCCGGTCTCCCAAAAAGAACTAAACGTTGCATCAGCCAAAATATAAAGAACTAAAAACGAGAAGTCAGCTTTGCAGTAGTCTTTGGACTTCTCGTTTTTAGTTCTTTATATTTTGGCTGATTAGATCTCTCTTCCAGAGATGCAACGTTTACAACTAGCAGGATCTTCGTCCACGGTTTTTGCCGTCAATTTAATCTTTTATATATTACTGTACACAGATGCTTCTGTCAAGTGTTTTCCAGCCATCATGTTGGTGCCCCTCTCCATACAGAGCTCTGTAAATTTGGCTAAAACATTTCTTCGAATAGCACATGAAGAATTGCACCGACCTGAAAAATTCCACTTCCTGCCAGATGGGGCTATTAAACTGTCGCTTGCGTTCAACTCAAACTATTTGTTTGGGACATTTTCACCGCTCCATGTTATAAATCTTCAGAGTTTGTTTGTCCTAATTCATTCATAATTACCTTCCCCTCAAAACCTCTTGTGACTTGTCGAATAACACCAAACTTTGCACACATCTCCTCAACGGCCTTCAGAGAGTCTGCTATGCAAAAGTAAAACGTAATAGATTTAGACGATTAATGTTTTGTTAGGAGAGGGGGTTTTACATTTGAAAGTTTTCTGAGTAACTGCCAGACAGTGATATTTTCGAAAGCAAGTTTCCCGTGCTTGATTAGAAAAAATTAACCCTTTTTCCTCAGCTTTCTTGAAATTGGAATTTTGAAAAAGATATATATGTTTGGGTTGAAAATCTGTAAATACAATACAATCATATCTTTTTAACTTAACCGTATAAAATTATCCCTTTCTCTTAGCGGAAAAACTGGTCAAAAAAACAAAAAGAAAAAACTTGCACTGACTGAAGAAATGTGGACGACGAAACAAATTCAATTCCCTCGTTGCTTTGATAAGAGACCCCGCCACAGAAAGGCACTATAAACCTACTCTGATCACGCCACTTTCGCAAGCTAACAAATACAGTCAAACTATGTTAATAAGGACACTGAGGGGGTCATAGAAAGTGTTTGTACTGATGGGTGTCCGTATTAAGCTGGTATAATTTAGAGAAAATACGGATCATTATATTTTTCTGGAAAACTGCCCACCTACCCCTCCCCGACGCCAACATTTTGCCCTAAGTGAGAAGTAAGCGTTAATGTTGGCTTAGGGGAGGGGTATGTGGACAGTTTCCCAGAAGCGTATTTCGAATCATAAAACGTTACTGGGAAACTGCCCACCTTCCCCTCCCTTAAGCCAACATTTTGCTCAGTGTTCGAATTAACAGGGTTTAACTGTGTGAGAAAAGAAAACATCTTCACCGTCTTGTAAATAGACGTTGTCCATTAACAGGGTGGTGGTCGGAAGTAGCATCATATCTGCCAAACTAGGAGTAAGCAACTCAGCAGACGGCTCTAGAAACAGATGTTGCACAGCATTAGAAGACGTTATCCTTTCCTCTGGTTTACATTTTATCATCCTAATAAAGAAAACAAATTAGTCATTTGTTACTTTTTCTGAATACCATAAGAAGCTTGCTGATGTTTTAAATGTAGCGCAATTCTTAAGCCCCGTGAAGAAAGACGCAACCTTGTTGGCCAACAAAACGCAACATTTCTTTTGTTCCATGATCGCCGAAGCGTAGCGGAAAAATGTTGGATCCGTTTGTACAGTTCTTCCTGAACATTGCTGGGGCCACGCACGCGCATTACACATGGCCTCCAAAGTCTTATGGGTCGTATCCTTCCCATAATGCACTGCAGGTCCCAACATTTTTGAGAGTTGTTGCATCCGTTTGCACATCACTGCCAACACGGACGCAAGAACTCCCAACAATGTTGGGGGTTAATGCGTTCGTTTGCTCGTAGCTTTGGAGACCTCCTTGAGACTTAGGGTGGAATTCCACTCCCGCGTAATTTTTACGCGAGTAAATAAAATAGAGGCAATGTATGAAAGGCCGCGCGTACACGTTTAAGTTAAACCTCGTTCAACTTTACTTTTACGCGCGGCCATTTGTACATTGTTTCCGACTTTATTGACGCGCGTAAAATTTTCGAAAAAATACGCGACAGTAAAATTCCACCATTACTCTTGGTTGGGGTAACCTGTCAATCACCGATGAGTCTCTGGACTTGCTGCTTAATTTTTATTCTGGGCTAGCTGTGTTCATTCGTATGTTTATTAGTGAAGCTGTATTGTGCGTTCGCTATGTGAACTTAGGGGAAAAAATGAGATCAACGATTTCCCCTTTCTGAACTGAGGGTATGGTCAACTAAAACTTGCTTGGGTAAAAGAGGCAGACCAAAAAAAACCTGGAGAGCCGCAATGAGAGATGATCTGAAGGCCCTAGACATCTCGCGGGATGATGCATTTATTTTTTAATAATGCTGACAAGTGACTGGATAGAGTGAAGAAGACTTGCTGTCCTTTCAGGAGGAGGTATGAAAACGTAAATGGAAATATAATCTGTTACTGCAAGTACAACTGTCATACAAATAATAGTAGTACCGTATTTATTCAATTAAGCGCCCAACCTCGAATTACCGCCCACCTCGAATAAGCGCCCATCCTAAAGGCAGAAAAACTTAATAAGCGCCCAGCCTCGAATAAGCGCCCACCCCACCTCCCTCCCACTCCCACTCAAACTCAAATAAGCGACCACCCCCACCCCACCCCCCAAAAATTGAATAAGTACTAATAAGAGACTTCCCCGAAGACGGAGTTTTCTTCAAAGTATTTTACAGGAACCTTGCCTTGTTACATCTTCGAGTTTTGTTATTACCATTTATTGTTTTGTTGCAAAATAAACATACTACACTTGCTGAAAATGCTGAAAATTTAATAAGCGCCCAGCCTCGCATAAGCGCCCACCTCGAATAAGCGCCCACTCTCAAAGTCCAAAAATTTAATAAGCGCCCAGGGCGGTTAATCGAATAAATACGGTAATTTACGGGTTTTATACAAACAGCAAAAAACAAACACTTTCATGCAAACAGTACACAATACGCACGTGCAAGAGGGAGGTTTCTTAGTTCATAAAAAAGTTAGAAAATAATATCTTTGTTTTAACTAGGAGTACCAGCAGGTGGACTTTTAAGAACTTCAGTTTGTCTTTATAGTATATTTTAATTATGATACTTACTCACTTCATGATTAAATCATGAAATAACTCATGTTGCTCAGACGTGATCTTCCTTCCATCATTAGGTATTTGAGTATTAATTTGTTTGAAATGAAGGCAAAGACTTTCCTACATCAGAGAAACAAAACAAAAGTGAGTCAATCAGGTCACAGTAAGCTTCTAACTTGCCCTCTGAGCAAATGTCTTATCATTTTAAGTTTACAACATGAAAGTGTATGCTAATCAAGCCGCTGCAAACAGAAAGCTGGAAAACTTTCTGTCTCTAAGGTATCAGTGCAGCACTCTTAACATAAACTCTTAAGCCAACTGGGAGCTCATCACATTAACAACTCTTGATATAACCCTTGAAACCATTCACTTCCACTCACGTACAGTAGCTCTAACTATTGAGTCTCTGATGGCGTGACAAATTAAATGAAAACGATTCAGTAGTTCTTGCACCTGGTACTATTTGTTTGGTATGAAGTGTTTTTTGAGGCTGTGCCCAAAATCTTTTGGTGTAATCATTCCTGTAGATAAAATACCTTTTCAGTACTGCAAATTTGTTTTTCCTTGTCTAAACAAAGAAAGAAAAAAAACTGCTGAAAGGGGAATGGTTTCAATGTACCTCTGCCTTTAAACAGTTGTCACAGACTGGGTTGTCTATTTCATATCTACATGCTGGGGTTCCTGTGTACATGTACCACAGCACAAAGGCAAAACTCCACATATCACTGGCACAGCAGCATCCCTAGCAAAAATGAAATGCAGTGCAATGGCACACGGCTACTGTTAGTGATAAACAACCATATAATTTAAAATTTTTGAAAACTATCAAATTGTAAAATCCTGTTTGACCCATAAGCTTGTTGTGTGCATGAGGATCCATGTCTCTCCTACCGCTTGTGACTTCATCAGTTTTAAGGGTCAAGGACAACTTTGTCAGCTAACTTGTGCAGGGGGGAGAGATCTTTCAAACCATGCCAGAATGAGCACAATTCAGTAAAGGAGGCCAACCTCTACCCACCTACCTTTCCTTTCATCTAATCCTAAGATCCTATTAAGCTTTCCCAAAAGCTTTTCCCACCAAAATGAAGCCTAAACTTCGCAAGCTAAAATTTTGCATCTGGATCAGAAGGCCACTAGGTTTTAAATGGCATTATAGACAGACAGTGACCAGAAAATGGCTTGAATAACTTCAAAGCACGTCTTTCAGCAAAATTCTTAGGGGCAAATAGGTTAATCACTCATAAGTGACGTCAAGCCATTCACTATAAAAGGGTTTAAATGGGTCTTCTGTTGTTCATATATGTTCCCCCTGATCAGACAGTGCCATATTCATATTATGATTTCCAACTGTTGTGAATAAATGTAAGCATATACTCACTGAATTGCTTCTGTCAGCAGTGCCTTCAATAATCATTCTGTTCCACATTCCAGCCTCAGGGCTCTGATAACCAGCACTCTGAAGTGGCTGGTAAGGCTAAAGATTGAAATTTGCGGCTTATTTTCTGATATAAACATTACCGGTACTACTGTATAACTTTTTTCAAAACAAAAAACTCATTACTGATGCCTCATGGATTCTGTATTGAGTGTTAATTACCTCTGAAAACTTTGAAGGTCTAACATGATGGCATGTATGGAGTCTTTCAAAAACTTGTTCAACTGGGAATATGACAAATCGCAAATTCCAGTTGAGTCCACAATGGTAGACAAAGAACCATTTCTTAGATTAGATGTACTTCCACTTAACATCATTCTCATATGTTGTTTTATTTATATTTTGTTTATTTTTTTAATTGCATTCAAGATCAAAAAACACATATTCAACTCTCTCTGAATGGACACCTCTTTAAGACAGACACCTTGCTAAAACGAACACCTATATTTGGTCCCTGCATTCCCTTACTCTGTTTAGTTGACTCCTGATGAACATTGGAGATTTGACATTGGTTATAATCCCCCTTAGATATAAGCCTGTCCTAAAAACCCAAACAAAGATCTACAAGCCAAGGGCTTATAAGCGACAGTTTACAGCATAATTTGAACTTATAATTAGTCATACTTTTAAAATAACAGCTATAACAATAATCTTTTTAGAAACAACTTTTATGAAGTATATTACTGGTAAAATGATGTAAACCCCTAAATTTGAAAAGATGATACTAAGTAATCTATCTTACTTGATTTTCCTTTACAAAGCTCAGAGCAAAGTCTACAAGTTGAAAAAGTCCTCTGTTTGCATTCCACATAACATTGGACATCTTGACATCACCATGAACAACCATATTTGCAGCTAAAAATCTCAGGGCTTCTAAAATATGCCTTGCACATTCCTTGACAATGTAAAGAGGAAGACCTTTGTTTGAGTTCTTCAGTAAGATGTGATGAAGGTTGCAATCAAGCCTGTCAAATACCAAGTGCATCACACCTTTGTAGGAGAAGTAATCTATCAACCATGCTGAAAAGTAAAAAAAAATGAAAAAAAGTACAATAACAATGGGTCTCAAATAGCCCATTTTACAGTTGCAGGTGAAAATGAGGCTGAAGTTGACCTTGTTTTGATACAACCCTTCCTGCTTTATTATGTAAATCATGTTGTTCTTATGCCGACTAGTATTTTTTGAGCATAATTTCCATCAGAAAAGAAAAGAGGTTTGTGTCAAAGCAAGGTCAACCCCAGCCTCACATTCCTCAAAGGCTAGGATACTAAGCCCATAACTGTAAAATGGTCTATTAAAGCATACATCACCAAAAATCCCAAAACTTCTTTGCAGCCTTCGCAAATGGAATCTCTCTTTCCTCCATGCATTTCTATCTTGTAGCCACGATGCCAAATGTAATCAACACCGATCAGCATTTTGCACTGACTTTTTAGATGCAGAAATTTAAATTCCTGAGACATGAAGGCAAGCATTTCTTCTCCCTCTCCTCCCAGACCCAGTGCTGTCAACTCTCCCAGATAATCCAGAGGACTCCCGATTTTGAACAGTTTCTCCCGGTCTCCAGATTAGAGTCTGAAGTCTCCCAGATAATTGCCGAAGTTTGCAATTTCTTGTAGATGCGACTTTCTGTCAATGAAATTTCAAATATTTTGCGTTGTTTGAGCTATTTAACATTTAACATCGAACATTTCCTCAGAAACCCCAGTATGCCATTGTAATGTAAGTAATATTATGATCGATGGGAAGTAAGCCAATCAGGTACAAATGTTACGATTCCAACTGAACAACCTCTTTTTCGCATGTTTTTTGCACAAATGATGTCATATTTCGTGCATTATGACGTCATCTATTATCCCTTCCCTTGACAGTCCTGCAGACCCCTCCGATGCCAACCCATCCCCAACCCCACCCTCAATCAGCTGAGAAAATTGAGAGAAAAGGGGAGCTAATGCAAATTTTGCAAAATACAAGACATTTTCACTATCTTCATTAGTAATCTCACCTATATAACGACACTTGCACTTGGTTAATTCTCCTCTACGACGCAAATACTCTAGAATTTCTATTTCGTTAACACCAGCAGCTTCAAAACGTTGTGCTTGTTTAAAAATTTTAACGGCTGCTTTAATATCCTGAGGTCTCCTGTGCATGGTACTAGAAACAAACGATCCAACAGCCTCAACAACCACACTACACGTTCCACGTCCCACACAACGTCCAAGTTTCCATGTGTATTTCGTAGACGACCGTAAAATCTGCCCTTCGAATTCGTTCGAACTCGAGGCTTTCGCCATAATCAGCAAATTAGATGAATTTGCTACATACCAAACTGTATTTTTTCCCACTTTGTTACAACGTGCACCTTTTGATAATAAAACATTTTTGTTGTTCAACTCTTGAGGGTTGGAGGGTTGAATTTTCCGCCATGTTTGTTTGAAACGTTACTATTCTTAGAAGGGAGGGGAGGGTTTACCATCTGGATTACATTGAAAGGACTTCCGACTCGAGGACTTATACTAAAAAGTGGTTTCTAGTCCCTTACACTTCATTCCTACGGCTACATCATATTAAAAAGCGTTAATACATTATTTCACTCATCTTTTTGTGATATAATCACTATCCAAGAATAAAACAAAAGTTGACCCCAGTGGGCCCCCCCTGAATAAATTTTACGCCCGCGAGTGTTCTCACGGCGGTTTTCTTACTGAGTACGCGCAAAAGACGTAAACACCATGTGAATCGTCTCCCCTGAAAGTTTCGTTGGAACTTTGTCGACCTCTAACCTTGTTCCGTCAATATCGGAGTGTTGATGCAAACAACCAAGTAATGGAAACCTTATTAGACGAAAAGGAAATGGAAGACCCGGATTACCAAGCCGCGAGCAAAGAACATAAGCGTGAGCAAGGAACACTTAGCACAAGACAACAAGACGCGAAAGAACAAGCCATACAGAGAATTGAACGGATTATTCGACAACAGTTCAGTTTTGAGATTCACTTGAAGGAGAGAGAAATCGATATTATCGATGAGAGGATAGGTCAAACAAAGGCAATGCTAGACAGACTGAGAGCTTGCGTTTTGGCGAAGTATTATGGCACCTCCGAACTCAGAGGAAATCGTACAAGTGCTAGCAAAGCTGAATTCTGTTCCAAGAGATCAGCTCGGAATCGCGTGAAGAAAACTGAATTTCAAGGAACTGAACCTCAAACGGTAAATAAAAGTATTAGCTATTTTACAACAGAAGTTAAGGATTCTTCAAATGTAAAAAAGCGTGCATTTAATGATACGCTTACGAGCAAATGTGCAGTTAGTCAAGAAGTCAATTCAAACAAACCAGCTGAAACGGCAGTCAAAGGTGACCCTATTGCTCCAAGCGAGAGCAGAATTTTATTCTCTACCGAAAATCAGGGAAAATTAATGGCCAGTCTTCATTATAACGTGAATTTCAATGCGGCAAAAACATCACAGGGGCTTGAATTTCCAAGTTTGTCGTCTACTAAACCAACCAGCGAGGGAAGCTCGCTAAGTGTCAACAAAAGCCCTTCAAATGTATCATCTCTGTCAGTCACTTGCACTGGCTCACGATTCTACTTGAAGAAACGTGTTATTATCGGTAACACATCAAAGTACATCCCCATTGACAACCGTGAAGACAACGACAAATCTACCCACAAGTGGATGGTGTATGTGCGAGGTGCCCCTGAGGACTCGCATATCGAACGATTTATAAAGAAGGTGTGGTTTTTTCTTCACCCGAGCTATCGCCCGAACGACATAGTTGAAGTGAACAAGCCGCCTTTTCATTTGACCAGAAGAGGTTGGGGGGAATTTCCGGTGCGAGTCCAGCTACACTTTGTTGATCCTAGAAACAAAAGAGTAGATATTATCCATGAATTGAAGCTGGATAGAACATACACTGGGCTTCAGACATTAGGCTCGGAAACTGTGGTGGACTTGGAGCTGGATCGCAGAACATTTGAAGACAACTTTATTGCTCTTAATCCAAGCTTAGAAGAAAGTTTTGCTACAGATCTGATTTCCGTTTCCACCAACAGTGATCAACGTCCTTACATTGACAACGCAAGCCTCAATAAAGAACAATCTAAAATGTTACCTTTGGTCAAGTTTTCGGCGAGTTTAGACAGTCCAAGGGAGCTCAAAAGATTCAAATTGGAGTCTCCACTCTCAGCGAGCCCGTCATCGGTTCCGTCCACACCAGTAAACAGTCAACCAGCCTCTCGTTGTACAAGCCCAGACCCCGAGTCAGAAAACGTTAAGGTGAACAAGATGTCGGAGGAAATGCATCAGCTTTTGCAGTTGGCAGTGAAAGAACACCCCTTAATTCAACCTGAGAGAAACGTAATAAAGTATCCTTATTGTTCGTCTTCAGTTGATCAGTTCCGCAGCTGGAACATCGCCAAGAGAAGAGCCTGCGAGTGGCAGAGAGCAGCGGCTGTTAGAAGATCTATTTGCCGATGTATACCTACTTGTAAGCTCAGCACGAAAGATATCTTGTTGTGGTGTCGTCGGCTTGGTTACACGCCATGTGATAAAGTGGGTGAGAATTGTACGTTCTGTAAATTTTGTGGGCATTGTATTGGTGATGCGGCATTAGATGAACCTCAAGAAGTGGCTACTCACAAATGCGAGGAACAAACTTTCAAAAGCTGTACGTCAGCAAGTCATCTTTTCTCAGAATTGGAAGGTAAAGAAAGTTGCCTTCCTAATGTACCACTAACCTACACTGAATCAGAGAACTTGGAAGTAGATGTGGTGGGTTTCTTTCCCGAAGAGGGAAAAATTAAATCGCCAGAAAAGAAGCCAAGAATGCTCTCACTCTGCCCCACTCTGGAACAAGAGTGGATACGTGAGGCGTGCAGCGATATCGGAGTCTCGCTCAAGCCTGTCGATATTGACGGCGTTTATACTCATGTAGTGGAAAGCCTCCTTTTAATGGCAACTAAAAGGTTTGCCGACGATATTATACGACGGTCTTGGGCTTATGCCACTGACAAGACTGCGTCATATGGTTGTAGGCTCGTCACACCTAGTCACGTGCATAACGCCGTCTGTTCTCTATCTAGCTGCGACTTTCTCCGCAATTCGTACCTCGGCGAAGAGGTACCTATGGACGAGAAGTAGGTACCGCACGTATATTGTAGTTAGCACCGGCCAAAACTTTAGTTTGGCCAGTTTAACAGAGGGAGACTGCTGTGTTGTCTTCAATCTTAAAACGAGCAAACATTAAACTACTTTTACGAGGCAATCTCTCGGTTTCTCTGTCGCGCCAATTTTGCAATTTCAGCACACACCAACTGGTCATAGAATTTCCTTGATATGACTAAGGTTGTGATGTATAGGTTGATTGGATAAACGCTGTTTTTAGCTAGTCGAGACGTTTTCTGGTCACCATCTGGCCACAAATGAGATGCAAAACTGTCCAAAACATTGCCAAATTACAGCGCACTTCGTTCGGGCATGCTCAAAAGGCAAAATTCTTCTCCTGCCTGATTTCCAGTTGTCTTCGGCGTGTTCATATGTGACCGGTTGGGTGGACGATCTTACGCTATCGCGTTCGGTTCCAAGCCTCCTACCCTCCTCGCATAGCACAACTTTCGCTTGAGTGCGAGGCTTTTCCCAGACTTTTGTTCTTTTGCTTCTCCTTTTAATTTCGGTGGAAAGTGTTTTCGTGAAAATCCCGAAAATCGGGAAATCAATTTTGTCGGGATCACAGGTTTTAGCCTGCGAACTCAAACGTATTTCCAAACGTAGTTCCGGTCTGTGCTCACATGGCTTTAAAGCTAGAATTTAAAGATGGTGTTTGACAAATGTCTCAGCGACTGAAGTAATTCTGGAGGAGAAACCTTCATAGAATCGCGGTCGGTCCTCAGCTGTCTTTTTAAGTGAGATCTCTAGGTTTCAAAAACATAAACTAGACTTATCTCAGTATCAAAAACAGGTAAATGAAAAAAATTGAGCCAGAACGAAGATTGTTTCTGCTAAGGTTTCAAGAGCTTTTCTCCTGTCCATGTCTCATGTTGGTCAGCGTTACTCCTACGACAAGTTCATGGCCTCACGAAGCCAAATTACGCGAAGAAATTGCCGCAGAAGGGAAAAAAACTGAGCAAAACTCCGCACTTGAAATTTTACTCAGTTCTTTTTCCATGTGTGCCGCGCCCTTGCTGCGCTTGCGTCGTGCTTGATAAAGATGCTACTGCAGCTATTTCACCGCCCGTGTCTAAACTAAAGGAATATTACTCATTCCCGTCTACCATAAAATGCTTTTCCCTTATCTTTGCGTCGTAAAAGACTAGAAATAACGCCTGTAACCACATCTCTACCCCAGGACCCACCCTGAGTACCCCTTTAAAAAATGCCGTTCTCATTGACCACTTACCTTTGACGCCTATATCAGATTTGGTTCAGTCAGTTTCTCGTTTCTTCTGCACACAGTGAGAAATTCATCTCTCAAGGCTAAATGAAACTTGTCGGATATTCAGCAACTCATTTGTATCGTCAGCTGGATATTTTTGTCATAGTCTTGTGAGGTGAAATTCCAGTGAAAACTTCGCCGTGTCCAAGAGGGAATAGGGACTTTTAGCACCGACGGTTTTCAAGACGGCTACGGGAACCGGAAATGAAGTCAGACTCTTTTTCGCGCGCGCGAGTGTCACCCTTGGTTTCTTGCCGCCGTAGCGGCCTTCCCTAGTACGGCAAACCGAGTAGTTTGACGTACTGGCGACTACGGGAGTTTTAGGTGAGTATTTTTTAACCTTTTACTTGACTTTTATTGTTTTCATTTGAAAAACAACTTCTTATTCCTTTTCTTCATAAATTTAGACCAGTTTTCTTTAGAATTGGTTTGATATTTTTGCTTTATTTACGCTTTTTTCACAGGTGTGGATGACACACGTCGGTCGAAAAAGCATCTCAAGTGAGCTTATTTTTGTACATGATTTTGCTTGTCCTTTCCGTTTTCATTTTGATATATAACGCTAATACTGTTTATCTAAATTATTTCTTAACGTTTGGACGTGCGTTTTTCTTTCAAGTTTTTATCTGTTGTTATGTTTCAGTCACCGAATATATACCTTTTTTATAACTAGACAAAACATGCCTTTTTTGCCTATGGCTGCTTTAATTTTGATATATAATGGTGTTCAGCTTCAGGTCGGGCATCAAAATAAAAGGCGAGAAGCATTTAAACGTGCTCATATAAGTTGCTAGACGTGATAACGGGCTGTATATTCTTTGCATGTCGTCGAGATCAAAAAGTTTGTACTGCTCGTAAGGAAAATCTAAGTTTGTTGACCTATTTACATCATGCAGGAGTAGAAACTCCTCTTCTGTAATTAACCTTTCATCCAATGCATAGAGCAACTGTTCTCGAACCTTCTTTAGGGACATTTTTCCCTAAACATCTAGTTTTGTGTCCGAGTCTCTCCGACTATTTCGTTCACGCCGTACTCAGGGATTGTTTTGGTTGCTAAACTATATTTATTTTCGCGGGCTTTTGCGCGGACGGCGCCTTGTATCCCCAGTCCCCGCGCGATCTAGTTCGCCGTAGCCGTCCTGAAAACCGTCGGTGCTAAAAGTCCCTAATAGCTTAGCTGAGGCCTTGTAAGTCATCTAATTTTACTCCGTTCGTGGAAGAAGGTTGAAATAAGAGGGGAGGGGGAATTCCCGCGTGCGAGAACGCGTAGGGCGAGCGACCCTCTCGCGCGCTCGAATTCCCCCTCCTCCCCTTCCCCTTCCCCGTCGAGCAACTGCCAAGCCGTGTTGCCTCTTGTGTTCCGCAGGCTACAAGCTTCTTTCCCCGTCAATTCTCTCCAATTACTAGCATTTTGCTGCCCTGGGAAAAACACCGAATATCTTTTAAGTCTGATTGTAACCCTGCGACGAGAATAGGTTACATACGCAAGCTCAGCCGCTATAGTAATATATGCTCATAAATTAGTCATTACGGTGAAACTATAGGGGAAGAGGGTACCACCCTCGACTTAAAAGCGTTATACCTAGGCGCTGTTATTTTTTTCATTTCTTTTTGTATTTCCTTTTTTTTTTTGCCTTTTCTGCGCTATACAAGGAAAAAGTTGCTTGTCAGTTTTACATATCTTTTCCGCCATTATAACAGACGAGACAACTTACAATACACACTCCTTTTTTCTGTCGAAAAATTATAAACCGCAGGTGCAGAAAAATTGGTTTATAAGGGGAAAACTCTTTGATCTCTCTAGTATCTTGGAAGCGTCATATAGACTTTTCGCCGTTAAGTGATCTGTAAGCCAGATTTGGGCTGCCGCAAGAATCATAACGTCTCTTCTTTTATTTAGAACTGGCCAGTGCAGTGAAGACACCACAAATCGGATATCTCCTATATTGTAATCACTCTGGGGGTAGTTAAAGTTTAAATGAAAAAATACTTAACTCTAACGGTGGAGTCGTTTAATGAATTTGGCGGTGCGACTGACCACCGCCAGCGATAACAAATTCTGCAAATTGCTTTATTGTTCGCATTAAATAACCCGTAAGGAAAAATTAGGTCACAGCCAAAAAAATTTTACTTTGGTCTCTTAGTTGCGTGCTTTATCAATCAAATAAGCGGTTAAAGGAGATCGTATCTTTGCCCTCAGCTCCGGTCTGTAAAGCCCTTGTTATCAGGACAAATCTGGGGTTTATATGTTACATTACTCGCGCTTTGCTTAAAGATCACTTAGTGACCAGATTTGCCGATAACAACGTACAAGGCCATCGCAACTTCCATGTTTTGCGACGTTTTGAAACAAAGCCGTTATCATCCTTTTATTCCATAAAATGACAAGTAAACGCCGTAATTCAAAACCAAACGCCGGCTGTATTTCTCGCTTTGATATAGCTATCTTACTTGGCTGTTTCGCTGCTTTTAATTTTTTTTCTGAAGATATTAGTGACAAATCTGGCGGATTTTAGAAAATATAAGCTCTGCGTGATACGATTTTTTTGTCAATGTAGGAAAAAATGTTGTTTTGCACAAAGTAAATTAGAATGAACTGAAGCGCATGGACATAACAGGTAACTCAGTAAACGAAAAATAATAAAGAGAAGTTTTTGGACTGCCTGTAGTAAAAAGAAATATGAAAAGCAAGAATTAAAAAAACTCCAACACGTTTTTGAATATAACTCTGATTACGACATAATCTCCTCTTTTTGGAGGAAGTACAGTGATCTCAAACAAACTCCCTGCAAGGAATTTAAAACCCATAAAGATTAAAATCGGAAACCTTTTTTTCTAAGAGCAAATACCTGCTAAATAAAGTTAAGTAGGAAATTGAACTTTGATGAAAAGGCTAAAGTTTTTCTTTATTCACTTGTTATTATGTTCTTCAGGTGAATGCCCCTTTCCATTTTTTTGTTTGACCTGCAAGTTTAACATTTTGACATAATATCATATTTTTACTTCCCCTTGGAAATTACCGTGCAGTTTAGCGACTGAATTTCTGTCGAGGATGATGCTTTTAGACCGCTCAATGTCAAATACAACACAGCAATTTCGTGTGGTGGGATTTCTGTTTATTTCCTATAAAACGGTACTTGAGTAAACCTAAAGTCCACCCATATATTTTAAACGATCTAACCTGTCAATCAAATTGACAGGTTAAATATGAGCATAGTAAGGCACTTTACAGAGTTCACAAAGCTTGCTTGCAAATCTTTTACAAAATATTTACACTATATACAACTGAAAAGTGCATAAGTACTTTGTGATTACCATTTTCGCTGATTTGTTTGCAGTCTTTGATCAGCCTATCAGTCGAACATAGTAAAAATTAACTATTCGTTATAGAGACCACGCGGCTGTAGATTAACGGACCAATTTTTGAAATGTTCTATTTTAGTTTAAATTTGTAGTATCAAATATAATATGTATTAAATGCTCGTTTTTACAGCTCTCTTTTTGCCTTTATATGAAACTTTTTCTACTAGATTCTAGAATCTTTTTCTGGACTATACACTATTGGTTAATAAAGATGATCCGGATCAACTGCGACTAATTTGCGTTCCGAAGGAAAACTATGAAACGGTGATTCAATGGACGCTTTTTATCATACGTATTTATTTCTTATGTTGTAATAGTTATTATTTTTTTATAAGTAAGAAGTAGCTATTGCGAGATGCTTTCTAAATCAGGAGAGTCTGGTGAAAGTTCACTGAGAGCTGTTTCATCGTGGAGGCTTTT
The DNA here is from genome assembly GCA_964035705.1 of Porites rus. NCBI lineage: Eukaryota > Metazoa > Cnidaria > Anthozoa > Scleractinia > Poritidae > Porites > Porites rus. The sequence continues at coordinate 37,509,445 of OZ037994.1, forward strand.
CGACTGCTGGGCGGCTGCCTTCGCTGCCTCGTGCAATGGCCGATGTCTCGCCGACTTCTGATGAGCTCGTAGTCCTGCTAATTGCGAGTAGGCGAAGTGACACACTTTGCACTTGTAAGGCTTTTCTCCCGTGTGGAGCCTGGTGTGGTTCCGAAGCGTTGATGACTGAGAAAACGACTTCTTGCAGTACTTGCACTGGAACGGTTTTTCAAGCGTGTGTATGCGCATGTGTGAACGCAAATTACTACGAGAGTTGAAGCCTCGTCTGCAAAGCGTACATTTAAGTCTGCCAGGTACAACGTTGCTTTTAACTCGTTCGGGGTTAAACTTGTACATTTGGTCTTCTGCTATAAACAGAATAAAAACACAGAAGATTAGTCAACTTGTAGTTTTTTTCAATAACAAACAACGAGGCATTTCGCTAGAATTAATATTCCCACAAAATCGCCTGCAATTCATAGCCCGGTTGGACACTATTTCCTGTTTTCAAACGTACAATAGGGCGCAGGAAATGTGGAAAGTGGTCCCAGTAGTTCAGTTCCAAGATAAATATTTCACGCTGAGCTGGAAATTATACAAAGCGTTTTACGAACAGTGTGAAATCAAAATTGAAATAACTTAATCCTCTTCATATAGAAAATCAAGACATTATTTCTTTAAAAAATAGAATACCGATTTGATGACAAAAAAGAAGACGAACAAGTATGCGACATTCAACTTAGTATTGTTAATACGTTCTTCGTACAATTAAGCGAAAAAAAAATACTTTATCATGCCGCTGAGAAGATATATCTATTACATTTTTTGCAACTGTTAAATTGCTATTCTCATTGCGAAGTTTTTGTGAAGCATTGTTAATGTTCTGGTAGTTCTGGCCATAAATATTTTGAAGTCTATTTTTCGAATTATCTCCCACCTTCCTATTCAACGTGAATAAGGATTTATCAGTAATTAAACCGAAATGATGAAATATTAAATACATTGTGTTTAATCAGTATCAGTGAGGCAGCAAAAAGAATTTATTTAAAAAATTGAAGACCAAAAAAATCGCAACTATCCTTATGCAATTTTCCGCTTTGTTAAACAAGCTAGAAAGTTCGGTCTCACGCAAAACGGCGACCATTCACTAAAAATTGTGCAGGCTTGCACAGCAAACGATCCCTGTGTGCACACTGAATTATTTTCGCATGTTATTCTTATTTAAGTGCAATAAGGTTTCAATTATGTGCGCTGCAATCTGAGTAATGTAGACCTGTTTCATTTGAAGTAAAAATTTTGATTGAGTTGAAAAGAATTCTGATGGCACGCGCTTTTGTTAGCGATGTAATGATGGAGTAAAGCATAGTACAGAAGCGAAAATTAAAAGAAACTGAATTTCTTTCAACTTCCAGTGAGTTATTTAACCGCATTGTGGAATATTATTTGTTTATTGATTTTGCATTTAAACCAGGTAAATTCAAAAAAGTTCATTTCACTTCTTTTCGACCAAAAAAAATCGCACATTGCCGCTGTTTTTGTTTGACCTGCTTCCCTATTGTAGCTAACCGTGGCAGATTTGAGCATCAGTTAATATACCTCGCCTTGATTATGACATTGTTGTCGCCCCGAAGTAAAACGTTTTCCAGTTGATAAGGTCGGGCGTGGCTTTTTTTTTTTTGACTTGGAACCGAAAGAAGTGTTTTAGCAAGCAAACTTACATTTATCTCATAACCTGGGGCGCGATTGAATGGTTTTCGATTAACGCAAAAGCTTCGCCGAGAAAAAAGAAATGACATTGTTGATTCATGTTATGTGATACGTGCATTTATCGCAAACACTTCTTTACAATTAAGCGCGAAGAAGAAAGAAAAAGAAAAAAAGAAAAAAGCTGTCTTTCGAAACCAGGTGACGAACTCAATAAAACCAATTTAGAACTCCTAATTAACTGTGGCTCAGACCCACCGCATTTATTCCGAGATTCAAGAAATACTGATGTAATTAAAAGGCATATACACAGCAGAAAATAATTAAAAGACACACTTTCGAGTGAGAGCCGCTAAATCTTGAGTTAAATGAAATAAGTAAAAGTTGCCAAGGCATTGTTTATTGGTGGTAGAAAAAAATCTCGAAACCTAATGAATTAAAACCAAATTAAACAGAGAAGTGCGTCAAGCATGATTAAAAGAGCCCCGATTTACCAGATCTTGACCCATTTTGGTGTGATTTGTTACAATAAATTGAGGTAAGGAAAACGAAGAACATTTGGAGCAAGAAAACCTCGACAGGGCTTAAGGCTAAAAATACTGGCTTCACAATGGGTATTCCGCCATCACGTTCATTTTTTCGAGTAGCAAGCCATTCAAGCAAGATAGAATTTCAACAAAACTAGTATGATGTTATCTTAATACAAAGGAACTGATTTACAGATATAGCAGAAATCACCTGTTTTCTTTCATTAGCGCCAAAAACAAGAAAAGAAAGAGAAAGCCTAGTCTTGAGTGAAGCATAATTAACAATGCGTGTCAGTGTCCACAATCGCTTTTTCTCTTTTAGCTTCTCCAGTTTAATTTGCTTACAAGTTAAAATCTTTATTACGGTTTGCAAGAAGGGTACGTTAGTGAGAAAATCTGGGTTTTTACCCATAAAAAAGTGGCGTCGAGCAGGCGAAAGGTCGTTTTTAATACTATATAGAGACTCCTCCTTTCTGTTTGCTAAGGCTCTTTTTATTAAACCACTTCGTTTAAATAAACTTCCCTTTAATTGAACACTTTTAAACATGCCGAATTGGAATCGTTTACAAATCATTATAGTTAATCCATTATTAATTTCATACCCTAGCGTACTAATTGATTTTTCTTGAAAGCCTACTAAATTAATCGAAATACAGCTGTCTTAACCCTGTACTCTCTTCTCTGTCCTGGAGCACTAGTAACACAATCTATTTTCTATTTCTTTAAAATAAACGTCATGAGTAAATTTACTTTGGCTATCAGGAGAAATAACAATCTTAGAGCAAACGACTCTGGTTCATGCTTTAGCTATATCTCGCCCATTTTCGCAGTCGTCTTTTTTATTGGTTTTATGCTTTTTTTTCTTTTAAAGGTTATTTCCAAATTAAGAATTTATGAAAACATCCCAAGTGAATTCGATCTAAGTTTACAACGGAGACGTTTTGAGTTTTTCTACCGGAAACATTATGTATTAATCATTATTACTTACAAGCTGCAAGGGCTCGAGTGGGTGTAAGAAACAAGGAAAGAAACCAAAACTGAAATTGTAATTTGCGAATTGCCATTAGGCGTACATCAGAAGGCATCAGCGAGTTGATGTTAGCTCGAGGCTTAACTAACTAATAATTACCGCATTTATCTCAGTGAATCGTTTGTTTTTGTGGCTACAAAACCAGCGAAAGTAATTTACAGGAAGACAGCAAAAATTTGCGCACAGAACAAGTGCTAAAAACGCATTTGAAAACGTTGAAAGAAAAAAAAAACGCTGTATACTACAACAATTTTAACCGACTTAAACAACTCTGAGTATTGTTCTTCAGTCCACGGCTTCACGGTTTTTCGTCCTTAATTTAACGCCTCCAAAGAGCTTACACCCCACAGATGAAATCATAATTAAGAAAACACTAGGCGTCTACGTACTTGTTTCGTAATTTGAAATTTGTAAAATGACAGATTGTCTTTGAGGCAAGGTTTACTACCTCACACGAAATAATCTAGAGCGAAGGGCCGCCGTCACCATATTTTTAATGTTTATCGGATTCATTAACTCCCGGTCCATGCTTTTGGAAATGCAAATTCGACAAAAACGTACCCTCTTTTCTAATTATTACGAACGCAGTTAAATTCGGTTTGTTTTACCAGTCGAGTTTTCTAGTTAGTAAAATGAAAGGTCTTCTTGATACACGCGATTTAAAGAATTAAAGAAAGGTCTGGCATGTTTTTTTCTCTAGCTGACACAATATTATTTGATTATTTGGTAATATAGCCATATAACACTCAGAAGAAACATTTCAATAAAAGCGCTGTACTAATGGATGTAATAAAGCTGCGGCTAAAATATTACCGTGCAGAAATGAATTCAGTTCCGGCGAAGAAAAATAAAACAAATTTGATGGCACAGCAAGGCTTTTCGCTGCTCGCATAACTGCATAAGTACTGACTGGCAAACCATGTTATTAAATTTCGCAAATACTCAAAGTATACCTGGGCAGTTGACATAAGCGAATGTAAGATCTACATTTCAGTATTAGCTAGGAAAGGTTTTATAATCATCGTATTTCGCGCGTCACAAGCAAAAGAGTCATTTGAAACAAACAGACTGAAATAAAAAGGGTTTGCTTTTGCAGTTCCTGTGGACTGAGTTAAGTTGGCTTGTAAATTTAACAAATTCAGCAGCACGAACAACCTGAATATTAACCCATTTTGGCGTGCAATGTTTAAGATCGAGTTGATTTGTAGCATCGATAGTTTGTGACTTGTAACAGTAATGTACGCGTGGTTACCGAAACTCTATTCGAGATCATTGCAATGTAAGACTTTTTATCCTCCGAGAAACATGTATATTGTGCAAAACTGTAGCAAGCATTCTGTGAAAAACGTGCGTAACTTCACTTTTTAGGTTTACAGAGTAGGACATTGCCAAATATCATAATTGTTAAAAGTATTCAGAGAATCTAATTTGAAACGCGTAGCGCTAGGATAGTTTTTTAACAACAAAATTTTCAAAACGCGCATTTTTTTATACTGACCAGGTTGGCCTGATACAGTGATGTTTTCCCTCGTCGATATCTTTCAGAAATACCCCCTAATAAGATTTAGATTGCGAATTCGATTTAGTTGAACGGGGAATCTCTAACATACGATATAAGGGTTTCATATTATAACACTACATTGTACTGCCATTTATCTTTTAATATACTTCTTACTTGTAGTTGGGACTTATGTATTATTGTTCTTTTAACTTTCTATAATTTAGTGGATGCAAACATGCAAGTTTAAATATGAGCTTTTTTTTTTAGGTATTCTTTCTACTGCTCAATAATATTTCTACATTCTTAACCTTCGCTGCCCTGGGAAGCTTAGAACCTTAATTTTCAGTGTTACATGATCATGCAATACAAACCTGGAAGTTCATCGTCCTCGGGTCCTCTTCGCTTTCTTCGGACAAAGTCGTTTACAGGCGCTATACCAGGTATGCCAAGGAACTGAACATACGTGCCGCCATACCAAACCAACAGCTCTTGATCAGGTGGGATATCTTTGACAGCGCGGTAGTAAATGTTTCCTCCGTACTGAAACACGTCTAAGTTCTGTTCCTGTTCGTTCCTTGCGCAGTTAACAAAGCCCATCCAATTGCGCGGGTTTTCGTCTTTGGCATCGAGAAAATGGCTCACTGAACCGTCTTCGTTAAGAACCTAAAAAGTGCGCGCAAGTAAATTATTCAATCGATTACGGCGGTGCAGCATCAAAATACCACCATTCAACTCGCATTTTGCGTGGTAAATATTCAGACTCAGCCGGCGAACTCATTTATCTGCTGTGAGGTTTCGTAAATCAAACGACTTGCTTGCATGACGCAGAAAATAGAAATGTTACAGTTACATTCAAGACGTCGTGCCTGGGTACCCATCTTCGATAATGTCTACGCCAAAAGAATTCAATGTGTTGTGAATCGATCAAAGAGGTCCTCAAATATCATGTGTACAACTCAAACATAGTCGGAATCATGGGCACTTTACTTTTGTGGATATTTATCAGCTTATATGTTAACTTCGTTTCTCTTAAGCACTCCCTCTTTAGTTTTTTCGTTGGTGCTTTGCACCGGAATTATCAGTTTTTCGAAACTACTAGCTTTTATTCCCCGTTACACATTAGAGACGAGAGTTTTTTACGGTGTTTGGATTTTCTCCGGTTGAAGACAAGTTTAGCTAAACCATATTTTCACAGTATAGTAACCAAGAGTTATCTGGTTAGAGGCAAAGGAAATCACGCACGTAAATAGTAACAAAAAATCTACGGCTGAGAAGTAAACCAAAATCAAATTAATTCTTCTACATTATTCTTCGACAGTTAAGACATGTTAATCTTAATTCATCAGGAAACCATATCAAGCTTTGCATATCAAGCTTATATTAGCATTTTACTTGCTGAAAATCATTTATTTTGAATTTCTTCAAAGACTGGTGAATAAGAAGACTTAACTTAAGAAAAAGAAATCTAATAAAGCGGATTCAGTCCTTAACTGATTATGATTCCGATTCCATGCAGACTTAGGCTGTATTTCTTACGACGCTTTCTGATTTTTTACGCGATAAGGTTTAGCCAGCATCTTGCATAACGTAATTTCAAAACAAGATAAGACTCGAGAATCATGATGTTATTTGTGGAAGTTACCTACCTCCCACATGAGGCTGTTATCAACGTCGGAGCTGAGTTCTTCAATTTTAACAATCCTCCCCGTGTATGGCCCCATCTGTGTGCCCTCTTTGATCCAACACGTACTGAATACTCCGAGTTGAACTCCCGGGATTGAGGATGGCGCTATAGTGACCTGCTCCGGAAGGGAGACAAATGCCATGAAAAAGGAGTCATTTTCGAGGCAAAACTGTTTATTTTTGGTGCTGTCGTTGCTTAGAACCGGGACCAAGGCCGTTGATCCAACGCGCTTGATACTGTTCATGTACCCAGCGTCTGGTTCTAAAAAGAACAGGAAAAACACAAAACCAGAAAGTACTCAATTAGTACTAATATACAACATTTTCATCACCTAAAAACTGAACAATCCACCTCTACCTTTGAGCAAAAATTGATTTTTATAGTCGAGATAACTGAATTGTATTCTTGCATACAGTTTTTATATGCATTAAGTGAGTAAAATACGGCTTGTGATGAACGTTTTTAAGTCAGCGGATGTTGAAAACAGGAACGGAAAAAGGAGTAAAGATTTTACATATTGAAAAAACTTGTTAAAATTCGGAATAAACGCATAGCAAAAATAAGAAACTCTCGTTTTTGCAACGGTCGTAAAACGGAACGCTATTCTGTAATGTAGTTTTCAATTGCAATAAACAGAAGTCGTGTACAATCAATTATTCATAACGTTTTATTTCATTTCGCCGCTAGAAAGAAATCCGAACTAGAAGATTGTTAAATTAGTTAAGATAGTACAGAAACGGGAAAAAGAAAGAGAAAGCGTGATGCGCGGTTTAAAAAAAGAAAGATAAAATAGTTTTCTTTTATCCTTCACTAGCAATGAATTTAGATTTTTAGTGAGGTTATTTATGCGAAGCCACCTGCTTCGAGGATTTTCTAATAATAATCTTTATGATCTTGAATTAAAGTAAACCCAAGGAACGTGCTAAATACACTGTGATAAGCAGGTAGAAAGGGATGGTTTACGCGACGCATTAATCTCTAACGAATTGTTATGCTTTGGGCTCTTATCAGAGACAAACAATCGCCTTTGATGGAGAACACAGTGTGAAACACAAACCAAAGAAGTAAATTTGGAGATGATTGCGGAAGTTAAGATATGCAGAGGAAGGATATGGTTCGCGATTTTTCATTACTGAACACTTCTCTCATAATAGGTTTTTATTTGGGTATTGGTAAAATTTCATAAACAATGCGAAAGTAAAGAAGGTTGAACAATACGGCACACGTATTTGAATTAAGTGAGCACGGAAGCTTGTTTTATAAAAACAAGCAGCTTCATCGACTTTCTTTCAATGGCTGGTTTTGTTTTGTTTGGTTTTACTTTCTCCAAGTAGATGCAATGTTGCGATAGAGGCGAGGTCTTCTTTGACTCGCAGTCACGTGGTTGGGGGCAGAGCCTGGCAAGTTGTCGTAGGAAGCGCGTTTGTCTAACTACATTCATTGCTTTGAGTTTGACTGTTTTCTGGTCATTGTTACTACATCATGTTACTGTGCTTTGATATGCTAATCTTTGTTTAATGCCAGCTAGCAGACATTAATTACACGATAAAAAATGTCCAAACATGCTAATTTCTCTCGAAAATCAAATTCGAAATTACACAAGATCAAACATATTTCTTTTTCCTCTCTATTTCCTTTGATGTGCAATGTCACCTCAGCACTCGAGAATTTCAATGTAGGTCACCTTTTTCGATAACTTAGGAATCACTTGCCGAGCAAAAAGAAAACACGGGAATTATCTCACCCTGTTGCGATTTGCAATCGCAAAAACATCCAGCGATAAGGCATGTACTTTGCTCAAAGAGCTTAAAAGTCCAAGAAACACTGCCAGTTTACAAAACCCGGTAGAATTAAGTGTTTTTAGTTAAATTTCCGAGTTGACATGCATATTCATTCGGAGTAGGTCCACCTGCCCAAAGCAAATTGGGTATTTAAACCTTATTATCGTTCCGAAATTACAATTGAAATAAGGAAGCATTTTCGCCTTCATGTTTGAAAAGTTGTTTGCTGGTAGATCACACACTAATGACCATTCCACCAGACAGCCGGAAACAGTACAAAACGATCGTAAGACATTGAGTAAAACATGATGCCAACAAGTGTAAGCAAGCGCGCAATATCCTTAACACTACTGTGCACGTCTTCCTTCACAGATGTTGAAATTGAGTATAAGTTACTTGACACAACACGAAAACAAATCAAAGTATTCACTTTTTTTTAATTTCGAATCAGCCCGGAGCGACGTTTTCTAAGGCTGCGTAAAAATATATGAAAGCGAGGATAATCTCACGCGATTTTGCAAATTTACACACTGTGTTCGTTTTCTTTCTCCTCGCCTGCCTTAGTATATTTTTAAGTTATCAAAGCTGTACGGCGAAAGGTATAAGGTTAGCATCTACACTCTGAATAAAAAAAGGAAAAAGGTGCGTGTTTAATAAAACCAGAGTTCTCATTAAAATAAACTAGAGACTATAAACTTCCCTAAGTCGTTAAAAATTAATGGCATTCCTTAGTTAAATTCCAAAAGAATATGTAACGCGAAATTTACGAGCCCTTGACAGTGTGTTTCGCTACGCGTGGAAACAGGGGAAATGAGAAAGCAATATTAAATGCCCGTAACTAAACACTAGTTTAAAGAGAAGTAATTACACAATTTCTCATTGCTCAAAACTCTAGAGGTTCCGAAGCACGCAACGGGGTCTTTCATCGAGCTGTATTTTCTATTTCATTCAGGTTCTACGATGTAATAATTTATACTCTTAATGTAATGAAGATAGAAACGTAAGATTTTTTTTTACCTTCATCGGAATTGTAGTCCACTTTCTCCAAAACACCGGGTTTAAAAGTGAGTTCCTTTTGGCCTCCAAATACGTTACACCATTTGCCGTATAAAACACTTCTCAAGACCTCCTGACTTATATTCAGGGGTCCGCTTGGGTTTTCCAAGAGTGGTGGTGTTATCCAAACAGACATCTCGGCAAGGATCCTTACACGGCCGCTGGCTCAGTTGTAGTGATCACCGGTCTTTACGTATTCACTTACTTTTGGTTTATGAGATTTTAATAAAACGTCAGCTCTTTATATTCCGAGCTATGTTTGCCGTTGACAATGATCAAGATGTGAACAATGGCTAAGCAAAACTAAATAAGTCTTTGTAATAAATCAAATATTTTTCATCATGCCCTTCACACCTCATTGAGCTCTGAGCTACTCGCTTATAATGAGCTGCCGAGGCCATGAGCACCTGCCTTAAATACCAACTGCGCATGTGCATTGGCTGGCCACTTACGGAGACTTGAGCAATTGGTCAACAGGGTTTCGCCAAAGGAGGAAAAAAAACAAACTGCCTCACATTTCCTACATGGCTTTAATGGATTTTTGTAAGAATTTCCGTTAGTGAGTACGGAGCACGAGAAAACACAAACAAGGTATATTAGTACTTAAACGATCGCCGCGACAGGGAGATTTGTTGCAAAGTGCGGAATTAGCAGAGATTAAATCTAAACTTTTTTTTTTCACTTCTACCCGATATCCGGATGGTCAAATCTAGAGATGGAAGGAGAATGAAATTTACTTCGAATAATAAATCAAGGTCACAGGTGTATTTTTTGCATTTGTATCAAATTTGGCCCAAAAAGTAGTTACGTTTCGCTTTATAAGATTCCAGGTTCCCCCGAAGACATAATTTCTCAAAACTTGATTTCTCCTTAATGCCTTGTTTTAAACACCCGAGCCTCTGTTCTGATAAATTAATGCGAAGGAATTGTAAAACGGTTGTGCTGTAAAAATCAAATGTCTTATGCGTGTCATTTTAATGCATGTTATCAAAGTTCCTCGATTTAGTTGGTGCCGCGACCTGAAGGCATATTTTGCTAATTTTACTCCTTTAGATAAAGATCCTTCGAATTAACATTGGAGAAATGGAAACATGTAAACACGCTTGGTCCCAATTACGAATTAATGAACACAAAGAAGTTCGCGCCCAAATCAATCATCAGTGATTAGATAGGTTTATTTAATTAGTGGTATTCTAACATTTTCCAATAGAAACGACTCTTATTAAGACCACCAACTCTTTATTAAGAGAGCATGCAGTAAATGGTAATAAGAAAACAAATATGTGTTATTTTTCAGGTTTCGAATTTGGTTTTGCATTAGGTTGTTATCTAGTTAACCGTTGATGCATGTGTGTACACTGGAAGAGACGTCACCGTGGTCTTTCGAGTACTCATCGGTCTCTTAGAATGACCTTGATTTTTCTAAAAATGTACTTTCATTTCACGTCTTGTCTACTTAGTAGGAAACGAGCAAATCTAGGATCAAATCTAGGTTTTTTTGTTAGGCGGGGCATACTTTTGGCACCTGCTGATAGTCGCGTGTCAGACGCGTGTCGAGAACAAAGGTGCTTAAACATATTTGCTCGAATTCGCAACGTTTCTTTTATAATTAGAAGACCGAGTTTTAATCTGGAAATCATCGGTTAGATTGCTCCACACTGAGATGAAGCCAAGAAAAACAAACTGAAAGAGGAACACCATGCGCGTACAATTAATATGCAAACCGTTCAGTTAGTTTCTGCAACCAGGGTGTGGACAGTTCCCTTTTTATTTTTCGAACGCGGAAATTACTTCTTCTTTTTCACTTTGTTTAGAAAATCTCAAAGATGATTCTCGAATTTTTTGAAAGGATATGGTAAATTGAATTAAAGAAAACATTTTATCATTGTACTTGGTTTTAAAAGTGGATAAAATGGTGCGGAAATATTTCGACACTTAAATAGAGGTGAAGGAAATTAAATTTGCATCAGAATAGAAGGGAGATCATTACCTCGGAAAACTCATTATTTCTCGAGCAATCAGAGCGCTTACCGGGCTAATGGACTTCTAAACCGAAAAATAAGGTACATTTTACTCTTTACAATAACTACTCTTTTATTTAAACTATCTCTTAAATGGTATAACTTTCGTCTCTTCATTATTGAAGGTAAATATGTGAGTCTCATTAATAATAAATTAAAGTAAATGAGACAGATTATAACTAAAGGGGCGAAAAACAGCCAGAGTTTATTCCGAAGATCAATAAATGGTGGCCAGTTTTTGAGGTTTTGTTTCCAGGCTAGTTCAATGTTTACTCAAGCAAAATAAAAGCGCTTGCCCTTGAAACTGCATCAATTGACTGCAGTGTTAATTTTAATTCCCCTTTAAAAAGGGTCATTGTGTTGTGTTGTATAGAAACTTGGATCAAGGAAATTACTCACTCCGCAGTTCTTACGAAGAATAATAGCATTTTTAGTGGAAGAGCAACACGTAACCACAAACATGAGTTATTTTCTTTCCGTTCTTATACCTCGAAACACCGAGAGCGGGGTATTTCATTTTTAATTTTTACCTTAATACCATAATCACCGGAAAACACCCAATTTACTGTTAATCCCCCAGAAAGCAAATTAAAAATTTTCGAGGTAAACTAAGGAAGAAGAAAATTACACAAGTGAACACTGTAAGCCGAGCTAATATGTAATTTGCCGAGCTTTACTACTAGGTGAAAGTTTGATGAGCGAGATGTTAGGCGTCGCTGAAACAAGGAGGCCCAGGTCTCAAATACAGCGGCTCTAGCTCGCATTCACTGAGGCCCTCTACAAAAAAGGCGAGATAAGTTTATTAAGTGTTTTCAAGCAGACACACGCCTGTAAGGCCAGCATCACTTTGTTTCAGAATACACGTGCTGTAAAAAATGAGTTTAATAGCAAACAAATCGCCTTCAAACAATGTATGATCAATTATTAAAGTATTAAATTGCCTTCAAAGAGCTTAGCCCACGTTAGGCCACTTTCCTCCATGTAGGCCACTGGTTTCGGTGGACGTAGAGTTCCAATCAACCAGGTGTCTACTATAGAAACTTAAGCTAAGGGTTTAGGCTGAGCCATGGAAGCTGAACGTGTTCTGGTTTATTTGCTATCTTAGAGGGTACAGGCAAGAGCATAACCCCGGAGATGAGGTAGGTTTTTGTTAACAGTCTGTTCATTTGGGTGTTTTCGCTTGGTTCCTTAGGTGGACAACTCGTAAAAAGCCTACACCACATAATGTACGAGTACAATGTAAAAGGTAGCGATCAACAAACAGATTAAAGTTGTTTTATCTTTCTTATTTAGCCGTTAAAACGATCCGACCGGACTGTTTCTTTGCAAAATAAGTGGCATATAAGAGGCTCAGTGGGCGACCTCGACCAGGAATGTAAATGACAAAGATATTTCTCATTAGCACTAACTCCAGCGGTTCTCGTTTCCTATCTATACGGTCATCAGTAATTTTTATTTTTCCTTTGTTTTGGTTTGTGGTAATCAGTGATTGCTTATTAAAGTTATTGGTGCAAAGTAAATTTAAATATTCTCTTAACTGCTGAGGGTCACTTTGCGGTGCCCTCAGGGATCCAAGTAATCTATGCGAAAGGAAGCTTCCAAAATAAGCGAAATTAAAACTAAGATATTAGTCGTCGAGGAGCGGTAAACTTTCCCAACACTATTACCTTTTTAGTAGCCGTTGACGCACAAAGTGATTGCTGTTTATCATGGTGCTTTGTGAGGAAAGACATTATGTAATGACTGGCTGAAAACTGTTTTTTTGTAGGAAAGCTAAGAAGTTTTCACACCCAACTCATGGGGAGAAACTTGATCAAAAATATTCCTCGTAAAGTAAACACTATTTTCAACAACACATGATCAACTTTCATTTTCTTAAATAGAGTTTTGCCGAGCTAAAATGTTCGTCGAGTACATAAGTGTTTTTTTCTACGCAAACTTCTCAAGATGTTAAAAAAAGCAACTGTATCTAAAGAACGGCTACGTGGTACTTTCAGATGATAATATCATCTTCGACTAGATAGTAAATTTATGTACATCGGAAGTATTTTATGGATTATAAAGAAACGTTTTAAATCTTAAATCAAAACGTACTTAGCACGCGAGACTGCATGCACGTAAGGAAACCCGCTAGACAGATGTCTCGATGCTCAGTTTTGTAACGGAACAAAAAGGGCACAAGACCGTCTTCCTAATCGTAAAATAAATCAACGTTTTCAAGCTCGAAGCAGTAAGATAGAAAAACTATATCATCTACTTTCTTACGCCACTCAATTTCATCAACAACACAAATTTTGGCAAGAGGAAATATTCGTCAAAATAAACTATTCCAGTATATCCGTTCCTTTCATCACTCAAGCGTTTTATATAGGCGCTCTGCTATTTTCCGTTATTTATTTGATAGTCGGCAACCATTCAATAAAACGCTGAAACCAGTTTTCTTCGTTTTAATGTGATGCGGGGATCGGGTGTGGTTTATTACCGAAAAGTATTTTCATATATTTTATTTTTTTTCGGCGTCGCATCGTTTGAATCTGCCGTTAAATGCAACGTAACTAAATTTACCAGCCCGATAACAATGATTTTCTATATTTCAACTCGTATCACTAGTCGCTTGAGCGGATCGTTTTTGTTAAAAATTTAGGAGTCCCCACAGAGCCCACAAACTTGAATTGTTTATCTTGGGCAACGTTATTTTAATTTTTAATCCTCACTTAGCGATAACAAGAGTAAATCGGTGGAGAGTTTATTATAGTAAAAAAAAGTTATGTTTGAACAGTACATACTACATTTTATTTCGTACACTGATTTAAAGTTTAAAGCGTATTCATAGATTCTCGGAAAGTGCTTTCGTTTTTCTTGTTAAGGTTAAAAGTCCCCGGCAAAAGAAATTTCTTCATATGTGCTAAAATTAAGGTGACAGTTTAAGATCTTATATCGGTGTAAAATTCAATCTAAAAAATTTTGCTTCTAATTTAACTCCAGTGATAAAGTTTTAAAATTAATATTGAACGCAATTTTGCAGAGGAGGGAGTAAATTCTTAATCGTTATTTGAATGTTCTTCATCCTCATGAAGTCGTAAAACAGTTTGAGAGACAGTACCCGTTCATAAAAAATACAATGGTAAACTGTCTTTATATCGATAATCGTCTACTTGCCTCTGTAAGAAAGAGAATAAAGGACGCTTATCTTTTAATAAACAGCGTCTTTTCCGTTTATCTATACAATTTTCAAATCAGACCCAACATCAAATATCGGGGCAAGTGTACACAGTGATTTCTTGAGGATCATATTAGTTTTTCAGCGTTTTTCCATTCAGTTTCCCAGCAGGCGAGAGATAAGAGGTGACACTACTATTTTTTCGCATATAAAATATGGTCAATATTTATATTTTCTAGCTGCTACGCCATCGTACTAAATTCAAACAAACCTAAGCGTTGTGTTTGTGCGATCAGTCTTATTGTTTCGATAGTTCAACAGCGAAGTTTCTCAATGATGGACCTAGTGCCACTGTCAAGAAGCTACCAAGTGATCTTTTTTCAGTCTAGTTAGCACGAACAGCAAGTAGTTTACTCAATGAACACACAAATCTAGATATTTGAAAGCATTGTTGATAAATGCCCAAAATGCCAATCCTCCTGGGACAATATTAATTTAGGTTTTCTTTTTAGAAAATGCATACAGTTTAAACGAAAAATGGTAACTGATTCCAGGTATATCGACTTGAAAAAAGCTCTTCTAATGGCCATCGCACAAGTAGTGTGAACTGTATTAAGGACCTCAAATCAGTGTAATTTCAGGAAAGGTCAGGCAAATAAAAGTACTTCCCATACAAACCTTTGAACTTAAGGAACAAAACAGGTTCATCCACACAAAAAACTAGACGTAGTACCGACCTGAGAAATTTTACTGTGATGGCCAAAATCGTGATTTGATTTTGGAGGCATCGAGGTGTTACATTCTTAGTGGAGTACCGGCCACTCGGCCAGTTCAATAATAATATGGACATCGGGAACCACGAACGAATTTACAAATTTTAACGCTTAAAAAAAGAAAGTTTTAAGAGGACCATCGGTGGCCAGTTACCGTCTAAGCGTCTTTAAACTTCTGTCGATAATTTACCGTTTTCGTTCCATGTTTTTCTTCTTTTTCCTATTCTGGTCGGCAAATTTTTTAGTGCCAGCCTTCCAACCAAGAAAGAAGTCGGAATTAAATTCTAATTTTAATCCAAAAAATGAAAATAAAAAAACAACCGTGATTGACCGGGGTTGATTTAATCGATTCTTCTGTTTTATGTTTCTCTGAGGTTGAGTACAAAAATCACGATTCGAGTCTTGATTGAACGTCTCAATATTTACTATTTTCTCTTTACCTTTTTTGAAGTAAAACTGAGGAGAATATCATCCTGATATTTATGACTCCCTAGAAGAAAACAATACTTCAGGCGGAATCAAACTAACTCCGGTAAATCATCAAGATATTCTGATGTGAAAGAGAATGGCTACGACGTTGTATCTGGTGAAATAGCCGGAAATCATTGTTGGAAGTATCAGGGTTTCAAGTCAAAGTCTTGGTAATACTGTGACATCTTTTCTGGTCTGATATTGTAGAAATTGGATATTCTTCAAACAGAAAACGAAGTTAAATCATTTAACTTTGAAAGAGACCGCTATGTTAACGAGTGTATTAGCGTTAACGACACGTGCAGCGCAGAAACGTAACAATCACGAAGACAATTGACTAACAGAACAGCATTTGCGTTTGGTATTATTCATTTAATTTGTAATTTCGGTTCTGATGATGTGTACAAATATCGGCGATGAGAAGGTTGTTAAGAAGTTGTGCATGAGGTTGAAAGAAGGAGAGGTTTGCTTCAAAGCTAAAACGAATTGAAGAATTTCCACTACATATACTGAGGGCTTCAGTCGAGCGATTGTGTGTACATATGTAGACCTTCAAGTTGCATGTCTGAAAGCGGAACCAATAAGTGTTTTCTTTATCAGTAATCTTTTTTTCCTCCGTTTTAAACACACAGAGAACTTAATCAGAATTTTATGTTTTCATCACTTTTGCACAAAAGGCATTTCAGTTCGAATTTGGAATTAATTCGTGGAAAAATCTCAGTTGATTTCATCACCGGCGAAAGAAAAGACACCCAACACTAATAGCAGCTTTACAATTGCGAAAAGCATATGTAATCGTTTGGGCAAGAGACACTTTATACTATACTTTCATATTCTTAGAAGCCTTGACAGAAACGTTTCTAGAGGTTAAATCCACATTCTGACCTACTTTCAGTTTACCCAAAATACTCTAGTATGATTGTATTTTGCTGCGTTTATCTTAAATAAAACTTGTTGTTTTTTCCTCCCTACTATAATAACGCAAAAAAGAAGATTAAGCCTAAAGAAAAATATATTGCTCATAAATGAAGAGCAGGACCAATCGCCGACCGACCGTACGCGTAAAATCATTGAACCAATCAGTCTGATTTCAGTGTAACAATTTCAACCTAAAACTTATGCGATCGCCAATGGGACACATGAGTATTGTTGTTTAGAACTTCTTTCTGAAAAAAGGAATTAGAAGTTATTTCAAACTGGATCAAAAACGATGTTCTAACTTTTCAATAAAATGCTGTTTTATTTGCCTGGTAGAAACTCATAGGCAAAAGAGTTCAAGCTTTTTTCTAAGCTGCTGCAAATCAAACAAATGGTGATCGTCAGAACTTTGCTGTTTAAAAACGTTCAGGTTCAATGTCTCGTGAGTTCATTAACTTTGAATAAACAACCAATTGTCGTAATCGATCTTGATCATAACAAAGTACTGATTGTTTCCATGATCACGAACATTTTGATTAATAGCGAACTCTTGACCATAACAAATGGGAATTTATGCACCTGAGTTCTTAATTTTGATTAAGAACCCAGACCTTAGTTTTATAAGAAAAAAACTGAATTGAAAACGATTCCATAGATTTATCAATAAAATAGCCTAGCCTCTAAATGATTTTAATCAATTTAATTAACTTGTTCATTCCTAATAAACCAGTCAACAAGCGTTGTAAGTTATGGTTTAGCAGAGGCAAATTGAGAATACTCTGCATCTCGAAAAGAACCCTCCGCTCTGTTGGACTTTTTAAGTACTCACAAACATACCTCTTTCGAGGTTGGTCTTTTGTTCTTGCTTTTCCTCGACAACTGCTGAAACTTTTCTAAGGAACATGAATTGCGGTTTATTTCTCTCTCTGCATGGAATGTCTGTCTTAAACTATACTCAGTAAAAAGATCGTTTGCTCCCCACGGGCGTCCTAACTGTAACATAGGCCTAATGGGAAAGCTAAATTTACTTATTAGAAACTAAACAATACAGAAAGAACTTGCGCACTGTTAACTTACACAGGAGCCAGTACTAAATGAGTCTTGACATTGCTCTCTAAACTGACTTGACAAGCTGGGTTGATCTAGAAACCTGTTATATTACCCATAAGAAATCAAGCAAAAAAAAGAATAAGGAGGAAATTCGTCAGATAATAAGCATTTAACGAAGAAATGCAGTCCTAAACAAACAGGGGATTATTTGATTTATTATTTTGTTACTGTCTCGTGATTTTGCCATGAAGTTTATATTGACTTAAATTTTGCGCGCTTGTTTTCAGAAAAGTTAGAGCTGAAGTTATTTCTTCATGGACAGCGATCGGGAAATGCAAGACCAAATCTGTTTTTTTTTTGTTTTTTTTTACCTTTTTTTGTGTGTAAACCATGTTAATTACCTCCAGCCATACTGAACTGACCATCCTTAATAGAGTGCAGTTTACTGTTGCCTCTTCAGGTTTCCTTTACGTTAAAAATTGCAAAATACCGATTCATCATCTCAGAGAGCTTATTTAACAAAGATCGATGGATTAGGCATGTTAGGCTAACTAAGGCTTATTTCTGACAACGAATTTTTTTAACACTTATTGGCCAAAAGTTGCTTATTTAATAAATGCCGACCTATTCATAGCCTGTTCCAGGCGTTCAGATAGTGGGGAGCGGTGCGAAGAAAAAAGGAGCGCGAAAAAATAAAACCGAGGGAGGACTTTTCATCGCCATCTTTACTTCGCACCGCTCTCCACTATCTGAACGCTTGGAACAGGCTAACCTATTCATTGAGGTGCAGTTGCTCACAGTGATCGCTGTGTTAATGCAATTTGTGTAAGAAGTGTGCTTATGACCATAAGTAAACAAATCAAAAGCGAACAAATTTAAACAAAAGCGGGCGTTTTGAAGTTGTTCATGTCAAGGCCGGGTCATATTTCCTTGCAACTTCAATAACTTTCTGTTGAAACCAGTGAACTATTGCCGGTGCATCATTTAAAACGTCGACAACGAAATGCCCAGTTTCACGGAAACATTCGACTATCAGCAGAGCGTGTCTCTCTTTGAAATACATACTAGACGTTTTTTTATTCTCCATGGGGTATAGTGGGGAAACAAGAAAAAGGGAAACTGACTATTATGAAAGCTATAGATAAAGATGCATTCAGTTTTAGTTTACAAAGTGATAGCCTAATGGATCACCGCATTGTTTTCTCCAAAGAGAAAAAAGACACAAAGCCAAAAAATTCAGAAATCGCCAGTTGCCAAGTTAACGCTTTTCATGCTTAAAATCAGGCTTGTCTGCAGGTGGAAAAAACGCAAGATGTGACCATTAAAGAAAAAGCTAAATATTTATCGGAAAATTAGTTTATGTGTGAATAAACGTTGCACTCATTAGGTTCTTCAGTGACATGGATGAGCACAAATATATCATGAATAATCTGCTAGATTAATTTTAACTGATCAATATAATCGATGACAAATTACTGGCTGTTAAAAAAAAAAGATTATTTGACTGAAAACCCTTAGTTATGTGTTTTAAAGTTAATTGAAATTCTCTTCTCGAACAGTTAAGTACACGACCTACGATGAACGTCCATTTTCGGTAAACATTTGGTAACAAGAATCGCGTTATATTTTTTTGCAAATGCTAATTAACCATTCACTTATAACTGGTAGCCTATGTAGAGCTATTCAAACTGATAAGCTATCAATATGTAAATTGAACAGATAGCGTGGTCAGAGCAAACTAGATCAAACGCTATAATTAAGGTTATCAATTGAAGTTAGCCACACATACATTCAGATTGCTCCTGAGGCCAACATTCTGGTTGCAAACTGCTAATGACTCTCCTTTTACCCAATTACACTGTTGTGCTATAATTTGTTTTGCGTAGGAAAAACCAGCACTTTCGTTGTACTGTGCTTCGCCCACTGCTATCAGTGCGTGTCTTTCTCCGAATGGAAGACACAATGCCCACCACGGGTGGCTTATGATGACAAAGCAAAAAGAGGGAAATTGACTATTACGAAAACAATAGCAAAAATCAAATGACGTATTTACCGTTAGATAACAACCGTAACGGGATGGTAACAAAATTGATCTCCGTTTTGAATGAACAATTTCTAACCCTAAGAATCGAATCTGAATGAACCAGTTCTAAATCGGTTAAGGCCTGGGCAATAAAAAAAACAAGAACAACAACAAGAAAGAAATTAATGCCAACCAGCTCTCTATAACTGCACTTTATACACAGCGTTGCGTCAGTCGTTAACACGCGACGATTCTTATTTAATTGCATTTCTTTCTTTGTTAAAAAATTGTGGGCTGGCTCATTCTCCTCGCGACCGGAAATTCAAGGGTACAGTTTTGATAGGCAATTAGAGAAGCATTTTTATTTACATTGCAACTGGTTAAAGCTTATTAGGTTAAAAAAGAGTTAGTGCTTTAGCCACCAGACCGGTTTTCCTCTCATTTGGCACTGCTGTCACCACACTGGAGGACTATCCCGCCTTCCAACCTACCGTGATGATCCTCTAATTTGTTGTCGAGTAGTTCGTCCTTAAGGACATCAAAGCACTGCGGGTTGCCAATTAAGGAAGAGTTGGAAACAGATCTCGGCAGATGTAGTTTATATCTATTAAACACAACAACAAAAAAAATAGTTAACGTCGAACTGATCTTATCATGTCATGCGATTCCGACAAGCATGCAACTGTGTTCGAGCAGGGAGGACCAAGTTTTGTCCGTTATAATTAGTTGTGCTCAGTGATAGGAAACCAAAAGGCCTTCGTCGAGTGTTGTAGTTAACCCTTATACCTTCATCACTATTGTTGTTTTTCACTTTTTTGATATGCGCCGGTAATTGCAATTTATGGGCCTATTAAGGCATGGTATAGACATATTTAATCTGATGTTAGTCCCTGTTCATAGATATGTTTTTCCATTATTTTTTATGAACCTTTTTCTTCACGAAGTTAAAAAATGGGGATCTTTGCCAAAACTGGACTACTTACTCGATATAAAGCGGTAAAGAGCTTTATTCCTTACTTAACAAAAATCTCGACTAGGATTTATATATTGTATTCAGCCCTATAGTGGAACATGAACTAAAAGTTTTGTAGTCCAATTTTTTACGTCTCGTTGTCCACACTCAATATCTCAAATAAACAAAACCACGCAAGCAACAATTTAGATTTTCAACTTTTGGTTTGCCTTGTAAACAATGACTAAACAATGAAACATTTTCGTGCAATGTTGGATGTTTTCTCGCCTTTCTAAACTTTTCATTATGATTTAAATGGTAACAGGTTTCGCATGTTTGATCTAGTCAGATCAAACATTACTAGCTATTACTATGCAACATTTTGCTCTACAAACAAATATTTGATCGTTTAGCGACGTCTACCAGGCAAGCTAAGGATTTCCACAAGTTGCTCGGCAACTTTTTGTCAACTTCTCGTATTTCGAGCAACTTTTTTCGTTTCGATCAACTTTTTGCATTCTGAGCAATTTCTTTAGTTATCTTCTAATTCTGAGATATCGGAGCGGCTCTTAGTTCTTAAATTGGCTTTTCCAATTTTTCACAATGTTTTAGTAGACAATTTATGAATTTCCTGTAAACAAGGAGCCAAATCCCCCACCCTGGAGCAGATTATAGGCGCAAGATAAAAGTAGCCGGGCTGCTAGGTCAGCGGTTTTAAGAGAACATTCAAATGGTGGGCAAAGATTCACACTCTACTGACTTGAGTGTCTCGGGTGAAGAAGGTGGTTTAACATTTATTGGCTCATTACATTTTTTGGTTCTAGTTGAGGACAAAGTTATTTAGCAACGCTGGTTACACCGCAAAATAGCACAAAAATGCTTAGAAATCTTACTTTTGATGTACAATTTGCATGTTTTAGCATCAGACCAAAAAAAGTTTTGCTTTTTTCGAGCACCTTATGAGTAACTTTCGTTAAAAAAGCAACTTTTGATAGTTTTTTGAGCAACTTTTTAAGAAATTACGGGAAACTTTTCCCTGGCGGGAAAAAGCAACCAATCGGAAACCAAGTACAGACAAACGTTGTTTGACTCCACGTCATGCATGATAAACACGATGTCGAACTAAAATGCTTGGTAGCTTAGCCGAAGGTAATTCTAATCTTCAGTTTGTAACGGGGTTATAGTGTCCACTGCTGATACAGTAAGAAAAGCAAAACTATATAGAGAAATGGAAATAAAATTCTTTACACACTAAAAGAGCCCTACTGTGTGGGTTTCCCTAATATGGCTTTTGCTTTTAACTAAGTAGGAGAAGTGTGACGTCACGTTACCATGTTGTTGCCGGGTTGTTGAGATCCGGAAATTTTGCTACCATGGCGAAGTGACGCAACTAGTCATTTTGTGATTATCAATAGTATTATTATGAGTGCTTTTAATAAACAGCTAGAATGGCTTGAATGAGGATACGAGATATCTAAAAGGCATAAAATCTGGCCTTTATTTCCAGAGAGAAAATGGTGTCTTGTTTGGGTGCAGGGATTACTGAAGGAAGGGGTCATTTTCTCTCCCTCCCCTAAAGAAACAAATAAACAAGTGGCCCAAGATGCTAAGAAATGCTTTGCAGGTTCCTGTAACTCCTTTATTTTGTCTAGTATGTTATAGACCATCGAAACATATATCACAACCTTTGCTCAAAATGCCCAACTGGAATTACAATGCGTCTAAGAACACATCATCAGCCGATATAACTCGTTTCAAGAAACCGTAGTTCTGTGGAGTAGTCTTGAGATTCAATGGAGAACCTTCATGAAAAATGACTCCATTCCGCATCGCTGCAAATGCTACATAGCCTTGCTGGTTTGAAAACGCAGAAGTCTAAGACTAAGTGCAGTTTTGAAAAGATAATAAATTTAGATGCTGGAAGATTCCTATTCCAGCAAAGATACTTTTTATATGAATTGCACAGTATTACAGTGGAACCTCGATATAACGAACCTCTATATAACGAATTCCTCGGAAAACAAACTATTCTTTGAAATAGTAAAATATATGGCAGTATGAAAAAGAACCTCGATATAAGTCAACGAACCTTGTTATAACAAACATATTTTGCCAGTTCCTTGGCCCTTCGTTATATCGAGGTTCCACTGTATTTAATTTTGTTTGTTTAGTTTTCAAAAAGTGGGGGAGCCCTGGTTAAGAACTCGAGTTTAGAAATTCAGTTCTTATCATGTTTCAGACGATCTTACTCCTTGTATAATATGAACTAATATGATTGAGATGGGTGCATTTTCTCCTACCTCTCTGCCAAATATTACCTTTCAATCTTTTCTTCAACAACAACAACAGTCGGTATTCAAGACATTTTAAGAAAGAATCTTCATGGAAACGCACAGTTGAACCTCTCCTCAAAGGCCAACTTAGGACAGACGAAGTGACCGTTGTTGAGAGGGTTAAACAACAGTCAATGTACGGACTGTTCGCCGTTGTGGAGAGGTGGCCGTTAGTGGAAGTTCAACTAACTAGGGAGCTTAAGCAGCGACGTTTTTGAGCGACGCACGTCAACCGGAAATGGACGTTTTGCACTCTTGAGCCCTGATTTTGAACAATTTTTTGGGCAAATCGTCTCTATAAGAATGAAGACACTTGGCAATATAAATATGGTAGCGTCAAGGCTTATTAAAAGAGGAAAAGGCTCACTTCCGGTTGACGTGCGTTTCCGCCGGCCAGCAGGCAAGGGCTCGATGTTTTGGCGGGAAAAACCGACAGCGAGCAAAGCGAAGCGATTAATCTCGTACCCAGAGCTCTTGTTGACGAAAGCCGAAGGCGATGTCATCATCATCATCAATCTTTATTTATACACGAAATCGTATCATTTTACATGGTCTTCCTAGGAATCGTGTTTAAAACTAGACTAAAATACTAAGACTAAAAGACTAAGGAACTATTGACTATAATGTTAAAAATACCAAAACTTACATTATGGATAATAAGAGTTACAATGGGTCATGGTGTATTAGAAAAATCTTTCCCATGAATTGAAGTTTTAAAAACATTTAAACTAGGCAGTTTTCTAATCTCTGAGGGAATCTTGTTCCACAGAACAGATCCTCTGTAGTGTAGGCTCCTTTTTGCAGACTCAGTTTTGGGTCTGGGGACATAATAATTTAACTCAGAATTTCTAAGATTGTGTGAATGTACATTTGAAGTGTTGGTAAAGATCCGCCTCAGATACGATGGGGAAAGATTATTATGGATTTTATACATTGTCACAGCCAACTGTTTAAGTCTTGCATATTCTAGACTTTCCCAGCCAAGCTCATCCAACAAAACACTTGAGCAAACGTCATAGTTAGAAAAGGTGAGAATTCTAGCAGCCCTATTCTGCAGCTTTTGAAGTTTGTCTGCTAGTCCCTTATCGATATTACCCCAAACGGCACCACAGTAATTAAAATATGGCATTACCAGTGCATTGTACATGTTCACTCTAGTATCAAATGGTATAAAATGACTTACACGCCTTAAGATAGCAATACCAGCGGATATTTTATTTGAAATGGTATGAATGTGTGGGCGCCAGTTCAAAGATTCATCAATTTGAACTCCAAGGGATTTATGTTTAATTACTCTTTCTAAGGGTGTATTATTGACTTTGACTGTGAAGTCACTGTTTATTTGGGATAACTTAAATTGGCTCCCTATAAGCATGTATTTAGTCTTCTTAACATTTAAAGTTAATTTGTTTGCTGACAGCCATGACTGGATTAAATTCATATCATAATTCATTTTATGTTCAAGGACACATGGGTCTTCTGCAGATGTGGTAAGGGTAGTATCATCTGCATACATTCTGAGTTTTGAAAACAAATTACATGAAGGGAGATCATTAATATAAATAGTGAATAAGAGAGGGCCTAAAATAGACCCCTGTGGAATACCACATGTTATATTACAGAAATCAGATTGAACTCCATCAATGAACGTTTGTTGCTTTCGGTCAGATAGATAGGACTGGAACCAGTTAAGGGATTGAGAACTGACCCCATAGAGTTTAAGCTTTCCCAGAAGGATAGCATGATCCATGGTATCAAAAGCTTTTTTCAAGTCCAGGAATATCACACCATTTAAGAGACTGTCGTCAATATTCCATAGCCATTCATTCGTAGCCTCAAGTAAAGCTGTTTCAGTGGAAAACATAGGTCTGAAGCCAGATTGTGATTCAGTTAACAAGTTATTATTATTTAAATATTCATATAGTTGATTAAAAACAACTCTTTCAATTAATTTACGTACTACAGGCAGAACTGAGATAGGTCTGTGGTTGTTAGGATCAGTCCTGAGGTCTTCTTTAAATATTGGCGAAACTCTAGCTCGTTTCCAAGCATTTGGAAATATTCCAGTGGTATTTTACAGTGATATGGATACCCCCGCGTTTCGGGCATCCCCATATCCAAAACCCTGGTGATATAGGCATCCCCTTCTCATATTACGTTAGCGATTTGGGTTATGGTTAGGGTTGGGGTTACATGGGATGCCCATATCACCAGGATTTTGGATATGGGGATGCCCGTATCACAGTGACAGCGAGCTCTCTAGGAATATTTTCTCCAGTTTGCTAGAGAGGCGGATGTGAACATAAGAGAGTTTGTTTATGAGAGGAAATTCAAGAAACTCAAGGATAATTTTTTTAAAAGTGGTGCATTTCAGCGTGTACAATGACGAAGACATATTGCGGGCGGGAAAACTTTCAAATGGTCAGTAGAGAAATGTGGGGTGTCCAGGGAAAAGTACAAAACCATAACGATGAAAAAAGTGTTTAGTGACATGTTACACAAGCTGCTTCGTCAATATATCAAGAATTCTAGGATTGGTGGTTATAATACTATTATTGATTCCTAATGTTTTATTACCTTTAACTACTATTTAATTAATGAAGTAATACTTTTATCTAAAACAACTGTTTTAGAGTATCTATATTCTATATTTTCATATTCCTGTTTGGGTCACCTACTCGGTTAGTTCCACGAACTATTTAGGTGTCCCAAACTCTGCACAATGAAAATTTCCTTTCCTTCACAATCTCTCGATTTTATATGTTAAAACACTTATTCGTATTAAATATTATTCTGTGTGAGTTTAAATAAAAATTAACTTGACTTGACTTGTCAGACAAAAACAAAAGAATAGACCTTTTCACGGGTTGTTTTTTCAGCTTTTGACATGGACAAGTTAGGGAAAATCCGTCAACGCCACCGAAAAGAGGGCCTTAAGATTAGTAACATTGCTTAGTATGAAAGTGATTTGTTGAAAACTAACGATAAAAGGGTTTTATAATAGGCACAGACAATACAAATGACCAAATACATCCCAAGTTATTATGTGCAGGAGATAAAAACGAGACAAACCCTCTTGAGGGCGAATGTAAAGGCTCAATCTGTTTTACCTCCGTAGCTAAATAACCCTAAACAAGAGTGGAAACCGAATTTTTATTCATCTCTGAAATATTGTTTATAGCTGCTCGTAATAACAAATTGTGCACTGTTTGCTCAAAGCTGTACTACAGCTACTCGCAAACACAACATTGTTTCTTCAGCTTCCAGACTTTTCAAAACTGGACACGGACAGTTCCTTAAAGAAAGAGAAACGGTATATCCTCTTTCTGGGGGACACATCTACTCCCACTTCATCCTTAAGGAAAGTGGACCATACTGTCATAAAAGGTCACTATGATGCCTCGACATAGAAAAACTAAATTTGACACTTTCAATAAGTTGGAGAAGTTTCTCTAAACCAGTAGGAAAAAAGAGCTCCAGTGGGCGGGGCGGTACTTCTTTGATACAGTTATCCAGTAAGAGTATTTTACATTTCTTGCATAAGGCGTTGCCTTACAGAATCTGCTATCTCTTCTTGAATTTCAGGCTTAAGCAAATCCTTGACCTAGTAAGAAAAGAGAAGGGTTGTTGTTGAAACCAAAAGAGGATATAACAGTGCGACTACTATAAGCGGGGCTTGCGTCAAACAAATACGTCTCCTGGGTGTTATAGGTAAAGTTTCGAACAGAAAAACATTGTCTTGTGAAACGTTTCCTTTTCTTGAAAAACGTTTGCTACCAATATTAAAATTTTGTGCTTCGAGTAACTTATTGTTTTCTTACGAACTGCAGATTCTTACAATGTATTGGGTTATTTTCCCGTAATCTGATTGGTCAACTTTGTCTATGTGGCCCCTGGTTACAGTGGTCGCACTGTGAGCCTCTTCTTTCGTTTCCATTATTTTTTCCCTTTTGGTGATCATCTTCTTTATTCTCCTGACCCTTGTAACTGATTAAGTGGTGATAATAAAAGGAGAAATAAATTTCTGATCAGTGTTAGGGTCACCCTGCAAGCAGAGCCTCCTTGTGTCTCCTTGTCGATCGAGGGGAAGACAAAGAGGCTCTCAACTGATGCCAACTCTCTGAGGTCACAGCAGCCCTAACGTATGTACTGGTCAATCTTCTTGAGCGCTTTCCATTCAACCCAAAATTCCGGAAATTTCGGTTGGTACATCAAACGGAACGGACCATTTCGGTTTGGTTCGACCGGAATATTCGGGACCAGCTTTGAAGGTTGTCCACTTTGACCGGTCTGGTCATTTCGGTCGGTCGGTCGGACCGAAATGTCATTTTCCATTTGACAAAGTTGTTGTCCCCAGTACCGCTGTTTTGTATCTTGCTTACAAGAACAATAACCAAACGCGCGGTGGCTTGGGTCGGGTCTGTGCAACTGGAATGGGCACGAGGAATTTCCGAAATTTCAAACCGGAATTTTTGTTGAATGGAAAGCGCCCTTCTTTTCTCTTGTCAAACTTGTTTTTCGAGTGCAAGCATCCTATTATCGATAAATCAATAGTCATAACTTAGCCTGCTGTACCAAGCGCACGTCTGTTAGGTTCGAAACTGTACCCTACCAACATGCTCAACAAAGATCGCACTCGATTCACGCAGTCTTTCTAGAGGACGCCAAAATCGAGCAGCTTACAGTAGGGTGTGGTAAGGCCTACACTATAAAATAATGTATGTTAATAACGTTTCCTACCGAGTGCTTCATGGAGGCATCATAAGCATACTGCAGAGAGGTGTTAAACAGCATCACTCCATTGTCTGTTAGCGTCACTATACAGTTACGAAGCCGGGCAATTGTCTCACGATCAGAGTCTAGAATCTTACAACAAAAAGAAAAACTCCACTCAACCTCATTTTTTCAAAGTCAGCATAAAAAGTTTGAATAGTGGAGTTGGTACCCCTTGCGAGCATCCCGTCTGTATTTTTCTGCTCTGAAAAACTTGTAAGTGCGACCAGATTCCATTGTTTTTGGGTGGTCGCATAAACGGCGCTACACCATATACTCAAAGTAACCAAGTAACCTAGTATTCCAGGCCCTCAATTGGTCGGTGTGCGCGCAAGCGTGCGCGAAAGGAAAAGCGAAGAGCAAGAAAACTGTGGAGGACTGGGGAGAGAAAGGGTGGTGACCCGTCTCACCCCAGTCCTATCTCTTTTCTTTTTTGGTACTCAATTTTTGCTACTTTTCTCTTCGCTTGTCTTGAGTATATGACTCCACTTGGACAAGATAATAAGAAAAGCCCTCCCTGGATGGACAACTCCAGACCAAGGGCAAGAGAAGAAACTCATGATACTGTCGTCCATTAAAATGAAATCCTATACCTGCTTAGGTGGTTCATTGACAATCGTGAGTCTGTCTGTTTGCTCATCTGTGAGCATAGCTTCCTCCGTACTCAAAGGACAGATCCAAACATACCCATTGTTTCCAAGAATCACAGTGGCTCCACACGGAAGATTGAGAAAGTGAGTTTTACAGCGCTTGACCAAAGATGGCGGAACCTGTACAAGAGTGCCTTCTCTAAGCTGTAGGAAACACATTATGAAAAAAGAAAAATACAGTTGAGTAAGAAATTCCTTCTCGGCTCAGTGGTGTGGCCAAAACGTGAGGTTGATAAAGCAAAAAAAAACTACACGCTATAAAAATTTGTTGTGGTTCAAATATATCCTTGGCTTAATTAATAGTAGGGAGCTTAAGCAAGGACGACGGTGATTGCTACGAAAACGTCACTTAAAAAGTGAAGTCGCGCTGCCTCGAACCGTACCGTGCTTATTGCGTCTCGTTTAATTCGTCAAATGTTGGCAAATTTCTTTGGAGCCGAATTCTAACGGATTGATCAAAGTTCAGGATTTAAAGAAAAAGAAAATTGTTGTTTAGTGTTCCCGTCCTCGACAAAATATGAAATTAGGCACTTTCACGTTGTTGTCGTACAACGACGGCAAAGAAATGTACAAAAGATGCGTGATGCATGTGCAAAGTTGTTATTTTGCCAATCGAAACCTACTGGTTTTTTGCCGTTCTTGTTGCTATCGCCGTCGTCGTTACTTAAGTTCCCTAATTTTTTATGAAAAGTAACAAAAGAAATTACATTTGCAACATTTAAACCAAGGATAAATTGAACCAACACATATTGATCGCATTGTTTCGACCATGTCCACAAAGTGATTCGTTTCCAAATTTTGCTTTCTATTTTGTCAAAGACGTTGGTCGATTGGGAAAAAAAAGACCGACTAAGCACGCAAACAAGCTTTTCAGATTGTCAAACTAGAACATTTTAAGAAATTCCAGTGACTGTTTAAACACTCGCGTATTAAAGAAAACGATACCAGGATGTGACTTCACTAATTTTTCACCCAAGGAAAAAGTCATGTATGATCACGTCTGTTCTCATAGAAGAAAGGGACGCCGCATCATACTCTTCAACTGACTAAAGGAAATTTATCTTCGTTTCTATTTTTTTTTTTAAATCGGTTGGATGTTGGGAATGGAAACACCTCACAGAGATGACCTTGCATCACTTTGTAGAAACTTAGAAAGAAGAACGATAAGTTTGATATGTAACCAACCTTTCCATATTTGAGACTGCGGGTATGTAATGAGAGTGACCCATCACTGTACACTGACTGCACTTCTGCCTAAACGTAGTCAAGGAAAAACTTACAAAAAATTGACTTTTGAACCACTTCAATAAAGTCTTCTCAGTATTTAACAACTGCGTCTGTTCGCGTGATGGAGTTTGAGAACTGGGGACGGCAACATGTGCAACCCAACCATGGCCCCCATGCAAGGCATCCAGGTACCGAGCACACTGACAAGCAGTAAAAATAGAGGGGGAGGGGGGGGGGGGGAGGAGGAAGACAACCAAACTAAACTGACAATTGAGCAACACAAAATGGCACCAAAGTCTACACATGTAGGATGCTGGGTTTTCATGTCGACAGGTTCCTGTTCTCCCTTATCCTTGAACTTCTCATATAAAGCAAATAATTATTGTGTGTGCACAGGACTCCCATTGGTTCCCCTCAGTGGGGTTCCACTGTAACTAAAGATTACAAGCATTTGGTTTAAATAGCTGAGATTATAGTGTCAATGCAACATTGTAAAAAGATTCAACTGGTGGTAAGAGGGTCGGACCGTGTGCAATGCCTATACTCGGAGCAGGATATTTGTTAGTTCAGGAAAGAAAGTTGGCAGACTTCAAAAGGATACACTTATCAGATCACCCTCTGCAAGAAAGTGGCGCATCATTAACTCATCCTCAGCAGATCGTCTTCTCTGAGAAAAGAGCAGAGTAAAAAGCAACAAATGAATGAAGGTCAACATGCGAAATTTGTGCAGTCTTCTGATCTCCCTATAACTGTATAAATATGAGATAAAGGCATACAATTACATGTAATTTGAAATCCCGACAAGATGAGTGACCCATCAGCCGGGTCACCCTTTTTTGATGGTACTGTCACTCTCCTAGCCTGGCAACTTTCTGCACATAACCTGTGGCTTGCCCAGCTGGGTTGACTCAGTCAAGGCAAGACAATAAGAGCACGCGTGCATCATTGGCTTATAGGTCATCATTGGGGCTGTGGTCAAGTGGCCAGGCATATGGATAAGTTTCGTAGTTACATGTACATGTGAGGGTAAGATCATGCCCAAAATGACAAAAATGTCTGAAAGGTGAAAAATGGACCAAGGTGGCTACCTAACCTACCAAACAAAATATTATGGGTAGTCAGTAGTCCTTACATAATAACAAAAATAATGTACAGAACTGTGTTACAATAGTACAGCATAACCAAATTAATGAATACTTCCTCTGTATGAGTCTGTTGAAAAGTGTACTCCTGAAAGCCATGGGTGACAAGGGGTCCTTTCTAACCAGAAAACTCAATTGCAACATAAAATGCTTTGGACCATTCCATTATATTCCACTCCAGAAAGTTTTGGAAAATATGGGTTGGTGTTTCAAGTGATGCATTTTATTAGTCTCTTCAGCTGATATGGGTATACTTTGTAGCATATTCTTCCTCCAGTAAGGTTCAATTTTTAACTAGATGGTTTGTGTAAACTGTAAGGAGCCAAGGACTCCAACATGCCCTAATTTCTCACTTGAAAGGAAAATAAAATACTGTAATCTTTGAACAGGTGAGATATTTAGCGTTTGCCTTACCAGCTCTCCACCAGGTAAGTTGACTGAGGAAAGTAGCAAAACAGAGTCTAGCCTTGAAAAGGTTTCCACTTTCCATCTTTTCTGTCCAACCTTGGAGAACAAAAAAGGCGTCTGTTGTTTAAGTATGCAAAGGGTAATGAAATGAGACAGGATCCCAGTTATTAATGAGAAACAGTGGCTATTTCTGGTTGTTAATAAGATTATCATAATCCAAAAAAGGTACACAATGTATGACAAGTACCCTCACTGAAAAACCCAGTCTAACATAACATAGGAGGTCTCCATGATTTGGCTATTAATTTGTCCACTGTCACCTTGAAAACAGGTGTTTCCCACAGCAGAAATCATCATCAGTGTGGGGTGATTGGCCATATGCAAAACTCAGGGTCCACAGAGAATTTTTTACAGTGTGGGGGCCGGTGTCCACCTCCTTTGATGTGAGGGGGGGGGGGGTCAAATTTGTCTCTTCTCTCTTTGTGTCTGTTTAGAACTGTCCGATTACTGAACCTTTCTCGCGTCATCATTGAGTGGAGCCATATTTATTAATTTTCAAGCCACTGAAAAGGACCTTTCTCATGCTGCGCCTGATTGCAAATGCAGGATTCACTAGTAGAAGTTTGCAGATCATGATCTTCTAAGGTTCCTGTAACTCCTTCATTTTGTCTTGCATGTCATCGACACATGTATCACAACCATTGATCAAAATTTTTGATTTCCAGTTGGGCTTTTCTAGAATTAAAATGCATCAGAGACCGCATCATCAGCCAATATAGCTCGTTTCAAGAAACCGTAGTTTCGTGGAGTACCGGTAGTCTTCAGATTTAATGGAGAACCTTCATCAAAAATGACTCCATTTCTACATCGTTGCATATGCTACATAGCCTTGCTGGTTTGAAAACACAGAAGTCTAAGACTAAGTGCAGTTTTGTAAAGACAGGCGTTTTGATCAGATTTAGGATTGAAATAGACCAATAACACATTTAGATGCTGGAAGATTCTTGTTTCAGTAAAGATACTAATTTATTATATGAAAATGTATATTGCAGTGGAACCTTGATATAAAGAACCTCTATAAAATGGAGGCCTCGGTACAACGAACTATTTTTTAACCCCAGTTATAGTAAAATATATGGGAATATGAAACAGAATCTCACCATTATCCCAACATTGTTGACATGATGGTGAGTTATAAAAAGGAGGTCAAAAATTAGGAAATATTTACTAGGTAAGTAGCACATAATGCAAAATTAAGAAATTTTTTTCTCACCTCTGTAATTCTACCAACGACAACATCCCCTACTTCTCCATTGTACCTGTCGGGGAAAAATACCTTATTTAGTGCATTTTGTGCAATTGGGGTGCACGGGAAATTTTAATATTGTGCTAACCTTGAGATGATAGGAAATTCCAGAGCACAAAATTATCCAAACTACATGTATGACATCACTTCAACAGTCACTGAATTTTGCAAGTACATTATACAACTTCAAAAATTTTTAACAGACATGAAATCGTGGGCTTGTATAGACTAAAATTGTGTTTCCAAAAACAGAATTGGGTAGTCAGCTTGATTAAAGTCACTAAGGTTTTTTTTTCTTTAGGCTCCTTCAACTGGAGATGTAACTTGAATGCAATATCTCAATGATAAAACAAATTGCACTTTGTTGTTGTCTTAGGAAAGGGTCTATCCACAGATGTAGAGCCGTTGGGTTCCTTAGAAATTATCTCAGAGCACTGCTTTGAAACACCTATATGTACCTTGTTTTAAATGGTCGTACGCAGATAAGCTTGTTCACTCTCTCAACAACTCCAGCAACTGAGGCTATCAATTTATCTCCATCAACATAGGTGCCATGACCCCTAGATCAGTGAGATATAATAAAAATAGATTAGTCTCTTTTCCTTACAGTGTAGCTTCGATTTCCTACCGCGATATACACTGTAAATGTATAACTGTGAAAACATTGTGAACGGTTTTGGACAGACGGGTTATGTTTCCCCAACCTCATATATCCAGTATCCTCTGTTATAACATCTCCTGGAGAAACAATGTGTTTCGGCTCTAATCCAACTAAAGATTCGATTTTCTTTCTTTTCTTGGGTAATCTAACATCTACAGACATGCTTTCCAACGAAATGAAACTTCACACGTTAACCTTACAAGCGACCGCCATCTTAAAATTACGCGCGGCCGAAGACTGGGTTGAGCCTATGGGCGTCCTCGTTCGCAAAGAACAGCGGAGAAGTTTCATAATTCAACATGGCGGCCAATAGCTGCAAATAACGGAGTTATTTTTGTTTTGTTTTATTTTTTGTAATTGACAATGACATGGATTTTTCCAAGTTTTCCGACGATAATTTTGATGTTAAAGAATGGGTTAATTCGGCACTGAGAATCCGTGATGATCGAACCCCAGTTGATGTAAGTTTCATTTACTGTAAATTAATTTAACAGGACAAACTGCAACGTGTCAGTACATGGTAGCTGTCGCCATTAATGACCATTAATAGATCTGCAATCTCCCGCAATTTACAGCTTTATACTTCTAAATAAATAAAACATAAATACCGCGTATAGGCTTTCTAAAAAACTCATACTCCCCTTATTATTAGGTAATAATTTATACTTCGAAAGCTTAATAGCCACATGCGATGCATATGTATGACATATTTATCAAAAACTGAATTGATGTATGATTAAATGTCAGGTTTTTGGTTGGCTTAGCAGCCAGAGCATATGAACCATTGCACAATACCCAAGAAGAAGTGGTTATTTAATTATTGTTGTCTGAGAGTTCCTACATAACAGAGATCAGGAAAGACTATCATCAATCTTGCTTTTTTAATGCTTGTTGGAAATTAGTGGATTATTGTTTAGGGAGGAGGGAAGAGGGGTCTTGCTTGTTTTGTTTTTTATCCGCAGCAGGATTAGCTCATTTGGTTGAGCACTTGAGTGCAGAGACTCAGAGTCTTAAAATAACTCAGAAATGAAGGCACTGCCTTTTCTCTGCAATGACAATTTCAAATGGTGGTCCCATCTCCAGTAGGAGACCTAAAAGTAGTGTCCCCAAAAGTACTTTCGTGCTAAAGACATTGACTCTCAAAGTGCTCCATGTTTCTTCTGAAATATACCCTCTTGGATGACAAATTATGTGTAATTAAAGCTAATATACACACTATGTTAGGTGGACTTGACTTCAGTGAATCCTAAAACTTTTTTCCACATACTTTCTGTGAAGTGAGCTACAACCCCGGACAAAACTGTTGAGACAATTCCATCTATTTTCTAACTTTTGCGCCCTACTCCTGTCTCCCCCAAACACAAAAAGTAAACCCCCTCCCCACCCCCTATTCAAAGTTGCCTTGGTCTAAAAACCAACGTGTATAATTGCCATGCTATCCTAAACAACTTTGGATAAGGGGAGGGGGGAAATCCGGGCATTCATTTGGCGGAGGTTTCAGTTTTTGCCGGGATGACAGGAAAAAATAGGCATTTTCGCGATTTGTCTCAACCGGTTTTGTCCAGGGTTGTCTGCGGACTGTTTTCGGTATTCTTTAACTTTCATAGCAATTACCTCAAGTTATAGTCCTCTTTTTTGGTCAAATTGATAAAAGCCATTGTTTCAGCATACTTTTTTTTTCTTTTGAATGCGAAATAAAATTTTTAGAGTAAAAATTGAAGTTATAACACTCTGATTACATGATCTGTCAAATGACATTTACTCTGGGACGTTACCATGGGCTGACTTTCAATGGCTTACGTGTCCGTAGACGCTTTGCCTGCTCAAATGATGACATTTATATGTAATTGCCAGACAAAATGGATCTCTCGAGAACCCCCCCCATAGTGACGAATCATTTTCAGGAGGCTCAGAATTATCGCATGAATCACTAGGTGAGAGGAAGGTTAGTGAGCTTATCTGGTCACTTACAGTCACGCGAATTTGGCTGATTTTTCCATCCCGCGAGTAATTTGCCTTAGCAGTGATTACGTTGTTCGCCAAGTACAGTGCAAAGATCCTACACTTAATAGGACAACATTGCCTCAGTTACAGCAAATGTGGAATTGTGTACGAACGGGAATTTGGTATGATGGATCTCTCATTTCTCCAACCCGGTTCCGCGGGAACAATAACGGGAAATCCCTTGATGTGTAAGGTGCTTTGATGAGCTTGTTATGCAACAAAAACGGAGTAGTTTTTCTTGCAGACGGTTAACTTTATGAATAAAGCACAGCAGAGGAAAGAAACATCGGTTAACGACGTTTAACAACGGTTAACAACTTTTCTGAAGAAAAACAACAGTCAGACTATCAGTTTCCTTTAATATATTCTGTTAACCGCTGTTAACTGTTGTTAACCGTTGGAATAAACATGTCCGTGCCTGTTAATCGTTTATTTCAAGCGTTTACGGTGCTTTCAAGCATTTTCCGTAGTATATAGAACCTTTTTGTTGATTTTCAAGCATTAAAAGACCTTTTTACTTAAGGGAAAACTTTTTGACACTGGTGTAATTGTCATGAAATGCGCCTTTTTTTTTTGCCACAAAAGAACTGCCATCGCCTGACAACATGTTTTGGCTGTGTTTGTGATCAAAGAGGCATTGCTTTCCCTACACATCCTATTTCTACCCATTTTGGAAGTTCTTCATTAATATTTGTTCTTTTGGCCTTGGTTGTCATAGAAAAATTAACGGTTTTATCGGCATGGATTCTATTATTTTGTCAAGTAAATAATCTGGTATATATGTTGTAAAATTGTTCTAATTACACACTCGGTAAACGCGGGTATTGTTAACTCGGTGAAGCTTACTTTTCCAGTTCTACTCTAACTACATGGAGAAAGTTGTCAGTACAACTAAGTATCACTACCTCTAAGGGGTATTTTTAACTGCTCCGGCGCATTCTTGAGTCCTCGTGCATGACCTGCACGCCACACACTATTATTTTTGAACAGGACAGTTGTCCTGCGCAAATATAATAAATACCCAGTCTTATCTAATTTATTCGACATGTAAGCACAATTAACGTTGGTAAAAAGGCCAGAGGTAAGGCTCATATTAAGATATCATACTTGTGACACACAGTAACTTCTTAACTGTGGCCATTAACCACAATTAATTTCAATACTTTTTCTGTAAACAGCATGATTTCTTTCTCATTTAGGTATAAGGTTTCTAATTTATGGCTAAATTTCTAAGTGCATAATTAATGTGTCCTAATTGGTTTTATGACACCTTCTTTCGTAGTCACAAAGCTTTAGACAAGTACAACATCTGTGCAAAAAATAAATACCCTCCGACCTTACATTGCGAAGTTACAGCGATTTGAACAACTGGCCTTCACAGACAACCCCGGACAAAACTGTTGAGACAATTCCATCTATTTTCTAACTTTTGCGCCCTACTCCCGTCTCCCCCAAACACAAAAAGTAAACCCCCTCCCCACCCCCTATTCAAAGTTGCCTTGGTCTAAAAACCAACATGTATAATTGCCATGCTATCCTAAACAACTTTGGATAAGGGGAGGGGGGAAATCCGGGCATTCATTTGGCGGAGGTTTCAGTTTTTGCTGGGATGACAGGAAAAAATAGGCATTTTCGCGATTTGTCTCTACCGGTTTTGTCCGGGGTTGTAGTTGTCTGCTTACTGTACACATTACTGAACCTGGATAAATCCCTTGAAATCACCCACTCTTTTTCATATTTGTTTTCCAGACTCATGCATCTAACTTGGTCATGAAGTTACAGCTTTTTATTCAGGTTTGTTTGGAAAAACTACTGGTATGAGTAGTACTTCACTTTGATTACTCCCAAATCCTTCATATTTAGAATTTACAGTAAATTAGGAGAATTCATCAAAACTTCAAGGTGTATGCTGGTATATATACTGGTTGCATCCAGATTAAACATTTGGACCTAGATTAAACATTTCAAGCTAGCAAACTGGTGTTCAGGCATTGAAAAATTAACAAAATAATAACAACTGGTAATCTTTAGGATTATAAGCAGGCCTAGGTCTTTCAATATTTAACAGGAAATACATTGGTCACTGAGATTTTTGAACAATAATATTGTTAAAGGAAGCGGCACTTTTAGGAGTTAAAATTTCAAGGCAGTTTCCAGGGCTGCAGAACCCAGTCTGTCCTTAGAGGAACATGCCTTCATGCTTTTGCATGTAGATTATCTAAAAGTTATTATCTCTTTCATGAGGTTAAATGTGATTTAGGCAACATTAACCTCAAAGCAATGCTGGTTAGCAGTTTTCCCAACAATGTTGGGGCTGGCCTGATGCCTTTAGAAGGGACACCTCATGACTTGTATATGCAGTTGCTTGCTTGCAGTTCCTCACAAAGTGTGCTATAGCTTTGTTGCATGCTTGCCATTTTTTGTGCTGTGTTTTTTTTCCAACCCTCCTGCCCTCAGTTCAGGGCAGTAAGTATTCCACTGAACAGTTCAGTGTGACGGTGCCTGGTGGGGGTTGCTAGCATGTTTGCCATGGATACCTCCTTCCTCGTGCTAGAGCATTGCCCGATTCCACCAACTTTTGTAGGCAACAGCACCCAAGCTCATCTTTTGGTGATGAGTTTAATGGTGCCTAAGTTACAAGAATAGGTATCTAATATTCTTAACATACTAGTCACTCCTGGGTGATTAAAAGTTGAATAAATTGTACCATACATTTTGAGCTGCTCTTTAAATTTCTGAATTTGCCTTGAGCTTCCGTGGGAAAGATTACGGGTTAAAAAAAAATGACATTTTGAATGCGCTTTAATTTGGTCTTTGTCAAGTTTAAAATGATAAGATAGAAGCTGATGGCTGACTCTGTTCTTTTAACCCTTTAAGTCCCAATAGTGACCAACATCAATTTTCTCCTAACAATATCCATACAATGTCAAGAGATTAGGTTATGAGAATTAATAAAATGATCACCTAAGAGAAAATGCTTTGATCCTTTATTAAATTCTCTCAACTCATTCTTTAAAGAAATGTATAGAGATCAGTTTGGAGAATTTGTACATGTATATTGGGGCTTAAAGGGATAATGAACTATTTTCTAGTACCGGTATTTCTCCGTTATTTAGTTGTATATACATCATCAACATTGATATATGTTTTATAGGAAGTGAACAATGCTTTGGAGGAAACTAGTAATCAAACCGTGAATAATATTCCAAGGTACAATCCTAAAATTGCATTAACATTTTGTTGTGGTTGTAGCAATATGCTGTTCCAAAATTTTGTGTTAATTTTGACAGTATGAATATCTTAATGTAGAGGGTTAAATTTCCAGGTGTGCAGAAGCTCAAAGGTCCAGTAACTCAAACCCTAAACCTTCATCTTAACATCTTCCATCACACCCTTACCTTTATATTAATTCAAGCAATTCAAAGAACAGACAGGCTTTTATCATTAAAGTGATTCCGGTGATGGAGAAACAAGTGTTTCAATACAGATACAGCTACCTAGGTTTTTTTTTGCTAGCCTGTCCACGCAGTTGGTATTTTCAAATGCCACCCAATGATCCCTAAAGAGAAACTAGAGGGTCTGTGAACAGGCTACTTTTTTATGTAAACCAAGAAAATTATTTCCGAAATAAATGTTCTGAACTGCAACATTATAAATTATGTAATGTTTACCTTAAATATTGTACAAAAAATTTTCTTCATAGAGTTTTGAGGGAGATTGAGAATATCCGCCATGATGCCTCCCTCTTGAAAGAACAAATGACTTTAGTGAAAGAGGATATCAGAGTGGTAAAAATGATGATTTTTTTGCTTATGATATTTTTAACATCAGTTATTTAACCATAGTTAATTTTTATTTTTCTTTGTGACATAAATTAATGATACCTATTATTAATAATAATAACATTTTGCAGGTTGAGGAAAATACTGCACAGTCAATGAAGATGTTAGTTGAAATTGATACAGTGAAATCAAGAATGCAGGATGCTTCAAGAGCCCTACAGGTACATTGTACATATCAGCATAAAAACCAACTGTTGGGTTTGAAACCGTACAGTCAAGGATATCCTTATGGTTAATGGAAGGGTTGTGTAGTGTGGAGATTTATTTCTTTATGCCCCAACAATGTAGAAATAGGGGTACAGAATGGTAAATTTGAGGCTTTGTCAGACTGCATTTAAGACCTGGGTTTCAAAATTCAAGACGGAGACTGAAAAAAAGCTGAGACTCAGAGATGCAAAATCACCCAGAAACGAGACTTTGAGACCAGTATCACAAACGCTTCTAAGATTTCAAGATTGGGCCCAAATTTTCCGAGACTATTGTTTTTCTAGGAACCATTTTATACCCCTTAGAAATGATGAGATATTGTTATCTCTAATTTTTAGTGCAGAAGGAGGCTCTTTTTCTCTACTTCACCACTTCAAGGTTCCCCATTCCCCAATGCTGTCCTGGTATACAATTAAGGTTATAGAATAACTTATGAACTAAAGTCTTATTCAAAATGTATAAATTTCAGGAAGCAGATAACTGGACGGTTCTCTCTTCTGATGTGGATAAAGTATTTGAATCAGGAGACATCAAAGCTGTAAGTTTAGATGTAAATCATAAACTGTAAACTTGTGTAACTGTAGCCTTAAATGAAGCTGATACTGAAGGGGTTGAAGAAAATGAACTTCTGCCTTACAGCCAACTCTAATAACATTTTACTAAACAGCATTTACTGAGGAGAATACTTTACCTTGCTCACGTAATTTGTTGGTCTTGATTATTTCAGATAGCTGCAAAACTTGAAGGAATGCACAAGAGTTTAGTAAGTACGAATATTATTATTATCATTAATCCTGATCCAATTTTTTATTGGTTGATTTTTTTTCTTTAATTTATTTCATTTACAAGTGAATCTCAGACATTCATTGACATCTCCTTTGTTGCCTTTCTTATCAGAAATTAGGTTCTGCTGAGTATTTTAAAGATGGAATAATGAATCATTTGTTCTATGAATAACTTATTATTTTATTACAATCCTCTTTTCTTTAGACAGTGTTACAAGATGTCCCTGATTATACACAAAGGCGCAGACTCCTCGAGGGACTGAAAAACAGGCTAGAGGCCCTTTTGAGTCCTAAGATTGTGGCTGCTTTCAATAATCACTCTTTAGGTAATATTTTAAGGACTTATGCAAAGCTTGGCAATAAACTGCTCTCCACACTTTCTGTTCTTTTTGCTCTGCTTTTAATTTTACATAATGAGTCAGGGACAAGCTTTCAAATTTAAAGAAAACTGATGTGGTGTATTAAAAGGTCTTTTTCTTCTAAATGTTACAAAATGATTTGTAAAAATTGCAAATGAAAACTGCAAATAGCAGAGAATCTCAGAATGTTGGAACGATGATGGAATTCCACTGAAATCTGAAATTCTGAGGAATTCCTAACACTGACATCCAGAATCGGGCTGTTGGATTCGACTGGCAAACATAAATGGACAGGAAAAGTCTGGTTTTGGTTTGGGTGAAAATAAACTGTCACTTGAATCAGCAACCGAATATGTAGATTCAGGAAATTCAAACAAAATTTCGTGGATTCTACCTGAAGTTCTGTTGTTTTGATATAATAACGTTAAGTTATAGGGCACTGGATAATCTGTGTTTGAAGTATATCATCAGTATTTTGGTTTGATTTGAACAAATATTATTTTAAATGATATAAAAATGAGAATAGAAGTTTTATTTACACGTGGAACATTTGAAAATACTTCTGTTTTAATGAATATCAGACAAGTGTCTCATTCATTTTAGATGTTTTAATTTAATGATATTATTACACTCAATATTTGCCTAATACTTGCTTCAATGTTTCCTGCCTCTTTCTTTGTTCCATAGATGACACCAAAGAATATGTTAAAATATTTACAAATATTGAAAGATTAGACCAACTTCAGAATTATTACATCAGATGTCATAAGGCAAGTATGACCAGTCATTTCACATTATGTAAAACAAAAATGTGATTTGAATGCCTTTGTCTGAGACTGACCTAATTTAACATCACTTTCAAGCAGCTCTCTGAGCAAAACGTCTAGAATTAAAAAGTTGTATTAGTCTCAGTATTTTTATGAACATTATTAATCAAAGGAGCTACATCAAGTACTTTAGCCAAAGTCAAATTCAGCTGTTAGGAACTGGCCAACAAATTTCGTGAAATATAATCAGTTAAGAGATCAAAAGAACATTTTAAAAATAGCTAATTAAAAAGTAAGACAGAAGAAAAATGAAAACAAAAATGAGATGAGCTTTATGAATTTTATTTTTTGCATAAGTCTTTAGAGGTTTTTGCTAATGTCAAGCTTCCATTAAGTAAGAAAGTTGAGAATACTAAAAACAAAATATACTTATACTGTGACACAGTACCTTCAGAAAGGACCCTGTTTATTTGGCAAGGTTTATATGGTTAACTGTGCATTCCCTATAAGACACTGAGATAACACTTTTTGTAGTTTTTCTGATAAAAGTGCTGGAAAGGTTTTTAACAATGTAGTATTATTATCCTATTGAGGATTACAATCACCTGGATGATCAGATATTCTGCCTCCTTATATTTATTTATTTTATTTGAATCCGCAGGCAAAACTTCAAAAGACTTGGAGTGAAGTTCGCACTGAGGATCCAAACAGATCAATGCTGGAGTGGTTATCAACATTCTATGATGTTATACTCTCCACATGGCACACGGAGGTATGGTCAATGTGAACAAATGACACTGGTCTGGTTCTTGAAACACCGTTTAAGTCCAGGAGGGGGGGACTCCACATATGAAAGGGGTGGGGATGCCCATCAGAAATTTTAAATTAAACCCCTTAAGGAGACCGATCTGGGAGTGACCCAAGCTTTTTTTGACCCCTAAAAGAGACCATGTTAAAACACACCACAATATATATATTTTTATATTTTTTCACGTACAACCTTAAACGAGACCTTCACGGCTAAATATGATGGCGTTTTGCCCAGAACACCCTTAAAGTGAGACCAAAATCCAAAATTTACACCCCTAAGTGAGACGACGAGCATCCCCACCCCTTTCATATGCGGGGTCCTTCCCCCAGGCGTTTAACATAGCATTCTGTACATTTGCTCCTTGCGGTAAAACAAACACAGGGTTCTCCAGTGACCATCAAAAATCAGTGCATAGTTGTCGCCACTAACATTCCTTCTGTGGTTACATCAATCAAAGTACAGTGACATGTATGCATGAGTGGATGTATGAGTGACAAAATGTTTATGATGTTGAAGTTTAATGTAATTTGGTAATCTTATTTTTGTTTTCACAGGTGACATGGTGTGGTCAAGTTTTCAGTGATCCTGGCACCGTGCTCTGCACACTGATCACTCAAACACTCACTCACCTAGATCCATCACTCTCTTCATGTATCACAGAGTTTGTTAAGAATGAGTCCAACATCATAGAAAAGTTGATCGAGTTGCGACAGGTGAGACAAGATGATCAGGTCAAAATAAATAACTGAAATCCGGTAGGACATCCCATTTTTTTATTCCCTCACCCCCCCCCCCCCCCTTCCCCTAAAGGGTGGCAGGCATTTTAGATTTGGGGTATTCTACAAAGATGCCAACAACATTTGGACCCTTATGACAAATTTTTCAAAAATTGAACGGTTAGGATTCCAGATATCTTTGATGGGGGGGGGGATGCTCTCCTATGAGGTCAGCTGAAATTTACACCTAGGCATTCAGCCAAAAAGCCTTGAAGACGCTGACTTTATTGTTCTTTATGATAAACATTCATTGGATTGATTTGTCTTAAAATTCATTATTTGCAATTTTTCCCAGGTGACGCTGCGCTTTGCACATGGTCTAGAAAAGGCAGTTTCACAACAGCAAGGTGGCTAT
Source organism: Porites rus (assembly GCA_964035705.1). NCBI lineage: Eukaryota > Metazoa > Cnidaria > Anthozoa > Scleractinia > Poritidae > Porites > Porites rus. Next base: position 37,552,481 of record OZ037994.1, read on the forward strand.
CAACTTTTTCAAAACACTTCTGTATTTCTCTGTAAAATGATGTTACCTTAACTCTTGAGATTGTCTATATAGTGACTAAAATTTAGTATAATCCTGCACTCAAAAACACATAGGCGAACTTAAATAATCACTCCCCAGGTGATCACCTGCCACACTGACATCGTAAACATAGATTTAAATGACTAAAATGTAATGCTGAGATTTCATTCAGCTGTTTATATACTGTTGTATTAGGCTGTCAGTACCTTTTCATTGCCATATTTTGCAATTTTGCTCTTATAATTTGTTGTCTTGTAGATAAATGCAGTACCCAAGCTGTCAATGTGGTGGTTGATGCAGTATATTGTCCCTATGTTCCGTACCTGTTGGATTATCCAACGCTTCAGCAGACCTTTCTCACAGAGCAGTTGCAGGCAACTCGGTTGGTAAGTATCACCCACGGCATTTACAACACTACATGATAACTCATCATCAGGTCACACACAAGTTCTGTTCGCCGTCATAGCCTCATCTGCCTACCTGTAACTTGGAACATTCTTGGACAGTGGTGATTGGCAGTGGTGATGTTGATAATACTGACAGTGACAATGGTGAGGTGATGATGTGATGGTGATGAGGACGATGATGATGATGATGATGATGATGGCAATTTATTTAGGAATCAATGAATTCTCCATTTGTTTCACAACTTGTCTCACCAAAACTTCTTTTCATAGGAGTATCCCTGTGACTAGAGGTTGTCCAATTTTTCTGCCCTAACCCAGTTTTTTCAGTACCAGTAACTAGTAACGGTTGACTAACTATAACCAAGAGTGGGTACTGTAAATAGTGATGATGTTGACGATGTTGATGACGACAATGATGATGATGATGATGGTGATGGTGAGTGGATACCGGTAATCACAGTTCAACTGCTGATTGTGTCTAATTTTCTATATCATCATACAGCATGCAGATGGCTTCATGGAGACTGCAGGGCTCATGGCAGAATCTGTAGAGAAAATTTTTCATCTTTCTGAACAGGTGATTTTGTTTCATCTCTTCTATCATTACTGAAAACTTAAGCACCTCTTTTCCTTTAGTGTGGGCTCAAAACTATCCTGCCCACCACCCCACAAAAACAAAATGTGATTTGATTGCCGCATCCTAAACATATTCTGCATCAAAAACTGACTGGCTTTTGCTGAGTGATGTAGTTTGTATTTGTTACTATTAATTGGTTTGTTTTCATCTTTTTATCTGTTCTACTGTTAAGCACTTGTTTCTTATATATAATTCGCAGATATGGCCAATTTTAATTTTTTTTTCCCGCTCTTGTGTTTTTTTAGCTCTCTAGCCTTACAATCCGATGTATTTCTTGTGACATACAATGGGCTTATCCCTTCTCCAGAGCATTATAAACAAATGACTAAATTGCTACTAAAAGCAGAGGCTAGCGGACAAGAGAAACTACCTTGAACAACCGTGACGTCTATATTTGTACCCAGGCAGCAGCTTGTCGGGGACTGAGATTGGACCCAGCACTGAAAACAAATTATGAGCAAAGTCAAGCTTTTAAACTTGGCTGTTGTTAATCTTATTTAAATCGCTAGGGAAACGAATTCCTTGCTCGAATCTTTTCAGTTACTACAGTTGCTAAGTGAAAATATTTTAAACTTGCAGGCAGTTGAGTATTGTGTTGATCTCACCGATGGTTATGCAACTCGTGGGCTTTGTCATGTTCTGGAGGTGAATATTAAGTAGTTGTTACAGTTGTTACCATTTCAAACAACACTGTGCTATTGCAAATGTCATTTTTTATAACTTTGGTGTGATCATTTGTTCCATGAGAGGTAACAAGGCTGTGCTCTCAGAAAAATTGAAGAGAGCCCAGACCTTTGAACTTGTGATTTATAAAAAGGAATTTCGAAAGTAATTCACAGATTGCTTTCCGATATGTTAAAAAGAGAAAGTGATTGTATTATGATGCCAGTGATAATTTAAAAAGTTGGATTTAACAGTTAAGTAATTTCTGTATAACTTTATATGCTTTCCACTCTCCGTTAATTCCTTTTTCGTTTATCCTTAGATATAATGGTAATTAAAACAAAACTATGGTAGAAATAAGAATAATTGTAATTTAAAATATTTTCCTTCCTTTCTTTTCATTTTATTTTTTCTTTTGACTGGGCCGCCTAGTTTAGCAATTGCTATTTTGCAGGCCAGTCTATTGTAATACCATTTTAAATAAACAAAGTTGAAGTTGGAGTTGAAGTTGATGAAGAAAGTAGATTTTTTAGTCACCCAGAAGCAAAAGTTAGGCGCCAGGGGGGCACTGAGTTCTGCTAGAGCACAGCCTTGGGTATCGGTGCCAACTGCGTTTCATAAAGAAAACAAAAATAATTTATTACTTTTGCGAGTCAAAGAATTTATACGAAGATGATACAATTAACCAATCAGGCTTTGCAAATAAATACTGTTTGTGGAAAGAACGTGAAAAACATATGAACAACTTGCAACTGATAAATTCTGTGTTGTTTGTTAAGCTGATCAGTCAGGAACGGAATGTGAAACAGACATCATTCTAGGGAAATAAAAAAATGGGGTCAAAGTGGATGAGTGCCTTAAGTGGTGATATGAAAACTGGGTAACTCGTGAATACAGCCACCTCTCATTACCACGCATGCCCACTTGTGGCTGTATTGGCAGGCTAAATAGGTCGACAATCATTTAATCATAATCCAATGACATGTTTTTCCTGTTTATTGTGTTCTTTATGCAGGAGTTCTTTAGAGCATATGCGGGACGGATGGATGAATGTATTTCAATTTTAAGAAAAGAATGTGCTCTTGATGTTGATCTTAAGACAGACACTCAGTCCACTGAAGGACTCAGCGAGGACTGGACAATGTTTCAGAATGCATTCCGTCTCATCCAGATATGTGGTAAATAACTCGTCTGCCATTAGTTTTGCAATGTGTATGGAATGCTTTATACTTGTATAAAACTATTTTTGGCTGGAAAAGGATAACATAGATTTTCTAGTGTCTTTTCCCAAGTTAACGTCTGGTAGGCGAGCACCTATCATTTGTATGAGGCCCACTTTTTTCATTAAAATCTTCCACGTAGAGCCACCTCCTGACCTGTTTGCTAGCATCTTTTCTCCAGATTGCTCCTCGAATCCCGAAATCGGAACAGAGTTTCTCAGAATCATTAACCGCGACAGTTAGCTCAGTCGGTAGAGCGCTTGACTGCAGAGCGGGAGGTCGCGGGTTCGATTTCCGGGCCCGGACCAATACTCGGGGTCTTAAAATAACTGAGAAATGAAGGTACTCCTTTTGCACTGCAAGCGGCTAGACCTTCGCGTGGCTCGGATGACCACGTAAAATGGCGGTCCCATCCCCATTAGGGGACGTAAAATATAGTGTCCCCAATTAGCATTTTCGTGCTAAATACATTGACATTCAAATAAAGTGCTCTTTTTCTTTTCATGAGAGTAACAGCCAATAAATGAGGCATATTTGGGTCACATGCGCCTGCACTATTCTTCTCCTCCAGATAGCGTCGGTCGGATACCACAAATTATTCCATAAACGGTCTTCGGTTGATATCTCTCCTCCGACTTCTTGGCCACCTCCATCGCAAACTTGCTAAGCGAGTAATTTAAGGTTACTGCATCCATTTCTTCAATGCTGATAGGAAGCTGTGCGACCTTGTGTAAATCATAGCCTTTAAAGAGCCCTCCTGGATCTAAAACTGACGGGAGCTATAACCGACCGAGAATTTTATCATTCGCCAAAAATTGTTACAGCCCATTTGTTCTTATGGCTAAACTTAAGAATACCCGGCCACTAAAATGTTGCTCAACAACTCCTGCTACCTCGGTCAGCGGTCCGCGGTCTGAAATGCTATACATGTAATATACTTCGTTCTTTAATCTTAAAGTGTATTACTTGTTTGTCAAAAACATTCAACGGTAACTTGTTGAACATATTGCTTATTACTAATGGCTTTTTAAAACAACAGATATGCAAAATGTGATTCTTTGTCCCAAAATATGCCAGAGGAGCTCATTGGCAAACAGAAGTTTGTACTATATTTCTAACCCCAGAACTCTCATATCGAATTTGTATATATAAGCCTGAGCAATTTGTGGTTCCTCCTCTTTTACTTAAATTCTACTTTTAATCTAATAAATTCAATGTTTTACCTTTGTAATTTTTGTTAGGTGACTTGCTGCTCAAAATGGAGAATCTAGACAAGCGATTACTGGCTGCAATCCTTTATTCGGAGGGGGATAGCAAAGAACATGACACAACAAATGAAGATAAACCATCCACTCCCTCCAGACCATTTCCTTGGTACAATTATTTGCAAAATGAAAGACCTACAGAATCAAGTGCATTAAATGAACTGAAGCAGAAACTGCAAACAGGTAATCTATATCATGGCAAGTAGAGACCGTGAGAAATCAGGCTAGCAAAGGCCAAGGGACCAATAGGTCATTGACAACTATGAATACGCGATCTTTAAACGTCTTGCACAGTTGTTTGAGCCTGTTAAATTTTGCTTATGAAATAAATCGAGGAGCCGTATTCATAGGGTCGTTGTGAAGACTAATAAGAGACAATTTTAAACGCAGTGTTCGTGTTGCGCAAAAAGTCGTTTATCTTTCAATTGTACGTTGATATTTTGCATTGACTTATCGAAATGAAGTGTACGCACGTGCAACGCTGTTTGTTTTGTCCAGTTTAGAGGGGTCCCGAAGGGTTTTAATCATGTCTCGAAGTTACTTTTAGGAAAATATGTTACGAAATGTTTAGTCTTTTTTTGGGGATTGGGGTTGGCTTAGGTTAAGAAGAAACTTCAATTTGTTTTTGGAAACTGCATTCCAAGGAACATGATCCCTTCCCTTTTTTTTCCCGGAAGGCCCTTTTTTCTCGCTACCTTCCGGCGTATTAAGGCTGGTTTCAATGTGATTGCTAAGATCACTGTGATCGTAGCAATCACATAGGAAGGACCTAGGCCTGAAGTCCCATATACGAGGCTTCCCCCCAGTTCCCCAATATGCTAGTCGGGGTGTTTAACTCACTAAAGTACGCCTCTTTAGTTATTAAAATACTGTTTTATTTCACTATCTGGGGGCAGCTGTTAGCTTGCCAGCTTAGTTACCAACTATGGCTTACATGAGTTTTTTCTTCTTAGCTGGTGAATCTGCAGTTGTCTTAACAAGTGTATTTGAACAGCTCCAAGCTTTGAACGAGCGAGTTCATACATTTGCTTTTGACATCGTGTTTATACAGATCAGACAGCAGCTTGCCCAAACACCTAAACTTCAGGTACAGTTTTGTTTCTTTTGAAATCGACCTTCTAGTGCTTTTGATTGGCTTTAAGTTACTCAAAGATATTGGCGGCATTTGGAAACGTTCTGTAGTCTTCCGTCAACTTCTACTCGGGTATAGTCCAATAGTTATACTTTTTAGAGGATTATCTCAGTCGTTAGAGGGCTGGGTTGCGGAGTGGACGGTCGCGGGTACGATTGTCGTGGCCGAAGCAATACTCAGATTCTCAAAAACACTGAGAAAGAAGGTAACTCCGTTGCCTTACCAACGGCTAGACCATAACGTGGCTCGGATGATCACGTAGAATTGGCGGTCGCGTCTCTAGCAGGAGATGTGAAAAGAAGTGTCCTCGTCTGTACATCGTGCTAAACGCACTGACAGCGACTTTCTTGAGACCCAAACTTACCATACAGATAGTACATTTAAGCCAAAGCTGTTTACGGCGTTTTTTGCGCTTAATTGACGCTTGTCAGACGTATGTGTCTGTATCTGTAGGTCAAAGTAATAATATTAGTTTTCATTTTGTATGACGATTAACTGAAACCCGCTCTTCTCTGATGTGACGCATATTTGCTTTGTCATTTAGGTTTGGTCGGCCCAGTCCCCTGAGTCTGGTGCGGCATTGAGCGATGATCTCCCAACATTTAGTTTGTCACCACTGGGGTACATTACACATGTAAGTGGCTCTTGCTTCGATGTTCTGATCCTTAGGGGTGGGGGTTCTCAGTATAGTTTTGCACGGGGATGTTCCGCCACTAGGTTCAATAGCCTGTGACTAAGCTCTGCATTTTGAGAGGCGTGCGAAGCCACAATAGACGACAAAATTAGTTGAGACACTTCGCCCTAAAGGGGCTATCTGACGTTTTACTAAATTCAAAACGGGAAATAAAGCTTTTCCTCCCGCATCCCCTTCATACGATGTTGTGCCGCGATTCGAACTACCTATAGAAAACAACAAACACCCCAACTTTGAATGGAGGGGAGGGTGGAGGGGTGTGGATTCTTTTGTTCTCTGAAGTTACCCTAATTGAGTACAATGTCTCAACAATTTTGTCGCCGATCGCAGCCGCGATAGAAAGCGAATCGAAAATGTATTCTTATTCCAGAATAGGGTCAAAAAATAGTGTCGAATTATTAACGTTGTATAAAACGCTCTAAGCCTGACCATTTTCTTGTGGTTTTTCGTATGCTGCACAGGCTTGTTGTAACTTTTGAGTCTGTGGATCAAACCTATTGTGTAACCATTCAATTGAAAGCTACTGGGCACTGTCTTCCTGTGGGAGTGTTTATTATGCTGCGCAAGGTGGTTATAACGTTTGGGTCTGTGGATGAAATCCTTCAGTGTTACCATTCAAATGAGAGCTACTGAGCATTACTTTTCTGTGTTATCTGCCGTTTATTACCATGTAAAAGGTGTTTCTAGTAGCTTAAAAACGGGACCATTCAGTTAAAGGCTACTGAACTCTACTTTGCTGTGGTGCTGTGTATTGTGCTACATGGGGTAGTAATAACTTTAAAGTTTGGATTTGAATAAAAACACAACTGTCGACTTTCAAATGAAAGCTCTTGGATGGTTCTTACTTTCAGAACAGTTCGTTTCTCGATATGATGCAAGATAATAACGTGGTGTTTTTTCTCGTTCAGCAAAGGTGGTAGATGACAAGCGTCAGATTTTCTTTGTCTGATTTGTGTTTATTTTTAACTCTGTTGTTTTCTCATTTTTAGATTGGTGATTACCTGTTGACTCTTCCTCAACAACTGGAACCGTTCATTACACAAGAGAATCCTGCGCTGGAAGTGGCTATGAAAGCTGGCAATCTGCCTTTCCCAGATCTAGAAGGTTTGTACGATTTACAGCATGTTACAGGTCTCTACATGGTGCATACGCTGTTTACAGGTAGCCATTATGATCATGAGGTTATCCCTATATTAAGATCTCTCCTTACCGATAACCCACCCAGCCCAGAAAAGGTTGGCCACACCACCGGGGTCTACGTCACCTACTCTTTTCGAACAGTGGTGTGGGTACTTTTATGTCCCACAAGAACCAGATAAGTAAAGTGCTATGAAACGAAAGCTATGATTTTTCGTCCTTATCCCGAGAAGACTAGAAAGTCTAACCGTTTGCAGATGTCATTACAAAGGCAGCGCTTTCTTCACAGTTATTTAAAGATCCTGAGTGTTGGTCCGGCCGGGATTAAACTCGCGACCTCCCGCTCGGCAGACCGGCGCTCTCCCAACCGACTGAGCTAACCGGGCGGCGGTTATTTCGCCGAATTAAAATGAAGTCCGAGATGTAACCTGTTTCTTCGGTTTGTCGGGCTAATTTTGGGAAACATTTTTAGTGGATCAAAGATCCATAGAATGCAGCTTTGTAAGTTTTATTCCTTAATTCAAGGGAAAGAAGTGACTTGTGTTTAATTTTTTACAGATGAAGGGGAACAACACCCCGGATCGTACTGGCTTGGTTCTATCGCTCGTGGTACCATGCACGCTTACACGGAAAGTATTCTTCGGATTCACGAACTTACACCTTATTCGACCCAACAGCTCTTGGCTGATATAGGTGTGTGAACATCTACTATACGAGCTCATACAATTTTAATACACGTGAAAAACTGTTTTGCAATCCACCTAGCAACTACCATCTCATGTAAGCTAATTATAGTAGGTAGATGCGAATCTGACCCTAAAAGCGTTGGAATACTTCTCAAAGTACACCTGCCCTCTGACAGTAAAAAGGCGGGAAAATTGTCGCACATTTCACTCAGTCAGTTTTCTCCTAACTAGCTATAACCTTCATTATAAAGCCTTAATGTCATCTCAAAATCGAATTCAGTTTATAGAATAACGGCTTGGTACAAATGCCTAGGTTGTCATTGGAAGTTATATCGCTTTGTCTTGAAAGCAAGTCCGTTTAATTACGTTTGAACTCTTGAACACTGATGCGCGAGAAAAACGTTAATAAACTGCAAGCAGTCTCTCTTTTCCTTCAGATTTAGTGAGGGGAAAGTGCACGCGCACACGAGACGCGCCACATAATGGCGGCAGCGGTTCTCCTGTCTCGCGCGTTCAGTCACGCACTTGTCCATTTTCGTGTCTCACGCCCGCGTTTCAATCCTCGAACTAAGAAAAAAGAGAGACTGATCATCGTAGTTAATATTGTTTTTGTGTCGATAGCCATCGTGTCAGAGGTGTAAGTTCAATTTTAGCGCACCCGTTTGGCCATGACCCAAAAACAGTAAAATAATAAATTTAGCTGATGTTTTATTTTCGTTTACTAGATTACTTCTGCAATGTGTTGGAAGCTCTTGAGGTGACTCCAAGTGAAACCTTGATGCATATAAACGCCTTACTTAAAGCATCTCCCGATAAGTATGTTAACTTCTCTGCCAGGTTATTACATGTAGTTGATTCTTGATAGGGTTTGTTTATCGTTTCTCATTATAGTCACTCTGTTGCTTATCACGACGATAATATTAGACCATTTACTGCTGCTCTTTGCCTGATGAAAACAAGCAGTGAGTGATCAAAATTTAAACGGAGTAGTTCAACAACGAAAATCCTTTCGACGTTTGAGATTCTTTTCCTACACATTTTTTGCTTTTAGGTTCCACGAGGTTGCTACCGATCTCAGTGTGGAGGATCGCATTATGATGGCCATCGCTGGAATCAGAAGCATTCGCTGACATTCACAACTGTTTAAACGCACTGATAAATAAATATGATATACGGTCGTTTTCTTAAGTGCAGAATTTCATTGTACCCTTAGAAAGACTCTAGATAATAATTTATTAATGCAGCAAGGTGCTTTTTGATAATGGTGTGCCTTGTTCGTCCAAGGTCAGGTCCTTCTATTAAGGAAAGATAAATTTTCTACGATGAAACTGTGGTAATCTGTGAACATAGTATTTAGGAAATAAAAGAGAAAAGACTAGTATTCTCTATAGTGAGTGTTTATGTAGCTCATTTAGGACCGTCAGTTCAAAGCAAACACTGGCCGAGGCTTTCCGAAAAAATGCAAAGGGCTTTTAAAAATTTCTATAAAAGCTTACTCTAACGTTTTAGACTTTTGGTTGGGGGAGTGGGCTGGTTCTAAGGTTGCTACGAGAAGAGATTTTTCCGGATTCGCAACAAACCAGGAACACTTGTATATTGGTACAGGATTCATTTTACACGCAGATGTTCAAATCCGTAACAAACACGTCCCGGTTTGGACGCTTGTCCGGAGAAATTGAATCCTTAATCGAAAATGAATACTTTGTATTTGAGTGTTCTGATATTTACTGATGTGTGTAAACACCCGCGAATCTGAATCCTTTTAGGCGAAGGTCCTCTCATAATTGCGCCTCTAGCTAGACTGTGTTTTTTCTTATTTCCTCATTTCTGCTATGCAGGCCAAGATGAACTGAATGTTTCATTATAAACCGCTTGGTAAACTCGCAACCAAGCGAAGATGCCACACTCCTACACCCTAAGTAGTTGCCTGAACGTATGGATTCCTGATTACCTTTAAACTGTCGACTTCATGTATTTCATGCGATTCGCGGCAATTAACTTTAAATTCAATCTTTAAGAGAAACTTAAACCACCTAACAGTTTCTCGGCTGCGTCTCTCGATTCCCTGATTGAATTGGAATTTGCCATGCCGGCATGCCTGCTGTTCCGTTAACTCTTCCTTCTATACCCTTCTCCTGTTGACACGGAGAGAGACTCATAAGAAGAAGTTATGTAAATAGTTGCATACCAACAATGTTGCCTGAGAATTAAACGTTTGCTTATACACCATATAAAAGCACCGAGTTTATAAGATAAATTGGTCACTACATTGTTAAAAGAATTTTAAAAGATGTTGCTTCGAGTTTGTCCAAGTGGCTAAGTGATGGCGAGTTTTCCTAGTGACCACTCCTCCGCAGATAGCCTACATAACAAGCGTTATTTTTTCGCGTTTTTCAGGCGAGCGATAGCCTGGGAACCGCAGACGTATTTCCGGTCGTCGCTTCTCTTCCTCCGAAAAATAACGGCTTTTCTCGGCGGGTGAAACTAGTAATTGGAGCCGAACAAACCCAATGCTCTCGCAGGCGAGGCGAGCGAAGGCAAGCGCGAAACGAGTAAGGAGCGCCCAACAGGTGTCCGGTGCTCTCGTTCGCTTCGCGTTTGCCTTCGCTCGCCTGAAAAGAGCGAAAAAATAACGCCTGTTATGCAGGCTACTCGGCAGAGGTCTCTTTGTGCCACTAGGAGGCTGGGGAGAAGAAGCCAAGTCTGAAAATGGGTATGGATTTTAGAGACCAGGTCTGAAAACGGATGTGGAAAATGACATTTTTTGGTATGAAGTAGGGTCAGCATTTGGAGAACCAGGCGGCGCTCCCTCACTAAGAATTCCCAGGAGAACCCCCCGGGGAGATTCTGAATCTAGAGCTGGGAAAAGAAGTGAGAGTAAGATGTCTCAAATTTCCTAGCGGAAGGACTTTCAGAGGGGATTATGCATGTCACTTTAAAGTTGCAGCAGTCATTACGATCAATTCAGACGATTTAGATTTTGTAATTGCTATGTTTGTTGGCTGCCATCTTTAAACAAGAAAAACTGTGCACATTTGGTACCGCAAGCCGCCGTAGGCTGAAAGAATATGGATTGAGATGGCTTACTATTGATATCTAACTTGGAAATGAGCCCTACAACTCCACAATTTTTCTGGAGTTTGAATTTTCGACAAGGCGTGAGAAATCGTGAGCGTGAGATAGGTCGTGAAATCGTGAGACTCGTGACAAGCAGGTGTCCGTAAAGCGGGTTTCGACTGTAGTTCCCTTTTCCACGAGTCCAGTAATTCCGCCCAAGGAATCTACCGGGCGAATGGTTTCCCAGCGTTCCATACGAACTTCATTAGTTGAAAATGGCAGCTGAAGCGATTGAGATTGTAGTGCCAATGCCAGAGAAGGTTTATTTACAACTCTGGGGAAACATGTTCTAGTTTCTACAGAACGAAAAATGCAGGAAGAGGCACGGTACTTAAAGAGGTGAGTAATTTTCGGATGAATTTACAACGTCTGTCAGAGAAATAAACCTACGTTCAGCAATCTTTGCCGACGACGGAGATTTTGTTCGTCAGTGCAGCTTCTTGCAAGATTCCCCTTGGTTAGATCTTAGTTTTTTATCCTACTCAGGAGGGTGAAAGGAGGAAGCATCGATGCCCATCCAACAGAAAAAGCTATCGTTGTGAATTATGAGCTGGAAGCAGTCATTCTTGGAGAGATGGGGGAGCCCATGTTGGGCGAACGGAAGGAATGCCAGAAAGTGTAAGTTTGCTTTGTAAGTAAAAATAATATAAGCTTAGTTACCGACATTTGTTAGAAGTTGACACTTAAGGTAAAATGAGTGAATGAATTCCGTGTAACAATCTCGATGATTTTTGCGAGTCTGAACATCCCCTATTGATGGACTAACATATCGCCAGAAATATTTCTCGTTCTAAGCGTTATCCCGTTTCCTAGTTACGACGCTGGTGGCTGAGATGGTATAAATTGTGATCTGTATAAATTGTGATTAGTGACCAGTAGTTGATACCATTAAATTAAGGTTTATTAGAGCAGATATCAGAATGTTTCGGCTATATTTCACTTCTTTATCTCCGTCTGAACTTCCTGTGAGATACATATAGCCCCTGTCGGAGGAGGGAATGCTTCCCTTAAGAAATGTTGTGGGTATACTCGAGAGATGTAAGCCGTATCGTAAAAAAAAGTCCTCTTTATGTGAGTATCAATGTATTTAGCACGAAACTACTAATAATGTTGGGGACACTATTTTTACGTCTCCTACTGGAATGGTCATCCGAGGCTGCCAGACGAGGTCTAGCCTTTTGCAGGGCAAAGGCAGTACCTTATTTCTCAGTTATTTTAAGACCCTGAGTATTGGTCCCGCCCCAGGAATCGAACCTGCGACCTGCCGCTCTGCAGTCAAGCACTCTATACTGACTGAGCTAATCCTGCGCGGTCAGGTAAGACTGCCCATGACCTAGCGAAAATCAAAAATTGGAGTGATAAATAGAGTCGTAGTCGCAACGGAATCAGAGTTGGAAGAATCATACTTTTATCATTTTCTTCTGACTCCATTGCGTAAGATCTATAGAAAACCAAAATTAATATTGTTGAAGTTTGAAGCAGAAGCAGAGGGATAAACCAATAACAACAGTAGTATCCACACTTGGGTGATTGGTTTAGGTTTTCCACTTTTCCTCTAGAATCCAACAACCTATTACCAGATCATAAGCAACAGAGTGGTACATAGAATTGGAACGTTTTTACTATATCGTAATATTGCTATATACTATAATTCTGATTATGACTGACTCTGACTCCCTCATTAGTGAAAAACACTGGGGGTTTCCTCTGGAAATTGGTCCGAATACCTCAACTGTGCTTTTGTTGATTTTGCTTATTACAATATGAGCAATGCTAGGTTGTCACTGAAAGTTCCTCATTACTCTGAGTAGCATTAGTACATGTACATCCAGCCAAGATGAGGATCGATATCCGCCCGTTTGTCTAGTGGTCACTCTCAAGAGGTTCCGTCTATAGGGCTTTGACTAGGGAAATTTTGGTGTTTTGGATAGGAGGTAATTTGTGGGAGGAGGTCACTAATGAAATGGAGCTGTACAATGAGGTTGGGCTGTATATCGTTACAATACTTTCATTTTTCAACAGAATTCGCTTACAGAGCCTAAATGCCACAACCAATATAGCAAAGCTAGCTTCAGAAGTTATTGAAAAGTGCAAGCTAATTCACCCCACCAAGCTCCCTGAAGTCGAGCAGTTGTTGTACTATTTACAGAACAGAAAAGATACAGGAGCTGGAAAATCAAAAGGTAATTAAACTATACACAGTCAATGTTACGCAGAAATGGTGAGGTCCCTTAAATAAGGGAGCAGGTGAAACTAGTTATTTCTACCTTGGTTTTCAAACCAGTTTTTATCGTAATCACTATGTAAGGCGTACCATGATGTAGAACATTGATTTTAAACTCAATAGAAGGACAAATAAATTGGGAAAAATTAGGAAACATTTGACTGTGGAAAATTTGGGAAGGTTTTTGCCTTGTGATTTCACACCCCAGAGGATCCTGCTGATGGAAGGTGGTGCTCTCAGTAGAATCTGAAAAGTCTGGAATACGACATTTTGTCTTGAAGGGTATTTAAGGTTGAAAAAAGGATTTCAATTGGGCATGTTTGCACTACCACTGTGTGAGGTCTATGTAACATTACATTTAGAACAATCAGACAATGTGCTACATAGAGCGGTTTTCACTTGACTGTCGAAAGGGATTGGTTTTGGTTTTGATTTTGGTTTTACTACGCCCTTTGGTTGGCTAGTGTATTTACTTTGGTTTTGGTTTTATGACAGTCAAGTGAAAACCGCTCTAATTGACCTTTCTTGCCAAATATTGTGTCCTTCTAATTTCCCATTATTTTTTGCTCCCTGTCAGAAAGCCTTCCTAGACTGATTGCTATAATTGATTTTACAACTTTTAGGTAAAGAAAAGGCGGACACTCTAAGGAATGCTGCTGCTGATTTTGAGGGCACTGAGGTAAACAGATCTGGGTAAATATGGGTATAGTCAACCCTCCAAGTTGCGACCATTTTGGTAGCCATGGCACCTAAAATTTTGGAGCTGGCGACTTGATTTGTAAAACAGTCTCCCTAAACCAAAGGAGTTGGTTGTGAAATGGCAACCAAGCAAAAACTTTAACTTGGAGGGTTGATAGTCCAGCTGGAAGGTACATGTAGATATTTACTTCTCAAACTCATTTAATAATTCATTAATAAAATACAAAGGAATTAATGTTTAATGAGTATTTGGAAATCAAACAAAAAAGAGCTCATTTTTGCATCATTAATTTTCTCTCTAAAATTATTTTGTTTGAGAAGTAATATCAAGCATTTGACACAGTATTTCCTGACCTGATGAAACACCTTGAAGCTCGTCAACAATACTTTGCTGTGTGTGGTATTTTCAACTCTCTTCTCATGAGTCAGTATTTCATCTGGTGATGACACACTGTGTCTTATGCTTGATATATTACATGAAAGATGGTAAGAGTTCTGATGGGAAAGTGGGAAGAAGAAGTTCATTCCAGTGTTAATTGCTATACTTCTATTGACTGCTCCCTAGCTTGATGAGCAAGCAAACATAAATGACATAGAGGAATACGTGGAGTTGCTGTATGAAGACCTTCCTGAGAAGATTAGAGGAACTGCCCTTATATTACAGCTATCCAGAAACCCTGACAACTTAGAGGAGCTTGCAACTAATGGTACGATTATCGCTTATCAAGATCTGTTTTCTTATCTTTCTTTTTCTGTTGTGTTAACATCCTTCTGCGGGATAAACAGTGAAATTGGAACTACATCTATGTTAATTTGTAATCTGGTAGTGTAAAAAAAAATTTAAAAAAATAAAAAATGGCACACTGCAAAGAAAGTCAGTTTTATAGGTTTCCCTTCATGCTTTGGTTTAATTCTGCCCTTTTTTCAGACCCTGTGTTAGGAGCCCTTTCCAGGGTTTTGCGAGAAGACTGGAGGAAAAGCACAGAGCTAACGACCAACATCGTGTACGTCTTCTTCTGTTTTTCAAGTTTTTCCCAGTTTCACTCCATCATCATTCATCAAAAGATTGGTGCTATGTGCATGCAGGTGATGGAAAATGAAGTTAAGAGATATGACCAATGGTCCGCTGAGCTGGAGAAGAAGAAAAACAATATCCTTTTGACAGAAATGATTTGCAAGGGTCTCTAAGTTACTATGGGATTGCTAAACTTTGACACTGTCAATATCACAAGGAGAATTGTGTCCTGTTAGCCTGCAATCATACATTTTCTTCCTTCTGTCAAGAGATCTGTAGAGATATAGGGACGACATGATTGCGGGCCAGGGTCCTGTAAACATCTTTCCCTTGTTTTATTCCCACTCATACTTTCATTATGGCACATTGATTTTCTAATAAATTTAATTCCTTGACCTCTTTACGTGACAACAGAAAAGACTATGAAAAAGGGTACAAGAAATTTCTTGGTCTTGTGAAGAAGCAGGAGCAGCTTCTGAGAGGTAAGTATAAAAAATATCAGTGATAATAATGCAGTGAAGTTAAAGTTGGTATTTGTTCCTCACTTTTCGAAAACACATGCACTATCCCAGAGCAGAAGGGATTGAGGCCCAATTAGTATTTTGATTTAAAAAAAACGCACTTTATTTGAGTGTTGCCATTGTAATTTAGCACTAACATGCTAATTGAAGGCACTATTTTTTTTGTATCCTACTGGAGATGGGAAACTGCCATTTAACATGGTCATCGAAGTCATATGAAGATCTAGCCAAGTGCAGGGCAAACTTGGGCAATACCTTCCCTTTCTGTTTTTTTTTTAACCCTAAGTAGTCTGGCCTCAGGAATCAAACCCACAACCTCCTCAAGTGCTCTACTGACTGTGGTAAATCTTTTTCTTCTTTGTTTTCTCTTTAGTTTTGTCGTACCTCCTTTTGAACTTAGCTGAAGATGCTAAGGTTGAGATGAAAATGAAGAACAAAAAGATTGTCTCTATGTTAGTCCGATTGTTGGAAAGAGACAATGTTGATCTTCTTATTCTTGTTGTATCGTTCTTGAAAAAGCTGAGCATTTTTGTTGAAAACAAAGCAGAAATGGTGAGTAATTGCAACAACTATAAGTGCTATTTTTCTAATCTAAAAGGGTCTTTTGGATTTCAGCTTTTTCCTTTCCAAGGGGTAATAAATTTACAGTTTTGTGGTGGTAGAGAACTTAAAGGCAGTTAAAATTTGTAGACATATAATCATAAGATAAAGCAATTAACTTTGGCTTTTTGTTTCCACAGGCTGAGTGTGGGATATTAGAGAAACTTGCCAACTTAATTCCTCACTCTAATGAGGTATATCTGGTTTTATAAAGTAACTAATGTACTGTGCACATTCTGATTGGCTTAATAGAGGTGTGTTTGCATGACAGTATGTAATCACAGTTGTGATTTCATAATTCATTTTATTTTCTGTTTTAGGATCTTCTAAACATTGCTCTTCGCTTGCTTCTGAATCTTTCATTTGACACTGACTTGAGAGCTAAGGCAGTGAAAGCAGGACTTCTTCCAAAACTAGTGCAGCTTATTTGTAAGTTTTAAGCTTCTTTGTTATCAGAACTGTTTCCATGGCATTAACTATTGCTAATTGTTGTAATAAAGATAATAAATAGTTTGAACATCATACATGTACATGAACAAGCAGGGCAAATAATATGTTATTTCTGACGAATGAGCCCGCGAAGAAGGCAGAAATAAATATTTTGACGGCACGAGATACAACAGGGCCTGGGTTCTAGGCCGGGTGCACCATGGGTAGCCATATCGGGGGTATATAAAGCTGCGTATATCACGTGTACGTCATCTAGGCTTCTGAACCAACCTCTCTTTGGTTTTTTCTTTTATTTTTGTTTTTTGGCTTTTGTTTTTTGTCCTTTTTAGGAGCAGGCTATTCTCGATTACATTGTAAAGTCCCGTAGGAAGGGCTTTGAGCTTGAGCCTTGGTTCCTACCCAGATTTCCTGCCCACATTTTTTCCCTACGGGGTTTTTTTGGGCAGGTTTTTTCTGGCCTCCGTCTTACCGCATTCATTTCAGTTGTAAGCGGTAGCTCAGCTCTGCTAGTTTTCTTATCTTATGTACTTGTTTGGTTTTTCACAGTTGTCTAGATGTTCCTTTACTTAATATATTTACGTTAGATGTATATGAAATAAATCACTTGATTTTTTAAATGTTTATTTTTTATGTATGCTTAGTTCAGCTGTCCGGGGACCGCTCTTTAAGTGGCAAGATATGTCTAGCTTGACGCAGTTTGATTGCTTACAATGTGACAGACTTCTTGTAAGGGTTGTTAGCCATTTGTTTACCCTTGTTTTCGTACCCTAGCCTTTTCTGGTAGCCTAACTGGCAATTGGCCTACATGCCTTGTTGGGTACGTTAGTGAACGATTCTAAGTTCTTTCCCGGCGCTCAGCCTCTGCGGTCCTTCAGTGTTCCCTGTCCCAGTTATTCGTTGATTAGAGTTTTATTTAGTTTCCCCAGCCTAACTGGCAGCCTAACTGGCAGCTTTACTAGCAGTCTAACTGACACGAAGTCTGCGTGCTTAAATGGGGGATTCAGGTCGATATCGACCAGATGTAGCGGTTCTTTCTTTTTGTGAAAGCTAGTTTATTTGCAAGTGTTGTACATTAGTTATTTACCTATTGCTGTATTTTGGCACTTTGCCTGCGTGCTTATTTGGGGGATTTAGGTCGAGATCGACCGGTTATAGCAGTTTTTCTTTTTGCTTAGCCTCTGTGCTCCTACCGTGTTCCCTGTGCCAGCTATATGTTGTCAGAGTTTTATTAATTAGTTTCCCCAGAATAACTGGCAGCCTAACTGGCACTAAGCCTGCGTGCTTAACTGGGTGATTCAGGTCAAGAGCGACCATTTGTAGCACGAGTTTTTTCTTTTTGTGAAAGCTAGTTTACGAGTGTTGTACATTAGGTATTCACCAGTAATCACCTATTATTGTATTTACATAAGTACTTTTAAGGTTGGTTCTCGCCAAGCCGTCCCAAAATAAACTTATTTGCCTTTACATTTTGTCTGTTGATGTTGTGTAGTGGAGTCAAAATAAACACTTAATGACCGGTCTCAAGAGAAACAGTTAATTTTGTTTCCCGAGAATCTCATAGTTTCCTGAGGCTGAGCCGAAATGGAAATTTTGAAGCTGGAAATTCATAAGACCTTGCTGTAACCACAGTCGTCGGTCAACATTCAGAAGTAACAGTGCACTGTTACCTTATAAAATCATAGATTTTGCAATGTTGCTCGCTGGGAGATTTAGTAACCAATAAGAGTGTGCACTTTTGGGAAAAATTTTTTAGCTCGATAACAACTCAAATTGATAAAACATTAACAGTCACCATAGACAGGAGATAGAAGGACTGGAAGACAAGTTAGCCTGTGAACATGCTCTCTTGTAGGAAAAAGGGATGGGGGTGGGGGACACACTTTCTTTTGCTTTGCAGTTTTGTGACTCATGTTTTGTATGGCTAAAATATTGATCTGTGCGCAAAGTTACCTAATGCTAACCCTAAGCAGAACATGAACTACAGGACTAAACATGTCATCATCTCTGTAATGTGTCAGTTACAATGTATAATTTTGATCAATTTTAAACTTTATATTTCACCCAAATTTGTAAATTTTGTTCTATTTCTCTTTCCTAGCCAATGAAGTCCACAGTGTTGTAGTTCTTTGTATACTCTACCACATCAGTATGGATGATCGCTTCAAGTCTATGTTCACCTACACAGACTGTATACCTAATGTAAGTTTAACAAATTATGTTACTTAATCGTTAGAGACTCATCTTGCTGCTTCCTTGTAACTGACCACAGCATTTTAACTTCTACACCATCTGCCACCTTACCTTACTCAGTTTTGCATTAAGTGACTGGAGTATTTTTGTTCAGTTGTGGTATTTAACTCTTGATTACAACTTGGTGTATTGCAACTGTGGAGTGCAATAAAATTATACACAAGCTGCCTCATTTATTAAGCAAGCAGCCATCACTTTTTAGCAGCCTGTTACCAAAGGTAAATGCTAGTTTCCATATCTCAAACCACCCTTGGATACCTTGTGATACCTACACAAAGTAATTGCATATATGTATACATAAATGAGTGAGCCCTGACTATAGTGATTAGGGTTAAGCACTAACAATACTGATTAGGTTTAAGCACTGAAAATACTGATTAGGGTTAAGCAGTGATCATACTAAGTATGGTTAAGCACTTAGAATAGTGATTAGGGTTAACGGTTAGCTTTTATTTAGGGTTAGGGTTTTTGCTACGGTAGTTAAATTACTCCACTGTCCTTCAGCAAATCCTTGGTGGTCTAGTGGTTAAGGCATGAGACTACAGATTTAGCACTCTGGGGTCGATTCCTGCTCGTGACTCGAAAAAAAATTTTTTTTCTTTAAAATTGAAGAGACCTGCACTTTGATGACATTTGTGGAGCAGAAACTAAGTCTCTGAGTCAAGAAACTTAGAAATTTCATGTAAGTGTAAGTGAAAAGGGAGAGGTCGGTTTGAGATATGGAAACAAGTGCTTTAATACCGTTACCAAACCCCCAAGAAAGTGTCACTAAATCACTGAAAACGGGACCTCTAGTGAATTGTTGAAAAAGGCAATCGGAAATGTTCAAGATGGCCTGTTGACACCACCTACAGACTGAATGAAGTAAGGTCATCTGGCCTGGTGTCATCACTGCTTCATTAGATGATGGATTTTTTTAAAAAAAGCAGCTTGTTCCTGCAACGAATCCTTATCTTTCCTTGTTAAGCATAGTCATATTTATGAATATGATACTACAATGGAACCTCGTTAAAATGAGCCTCTGTAAATTATAACCTTGATACTTGTAAGGAAACCTTGTTATACTATACTGCAAAAATTTTGTAGTCCCTTGGGAATTGGCCCTTCGTTATATTGGGGTTCTATTGTAGTTGTTCTTCTCGCATTTATATTGACATAAAATGTTCTTATTGTTATATTAGATGATGCAGATGATGTTAGAGTGCCCAGGAGACCGTATTGACCTTGAACTGATTGCTCTGGGTATCAACCTAGCAGCCAACAAGAGGAATGCTCAGCTGATCTGTGAAGGACCTGGACTGAGGCTACTGATGAGAAGAGCGTTCAAGTTCAATGATCCTTTGCTGCTCAAAATGATTAGGAATATCTCACAGCATGATGGCCCTACCAAGTCTCAGTTTCTGGTGAGTGCTGGGAAACTGCTCTCCTACCCCTCCCTTAACCCTAAATTTTGCCCTAAATGAGAAATTGGTGTCAAGGTTGGGTTCTGGGAGGGGTGGGTGGACAGTCCCAGAATCTCACACTGATCTCTAACTGGTTGGAAGCACACTGGGCTGTTTTTATGCAATTCCTTGTTATCTCATGTGCTTTCCTGGATTTATTAGCACTTCATGTGCATGATTGTGCCTTGTTTCTTTTGTCATGCTGTTTTGTACAGTACTAGCCTGTTCTTAGCGTTGAGATTGTGGGGACAGCGCAAAGAACTGTGGGCAGTAAAAACAGTGAGGGTTGGGGTAGGGGTGAGAGCAAAGGAACGCCTGTAGTACTTCTAAACAAAAGCTTGTTCTGGTACACCAGATTCTGGCATACCCTATGATTGGTATTTTAACAGCTCTTGTCAACAATCGAAGGTCCAATAGCTTGATTGGAAATGTGATGCGACAGCGATGAGATCATACACAAGTTCGTCTTGAAAGCGTGGTGCAACCTCGTTCCCAGGGCGCTTTTCTCCGGCTTTGGCGGGAAAAGTGTCCTGGGGACGAGGTTGAGCGTGGTGAAGTGATTCGTATTAAGCATCACGGTGAATGTGGAATATGGAAAGCAGCGTCAGTACAAGGATATTTACACCTGCGAAAGGCACAAGCAAAAAGTAACACGTGGAAACGCTGAAGCATAAAATTTTGGCGCTACTAATGTTGGCGCCAAATTATTAATTTGAAATAATTATCTACCTGGCGTGCTAAGCCACGTTTTGTTTCTTTACTATGATTGCGCTGTTAATGTAAGTTTACACCTTTAACGTGAAGGTTTTCCAAGGTACACAAACCGAGGAGGGCCCCGTTAAACGTCGAAGTCAACCCAAAACTGGAAGTCAGGTCAAAATGCGTGCTTTTCGCTTCACTCTCTTATAACGAGGCATATACAGGTCTATACATGTTAGACTATCGTACTTGCCCTTTAGCGTGCTTGTTCATTTTCACGGTGTTTTTCTCACAACATGACTACTAAATCGTCGGGTCGTCTCTAGTTTGTTGTACGACAATTTACACGTCATTCAACTAGTGATAGCTTTAAGGTAGCAATAATATTGAACATTGTTGTGTCCACACAGGAATACATCGGTGAACTTGCTAAAGCCGTGATGAACGGCCCAGATGAAGAATTTGTCTTGGAGGCACTGGGAATCTTAGGCAACCTTACTGTTGCAGATGTGAACTTCCAAGCACTCTTAACAGATTACGACATGCTAAATTACATTAAAACTAAACTACAACCAGGTGAGTGGAAAGTCCTTTATCATTTGCCATGAAATGTGATTAACTGGGAACGACGGGGGTGGGGAATAGACAGTAAGGCTTGCACATCCTGTGGGGAGTAATCTGCAAAGCAGGGGCTTTTCACAGAATATGGCGAGTTACTCACTACCAAAGTGAAGGGTAAATCTTGGCAACATATTTTGCTTGACGTGCAATGGTTTTCTGAAAATATCATTCATTTGGATTTCAGGCATAGCTGAGGATGATCTGGTTCTTGAAGTGGTCATATTAATTGGTACTGTGTCGTTAGACGATGAATGCGCTACAGTGTTTGCCAGAGAGGGGATCATTCAAATGCTCATAGACTTGTTAAACGGTAAGAATCACAACTCGCTCTTGCTATTATTACTTGGCATATCTCCCAGCCTTTCTTGAGATAGTGAATTGTCCTGTACTAGTTCCAGCCGCTACAGCAAAGGGTTCACTTACAAGCTAACGAGTAAATTTACAAGGTTATCCTGGCCAAGTTTTTAATGCAGAGTTTAGGCTATCTTTTATGTTTTTGATTTCAGCTTTATAAATGTGACTGGCGTCTCTCTTGATGTACTGTTAAAATTAACAGGGCCATAACATTCTGCAAAAGTTATTGTTATAATAATGACCAGAAGTAGTGGTGTATACCATTCGAGTTGCATAGAATTTTTATCCGAAGGCAGATCCCAAATAGACCTCTTTTGCTTGATTGTAAGCTTTGTTTTCTTAATGAAGGTTATGTGACCAGTATCACTCGGATTACAATGAAATTCCGAGCACGAATTGAAATGACCTACAACCGCTCGAAATAACAGTAAACGAGTTTTGAAATAAAAGAAGCTAAATGGGCTTCAGAAAGGCTGATTTGCTCACATGTTTACGTTTTTAAGTCAATGTACCTTGTCTTTTCACTTCTGCAGCTAAACAAGAAGATGATGAAGTTGTTTTGCAAATCGTGTATGTTTTTTACCAGATGATATTTCACAAAGCTACCCGGGAAGTGATTATCAAGCAAACACGTATCCTTTGAACACGCAATCCTTTTACTCCTCTATTCTCCCCGTTCGCGTAACCCAATCTGTGCGCGAATCAAAATTAAATAAAAATGTACAAATTTTAGTTTCAAGACAAGAAAATAATTGGTACCATGTCTAAACTCCTCGTGAGAGGTTCTGTTTGGTTGATCACACCAGAGGGTGTCCCTCATATATGATGTATTAAAGGCATTTGTCTGGCGTATATCATTTCAGTTAACACAACAGCAGACTCTATGCTAGCTTGTTGTTATGTATTTCGTTTAAGCAAACTGCTTTTTGTTAGATGTAAAAAAAGGACACTTGTGATAAAATCCAACTTCCCTAATCATTTATAGACCCGTGTAAAGACAAATGGATCAGCATCAGATCCTAGGAAAGTGACCACTCCCACCTGGTTGTCCTGTGGTAAATCACAATCTTCCACCAATGAGAGCGTGCCCGGATTCCATATCATATAATTGAGGGAATTTAAGGGAAACCCCGTTCCTAGGGTTCTCTCCTTCTTAGTTTGTTTTTGTTAGCCTTTTGTGATTGTTGATCAGTCCTTAATCTAGTCTCCATCAGAGGCCCCAGCTTATCTTATTGATCTGATGCATGACAAGAACACGGAGATCCGCAAAGTGTGTGACCAGACCCTAGACATCATCATGGTACAGTGCTAGTTTGTTTTTACATGTTGTCTAGTAAACTGTTACGTTATAAGAGGTAAATAGAAGAGACACTTGTGAGAAAGTTCTTCTTAGCTAATCGCTTATAGACCCCTGGTTTGTAAAACATACCGTTAACAATAGCCTAAATTCTAACATGACTCCGAGGCAGTGTCTTTGCATTCTTTTGTAATACCTCAATTGTTGATCGCACCATCTGCAACACAAAGAAACTACACTTTCTGGAGCACACAGTGGCATTGTTCATCGGCTGTTACGAGGATTCACAGGAAACTAGGTCCAAAATGAATATCGCCTTCTTTTGCCCACCAGTTAGAGAAATTCAGAGTGACGTTTACTGCAAACAGCAAACGTCAGATTGAAGTTGAGAATTTCTCAAAATAGAAAACGTGCAGCTAAAAGCAGTCCAAAACAATTGTTACAGACAAAACTAACGTGAAGCTACTAATTTGGAGGTAGAAATAATGAACAGTAAAGCACAAGGTAAGGGAAAACTTGGTGACGTGGTCCAAGTTTGCATCTTGACGTAAACGTGAATCTAAATCTCTCTATTGTCGCGCGTGGCCATTTTAAATTCTAGTTCTTTTTCTTACAAGAAGAAGGAATATCGCTAGTTTTCGGTGTTGAATCTCGGTGACTATCTAGGGTGACCCCCCATATTTTTTATCTGTTTACTTTTTACAGGAGTATGATGAAGAATGGGCAAAGAAAATCCAGGCAGAGAAATTTCGCTGGCACAACTCGCAGTGGCTGGAAATGATAGAAAACCGTGTACCGATGGAAGATAATGACAGCCTAATGTATGGAGATGATGGCTTCATGGACGGAGATCCTCTGGACAGACCTGACCTCTTCTACGGTCATCCGGGATACGACGACCCAGTCACGCTCATGTCACGTGAAGGAGCCATGTCCCCGGATTACCTGATGGAAGATCCGGGTGAATACGGGATGTACAATGGCGAAGCGTACATGGATGCTGCGGGACATTCCGTCAGTCCATATGCCATGGCGCAATACCAGGGATACCCTGAAGAAGGCATGGGGTATTTAACGGAGGAGGCTGCCATGGGATCTTGGGGACATTTGATAGATGATGAGCCTGACCAGGGAGGTTATGGTCCTCCCCAAGGTCAAATTGCACGGCCAAGTAGCCGGTATGGTAGGCCTGTGTCGCCTGGTTATACAGAGGCTTACGGGGCTGAGTTGCTGGAGCCTGACACTGATATGTATGGGCGCCCTGTTTCGAGGATGAGATCGAGCTACGAAAATCACTATGGGTATAGATAGCATGCAAGCACTGCTTGAGAAATTGAATTGTTAACCCTTTAAGTCCCTATAGTGACCAACAGCAATTTTCTCCTAAAAATATCCTTACACTGTCAAGAGATAAGGTTGTGAGAATATAAAAAATGATCACGAAAGAGAAAATGCCTTGATGTTTTATTAAATTCTCTCAACTAATTCTTAAAGGAAATGTATGGACATCAGTTTGGAGAATTTGTATGTGGATACAGGGGCTTAAAGGGTTAATTCGTTGTATTTAAGTTGTACATTTCATTTTTACCAAAATCATAAAAAGCTTAGATTTTAAGCTCTTTGCCAATCTCTGTATGTGTGTGTATATAGCTTTTCTTTACAAGCTTAATATATTTCAGAGGTTTTGCGCAAACAAATAAACAAAACTTCAAAAATTCTCGTGCTATTTGCCGTTTAGGTCAACGTTGGATAAGAGCGGAAGTTATCCAGTAGCAAAACCTTTTCGGGAAATTGTATTAAAATTTGCGGTTTTTCGTTCTAGAAAACAATTTGAACGAGCTTTAATTTATATTTTAATAAGCTCTCTTGATTTCAAAGATTATACCGTTACGCCTCCCTGGCTTTGTAAATAGGTCGTTATAAGATTGTGTGAACCGTGCAGAGCTAATATTAAAACACTAATAAAAAATACTGAAAGCTTGATAGTTGACTGGTGTTTCTCTGATAGGCGTAAGCAAGCAACCTTTTCCCGGCCTTTCAATGTATTCCTTAATGCATAAAATATTAAAGTTTCCTTTATTCCAAGGCGCTCCTCCCAGCATCATCGACTATTATCTGCTTTAATTCTCTGATTTGGCGCTCTCTCCCCTAGCTCTCCACAGAGATACTTCCTCTTTCGTGTAGATTGAAATATTTATCCTATCTATCTTCTTTTGATCTAGGACTTAATGCTATACCACGATATATGCCTTTTCTCACAAAATATCTGACAGTGTTCTCTGGCCAAAATTGATAACTTACTCTGAACCTCTTCTACAAAGACAACCCCCTGTCGTTTTTGCCTGCTTGCGAAAAATGCAAAAGTCTTAAGATTTCGTATATTTTGCGTCACATGTTTTTCATGGCCGTTCTACTTGTCTCAACGAAGAAATCAGATTATAAATTTACTTCTTTTTTTCACAACTTTTTATTCGACAGTTATTACTTGTTTAGTGAGACGCCTGTAAAATAATGATTTTACTCCATCTTTAACACCGTTTATGTTGCGTCACCCAATTTTTCCCGTTATTGCGCGTTGTTGACAAGCAAAGCGAACTTTTTATATTAAAAACGTGATATACTTTTTCATGCCTGCTAAATTAGCGCCATTTCTCTTCTCGAGTAAACGTAATTCTATTTTAAAACGAATTCTAACTTTTTGGCTATAGAAGCATCTTGTAAAAGGATTTTCATGAAAGCCCGTTGCACAATTGTGGAGATCTTTAGTAATAACTTATAAAGAATTAAAAGGAACATTTTCAGGAACTTCTACTGTTTGCTTTATGAAATGCCTATTAAGAACATTTTCATCGGAGCAAAGCCTCGCAACTGCAAAAAGGTGATAAATTTTGTGTCACAAAATTTTGCCAAAATTGAACATTGTTTTGAGCGAAACATTTTCTTCACTTCACAAGTTTCGCGCGAAATTTTACTCTTCGCTATGTGACCTTTTTGTAAGATAATTTTCTTGGGATTTGGGCGTCGCGATTTTGAAATGGTCGCATACTTTTCACTGCACAACTTGCGAGAAAATGAACATTGTGTTGGGCATAAGGATTTCCTCCTTAGTCGTTTCACAATTTTAAAACGTCGTGCTATTTGGCTCACCAATTTTTTGCGTTAAAATGCTCATTGTTTTGGTCGCAGAATTTCTTTTAAAGTGAACTGCGTTATATATATATCACGACAAGTGGAAAAAAATAGCGCAACAAAGATATCGCCTGTAACGTGTAAATTTCTCGTCGCAATAATTTCAGTTGGTAATAACCGACGGTAATCCTGTGATAAGTAATCCGAATCTTGGAGAAAGATGTAGAGGCAACAAAACATCTGGGAAATTAAAGACTGTCTTCGAAAATGCTATTTTAGCGCTGAATAACTGCATAAAGTCAGACATGGTTGTTTCAAGGCATCAGGCTTTAATCAATAAAGTAGTAATTACAAAATTTAAAAATAAAACTCTAAAAAGAAAAAAACTTAAAAACTCTGAACAAAGTTGATCAGCTTAAAAACATCATCAAAAGCGTTAAGTTATTTCTTACGGTTTAATAATCCTTGGAAAAATATTCCATTAAATATCCCTTGTAAAAAAAAAAAACTTAAAATTCCCCTCGAATTGAAAAAATAAAACTGATGCACTTTTAAAGACATGCCGATCAAATTTATAAAGTGACTGAGCCTTTTTAAAAGAAATTTGGTGTGCCATCCGATTACTTGAAGCCCAGTTTATCATCCAAAGCCTGTTTGAGATCAGCATCCTGGAAAAAAAGAATAAGAATCGAATGAACTGTTTAGTTGTGGTACTATAAATGTCGCTGATTACATAGGAAACCATACACTTTTTAACAAAATGCAAGCGCCTGGATCCCAGGTAAAGAACTACTGTTATTTAACACCTGGAAAATAGGATCGCCCACAAGCCAAGCTGCGAAGGATACGTAAAACGCGAAAAAAGAGCGTAGCGCAATAAAATGCCTGCGAGCAGAACGTGGGTAAGGAGAGAAAGACCCTGAATTTCCTTGAAAATATTTAAGAACGTTTGAAGAGATTTAATCGGTCTGAAATGCTAGCAAAGCTTGCACTAACTGAGAATCCTCTCGTCAAGAAAACGAATTTGTGCGCATAAAATGCGATAACTAAATTCGCGCCATGTCTCACCTCCTCAAAGCCGCTTCCTGCTTCGGTTGGCTTTACTGTTGGTTCCACTTCAGGATCCACCTGTCAAAATACAGTCCATCACAAAATGATAATCAGCAAAAAAATTCTCCTCACAGCTCAGTGCCATAACAAAGAAATTCTTAGAATTCGCATTTTCATAGTAGAGATTATCAAAGTCGATCATCGATCATCGGGAGATGTTCCGCAAACGCGGTAATCACGTGAACACAGCACTAATGACGTAGCAACAAGTTACCACATGCTTCGAATAAGGAGCACTTTCCGCAGATTTGAGGAAATTATAGAAACGTTACGTTTTCCCTGCTTGACATTCTACATGAATTTTCGTCTTTTTCTTTGAGTGTTCGTGCACAACGTTCAAATGGGCTTTTTTAAATCAGCTTTTTTTAGATAGACAGAAAACTCATGACTAGTCGTTACCCCAAAACTGCCGCAATAATGTAGATCAGTAACTAAAACATCTGCCGAGAGATATTCTTTTTAACGCTCCTACTCCGACTAAGACTTAATGCCAAAATAAAAAAAAGAAAAGAAAAGAAATACTTATCTCAACTACCAACTGAGTATTTTAAAGTCTGTACTTACGTCTGGTTTCATAGGTCGCATTTTACGCATTTTTTCCTTTAGTTTATCTTTGACTGGATCCTCGAGGTAGTCTACATCAGCATCCTGTTCATCATCCCTGTCATCATCCTGAGATAAAAATGGCATTGAGAAGCTGTACGTCTCAAGAAGCAAGACACTTAAAACATTAGCTACAAACAGTATAATTTCCACCTTAAAACCTTCGGGGTCTTCTGGTTCGTCGTTTTCTTCGTCCTGTTGAAAAATGAAAGAAGTGTTTGATCAGATTAAACATAAAGTCACTGAGATGAAATCGTACTTTAGGGTTTTAATTCAAGTCAGTTTTTTAAATAGAGGATTGAAATAATAAGAGTTGGATAAAAACATTGTCCAATTGAGCTTTTTACCATTGTACAACTTGACTTTTTGCCGTTTAGTTCTTAAGATCTAATTAAAACAGTAAATGGATTGTTCACTGATGTTTTTGCTTTTTATTAAGCACAGGAAACCTATGTTGCCTAACTGATTAATTTCTTTTGGGCCCTTTAAAAACTGAAGAAATAGGCGTAAGAGTTTGAAACATTACAAACCTGCTGAGAATCGTCGTCATCATCCTCAAGATCATCCGCGAACTGTATTGGAAGGAAATAAAAATGAATTCTGGGCATAACTTTAGTTCAGTGTTATAGGACAACGGGTGTGACTGAAAGATAAATTAAAGCCAATAGCGGTAGCGGTTTTCCAATCTCTATTTTAACATTTTCAAAGTGTTATCAAATGTAATAATTAGGAGAAAACAGAACGTTTTTTAGTTTTGGAAATCATCTGAAACCTCGTCAGGGACCAATTACCACATTTAACTCAACTCTTTGATTGCCGATACTTTTTTAGGAAAATCTGTTAAATAAAGGATATGTTACAGAGACAACTAACTCAATTTCATGATTTTACAAATCTGAGTTATAAATCTTTTAAAAAGGCTCTTAAAACTTCAAATAACGATATCTATGATTTTAACTTCAGCTTTAGATTTTTGCGTGGTTCTAAATCATTCATACGAAACACCGGGAGTAGTATTTTCCTCCAAACTGTTCAGTTTATAATTAGCTCTAGGAAAAATTGGAGCAATTTGACTTTTACATTTTGACTAATTAAAAACAAGTTCAATAATTGACTTCGACTTACGTTTGGGTCTTCTTCGTCTTCCACGTAGTCCTCAACTTGCGGTAACGCATCGCCTTCTGCGGCATCTAGATCAACAAAATCGGATTTTTGATCCTTATCCCCAAGGGCGAAGCACATTAAATTAAGGACCAACAAGGCAAGAACGAATACTTTCATCTTGAGACTCTCGCTCGGTAAAGTTTTCAATAATTATAAATTTTAACCCCAGAGGATTCGTTTAGCGTGGCACCCAAATTGAGAATGGGTCTTTCGATGACTAAGCACAACTTTTGCCCCATGATCAAAGGCTGCAAATCTCAGAATAAAGCTACGCGAATATTCGTGTTCGCATCGATCTATTATTCCACATACTATTATTTTACCACGATCCTTTGTTCACTTTGACAAAAGTTTGTTTACAAGTTATTCAACTTCCTCTTCCGGTTGACGCTCCGCTGACCAACAAGGTCGAAGTGTCAGAACCTTTGCAAACGTGGAAGAGATCAGTTCGGCCAATCTTTCACATCTTACCCATTTTATTCAATATTTCCCTGGTTTTCTGCTTTTAAAATGGTGAGTTCAGTGTTTGGCGTGCATAAGTGTTATTTTGGGCTTTTTTCTTTGCAACCCTTAAGATTTTCGCTCACTTTTGAGACCTTATTTTGAAGATAAATTGCATGCTACAAACTCACCTCAAACTCGATCAGTCACAAAATGTTTTGAAACTGTTTTTGTTTAAAATTTTAACCTGTTTGATGCAGGCTACAGGAACGGATCGTGCTGCCGGATATGGAATGATGTTAGTTAGTGCTTTAATATTCGTGTATTACACGATATGGGTCATCTTTCTGGTAAGTTGTTACCCGCTTTGCAAATTTATAAGCTTATCAGATAGACTTTGACTCTTGTCAAGCTTAATATTTCAATTCCATTCGTTTGGCTTACTGAGCTATTTTGGTGTCATCGAGACATTTCAAGAACAGAAAGTTTTTACATAACCTGAGGGAAACAACTATGAAGCATTTCACAATAGCTGAAAATCTTGCTAGATTTTTGCTTTGACATCTCTGTTACCATGGAAGGGAGGGAAGGGAGCACCGATTTCAAGGAAGGTAAAAGATAATGGTAGGGATTTCAGAAAGACTGACAGTGGAATTCTGCCTTATGGAATCCTGTCAAAGACAATAACCCTCTTTTAGCAGACAGTTTTTCCCTACAAAACGCTTATCATACATTCTCTAGCCTCTTACTTCATTTCCAGAATATTGGAAGTGAAAAGGAAGTGGTATTCTTTTTACCCTCTAAAAATAAGTGCCATTTCATTGTATTTCTTTCAGCCATTTGTAGAGAAGGGCCATCCAATCCAGAGATTATTTCTTCCAAGAATGTATGCTGTTATAATTCCTGTTGTTGCAGGCCTTGTGCTCTTAGGAGTAATAGGTAATTCAAACTTTAATTTGAACCTTAGTAACTCTAAATAAACTTGCTTGCAGAGTCTTCTTCAATCTTCTCAAGGGAGACTCTGAAAGCAGATTAGTGTGAATGGGTATACAGGGATGTCACTAAGATTCAGGTGTTGTTGTTAGGTGGGTAATTGAATAGCTCGGGAGTTGTTTTGGTTCTATTTTCCTTTAGTGGGGGTCATGCTGGGTAAGACTAATCTGCAGAACTGCAGACTGTGGAACCTGTGGAACCGGCAGAACCTACAGAACCTAAAGAAATGACTGTATTATTACAATTGCCTTTGGCTAATGTGATAAAATAATTAGTTGCCATTAAGTTTTTACAATAATTGAGCAATTTCTCACCTGCTGATTGGTTGAGAGCTATTGTCAATAACAGTACAGACTATTGAAAACTGTTGTTGATCACTGATCGAGAGCTCTGGTTCTGGCACAAAAAGTCCTTGAGTTGTGGACTTCCGGCTTGTTGGTAGTCATCGGAAAGAAACAAGAGGGATAGATTTAAACACAGAGAATGAGAGAATGATGAGGGTATTATTGGCGCCTGCTGTCACTTCCCGTGACCGCTCTACATCCATCATACACACAGTCTTTGCGACCTCAAATTCATTCTAACTATATAAAAGTATTATTCTATCTCTTACCTAAATGCCCTTCATCCCACCATTAAATTTTTGTCAAACTGCTCATTCAGATCTTTCTCATTTCTCTATGTCAAGGTGTCCCCCAATGATGGTAGTGATCTTTGATCTTTGAAATTGGTCTACATATTAAACCTACAACCGTCAAAATCAGTATCTTAAATTATGCTCATTATCTCAATCGTAACACACTAAACGAGCGTTTCCATTCAGCCTTGCCCTGAGAATACGTTGACATGTTCCTCCAACGAGACATACAATCTTGGTCTCCTCAACGGGGAGATACAACATGTTCATACTGTCACACACTCATACAAGCGACTCACCCACACGTATCCCACTAGTTGTTGGATACGCCCCAGCCATTCGCTCAATATCATCTATTTTTCACAAGCACATTTACATTCTCTCATCTTCCCTACGTTGTGCTACTTTGTTTAAATATAGACCTCTCGTTACTTTCCTATGTACTAACAAGCTGGAAATTTGCTAAGTGGACTTTCCGTTTGGAACCAGAGCTCTCAATTAATGTTATTGTGTTATACACTGTTCAAAGTCCTCTATTTTTCTGCAAAAAAACCGAGAACGAGCGCTACAGGTGGCCATCTTGACTGGGTCTAGCTTGAACTATACTTAAAGGGTGGGGGACGGTTTGGGAACCCTGAGGCCTGCCCTCTCAGTACATTTGAATCCAATTACAAAGTGGCTGCCAGTGAAGGTGAGCATTCAATCTCGACGATCTTATCAAAAAAAAGGGGGACTGTGAATAGTCTATCAGTGTTATAATTGATTGTAACTAATTACTTTATCACATTAACTAAAGGCAGTTGTAATAAAACAGTCATTTCTTTAGGTTCTGTAGGTTCCGCAGGTTCCACGGTTCCGCGGTCTGCAGTTCCTCAGATTAAACTTACCTGGTCTTGCTTATAGTAGCCAGTAGAAATCCCTGGTCCCACCTTAGTGACATTCCTGGGTATGTGTTCAAGCACAAAAATGGAGAAAGTAGAGTAAGATTAATGTGGGCAATAAGTGCGAAGCATGAGAGGAGCACAAGTGAAACTTGGCTGGCAGTGTGGCTGTTGGTCAGCACATCCGACTCACAATCCAGCAGCCTTGGGTTTGAGTCCTGTTCTGGCCACTTGCTGGATTTGTTCTTGGCTGTCCCAATTTCAAAACCAATGGCCACACAAAAAAATTTGTAGCCTGCGAAAACATCCGTTTCTCCTCGCTCTTCACCGCTAGGGATGTTTCGCGTGGAGGAATGTCTGCGACTCAGCAACAGAAATTTCATACTGATGACGCAAATCAATGTTTACATAAGAAATCCAGTAGTCATGGGGTTCCAAATATAAATTTGTCCAATTTTATGTGTCTTCTGGACGATTTTGGTGAAGAGTTGTGTTCATGTGCCCACAAGCGCCAGCAAAACTCAAATGATTTATCCTTAGAGAGAAGACTATATTCCACAAACGTTGACTGTTTTGTTAGAGATTCTTCGTGTTTACATTTGACCTTTGTGGCCTTTTGTCTTTTGTCTGTCATTCGTGAACAATGGCTAAAACAATATAACTACTCTTCTGACCGGCTTCCGGACAGATTTTACGTCATCAGTATGGAATTTCTGTCGCTGATTTGCAGACGTTCCTCCACGTGAAACATCCCCAGCGGTGAAGAGCGAGGAGAAACTGATGTTTTCGCATGCTAAAAAATTTGTACATAGTCAGCTGGGGTCTATTTAGATATTTATTTTGTTTCTAATAATTACTTGAGTGGAGTCAAGAATGCCTGTAAACTAACTGAATAAGCTAAGTGCACTCTCCACTAATAAACAGACCTTTAACCCTTTAAACCTTAACCTATGTTTTTGCTTATTAATGGAATGAACATGAAAAAATAATCCAGGATATTTGTAAAACAAAAAGGGCAAATAAGTAGTTAAGCTAAGGTTAATTAACAACCATAAATGTCTATATGAACTGGTAATTGCATCATCTTGAAAAGCACATTGTAGGTACATGTGTAAAATGTATGCTCAGGTTAAACCCCTGGGGTGCTCAACAAATGTTTCTACAGGGAGGCTTTGCCCCTAGGTCCAGCCCCTTACCCTTATATACACCTTTTTTCACGAAAAAGGTACCCCTTTTTTATACATTGTTTAGAACTTTGCATCCAAGCTTAAATTTCATTGACATTACACTCTCATTGTTTCTTGCATGGAGACACTTAGTAAACTATGAATCTCCTCCATCTTGTGCACTTTCTCGTAACACACAGGCAGCATACTTTAATTGAGGATAGTATAAAGACCTCCTGAATATATGTAATGGAAAGCACATTATTATATACATACTGAGAAATACTCACCAAAAAGCTATGTCGTAAATTTTCGTACGCAAACTAGTTCTAGCCAATCAGAGGAGCGAACGATGGTTTTCACACGTGAAAAAAATGATACGTCCAATCAGAATCGCGAACGATGTTTTTTCACGTGTGAGAAAAATGATACGTCCAATCAGAAACCACAGAGGTGTGTGAGTTTCGCGCCAAAATTCCCGCCTTTTATTGCAGCTTGCAGCGCCGCACACATTCAACGAGAAAAGTTTTACTCCAAGAGTTTTTCTCGCTAAAAAAGTAAAAAACATTTCGGAAATGGAGTGGAATAGTTTCGTTTGTTTCACTGTCGATAAAGAAAACGGTAGAGAGCCGGTGAAACAACAGCGGAAAGGGATAAACAGAACGAGACGTAAGCTTTTGTTGTGCTTTGCCTTTCATTTAAGCTTAAGCCTATATTGAAACCGGCCATTTTACTTAAATTCACTCATTTTCTATTGTGCATTGAGAACAAACAGTTAAGATTACTTATAGTTCTTGGATTACCTCATATCATCACCGTAATTTATGTTTTTAACAAACCTTTTTACTGAAAAGCTGATACTTCGTTTTCGTTGTCATTTTGCAGTAAGTGTGTAGCGGCAAATTTTAGCATTTTTGAAAGATTTAAAATAAAACGGCCTCCAAAATGATGAATGTCTCAGTATGTATATAATAAACACAATACCACATGGAAAGTGCTTTGTACGGTATTTACGCACTCGTTGTTTTTGTATCAGAAATCTTACTCGTTCGCTGCGCTCACTCGTTCGATTTCTGATACGTCAACAACTCGTGCGTAAATACCGTACGCCAGCACTTTCCATGAAGTATTCTCTATTTTCTTGCTTGATTCACTTAATTTTGTCTGTCACCCTTGGTGGGCAGACCAGTGGGTGAAAGAAAAAGCAGGGTTTTTAATGAAATTTTAAGTAGGTGGCTAAAGCTTTGGAGTTGGTGGAGAAGGAAAAAACTTGCGGCCAAGGCGCGAGTTTCTGGAAAAATGTTGAAATCTGGGCCTCTTAGAAGGCATTTTCAGCATTCTGGAGCAAAAATTAGAGTGCTGAACAGAACACAGACATCATTGAATTTTGGCTTTTTTATTCAGTGACAGCACATGAATACTCCATTTAAACTGGGGTAATTTTCCAAAGAAAAGTAAGCGGTGAGTTCATGTGAAATAGCCGGCGAATTTGTTGGCCACCGGCTCTTATTGAAAACCCTGAAAAGGACCTTGGACAGTGTGTAGGCATTAGTCTCTTCCCCTTATCTTGCATTGTTTTCTTGTCCCTCGTGCTTAGCACTTGACTATACCTAAATAATATTGCACTTTTGTCTAAATTATTCACCATTCGTGAAAGGAGCCAATACCTGTAAATGACCTCTTTTAACTATTTTCTGTGTCTTTTTTTCAGGAATATTTGTTGCTGTTGTAATGCTTAAGAGCAAGAAGCCAAAAGCTAAGAAAGAGAGCTGAGAATATCTTGACTTTAAATACAGACTGACATTACTGGGCACCAAAAGTAGAGAAAATGTGCCTTGAGGGTAACATTCCTTTTCATCATACAGTGAAGTGAAAAAATCAAAGAAATACGTTTTCTTGAGTGACTAAGGAATAGTTGCAATTTAACAGTTTGGAGGTGGATTTATTGTTTCTTCTTGAAAACTTAACTATACATATCAGCTGTCTTCCCAAGTAAATGATGTTTTTGGTGATGTGGCTCAGTTTCACCCCTTCTACATTACAGATAGATAATTTTTTCAATGAGGGTTTCACATGATATCTACAGATAATATACACATGGCCCTCAACAAAAAATATTTACAAAGATTATGGTCATAAAAAGTACTTTTTTAACAAAAAGTGTAGTGGTATTTCAAGAACTGGTCCTACTAAAAAGTGATCCATAGGGTTGTAAGAATGTTTTCAAGTACTGTATTTTCTCGATTGAACGCCCCTGGCGTTTATTAAAAAGGCTGGCGTTTAATCAAGGAAATATGGTAGGTGATTTTGCGATCTTTTATATTAAAGAACCGCGAGATAGACCTGCAAATTACCTGCTGGTCAAAACATGAAATAGGTGGTGATTTTTCTCACTACCAGCTTTTTTTACAACCCTGGATCCGTAGAGAAACTTAACACAAATTCAAATATTTTCTTTTCAGATTTTTACTTCCTTTATTTTAAACCTGTGTAGAATAGATTGTACTATATATTGTTGAATGTAAAAAAAGAAATACAGTAAAGGTAGAGCATTGATATAACAACCTCTAGATATAACTAATTCCTTGAATCATGATTATACAGTGTGGGGAGATGCCACATGGTATTTTTATGGACACTTCTTTTCGGCTCATTTTAAGGAATAAAATCTGGCATAATTACAGTTTAAATTTTAGTGACAATGATAATATTCATCACAAACTCTTTCCGAAACAATTCAGTAGAAATTATTAAAAAGAGAAGTCTTGAGATCAATAAATTTAAGACCAATGGTTAAGGACAGGGCTCAAGCTCCAAAAAACCTTCTCAGGGAAAAGGAGATTTCCCTTTTGAGCAAGTAACTTTTCATGCTCAATTGGCAAAGGCACAGCCAAGTCACCTTCTAACTTAAAATTGGGAACTATACAACAGGTAATTAATGCTGCTAAACAGCTTTAAAAGATGCTAGATTTTGGGAAAAATGCCTCTGTACAAAGTGTGGGACATAACTACACGGAAAATAAAGACTGGAAGTAAAAAGGAAATATGCACTGTAATTTGTATCATCTTAAATTAAACAAAATGTACTTACCTCCAGGGAAGGGGTATTTGACATCAGTCTTTCCTCCCTGGGTAAAGAATTTGACAAGAAAATGGCCCAAATTTAATGTGAAATCCCCCTGTTTCCCCCTACCCTGGGGCTTAATATTGACTGGTACATTATTTCGACTTTTTCCCTTATTTAGCCTCAAATTTTAGTCACTTTCTATCCCACAATTACAGGTTTCGCACATTCCTGAAAAGTCCTTGAATTTTCGGGAGAGTCCTTGAAAAGTCCTTCAATTCAATTTTCCTTGAAAAGTCCTTCAATTTCTTCAACTTTGAATGTGGTGGCCCAGAAAGTGTTTTAGGCTTTTTGGTTTTCCATGACAGAATATAAGTAATTGCTCAGAGACGTTCAAAGTGATTTACGTAAGAATTAAATATTAATTTAAGACAAGTGAACTGAAAAATGTAGCGAAGTTGGTGAAGGAAACAGTTCAAGCCTTATAGTCCTGTTAGAATGGACTGAGAATGAACATTTTTTTACAATTATGTGCGAAATTATATTCCTGGTAGGTGGTCCTTGAAAATCGAATGTGGTCCTTGAAAGTCCTAGAAAAGTCCTTGCAAAATGGTTGCAATTTTTTTGTGAACCTTGAATCATATTAATCTTACTCATATCTGTATATTAATTATATTAGGGTAATAAATTGACCAAGCTTGTGTGTGGGCCTTCAAAATATCAAGAAAGGTATTTTCATGTTTTTATAAGCTTGTTTCTCGTTCGTTTAAATTTATTACCTTTTTGATTTTTCTTCTGGCAACTTAGAATTCATACTAGTTTTTATATTCAGAGGAGGTGTCTGAGATAAAGTCACTATTTGTTCTTCATTTTTTGCATTCAAAATTGATTTCCACAGTCTCCAAACAAGAAAAAGAAGACCCGTCCCAAGGGCCGTAGTTAGCATGTTTTCGAAAATCCACTTCGCAAAATTTGTAATTCTCTGATTCCGCTCTCCAGGACTTTCCAAAATCCCATTCATTCCATTTTTCCCACTTTTCTCAACATCGAGAATACTACGTCATGTAATAGCGCTTGTAATGTCCCAGCTATGGCAATGCTTTCAAGCCGCCATATTTGTTTAGTGGTAGTGGTAGTTGTATGTTGTTTAATACAGACATCATTGCGGGCAATGGCCTCAGACAGTAGTGTGCATTCAGCGGCAGTAAACGAGGTTCATCTAGTACCCATAGATATCATAATTCGACCCATTCCTCCGGTTCTAGAAGAAGCAAAAGTCAACTCACTCATTAAAACAATTCAGGTGGGTTCTAATGACTCTTAATGTCGAGCGTTTATACGGAATAATGATAACCATACATGCTTCCTAGAATGAAACCCAAAATAAGGTAAATAGGTTGACACATTTTAATTTTGATATTCAGTCTACCCACAAAAGGTTCCCAACTAAGACGAATTAGGGCTCCGATCCTGGATGCTACGATAATGCAGAAAAAAATGTAATAAAAGAATACACTCATCAAGAACTATGTAGAACGCATTGAAAGCTTCACAGTATTTGCGGCAAAATTATTATTTAAAAAAATAACTTAGAGCAAATGTATAAAAAATGGGGCAAATCCTTCTGTGGTGAATTTTCTCTCCAAATTAAGCCCTTTGCAGATAGCCATTCACCGCTGTGCTGGAGAGCAAAAGTCGCACTGGGACAAGACAAACAACTTGGCTAACATAATTTTAAATGGTATTTTCCTTTGTTTGTCTCGTCCCAGTGCGACTTGTACTCTCCAGCATGGCAGTTTTGTACCATGTGAATGGCTAACTGCAAAGGGGGCTATTTGAAGGCCTGCACAGTGCATGTATATGTTAATATCTGTTCAGTAATACCCTGGCCAGAGACCCCCTACACAGACTGTCCAACCTTTTGAGTAGGTAAAATTGGGATATTTTTTGATAATCGAGGAATCACATGAAGGGGTGAGCCACTAGGGGGCTCTAGGATCATTCTCCCCAAGAAATAAATGTGAAATCGTGAATAATGTTCAAAGTTTTCTGGTGTATCAGTTTTCATTAAGTATACTCTGATATGTGTTCTTGTATAAGTATCACAAGAATTCATTTGGAAATAATCATCAGAACAGATTTCAAAATCGGGATTTTTTTAATCCAGATTGCAGATTGGTTGGGATTTGGGATTTTCAAGCAGAATTGGGAGAATCCTGACAAAATCGGGATGGTTGGACAGTCTGCCTACACTTCCTATTGGTAATCCTTAATACATGTACTCAGTAGCTTCCATCTCATTCCATCATGTTTCAGGATAAGAGTTTAAGACATACAGTACCACCAATTGATGTCTTATGGATTAAAGGACGAGAGGGAGGTGATTATTATTACTCATTTGGTGGCTGCCACAGGTATGAAGCTTACAGAAAGCTCAACATGAAAACTATTCCTTGCAAGATCATTCAAGCCACCATTGAACATCTTAGAGTCTATTTAGGATCTTCTCTGCCAGACTTAAAATGAGCGCTAACCCCTAGTATTACTGTATATTATTTTGTAGTCTGTAATACTTCAATATATATTTTTAGTATGGTATTCCAAAAGCCAGTGAACATTGTAAGGAGAGCACACTGAAAATAATCTTGTATAGTTGTAATTTAGCCCTTGTTGATACTTTTGTCTCAAGCATTAAAGCTTTTCTCAGCAAGTTGTCTTTGGTGATGTAGAAGGGCAAATATGGCATGCTTCTCACAGAAAAGACTTGCTAGTGTAGGGAAGTAAAGGTCTGAAACCATTCTACTGGTGTATCAACTTTTGACATGTTTTACTCAGGGTATATTTTGGGTTCAAATTCCTTCTTTTTAGGACACTGCTCCATTTTCCACTTCTAAAATATTTTGACAGACAGTTAATAAAACGAAAAAAAAAAACTTTAAAAAGGATGGTTTATTTTGCAACCAATCGTTCTCAGCAAGTTTCACTTTTGTAACAACTCAACTACAGCTGTCTATCATACGTATGTCTCGACATGCTAAGTTAAATTTAAGTACAATAAGCAAAAGAAAAGAGCCTAAATTATAGTAAAAATATTTACTGTTATTTTTAAGCAAAATTTAAACAAAATTAAAGTAAATGTGATGTTTATTTATCAAATAACATCTTTTGTACAATTTAATGTAACTGATAACTTTGCTTGGAATATTAACCAATTTGTAAATTCAACTTAAAATAAATTATTATTATAAATAACTTGTCAAAGTTAAGACAGAGCTTGTTAAATAATTTACTGCAGTTCGAATCCCGACATAAAACCAGCTGTAAATTTTTAATTCCTTTTTGAGCAGGAGTTTTTAGTTTGCTTGTCTATTTGTTTCCAATAGAGCCAACTTCTATGTATTTCAAATGTAAGGGACATGTGCTCAGTTATTGACGTATAGCTCAGTCCATTTTTTTTTCAAGTAAGAGCAAACTAGTACTTTAAACATCTTCAATTTTAGATCCTGTAAGAAGGTTTATTGTCAGAGTCTAACTTTTGAGTCTGTTGACTAAATCTTGCATGTTGTATGTTGTTTCCATTCAAATAATTTCTGTTTTGCAGAACATTTCTATAGTGCCGTTTATTTCTCAGGACTTTGTAACCAGTAATTTTGAATTTTTTTGAATTTTAACTTTGGCCATTATAAAATAATATCCAAATTCCTTTTTTTGGTAGATTAGATTCATTCAGACAAAGATAATTATGCAAAGCAGTAGAAGTGACATTGCCTAATTTTTCATGTCAAACGGACAATTATTGTAGATATAACGAAATGCGTGATTAATTCCAGGAAAATCCCTGCCTGCTGCTTGCCATTGTGAGAAAATATTCTTCTCACTGTTTGTCTTTATTGTTTGTATTGTTTGATATCCTTACTCATTTTGTCCTAACTGAAGAACCACAAGTTTACATTCTAAGAATTCTAAGGTTTTTTGTTCCACTTTTAGCTCAATACAGTTTTAAAAATAATGTTGATTAAAACTCAGTGATGAAGGAAAACTAGTCTTATTGTCAGAAGCAGAAATCTGTTACAAATGCTTATCCTGTTAAAACTGATTTTGTTCATCAGTGACAAAGTAATAGTTAAATCCTGCGAGCAAATGGCAGGGGGTTTTTGTCATTTTTTTGTCAAGTTTTTATTTACATACTCTTTACAGTCTGTTGATATGTATAAATAATAATATAAATGTTATATGATACATCTTAAGTAAAAATGATTGCAGGTTTTACTCATGACCATACACAACCATGAAATAGTTGTCAGTACTAATAAATTATTAAATGCTTTGATTAAACTTATATTATGGTCTTCTCATGTTTTTTTGTTTTCTATTTTCTGATGGGCCACTACTTGTCAACACAATATGATAGCCTTTTAAATGTCTCGCGGAACAACAAAATGGTAAATTTTAATGATATAAGCCTTATTGGTTTTTTTAAAATTTTTATGTTCTTAATGATTTTTTTGGACTGGGAAGTTGCTCTCAAATGTCATAATTCTTCAAACTCTGTTGTTGTTGTTGTCTAATTTTGCTTAATAAGTGAGTAACTGTTACCCAAGGCACATCAGTCAGAGTCACCTTAATTCACATGGATGAACCTTTATACATATTAGGACTTGTTTCCTGCATATGTGCATCATCTTGTCTGTTACTAATCATGCTTCCACTGCTCTCCCAAAGTGGGGGAGTCATGGATGATGAATCAGCTGGCGATGGGGTTCCTGAATCACTTGAATCTTGCTTAGAACCTCCTTGACTCAAATCACTTGGGCTTAAAGAATGAAAGATATTCCCAATGGCGGGTAATTTCAGGAAACTCCACTGCTGCGGCATGTCGCTGCTATGCCCAGCTGCCCCCTGTAGAACTGTCTGATGGTTGCCATGGTACACATGCTTGGGGTGAAATGGGTGTGGTCCATTACACTCTTGATGCAGGTTGATCATGGTGTGATTGTGTGGCGGGAGATGCTGCATAATGTTTGCACTCCTGGTACTACCCCCTACAGCGCAGGGATCAAAAGCTGATGGAGGAGAGACTGTTGGCCTAAAACTCGCTAGTTCTGATGGGTGTTGGTGATGCTGCTGAATGGGAATTGGCATGTGTTCATAGCCAGCTCTGATGTGTAGGTGTGGTACATACATGGGACCTGTACTTGTGACAATGGTTGGAGCTTTGCCTTGAAATGGTGCTGATCTCAAGATAAATGGCTGTAGGGAATGAGGTAGTCTTGGTGCTCCTTCATGAACACTTGAAGCAGGTGTGAGTCTGCAGTTAAAACAGTGAAAAACATTAATTTTCTCCTAACAATACCCATACATCATCCAGAGAAAAGGTTATGAGTAGTAATGAAATGATCACCAAAGGGAAAATGCTTTGATCTTTTTTCAAATTCTTTCAACAAATTCTTTAGAGCTCTGTGGGGAGATCAGTGTGGAGAATTTGTATGTGGATATTGGGGCTTAAAGGGTTCATTTGTAGAATAATAATTGTTTAGTGCATTATTAATTATTAATAATGCACTAAACAAAGATTCTTTTTATTTGAATGAAACATTGTGAAAACAGCAATAACTGGTTTAGAATATTAATCAAGAGCTGTTATTTTTGCTGTACCTTGGCCTGCCCTGTTTTGTGGCAACTCCTACATCTCTGTTTGCCCGCTTCCTGGGAAGAACTGTTGTTGTATCAATGATATTTTCTGAAATCTGAAGACAAAAACACATAGCATGTTTGTAACATCAATATTTGAAAAAAAATACTCCAGAGAAACCTTAGCCTGTGCCAGGCTCTCGGTCAGTCTGGGCAAGCAAAGATGTGAGAGAGCAGTGAAATAGCAAAAGAGCGAACAACTGCGGGAAGCAAGAAGGGGAGAGCCCATAAGCATCTTTTAGAATACCTCAAACTGCCAACTTCTACACCCACTTCCTGAAAAAATGTTTCTTGTGTCAAAATCTCTCCCCAACCCCCATGTGGTTATCACACAACTTTTCTTGATCTGCTTTCCCCACCACTTAGGCACGTGGAACAGGCTAGAGAAACCCCAGAGCCCTGTGCATGTATGTATGTTTTTTTTTTACAACTGTGCGTGTGGGCATGCAGATTATTTACTGAGCTCTTAACATATATTGTAAGGTTAATTTAGATTGTACCTGTTACAGTATGTTAGGTTATGCCATGTACATGGCATGAAGAGCTCTATGTTTCACTTCTATCACATCGCAAAGAGAAAAATCCTTGGAAGCACTTGAAAAATAAAGCATACCTCTTGAAGCACAGAAGGTGGCATCCTCTCTTTCACCATCTGTACATACTTAACTGTCAGTTCAAGTACCTGGTACAGTGATGCATAATATTGAAAACAAATGAACACAGTTAGAGGTCAAAAATACTCAAAGCAACCTTAATTTATCATCCATGGGAGGCCGAAAAATTGTAATTTAGTCTAGAGCTGGCTGCTCATGTCAATGCCTTTTGTCAGTGGAAAGTTCAAATAGAGTTTTGTCAAAACAGCTGTTTGAGAGCTCCAAATGTTACAGCCTGTGCCATACAACTGTAGACGAAACTAAACTCTGGTAAAGTCCGTCTGCGAAACAGCACCGGAATCCTTGTTGTGGGTCCCCATCAGTGTTCTAGGATTTGAGTATGGGCCATGATTGGCCCGTTAAAAAAGCCTTTGTCGATTTACCAGTCAAGATGAACAGAAATTCAAAATGCACTTCCTGTAATTTGTTGAGGCCGATAGGGGCCCAGGAAAAGTATCTCAGCCCTGCGTCACAGATGTTTCTCACTGAGGCTAAATTACAGCTGCAATACAGGCTACAAAATTAATGTTTTTTACTGTTTGTAGATGTCAGAGTTAATGATAGTGAATCACAGTATTACCGGTAATAAGAATTAAGCTAGTGTTTAAATGATCTATTATTTACTACCTCAATAGCCATCGGATCAGTGGGCATAACGTCCTATTTAATATTATTAATACGGGACATAATCATGGCTTCTTGAATCATGTGTATGGAGGAAACAGTGAGCTACATGAAATTGGTCTTTGTATGCATTTTATCTTGCAAGGCACACAATGATTACAATCTTCAAGAAGAATTAAAATTATAAATTTATTAGTATTTCACTGACTTACAGATGCCATGTCCGATTTTTTCCCAGCTACACTTGGTAACAAAAAGCGCAACTGATCACAGCTGTCCTTGATGCGTTCTCTGGAAAAGAGCAACTTTTCTTTTACTAAATGGGTTTACTGAATGACAGTAGTATTGAAGGAATTGAAAAACAGTTTATTAAAACCAAGGAGCCCAGAGGCAGACTTTTCTGCTAAACATTATTAAGTATTGCATAGTTTCTTTTTATATT
Organism: Porites rus; assembly: GCA_964035705.1. Classification (NCBI taxonomy): domain Eukaryota; kingdom Metazoa; phylum Cnidaria; class Anthozoa; order Scleractinia; family Poritidae; genus Porites; species Porites rus. Next base: position 37,596,248 of record OZ037994.1, read on the forward strand.
TGCATCTCTACCTCTATGCGATAAATGGCTTAATTATTAAGTGTGAACAAAACACAAGCCAACTAAACACAAAACTCTCCAACTTAGGAGCCAATTGCTTTCATGTGATTGACACAAATGCAGCTTGTGCATATACAGTGCATTTCATAAAGTTTAACTTAATGTACTGTTAATTGAATATCCCAGTGGCAGCAATTGTTATTGACTAGTGGCTTGTTAAGATCTATGTGAATCATTGAACTAACTTTATTGATACTGAAAATAGTTTGATTAACAGTCATGTAACTATGAATTTATTTATTATTGGTAGTCTTTACACTAGAGCCTAAATAGGCTAAGAAATATTTCAAGACAAGTAAATTTTAATTACTCCAAGTAAAATAAAGCTTCACACACAACCAATTCTTTTTCACTTCAGTTTAACTTAAGGCTATTTTCCCACACAACATAATTAAGATTGATTGACATGTTTCGCCTCTCTCAAGGCTCAAGAAACCGCAAGTCAGCTAAGTCGCTTTTAAGGATGGTTTTCAAGTTGCTTGAAACTTTCTTGAATCATTTCAACTTTCCGACTTAAATGAGATGCAAAGTAAAGTTACTTGAGATTTTACTTAGGCCTTCACACACGAGTTTTTGGTTAAGTAAAACTTAGCAGCTCTTAAGTCTTACTTAACAGTCTAGTGTAAAGACAACCATTATCTTCACCTTCTTATTCTTTCTTTGGAGCTGTGTTTAGATAGGTCATCATGTAGCAGGGTGATCTTCATATCTTTGCTTCCCAATGGACCACTTATCATGTAAGCAGGACTGCCCACCACTTTAACACTGCTACAATCAGCTGATGTTTTATTTGATGGTGGATGCTGTTCAGGCTCAGCCTTTGATGATGTTGCATGGGTTGAACCAAGTCCTCCAGTGTTTGAGGAGGAAGTGCTAGGGTAAAGCGAGGGTGTATTGACAGGGCGAAAATTGGAAATGGGGCTTTGTCTGTTTGTTTCAGATGGTTGACTTTGGTGATAAACATAGCTTTGACTGCAGTGCTCTCTGGGATAAACATGTTTGACCATGCCCGCAACGTGTCCAGGAACCACTCCACTATGCACAGGAACATGTTCTGGTGCTGATCTGGACAGAAACAGTGAAGATGGTGGATGATCCTGGTAAGGATTTACACTATGCACAAAGTGTTGTGGTGCTGTGAAGCTTGAAATGACTTGGCTGTTGGGTTGGTGCAACCCACCATGGTTTTGTGTGTGGTCAGCAAAGCCTCTGTTATGAATTATTCTATTTCCACTGTTTGAGACATGCTGTATAACACTTGGAAAGGGTTGCTGATTGTGAGACACTGGCTGGCTGACATGCAACTGTGGTTGTTTGATCAAGGACTCTGTTGTTGATGTACAACTACCTGCGTGGGAAATTCTGTCACAGCTTTGTCTGCACAAAAATAATTAGAAAAATATGTTATGTCATGTCTAGAGGAGGTGGTAGAAACGTGAGAAAAAAGATGCAGTTTGACACTAATGAAGCCAAACTTCAACACCAAAAATGAGACTCTAGACACTTCCCCACTGGTCAGGCCCCATTTATGTGTCCTTGGTAGAAGTGTCACCCGCCCACCCTGGTTACCCTGGTCAAGCCAACTTTTCCTTTAAGCTGGGCTAGAACTACAAAGAAGGGTGACACCCTTCGCTGGGTCACCCATTTTTTATGGTAGATCACACTTGTAGCTGGGTCAACTTTTCTCCATTAAAAACACTTTGGCTCACCCACCGGGTTTAACTCGTCAAGCCCTGTATAAATCATCTCTTACCTCAGGCAAAGGGGTCAACTTTTTTCCCATATAAATGCTTGCTAAAGTTCACTCTGCTGGGAGGGTGACCCTCTTAACTTTTCTCTTTTTACTTCTGTGAGAGTTTAGAAACCCTCTTTCCCTCAGACTTTCCTACAACTATTTTATCCACCACAACTGACCAGTAGTGGCCTTAACAGGGAGAGTCCATTATAATACGAGTCTTGCAGTCAATATATTTTTCCAGGGGATTTAGCTCCTGTCCATTTTACTAACTGGGGTGTCCCTAGGCCTAATAGTAAGAATTGACTGTATACGTATTTTCTGGAATTGTGGTACGTGTTAACTATTTAAGCCTTATGCAATTCTTCAATTTTCCCAATTTTTTGTTGCTTGCAACAATGCAAAAGCCCTCCTCTGTAATTATCAATTCAACCTCTTTGCTATCAGCTTTCTCCAGTGTTTGAATGAAAGACACAAATATTTAGACAAGCTTTACGAGTGAAAAGTTGAAAAGAAAATTATAATGATTTGCATTGTCATGCTAAGTCACTTACTGAACAGAAGGTGATATATTACTGTTGTTACTGTAACTGACAAGTGATGACGATACTCCTTTGTTCCCATTGATTTTCTCTAAGACTTTTGATCCTGTAGTTAAGGGAATCCTTTCTTCAGGACTCTCTGGAGTTGGGGGCATACCTAGAAATATTTGCCAAAATTAATAATATAAAGCAAACTTGTCGCTTTATCTCTACCACAATTCCCCATCCCATGGAAGTTGTTAAAATTGACTGTTTGGGGAATATTGTTTTTGGTTTTTATGAAATGAAGTTCAACCTCCATGTGAGATTACCTCAACTAGGAGACCACCTCCTAAGCAACCACCTATCCAAAACATTAAAAATATCCCAGTCAAATCACTACGGCTGGACCCTCTGGTGACTGACCACCTCTCATAAGTGACTGCAACCACTTACTTTTTTGGATGGTGGCTATACAATTTCAACTGTTTTTATCCTCTGTAAGGGACCACTTAAGTCATGGTTTGATCTCTACATATATGTATGTTCGTTGCCAGTACTACACTACTAAGAGAATGCAAAGTACTTTTAGGGACAACATGAAACTACACATATAATTTGTTACTTAGAAATTGCGTGCCATAAATTCTGTTCTGAACAGTCGATGTGTTCGGACCTCTTCTAGGAAGGGACCCCTTTGGTTTGGTTCTCCTAAGCAACCACCTTCCGTAAGTAAAAACTAAATCTTCACTTTTTGGTGGTCATTTACGGGAGTTTGAGTAGTAATTACCGCAGTGCCATTTTAAAGTCATTGATTGCATTTGCACCTTGGGCTTGTGCTGTTCATTGTTCTGATTTCTGATAGTATTTCAAGTCTCATCTTTTAGATCTCTTTCTGTTCCACAATCAATATTTAATAATAATTTCAACACTGGAGTAAATTTTGCAATAGCATTTTTGTTAAAACTGTTTTTGCAGATTGTGGGTAAAAAAAGCTGCAAAAATCCCATTGTAGTGATGCACAGTATGTTTCTAAGACTAACATTTACCTTCACTTAGCTTCTGTCCAGCCCACTTCAACAGAACTTGATTCATTTTTTCATCTGTGACTGGCAAGTGTATAAAATCATTTATACCATGGGCACTGAAGTCCTCTATAACAAATATTTTTTTTAAAAAAATTAAACACTTCATTAATTTCATGATAGAGTCATCAGTTACTGTGCAGATGATCCACAAGACATCCACCTAGAGGGTATACTGGATCGCTAAAAAGCTTGCTTATATCTTAAATGAAAAATTTTAACTGAAAATCATCTGTTTACACAGGGAAGGATCTAGGGGGAGGGTGCAGGGGATGGGCAGCCCCCCCCCCCCCCCTTGAGATGAACTGCGGTTTTCTAATACAACTGGTACTCTGCAAAAAAGAAACTATGTGGTTTATTGGTGTTGAAGTAGAGCAAGAGACGAGTGCACCCCCTCCTAAAAAAATCCTGGATCTGCCCCTGTTACATACCTTTACTTTCCTCTTCCACAACTCCAATTATGGCAACAGAGCGGTTCAGGGAATTGGGATTGTACCTGCAAGCAGTAATTTTAGGCTTAAATCAAAGTAACCTTAATGCTTGACATTCAAACTCCCTTTACTTTGTTGCAAGTATTAACAAAGCAGAAACAGTACACTACAATGTACATATTTATGGCAAACGATAACGTCGAGACACAAGCTTGCAATTTCTCAAATTAGGAATTGAGCTGATGAAAACTGTCCAAAATAATTCTTATTGATGTTGGACGATATGAAACTACTTATTTTGTCTAGATATCATGAAGACTGGAGACAAAAAAGAGAAAATTAAAGGGAAAACTTGATCACGTGCCGGGTGCAATTTCACGTTGGTCAGTTCGCCCAAAACGTGATTCGTCTCCCTATTGTTAATAAGGTTGCATTGTCTTATTATAGATATCTGAAATCAAGAGAGAATGAACAAAAAGAAACAATCACGAAACTCCGCAGATGCATAGACTTATTCAAGACATATCATATAGTTTGGATCACGTTTAAATAGAAATTTCACAAACTCGTCGGCACTGGTTCTTTTACTGGAAAGGATTTTTTTTAAATCAACTCTTTCTATCCCCCTCCCCTCTTTTAACACTGAGCAACAATAACAACTTATTACAACAAGAAGACAAAACATACAACTGCACAAATTTAAGAGCACTGAATGCTAACATGTCGAATTCTAAATTTCAGAGAAAGACAGTAGTAATATTAACTTAACGATGGCACTCACCTTACCGTAGAGCAAAGTTTCTGAGCATGGCCAGATACAGAAGACATCTCCAGGAAAATGAGCAGGAAGGTCTCTTTTGTACATACTGCACTTAAATCTGTACAACAGCAACTCTCTATCCGTACATCTTCGAGTCGTTTTAGTTCCGTCCATGTTTGACAAAGTTTCCCGCCGTTGCCCTCGTGGACAATCAGAATTTTCTTGTTAAGATCCTGAAAGAGCAATTTATAACAAACACCGGGAAAAAGCTTGAAGCAAAAGCTTAATTAAAACTAGAGAAACATTGTGAAAGCTAGTGCAAGTGCAGTGAACATCTGCGTTCACTGACGAACTAACAATCAAAAATCTCAACTTGAATTTGAACATTTCGCTTGGAAACGCAAAAAAGGACTTAAAGATGACTAGTTTTAAAATCAGAACATGTATGAAAGAGATACGTGCACAAAGTATTACATGTAAGATACATATATTTTTTTCCATATTTTTCATAGAGTAAAATATACAACGCCATCTTTATAATTTACCTTCTCATAAAACGACGAAGTTCCGCGTTGAAGCAGCTTTTCTTGCGGAGTTTTAAGCCCACGTTGATTTTCCAGTAGTTGTGTTTTAAACGTGACGTCTCCTTCGCTCACAACGGTGTATTCGACAATTTCTGCCGAGTTGTACTCGACGTCGTCGATGCTTTGCTTTTCATCAATTGTTTCCGCAACCCAAGAATTTGAGCCCTCTTTGAATAGTGCTCGTCTCACGGAGCTCATGACAAACAATTTTAACGCGAAATTCCAAAATCTGCGTCCTTCAGCTGTCGCAAATCGAACAGCTTTGGTGTAAACGAGAGGAAATATTAAGCTTTTGTCTTTTTGGCTCGGTTTTTTTTTTCACGGGCTTATGACAAGCTAACATTCACGTGTGGAACATTCAAATTTGGCGCGGACAGCCGCGCAGATTTAAATTGCCCCAGGCCAATCATGCAGAATAAAAAAGTCACGTGATTAATCTATCCTTGAAGCGGAAGTGAAGAGCTAGCTGGCTGGTTCCCACGGGAAATCTTTAGAGCCAATGTCTGTAATTTTCGAGAATCGGTTGACAGTCGTGAATTTTTGAATTTCTTCATATTTTGCCCAAATAATCTCTATAGTACACTTATTTCAAAAATCACATTAAAACTTGTAACGGCTTTTTATTTTTTCCTGAATCGGGCAAAGTTTGAAAAACGCTAAATCGGCGCTCTTTCGAGTATGAAATTAGCGAAAATTAAGCATTTTCTTGGCGCTCGTACATAAAAACGGGATGATATCTCTCAATGAAATCAAGTCACAAAGCAAACACAGACTTGTACTTTATAATTCAGCAATTATCTTCAGATAAGCTGTTTAAATGTGACTGTGTCGGCCGCAAGAAGAAACACGATTTCGGCTCTTTACGAAAATGGCAAATTTGACCTAACTTCACCATCAAAAAAACCCAATTGGTACATAGAATTTCAACATGAAACAAACACTATTTTAAAGCACATTCTTTGCCGTTTCTTGTGTTAAAAAATTTTTGGCGGCATTACAAAAGTGCGTCGCTGAGACACCGAAACGTGCAGGGTAGTTTCGCACGTTGGAACGCTGCAACAAACTAGCCGCAAGTGTAAGCACACAAACGTTTTTGCAAACTTAACTTCTTTTACAAGGGGCACATTACGGGAAGCTCTTAAAATCTTTTGAAAAACACTTTTCAATTTGATGGTAATAAAAAAGAACTAAGTAGATTAACCCTGCATTTGATTGCACGCAAGTAGCTGAAAAAGACAGCGCTGCTCTGGCTGCTAATTTCGTGTTGAGTGTAAATATTGACCTCGAGTTTCTGCACCTAAAATAAAGCCGCTAGAAACGGCTTGCTAGCTCTAAATGACATACGAGATCTATAAGAATTTACTTACCAGTCGTTTCAACTGCAAGTGGCCGCAGTTTACTGAAATCTTCCGTCGTTTAGCCACGGACTAAACCCTGTGTTGCGTGATAAAAGCCCGTGTGTGATTTGAGTCTTGTCACTCAACTGTACAGACAAGGATAAATCATCGCACGAGTGTACAACAAAAAAATAAAATGACAATTAACACTGTTTTTTTTAAAATTATTTTTATATTTTATATTCCCCAAAACAGGTCGAACTAAACTTGATTTTAGGATGCACAAGCCGAAACTCAAACAGATAAAGAAAACAAATAGAGTGAGCTGAGTCTGCAAAACGTTTCACACTAGTTTTCTTTTCATTGCACTTAGCCTTCTGAGCCTTTGGTTTTTGTTAACTAATCTTAACCCCGCTTGGCGTATAGACTTCTCTATCGATCACCTCAGTATGAATTGAGGGATTTAGGTACACACGTTCGCCATATGCAGCATGAAGGTAGAGCAGGGAAATGGAAACGAGTAAAAAAATGGTTTAAGAAAAATTGTCCAATACTCCGCAAAAGAACATTCCTGAAAAACCACAAATCGACAATGGACAATGGACACATTTAATGAGCGAAATACAAGTATTTAACATGTTTAAATTACTGAAAGTAGTATTGCTTTGCTCCTCTGCAGCAAGGGTATCTTCTGGCTAGACCTCAACCTGCTGTTGACGATCTGATCTCCCGCCTCTTAAAGGCCAGTCTACACATTATGGCGTTAGACCAGAATGCACGTACATGCTAGCTCCCGCCTAAAAAAAGGAATAGTCACCTGGCTCTCTCCGCTACCACCCCCCGGCACTTGTTCGCAGGCTAGAAAATGAACCAATTCACTGACAAGTTCTTTTTCATAACGTCAAAATCCGTCGCCTAAATGAAAAAATGCTTTAAAATGTCTCAGCCATTTTACTTATCATCGTTTAACCAAATCAGAAAATAGCCTTTCATATCGATTTAAAATTTCAGATGGAGAATGCCCTTTTCGCTAGGTCTGCACCAGCAGAGACCTGTGTGCTAAAACTCCTTCGTGGTGGTATCCCTCAGGCCAAAACGACTGCCTAGCAGCGAAGGGCGAGGGAAGAAGTCCGTGGACATTTTCGAAAAGAAAAAGAAGTGTAAAGACTGCACCTTCGTCGTTCAGAAAACGTCTGCGTATATCATTTTCTTCAGGCCGCGCAGAGTCATTAATTAATGTGCCCTTACGGACCCCTTTAAAATGAGCAGACAGTATACCGTTCTGGAACGGTACAACGTGATTTGTGCTCCGCCACCCGAAACCAAACATTTAGCGGTGGTAAGTAAAAACTTCTATTTTCATGCGCCCATTTTGTGGATCAAACAAAGTCTGCTAGCTCTAAGTGGAGTGATAAAGACTTGAATTTTTGTATGTGTACCAACCCACCCATCTCCTCCTCTTGCCCTAGCTAAACTTAAACAAGCTAAGTAGACTTTTCATGACGTTAGCATAGTCACCTGAGACCTCTTGTAAAGTTCACTAAAATAATAGCAAGCACTTTCGTAGCCTGTTCACAGACCCCCTACTTTTTCTTTAGAGATCGTCGATCTCTCTTCTCTTTGATCGTCGATTTTCGCGTATGAAAATAAAAACTGCATGGGATTTATTGACTATTAGCGCAAGGAGATCTCTCTCGCGTGCTCGCTTCGCTTGCGTGCTCGTCTATTTTCGAAACGAAAAAGGAGTGTAAAAGCTGCACCTTCGTCGCTCAGAAAACGTCTGCGTAAATCATTTCCTTCAGGCCATACAGAGTCATCAATCAATGTGCCTTTATGGACCCCTCTATGAGCAGCCAGTAGCCTGGTCTAGAACTGTACCACGTGATTTGTTGCACCGCCACCCGGAACCAAACATTTAGCGGTGGTGAGGAAAAACTCTTTTCTTCATGCGCCAATTTCGTGGATCAAACAAAGGTCACCTAACGTAAATGCAGAAAACCTTACTTCTATCATTAACATACTCACGTGACTAACAAGTCAGGAGCATACCAAGTGACTCACGACATCTTTTCTATGATCGCAATAAATTCAGCATTACTGGGGCCACAGGCGCCACAAACCAAGTTTGAATATGTGCGAGATGCTATACGAACATACAACAAAGACTTGCACCGTAAAACACGTATACCAGCAATTTCTTTTCCGGCGCGTTACGCGTCACGCACTTCCGGAATGTTGTCTTTCCTCGTGTTGACAGATTGAAAACATACACAAACTTAACTTTGAATCTGCCTTGATGCAGAATTTAGTTAGCGGTACTGTGACCCCGTCTAGCATTTAAGTTCAGGTAAGTAAATAACTTTTCTGATTTTAAGGTTTCAATACGATTAAAACGATAACAAGCGAGTATTTTGACAATATTCCTCTCTAAGAACTTTGATTTGAACTGCGTATTCGTGTCTCTTCATTATGGTTTATCGCAAAAATCAGTTGAAAGGAATCATGTTAAACCGAACAAAAACGCCCAAATATAATCTGAAACCGTTTCAACTCTGACTAGGGTTTAAATGTCGAAGTAACTTATGTTTGCAAAGGATTAATATTCCAAGCGTCGAAACTTGCTTGTTGTACGCGCTTTCTTGGTGTCAAAATACCCTTCAGGTTTTGATCTCTCGACGGTGCGCATTTGGAATGCCGCCAGAAATATTTTAACACAAACAACAGCAAAGGATATGCTTTAATACAGTTTATGTTTCATACTGAAATTGCATGTACCAAGTGGGTTTTTACGATGGTGAAGTTAGGTCAAATTTGCCATTTTTGAAAAGTGCTGAAACCGTGTTTCTTCTTGCGGCCGGTACAGTCTCATTTAAACGGTTTATTTAAAGTTAATTGCTGAATTATAAAGTAAAAATGTGTGTCTGTTTTGTGACTTGATTCCATCCAGAGATATTATTCCGTTTTTATGTACGAGCGAGAAGAAAATGCTCAATTTTTGCTAATTTCATACTCGAAAGAGCGCCGATTTAGAGTTTTTCAAACTTTACCTGATTCCTGAAAAAATAAAAAGCTGTTACAAGTTTTAAGGTGATTTTTGAAATTAGTGTACTATAGAGATTATTTGAGCAAAATATGAAGAAATTCAAAAATTCACGACTGTCAACCGATTCTCGAAAATTACAGACATTGGCTCTTAAATACCAACGCTGCTAAGTCGTGGGTGGTGGGTAGAGGTCGTGGGTTGTGGGTCGTGCGTGTGGGTAAATGTCGTGGGTAAAAAAAGTATCAAACACAATGATAAAGTAAAGTAATTGAAAAAAAGAAATAAATAGAAAAAAGTTGTAAAATATTTTTGAAACGAAAATGCCCTTTTCGCCACGGCTCCTTCTTCGTCCTCTGATTTTTCTTAATTAGCTACGTAGGACTCGGCGTGTGTAGCTAAATGTCGTGGGTCGTGGGTAGTGGGTAGAGGTCGTGGGTCGTGGGTGTGGGTAAATGTCGTCGGTAAAAAAAATGATAAAGTAAAGTAGTGGGAAAAAAAAGAAATAAATAGAAAAAAGTTCTAACTGTATTTGTGAAACGAAATTCGAAAACCTCCAACTCCTTGATTGCCTTTTTCGTGATGGCTTCTTCTTGTCCTCCCAGTTCCTGTGGGACTTGGCTCCCCTTTCACGACATCACTGTATAGATCACCTTGAGAAAGGGGAGGGAAAAAGGACAATTTTTAGGTATTTCATATTTTTGGATAGAAGTTTTAGGTCTCAATTACCTTACGAAGGAACCACCTTCATTCCCAACCTTTCAAGTTAAGGGGAGACTGTATGTAAATTTTAAATTTTTTATTGCCGTACCGAAATACAGCTTTCTCGATTCTTTTTTTTGTTGTTGTTTAGTGTACAAAATCTTTGCTGTAACGATTCGAAATATCACTCCTTAAACTGAAAGGACGTTTCAGTCACGAATGTTGACATCCGTGAGAAAAAGCAGTTCAGACTCCAGTTTTTCTATAGCCTGCTTCAGGTTTACATAGTGCACAGATTTTTTACCTAAAAATAAAATGTCTTTTTAGTGTCCGTTTGTACTAGAGGATTCACTTATTTGCTTTGCTGACCGCGGGGAAGGGGAATAAGACTGGTATGTACGGGGAGATTTTCGCTTCATGAAATTTACAACTTTTTGCTATTTATTTTTTTAATTTTAATCTTTTTTTGGAAGACTTTATTTTTTACCCACGACATTTACCTACACCCACACCCACGACCCACGACCTCTACCCACTACCCACGACCCACGACGTTTAGCTACACTCGGGTAGGTGGGTCGTGGGTAGCGCGTCACGGGTTGTGGGTCGTGGGTCGTGGGTCGTGGGTCGTGGGTCGTGGGTCGTGGGTCGTGGGTCGTGGGTCGTGAGTCACGCGCGAGTACTGTGTCAGACGTGTTTTAACACTTACAAGTCCACACGTAATTTTTCAATAAGGCGTGACCGGTGAATCTCTTTTCTTCCAAATATCAAAACGGTTTGATGTCTGTGAAAAGTAAGTCAGAGAGTATCCAGAATGTAAAGATGTTTAATATTTTTTTGTTGGAAAGTCTTGATGCATCATGCAAAGATTATCTAATCAGTAGTGTGGGAACACTCTTATATGATTGGCCAAAAACTAATTTTGCCCACTAGAGTGCAAGCAGAAATCGATGAAATAGCAGAGTTGTACACGCCAGTCCAGTCCTGCTACTGATATTAACATACTTTCATGGGGTCTTTCATTATTTGTTAGTCGGCGCGGCCTTAATTTTTTTATCACAACTTTTAGCACCCGAGGAAATTTGCTAGCAGAGGTAGTGAAAATTCGTGCAAATTTTTCACATTAAAGGTGAAAAACTGGGTACGCGTATTGGGTGAAAAGGTATCAAAAAACAAACCAAAAAAGCATATGTTCATGACTTCAATTCTATAATGACATTATTTAATATCGTCTTAGGTTGCGTTCGATTGGGAAATCCGGATTTCAGATTTTGCAATCGGATGCGAAATCCGGAAACAGATTTCACCTCCGAGAAATCCGTCCTAAGGGTGGATTTCAATTAAGAAATCCAAATCCAGATTTCATGGATTTCTTTTTTACCGTTCGATTGGGAAATCCGAAAAAGGAGTTGCAAAACTGTTCTCGTGAACAGCGGCCTTCTTGTTGCTAATTATGCGTGCGCGTGCAAGACCGCTGTTCTCAAGGACAGTTTTTCAAATCCTTTTGCAGATTTCCCAATCAAACGGTAAAAACAGATATTATCTCAGCGTTGAAATCCGTTTTGGGATTTCGCGTTCGATTGCAAATCCGACATCCGGATTCTAAAATCTAAATCCAGATTTCCAATCGAAGGACCCCGGCTTACAGAAAAAGCCCGGAAAATTGAGGGCACGAACGTTTTCACAACCTGTGATTTTCCCTGGAAGTGTATGTACCAGGCCTACGAACAACTGTGATCAGCTCAAGTTAAAACTTCTTTACACAGACTGCTACTAGATCTGTGTTTCGGCTCAAAGGTAGAATCGAAGCGTTTAATTAAATGGTGATGATTGATCGTAATTTCTTTTATGAAATAGTCTTCCCTAAACTTAGTGCATAATTTGGTTTAAAAAACATACTGGAAGGTTTTTTCCAACGATATAGAATGTGACATAAAAGCCGCGATTATTTAGAATTTCCTTTTAACCGGAAGTGGTATTCTTGGACGCATGTGCATTTCATTAAGAACTCAGAGTGTGCGAGGAGCATGCGGGAAAATGGGAGAGGACCGGGGAGGACATATTTCGCTGAAAAATTTGTTTTACTGGATTTTATCGGAAAAACTTTTTCATGAATGCTAAGGGTCGTGTAAAGGAAGACAGGGCCTTTAAATTCTACTAGCAAGAGTCTTCTCTAAGAGGCATGAGCTATCACGCACGACGCACGACGCACGACGCACGACCTACGACGCACGACCCACGACGCACGACGCACGACCCACGACCCATGACGCACGATCCACTACCCACCCACCCACGGCATGATCCAGGCTCCAAGGGCACGCTCCAGGAGCAAAGCTCCTCCGTGTAAATCAACAATTTCATGGGTATAATACATCCTCCGGAGCAGAATTTCCACCCCGCAAAATGCTCCACGATATTTAACCGGTTAAATATTTGGGAGCAAGCTCCCGGGGCAAATTGAGCGAACTTGAAAACGCTCCCATGTGTGTACTGATACTTTTTGTTGCGCGCGGATTAATACGGCAAATGTAAAACATTAACCAATCAAATTAGCCAGTATTTTCATCCACAATTCCTTTGGAACCCTTAACTCGTGCTCAAAATTCAACATGGCGTCGACCTAAAGTGTAGAAGTTGATGATCTCGAAGTTTGCGTATGGCATTCTCATGTATTCGCAAAATGTCTGAATTTTCCACGGACGGTTCTCGAATAGTATAAAAAGCCCCTTTCTCCTGTCTTTTCAGAAACCACAGGCGAGCCCAAGTTCTCCTGGCATTTTTTACAAACTGATGTGTGATCTTCAAGCATCATCATCATCATCAAAGAATCAACTTTTGCTGTTTTGATCTGGACCGCAAGGAAGTCGCCAGGTTTAATTTTGAACTAGTTCCCAAACCCCCATCTGGTGAGTATCAGCTATCCCACACCAAGTTTCTTTCGTTTGCTCCTGCAGTATGACCTCTCGTGTGCACTGGCAGTACACAATGAGCCTGGAGCATGTTCCGGGAGCAAAAGCCCTCGTGTCTATCGGCCTTAACCCATTCGCCCCTGAACCGCCCGTAACCGCCCGTGCGGATCCAGGTCCTTTCTACCCATTGTGACGTCATCAGTTTTAACGGTCAAGGACAACTTTCTTCGCTAACTTGTGCAGAGTGAAGAGATCTTTCAAACCATACCAGAATGAGCACAATTGAGTCAAGGACACCGGAGAAACAAGCAAAAAACCATGTGACATTGACCTGAAAATCTCCATGAAAATCTTGTTCCATTACCCACCTACCTTTCCTTTCATCTAATCCTAAGATCCTAAAAGCTTTCCTAAAAACTCTTCCCACCAAAATGAAGCCCACTAAATGCCCAGCAAGAGAAAAAAAATGAGGCAAGATCATCGAAATTTTGCTTTCTGCGCATGCCCGAACTTCGCAAGCTGATATTTTGCATCTGGATCAGAAGGCCGCGAAGTGTTCGACCTGCAAACCGGTTTGTGGTAAGTTTTAGCTCTTTATAGCCCGACAGTGACCAGAAAACCACTCGACTAGCTTCAAAACGCGTTTTTCGGCAAAATCTCCAGGAGCGAATGGGTTAAGAGGCGAAGGCAACACCGGAAAACGGTGAAAAACAACAATAGATCTAATTAGCAAAAAAACAACGTTGCACGTGCAGCACACTTTTTTTGTACATTTCTTTGCCGTTGTTTGGCACGACTACAACATAAAACTTCCAGAAACTTCTTAGTTACACGTTTTATGCAGGAAATGTCGTACGCGTTCTCGTTCACTTTTTTTTCACTGCCGTTCATTTTCATCTTGCATTGGTGGCCACTAGTATTTCTCGTTTAGTAGCTTTTAGTCACCGCCGCTACAAAATTTTCGTGTTGCTCTTCGAATTCCAACAAAAAAAAGTATCCTTTGTTTTTTATCCCTCGCTCTAGATCTCTGTCGCCCTTTTTCTCGTTGAGCTTCGCTGGCCTGCCGCATACTTTTTCTTTTTCTCTGTCTTTGTCTTGCTCCATATTCCAAATTTGTGGACATGACAATTAATCTAAGCTTAATACTTTAGACAACACGGATACTGAAACAATTTCCGCTTTCCGTTTTCGTCTTTGTTGACTCTTTATGCACCTATCAAAGTAAACCCCGTGGGGGGGGGGGGGGAGTGCGGGCAAGGGGTGGGGATTTGACAAATTTTAAAATTTTTTGATCAAATTCCCCAGGGTGGGAAACGGAAGGTCAATCAAAAGTGTCAAAAAAGCCCCCACCCCGGGGGAAAAATCTAAACAAACAATACTATAATACTATATAAAACGAATAAAAGAACATTTGAAAAGTACGTTCTTACTACTTTTATTTACGGTTAAACGTAAGTTCCGTTAAATTACTTGCTGTAATTAAGTATTTTCTCTCTCCACTAGCATCTCTTATTTTGAACAACATAATCGCTCCAGGAAGATTGACCGTACTATTATATCAATGAAACGTAAAATGCTTTATAACATCTGCTCAACATGTCGGAACAGGTCGGATCAGTGACCCGTAAAAAATCCTCTGACTTTCATGGTAAAATTCGATTTCAATCGAGGTTTACAATCAAATGGGAACTTGACGATAAAAACTTTCTCAAAATAGACATTATCTGTTTAGATGACAGTGTAAAGTATCGGATTATGGCGATTCGAACAAATGAAAACTTCATACTTTTCTCCAACAGCGTGACTTTCAGAAAGCCTCGAGGAACGGATTGATACAGATTGATTGATGAATTGATACCAGGCTTCTTTCGGTCAAAGTCAAATGTCCCGACCCCAGGGTCGCTTCGCACGATCAAAAGCCCGACATGGGGATAGTCTCAGGCATCAAATCCCCTCCCCTTACCCGCACTCCCCCCCCCCCCCCACGGGATTTACATTGATAGGTGCATTAGTTGTCTCTGCTTTACTAGGCGCCGGTGGCTATGCGATTTCCCGCCAAAATAACTTCGAGTTGCACTTGTTAATTGAGTTATTTTACATTGGTATGCCTGTGGTGCGGACGGAAGGTCACGTGATTACCAAATTTCCCCGGACTGGTAGATTACTTGATTTTCTTACCCATGGTTCTCCGCTGAACGCGCTTCGCGCGCGAGAGCTAGCTCCGCTATTTAACAATTACATGTATTCCTCTCGCCCGAATGGGCTCTGAGCAAGAGACTATAAAGGGGACAGAGAGGCCATCCCCCATATACACCCTATTCCATAGGTAATTCGTCTCCAGTTATTTTTAACACCACAGATCTCGAGGGGGATTAAACAACAGCCAATCACATAGCGCGAATGTGTTCCGCGTGGATGACCCACGTTGAGAGCCACGCGTCCTTCACGAAATGACGCAGAACAAAATGGGGCAAGACGCGGAGAGCGATTTTGCTATTCCTTTTGTCGACGAAAACGACTACAGCGAGATCTCTGCGAAAGCTGTGTCAGCGAAACCGAAGTTAAAAAAGAATCGCCCTTCCTCTCTTGTATAGAGCTAACAGTAGAGCAGGGAAATCCTTAACACACTGAATGTTCTCTCAGGATCATTTATAATTTACAGTTTGAAGAGAGCAATTTCTGGTTTGATGTTTATTTTTTCAGTCTTTATAGCGATTATTCCTACCCACCTACTTTGTCAACTGAAGGCGAACCCTCCTAAAGCTGAATTTCAAGGGACCATATTCAAGCTCAGAAAGAGAAATAAAATTTCGTCGTTGCTTATTTACGTCCTCCATAAAACGCGAAATTAGGCATTTTCCCGTCGTAGTCGTGCAAAAACGGGAAAGAAATGAACAAAAAAGTGTGTTGCACGTGCGAAGTTGTTTTTTTGCTAATTAAACCTATTGTTTTTTTGATGTTCTAGTTGTCGTCCGCGTCGTTGGATCTTAAACTCCCTAAATTGTACAAACGACCGGTTTCAATAGACCGGCGAAATTTCTCATTTTATTAAAGCACTGAGGTTACGACAACTTCGAGTTAAACTGATTTCACGGGTTGTCAAAGAGTCCAGCGATTCCTTTTTCCCAGGTGAGCGCCGACTCATTTCGCTTCAATATTCAGGAATGCTCTCGATCTTTTTACGCTTTCATTGCCTCTCGCCCGACATGTTTTGCACGGCGTTTGGTCATGCGAAACCTCCACGAAACATCCACGCCTCGCGCGAGGTAACTTTATCCCGATTCTAAAAATAACTCGAGACGAATTACCTATGGAATAGGGTGTATATGGGGGATGGCCTCTCTGTCCCCTTTATAGTCTCTTGGCTCTGAGTCAATAGCCGATGAGGCCGAAGGCCGAAGGGGCTATTGACACGGAGCCTATTCGGGCGAGAGGAATAAATTGTAGAATCCAATTAGTTGGTCAAAAATACCGAGAATAAAAAACTTTTAGCTAGTTAAAGCTAGACTTTAATCCTTTTTTGCCGCCAAAAAGCCCGCGCTTTTTGCTACTAGTGGGCTATAACGTATTGCCTAGTAGTAGCTCATTGTCAACCACTAACGCAGAATTGATAATAGACCACTAGTTGGATTTTACTAATAATCTTTATTCGATCTACAATTCCCATGATCAGTGGAGATTTTTTAACAAGATGGAATGCGATCACCGTGAGAAAAGGGAGGGAAAAAGGACAAGGTATTTCACATTTTTGGATAGAAGTCTTTCTTAAATAAGTTTTAGGTCTCTTACCTTACGAAGGAACCACCTTCATTCCCAACCTTTCAAGTTAAGGCGAGACTGTACAGACTGTATGTAAATTTTATTGCCGTACGGAAATACAATTTTCTCGATTCGTTCTTGTGTTGTTTTGTGTACAAAGTTATTTTTGCTAATGACCTCATCAACCTCATTCCAACAACTATTTTAAAAGCTCTTGAAACGGCCTACATTTCGCGACGCCATAAATGACTTATAAGGACATTTATGTAAAGGTCATTTATGGTGCGTGTCACCGTGACTCAGTGCCGCAAGGGAATCTTGTTTCAACTAATCAGAAGCACGAGCCAGACCTGCGTACGTTATCAGTGTGGTATGGTATTTGAGCGCTCGTTTCGCGGGGAAACCAGTGGTGGCATTCGCGAAATGTCCGCTGTTTTCTCAGGCTAGACATTTTACAGATAATTCTTTGTTATGACCCAATTTCGGACAAAAGGGATGGAGGAGCGGGGGGGGGAGGGGGGGGAGTTAGCGGCCGTCTAAATCTGCCCATGCAATGGATAGTCAAACTGCGAAACAAACAAATCCTTATGCCCACACGTTGGCCAGGAAATGGCCCGTTAAATTGCTTCTCCTTTGATGCCAGAAAGTCCTTTAGGAGTGAGGAGGGAATTCTTTCCTTTTTTGTATATATACCTACACAATCTTAGACACAATGAAAAGAACAGCAAACCCCTATTCCTCCAAAATCAAGGATGAAGCCGCGCCGAAGCCAAGATGTGCCATTTTCCCAGCCCTGATTTTGAGAGGGCGGAGGGGCTAAATTTCCATCAATTTTGTCTAAGATTACAATCTTGGACTGAAGAAAAAGTAACGGCAAACCCTCACTCCCACCCTCCACCCCGAAATCAAAGATGAAGCTGCGCGAAAGCCAAAATGAGCCATTTTCTTTCCCTTGATTGGGGAGGGGGGGGGGGGAGGGGGGAGAGGGTCTAAATTTGTCCAAGATTGTAGGCTTAAGTAGACACGAGGCAGTAAAGAACATAAGCAGCCTAAGAAAACGGCCAACATCCTGTGAAGCCAGCACATCTCTAACCAGGCTAACCAGGTGTCAATGCATACTACGGCGCTTTTCAATTGTTGGTTTTCAAATGACGTCACTAAGGGCGCTTTCCATTTGTCAGAAATGACCGGCCAGACCATTCCCGTCGTAATGGGAATTTCACTTTTAATCAAGACTTTGTCCAACCAGATCAGTCAAATTAACAAATAGATTCCATTTTGCCGTGCGTCTGTTCAGTAATAGATCACAGATGACGTCAAAATGTCGTAAAAACAAAGAAGTGGCACACGAGCCGCAGGCGAGTGTGTCACTGTTGTTTTTACCACATTTTGACGTCCTCTGTGATCTATTACTGAACAGACCCACGGCAACATGGAATCTATTTGTTTTATACAATGATCAGAAAAGAAAAAGACCGATACACATACCTGCCTCGAACCGCTTGACCTTTTGAGGATTTGTGCTAGTTTAGGCATTTTTTAAGTCCCAAACCCAACTTTTCATCTTAGCTTCTTCTTTATCTTACTTGTGTACAGTTTCTTCGAAAAGTTTTTCACCGTCTTTTCTTGCTCAAAGAAGAATAATAGCGAAAACATTTTGCAAAACAGCGAGTCTCTCGTAGTGAAGACACATGATGGCAACTGTTGTGAAGATTTCTTGTAGTTTAGGCATTGTCAAGTAGTCAATAGCTTTTTTGGTCTCCGTTTCTTCATTTTTCTTCTTTGTAAATAGCTCCTGCTAAACTTTTTCCGAACCTTTCACTTGCCTCAATCCGAAATAATCTCACAAACATTTTCAAAACCGCATGCCACGTAGAACAAAACAAAGAAAACAAGTTTCCCGTGACGTCATCCATGTATCTGTACTCTAATAGATCATGGGCAACGACCAATCACAGCGCGCGTAGCATTCACATTTATTGTATAATCCTAAATAGTATGCACGAAGGAGATGGATGGTTGAGCAAAACTCTCTGGAAAAAGCCCATTTCATTTGCTTATGTGACTGGTCCGGCCGGCCAGTTCTGACAGATGGAAAGCGCCTTTAAATTCAAAGTACAAAACTATCGATTCTACGGAGATTTTACTTTCATGGTGTATTAGAGCAGCTGAAAACTAATTTGCAAACAAACTTTCGCTTCAAAAGGGCTCTTGGTTTTGTAATAGAGTACGCTTGAATTTCTAAGATTTTGCGTGACCCAGCATTTACATGACGGCCGAGAGAGCTCTCATGTAGCTCAAAAAGTGACTTTTTTCGGGCAATTTTGCTATCTAAACAGTTCATGTATCAGAAAAAGTATTACTTTAATGTTTATGAGTTCCTCTAGGAGTAAATTCACGCTTTTGTAGCAAAACTCGGTAACAGATGTTTCTGTTGGTTTCCGTCCGCCATGTTGGTGCTCACCCGGATGGGCACCAGCATGGCGTCTCTATACAAAACTCTATAAATTTGCGTAAATCATTTCTTCAGACATTTCGTATACGAATTTTTCCTTCGACCTATATCTTGGCGTGGGTCTTTGTACATTTACCTCCTTTCATTTCCTAGATTCTGGACTTTATCTATCGAACGGTTTTGATTTTGATTTTCTATTTTGAATGGCGTGACACTGAAAACCAGCAATAACAAGCAACCTCTAACATGTCTTCAGTAAAAAAACGAAACCAACGGTTAAGCAGAAGTGCCGGGCACTAAACACTACAGGCACTGTAATCATTTAAAAGAATTCTTCTTTTATTACTTACTAGTTAAGTACTTTCTAGATATTAGAAGACAAGCATGTAGAACTGATCCTATGCAATCCTTGGCGTCCTTGAATTACCGTGTGTCTTGACAGTGAATAAATAAACAAATAAATAAATAAATGAACGAATAAAAGAATGAATAAACAAATCTGACAAGAACTGTTTTTCGACCACCCAACCCTAGAAAACCTCCAAGGAAATCTGTTTGACAGTTAAGCCATAAGCAAAGAACGACCAAATTCAGTGGTTACAACTCAAGAAGTTGAGAAAACTTGAGCCGCATTGAGTTCAAGGAATAGTTAGTTCTCATCCGTCCACATTGTAGCTATTTTCACAAGGCCTTTCCTTCTCTGAAAGGGACCTGAAAGAATCAGTAGCGAAAAATAAGACATTAGGACAACTTTGAAGACACTTCCATGTAAGTGTGAGTGAAAGGGAAAGGTTACATCAGCGACATATAAGCGGGAAACACCCTCCTCGATCACCCAAATCCTTCAAATCATACAAACCTCATCCACGATAAAGCTTAAAGCGCGAAAACAGCCGTCTCCCCTTGTTCCTTGCCGCTGGGAGCGAGGACAAACGACTGTTTTCGCAGGCTATCGCTTGTAGAGTCGTGTTAAAACATAATGGTGCCAGATGGAAAAATAAAACTAGTGGAATCAATCAAAATATGAGAAAAACTACAACAACAACAACGAACGAAACAAAACAACAATAAAACAACACCGGAAGCCAAAACTGCGAGCAGATCATCGGAAAACTTCCAAGAAAAATATGACACTGTTCTGACTGTTAGCAGTCGTCTAAAAAGACAAAATGAAACCGCAAGTTGGACCCAAGATAAGGATTATATTTTGTTATTATTCATTCAAAATATTTCCCCGTTTCTGATTGGTTAAAACCACACGCATAGTTCACCATAACCAGCTGCTGTTGACCAAATTTGGAAAGAATTTTGTCATATTGAACAGACGTCAAAAGTGCACCCTGGTTGCAGGTTATTGAACCGTTGACCGAGAAAACCAGGGAACGAGGTTGGGTGGTTTTGGTAGTTGAAACAAAATAGCGGAACTGACGCGGAATATTATACTCGTGGTCTAAAAACATCGCAAGAACAGCAAGACCTTGCAGACCTGAGCAGACCTTAATCTTCTAAACTTCCCTATAAAGATGAATTATCGGTATGAACTTACATCGACCGAGGTTAGCATGTTTTAGCTTGTTTTTAAACTTGGAATTATTTTGAAGGAATAATAAAATAATTATTGAATTCGGCTTTCGTAGGATATGAAGAATTCTGCAGATCTCGGAGGGTGTTATCCACCTCGGCCGACAACACCCTCCTCGATCTGCAGCATTCTTCATATCTTACAAAAGCCGAATTCAATCATTGCTAATTGTTCCTTTACAAAAGGTTTCCCTAAACTCTAAACTTTCACAGCCAACATGAACTTCAAAAAACATAGCCCTGCCCCCCCCCCCCCCCCCCCCCACTCCCCGCTCCCACGCACACGTTCTTTGGGATTCGTCACGCGTTCTTGCCCCACGAACGTCGTTCGCTGAAGAGGATTGCGTGACGAGCCAAAAGAACGTCTGCGTGGGAGGCTATCAAAAAGACGGACAGGATGTGGTGAGTGCAGTGTGAGACATCAAACAAATGCCGCCTTTTTGTCTGGAGCCTCAATTCTGCAACTGAAGAGACATGTTCCAAACATACGCACAACGCAATTAGAGGTTCAGACTTTTTAAAAACAGCTTAAGAAGTTCACCTTTTTAGATTCTAGATCAGCGGACACGGGGATATACCAACAAAATTGAGTTATGAAGTCAATCTAAAATCTAAAACTTAAATCAAGATAAAAATATCTTGAACATAAAAACGGAAAAATAAATTTCAAGGATATGCGTGACGAAGTTGAATGAGGAAGCCAAATAACTAAGTTTTCGGGGTGGAAAAAGGATAGGAAGCATGCAGAAAAGATTCGCAAAGGGTTTTTTCCCACTGAATTCGGCATTTTCCGTCTAAAAAGGTAAAAGTTAGCGACATCAAAACAAGGCAAATAATTAACGAAGCAGACAAATTGTTTTGCCAAAGAAAATGAGAAGAAAAGAGGTTTCAATTAGCAGCTGTTTGAATTCTGAGAGGTGGAAATTGCCAGACTAAACTTATTTGCAGACGAATGGAAGAAATTTTAAATAAGTGAATTTTTCTCTCAGTTTGTATACTAGAAAGGAAACATAACGCCTAATAATAGAAGCTATTAGACTAACTGAATGTCGACAGAGAAAAAGAGAACGAATAAAGCGTACGGTTTTCCTACCACCTGCTGTACTAAACAATCAACGCCTAGCAAATACAAAGCAAGCACGCGGCGTAAGAAGGCGACAGAAGTAAATTGTATTGGCTTACGGTTGAGAGAGTGTAAAAAGCGTCTACTCCTGAAAATGATGGATTGCTTTTTGCAAAGTTTATCAAAATGTGCGATGAAAAGGAAAGAAAATCCAAATTTGTACCTTGTCAATGCACATTTTGATAAACTTTGCAAAAATCATCTTCCTGAAAAATACACTCTAAATAACCCTGAATGACCGACTCAAATAACAACCTTAAGCTTATAACCAGATGGTGACTAAGAAAATAATTATTTCTTGGGTACGTTATTTATAGAAAACTTTTCTGAGGTCCATCAAATAGGCTCCTTGTGGGCATGTACACATTAGTTTATCTAGATGCTCTATTTTGCACTCTAATTTTTATTTGCGCACACGCATTGCACTGAAACCAGAGACCAGTTAAGGGATTATTTGTAGTCTATCCTGAAAACGAAAGAAACATGGCAAAGACCCCTATTTTCCCGACATGTTGAATAACATACTGCAACTTCTTTAACCCCAACATGTATAGCACATAAATTTTATACTTCTTCACGTGTGAAAGAATGAATATATGAATTTCGTAAATTTGAACCGCGGAATAAAGAAATAAATGCAAAGAAGATCATAGAAGTTTAAGACGCCACTTATGCAGTTGCAAAAAGCATCGTTGCATTTCTTTCTTCACTTGTGTTGGCGCATTCTACTTCTCAAACTCATTAATAATTCATAAAGAAAATTCAAAGGAAATTAATGTTTAATGAGTGTTTGGATATCAGATGAAAAACTGCTCATTTTTGCATCCTTAATTTCTCCTTCAAAAATGATTTTGTTTGAGAAGAAATTTCAAACATTCGACGCAGTGTTTCATCACCAGATGAAACACCTCGAAGTTCGTCAAAAATACTCCGCTGCGCGTCGTATTTTCAACTCTCTTTTCGGTGTTTCATCTGGTGATGAAACACTGCATCTCATGTTTGATATATTACTTATAACACGTATGCATATCTTATGAGAGTAATCAAGAGTAAAAGCTTTGATATCTTTTGTAATGGCACTATAGGGAGACTTCCTCAAAAAAATAAAAACTTTTTCTCTTTGAGTCATTTTCTTATGACAGATCACTGGCCTGAGAAAACAGCCGATATTTTGCAACGCTACCACTGGTTTCCCCTTGAAATTGACGTCCGAGAAACGAGCGCAGAATTTCATACTGATGACGTGTCACTATCCTGATCTGGGTAGTGCTTCTGATTGGTCGTGCCGCGAGGGAATATTTGCTTTAGCCAATCAGAAGCGCTACCCAGATGTAAGTAGTGACACGTCATCAGTATGGAATTTTTGCGCTCGTTCCTCATTTATATAGCATTAAATTCAAATGATAAACTCAACAGTTTTTTATATTTGCTAATATTTGCTTACTAGATTTGCTGAAACCTGGTTACTGCCAAGATCGCAGGTTTTATGGGTCTGACAAGCCTGACAATCACGCCAACGATTCTAGCTTGATTTTTTAAAACGCAGCATGCGAAAATTGAAGCCATTTCGACTGAACAAGGAAGAGCCAAAACGCAACTTGAGTTTCTTACCCTTGATACAACAACAACATTATTTATTTATTGGCATTTCCATGAGTAGATGGCATTGCCGATTACAGTATTGATTATGTTAAGGTAAAGGGGAAAAAAAGGAAATAACATTATTGTACATAATAATAATGGCTATAATTACAAGGAAAATTCTAACTATATCGCAGCTATGTTTAATGTTCTACTTTCACGTTTTTCGAAGGCCAGAAAAATAAAATGGCCAAGTTTCTTGCAGACAAAGGGATCTATATTATTGAAGAGAAAAAGTATCATAACGTTTGCACTCAATGAGTGAAAATTAGGATATTTGTGACTTATAGAATCAAGGACATACTGTCTTTCATTAAGGTAAAGAGCATAGTTTCGCATGAAGTCACGGTGTTGCTCGTCTTCGATTTCATTTATGGAACAGTATTGACACAATCTGAGATGTTCAGGAATTTTGGGCGTGCAGTATCTCTCGTATTCTATCATTAATTTATGATTGCTTGTTCTAAATTTTGCCACTATGCGTCGGTGATTCGTGTTTTTATAAGGTCCAAGTAAAGAGATTTCTTGTTGTCTTGTTTTAGTTTCTTATTTAGTCGAATGAGGGAGGATTGATGTGTTTTAGCTATTTTAAGAATATTTTGTGTTAACTTAGAAAAGTGAAGAGAACGAGAAGGAAAGAAGAGGAACATAAAAAAAGCAATAAAATCAATGGTTGCACTCTTAGGCTCCAATAAGCTTGATTTATTCGGGGGTACTAAATTGATTGCGACATCGTACATAAAAAGAGCAATTGATTTGAAATAGACCATGTTTAGAGAGAGGATAACAGTGGAAAAAAATATGACATTCATGATCTGCATAATGGCAAACCTATATCAAACGAAGGCACGCTTTTGCAACAGACATTTGGTAAATATGAGTCAAGGCCACTCGGCCCCAGGAAACTACAACATATGACAAATGCGGAGGAAAGGAGAACTATACAGTAAATGGTCTGATTCGTGGACACAAATGTCTGTTTAACACTTATGCCAACTGTTTTGCTTATTATTGTTATTATTATTATTATTATTATTATGTCGCAGTATGAAACTTTGGAATGCTGTCCACATTATGAGTAGTATAGGGCGCATTGCGTAACCTACACCACTTGAGAAGCTATACTTAGGAGTAAAAAAAGGTCGATACGAAACCTAATACGATCCTAAAATACATAATGATATGAATCTCTCTACTTAAAAAGCCAATTTAGAATATTATTAAATTCCGATACTCTGTAAAACCTACGCTGATATACCTAAACAAGGCCATCATAATGTGATCATCTATACTAAAAGCTTATTTATAATAATATAAAGCTCTAATGTTCTAAAAAATCTAAGTAAAAACATCAGCAAGCTTGTGTTTCTAGATTTCTAGAGAAAAAAAAACCTAAAAACTGGAGTCCTTAGCGCCCTAACTAAGTATTTATCTTAAATGTTCTGGCAATGTTTAAAGTGTTTGAGATGACCGACTTCTGCATCCGCTCAAGTACGCTCCGTGCTCTCGCTCCAAGTAGCTTCCTCACCGACTTCTCTAGGTGTTTAGAGTAACCACCAAGTACGTCAGTTATTACGTTGTACTGTTCAACCCTGTAACCACTGTATCTCTGCTTCAGCTCCCACATCATGGGCCCATACTTGAGTGTCTTTCCCTCATCTTTCTTAGCTCTACTCTCAATCCATGGGCAGCTCATTTCAATTGTGCAGACTTCTTTCCTCTCGTGGCTGACAAGTCGCGCGTCCATCCGATTTGCTCTAACTTCGTTGTGCTCTGCATAGATGGGAATATCCCAAAACGCCTCACTCGTAGTGTTCTGGTAGGCTGGTTTTGGCATCACCGGTGAGTACCATGGTGGAACCTTTTCTATTAACCCATGCTCTCGCAGGAGCTCAAAAACAGAATCTTCAAAGCTGCATTATGCCTGTATAGGTACTTGGTTTGTGCCAGGGAGGAACATCCAGCCAATACATGTGCAACGCTCTCCGCTACCTTCCCACATAACCTGCATAGGACTTCGAAGTCGGTGGAGGTTTGCGTCTTCTTCTTTGTGTAGAGCTTCGTAGGTAACAACTGCTCATACAATTCAGACATACCCGCGATGGTATATGTAGGGCATGTAGCCCAACCTTTTAACCATGCAAAGTAGCTGGTTATGCTTAGGCTCTCATCTTCCCATCTGATACGGAATAACTTTCCTTGCCACTTTTTGTCTTTAGCGATCTCCAAGAACTGCTTCTCTTAAGGTGACTCGACCCAGTTTTTTTGGGGGGGTACCATCCTACTTTGAAGCTCTCTGGTATCCCCACCTTTACTTTTATCGTAAGTCTAACACATAGAATGGATAACATATAGATCAATCTACAATATAACATAAAATTTTTGGCGATCGGAGTAAATGTCACGTGGTTATAATGCCACACCCCTTTGAGGAAGGAGTCGAAAATCTGCTGTTGCCGGCATTTTTTCGTGAAAATCTCTCGGTTACACATAGTGCGCATTAGTGCCTTGCACTGAACAGAGTTTCACCAAAATCGCAAAGACCCAATTCGAGAAATTCAGCGGTTTCCAAATTTAGGTCATAATTTATGCGAAAATGATAAGCAAACTTTACACGGATTATATCTAATAAACTATGAGATTCATCTCTGTATTTTGGGCATCGTTATAACAGATGGGTCCTGGCAAGTCAGCAAAACGCTTTAGGGCCTTGTAAATGCGCGCGATTTCGAGCAAAGCAAACATGTAGAAATTATAGTTTTCGCTATTTGTTGACGTTTGTCAGCGTTTAAGAGTCAATCTCACGAAAAAAGCATTTTCTTAAAAATTCGTAGTTTTTTTTCCTTCAAATTTTTTCAGGGCCACAATTGATTAACTAACTACCCGGACTCTGAATTTCATGGTCATTGAAAAACTGTGACATTACCTTCTACAAGCCCAAACTTGAGTAAACATTGAAGATTTTTAGCGTTTTGGCTGAGTTTGTGCTTTGGGAGTTGTCTATTGTTTCTAGTCTGTCATTATACAGCATTCTTGTTCAGCACGCGTGCAATGACCACGCTTGGCTGACTTCCGAATTTCCGGGATTTAGGGTATCAAGCTGAAGTGTGATGTTGAGTTCTTCAGCGTACTTAGCTGCTTCCTTTACGAGCGACTGGTGGCCTGATGCCATGGCGTGTTCTTCAAATTCTCTAACTGCTTCCACAGTCTTCTTCTTCTTCTTCTTCTTATTTTATTAATAAAAATAAATGTGGCTTCTACGTACTGTTGTTGTCATTGTTGTTATAATGTACCGAGATTACAAGCCACTGTTCAGGAAATGAGCCCGCGCTCCGGCCTCCACTGACCGAGAGAGCAGCGGAAATCGAGCCTACTGTTGTCACTGAATAAGTACCCCCAGGCATTCACCATAGTTTTTACGTTCCAGAGAAATGAAATTGTTAGTATAGTGGTCAAAGGGTTTTAGATTTACTTGGTAGTTGAGCAGTAATTCGACACAACTCCGATTCAGCACCTCCTCAAACTGGCCTGAATTTAATGACTGTTCCGAACATCCCATCTTCTATGAAACCTTCCTGAATAACTCAGCAACGTTTTAGAAATATTTTGCTCTTTTCCAAATCTGATGTCTAGTAAGTTTTGTTTTGAAACATTTTGCACTTTTTCGTACCAAAGCATTGGTTTTGGCGGCTTGTAAATTAAACAGTACTTTTTAAGATGACTTAAGTCATACAGAAAGCCGAGGAAACATAGATCAAAAGTCCAAAGGCGGAAGTTAAGTTTATCTTAGGAAAAAACTAAATTAAGATCCAAAGACAACTCAAGCAATGAATCAAATATTCAAATAAAACTAAAAGAATTTTTCTTTAAAGCTATTTTATTGTTTTTGGTGATTTTTTTAATAAAGAGGAGAAATTTAATATCTCACAAAAGAGCAACGAGGGCAAAAATAAGGCTTTTGAATTTGGATTAGAAACTCAACTCTTTGGATTGTATGAGACGTGACTGATTCTACAATGAGATAACACTTGAGGAACCAAATCAAATGAACTACACAATCGATAATTTTTCAATCAACAAGGGAACAGATTCGGCAAAAACCGAAACAATTGCGAAAGCTCAGTCGCTCATCAGGTGTAAAGATGACGGCAGATTTTTCAATTTCTGAAGTCAAAGTTGAGCAAAAACAAAGTGAATCAACTGAGATTTGAATGTAAACCAAGCGTCGTCTTTTTCAAGCTTTCGGGACTTTGAATGAAAAGTTTCAGACACACATTCACGTATATGAACGATTATGTGCAAATCATATTTTTCTGTTGATCCATTGGTGTCCGTATTTCTTTTTATAGTGGTATTTTGTTTGGAAATCTGAGGCCATCACATGTAACATTGATTTAAAACATTTTACATGCATTTTGAAAACAAGCCCCTGACGATACTTTCGTTTTAAAGCTCGAGGGGTTAGCCTGAGTTTCTGTCCTCTCACATCGTCTAAAGATAAAAGAAGCATTGAGCTAACTAACAATGCGAAAAGAAATTTTGAAAAATCAATTTCCGGCAAGTAGCCTGGAAAAAAAGCATTTGCAAAGACGGGTCGGAAGCGAATGTGTGAAGAATCTAAAAAAATCTCGTTTGTAAGTTGACAAATCGACAGCTGTCGAAAAGCATATTCATAATTTATACCGGTTAAATTAAAACAAGACAAGAGAGAGATGAATTAAAACTAACACAAGCTAACGTCAAACTTGTCTTTTATTCTTATGTCGACAAAGTACACGCACAGATTTAGGGACGAACAAAGTTACTGCTGCGAACAGCGGTCGCTTAAGTTGGGAAGGAGAAAAACTCTCGCAAACATTTTGTTCAAAGTAATTCGATTATACCAAACCAAGCCTTATCTCGAAAGAAAGCATAAATATTGCAAAACTTCGAGAGACGCTCCACTCAGTTTAAGAAGGGGAAAACATGTAACACGACAGAGCGACGTATATTTTGGACGTTAAAAATATTCTTTGATTTTAGGCATTTTAGTCGACACAGCGCCTTAAAAAGTACTATTACAACTTTGTGTGTTTGGAAAACTCGAAGCCTGTGAGGAGTCTGGTGGTATCACCTGTCCATTGAGGCCTAATGAGAGCGAATAAAAAGCGAACGACTTGTTGATGTTTTCTTATGAGCTGGTACAAGTACCACTCGCGTACCCTACTTAAGCTTTAACTGACGGAACTTGTTGGTATTTTCTCCATGCACTGTTATTTTTTGCGAGGGCTAAATACGCGGAGAAAAAAAGGAACTGAAACAAAAGAGATCCGAGAAAAACGAATTTATAGCAATGAGAGATGAAATTAGACGGAGACAACGTTTTAAGGAATGTGTGCGCAAATTTTCGGGCGCACACATAGATTCGAAACATCACTTGGTAAATTATATCTTATATAAATAAAGCTTCTGTTTGTGTTGTGGGTGTTCAATGTTAAAATGATCTTCGTTAGTGATTGCTTTAAAACCACCTCTGCCATTCGAACGAAAGAGATTGAAATCTCTGACACGGGCTTGACAGGATAATATGCAACACTAATAATTTGCCGCTACAAAACGGGAAATAACGTGAACCAAATTATGGTTGAAATTCCGCCCACCCTAGAACTGTGCGGGAGTCTTCCGAGGGGACTGTCCGAGCCAACAGCATTCTTAATGAATACAGCAGATTATCCCTTAAAAGGTCTCGTTTAACTGGTCTTTAAACCAAAACAAATTGAAGTCTTTTTACGCCGCTGTTGCTGAAAAAGCGAGTTTTTGTCCGAGTCTGTCAGGGTATAACAGATGAAACGAGAAAAATCACACCGAAGCGTAGTTTCTCATTCCGCATTCACACCCAACGAAGTACCAGTCATTGTCACGTGACCCACCTGTGCCGGCCTCTTTTGATAGGCCACTTGATTATAGACTCGGTTTCTAATTAGCATACGGTGTCAAGGCAAGAGAAGGAAGCCCAAAACCTGAATGATTGAATCGCTTCTAGGCGGTTAAATTTATGGCTGGAAACAAACTTTCGCGTGCACGAGCGCGCCACGCAAGCCGGCTGTAGCGTGAGATTTTCGCCTGAATGAGGCTAGAAAATAACTTAAAGCAGGAGAAATGGCGGACACTCGAAGACCTTCCTCGGTTCCCTCAGAGGACTTTTATAAAACGCGTATGGCCAACTCGAATAATTCGCGCAAGTCTTCTGTACAAGCTGGAAGAGGAACACCACAACTTCTATGTTCCGATCGCTCACTCTTCATCTTTTCAAAGGAAAATATCATTCGAAGAGTATGCAAGACAATCGTCGAATCTAAAGTATCCTTTGAGCCGTTACGGGCACATCAGAAGAAAATGTTTTTTTAGCCTTGGCGTTGTCGGAGTTTGTTGTCGTCTATGGCAAAGTGGAGCGTGCGTGATAAATTCTTTGTCAGTGTTGGGTGTTTTGAAACCTGGGGGGAATTTTTCTGTCCTCTATTTAGTGAGTCTTCGACGCTATTGTGGGAGAGTTTTTTTCAATATAATTTTATTTTTTTGACTTATCTGTGAATTTATGTTCGTATGATATATTCCTTAACTGAAGACAAGCCTTTTGAATATTTTATTCTATTGACTATCTTTGTCAATTGCATCTTACTGGCCGCTAATACTCCTTTGCCCAAAGACGACAAGTCAGACCGAAACATTAAACTAGTAAGTAACAATTTTTCTAGTTTTATCCTTCCTTAACAAAACAGCGAAACGACACCGCACTGCAGTGAGCAAAACTGTCACGACTAGGCCGCTACAAGGACAGAAATAACTTATGCTTGCTGCTATTTATCCTATCTTTCAGGAAAGCGCCGAAGTATATTTATTAGCGATATTCTGCCTAGAAGCTCTTTTAAAAATTATAGCCCTGGGATTTGTGCTACACAGCGAATCATACCTCAGGAACGGATGGAACGTGTTGGATTTCGTGGTTGTAGTAACCGGGTTAGTACGTATACAGCATGTGTGTGTGTATATGCAACATAATGTCAGAGAGCTATATTCATCGGTGTATGTCGTTGTAATTTTCACTGATAAATTTCAATATTTAAACAACCATTAAACTATGTAGATTTGCCTTGGAAAAAAATACTTTGATGGAAAAACATTGGCTGCAATTTGTCAGGACTGGGAATTGATCAAATTTCGCTAAACGCGGATATTAAGCTTGAAAAGTGCACCGATCGGTAACGGAAACCGATCGGACGAGAGCGCTCTTGACAACTCTAAAGCACTAAGCAATTACACTAGCCGTAAACATGACAACAACTACGTTGAATTAAACGATATTGAATCTGATCCACACTCCACAAAGCACAGTGCGTCACTATAGCCTGTGTTAAACTGGCTCGCTTGCACGACTTAACGCATCGAAGAAAACATAGTCTAAAAGTAACGAGAGAAAGTCGCTCAAGCGAGACAAAAGACTCAGTCACGCATACACAGTATAATACTGATAATAATAGCATGGCTCTAGTAAAAGTTACGAGTATTCTTTTGAAAGCTGACCGTAAGCCGATTGTTACAGCCATGCGCCTTGTAGATGGGAAAATTGTATTTGTATTAGCCGATTATCTGTTCGCTCGTACGTTGCGGGTGTTGGAATTTTCCATTTAAATTTCACGCGAATCTCCTTAAATCGTTTTAAACCAGGCGTTGAGAACAAAAACCAAACTTCGTTTAATCGCCTAATGCGCTATTATTCCGTCGAAAAACGTCGTCTGCGTACAGTTTCGACTGAAAAGGATCGGACCAGAGCGAGCATTCCACAGCGCAGAATAATTTTACATCAAAACTTCTGCCTCGTTTAAATTATTTAAAGTCGCTGAAGTAAGTAACCGTGATGTATAAAAAGTCAACATGAGAAAACGAATTGGCCACTGTTTGACGGAGGGTCCGCTATTTCCTTCAAATTGAAAATAAATGGGCAAATGACTGTAAAGAAAACAGTAGACAGACATTTTAGGCGATTTAGAACAAGCTGAGGTTTTACTCTAGCCCTCAATTAAACAGCAATATCTCTGAAAGCAAGCGGTAACACTGCACGCGACTTAAAATGAAATACAAATAAAGTCAATCTACACGGGACGACGTATTTCTTTCTCAGCACCTCTACAACAGGTGCATGTGGAATTCTCGCGCGAAGTGTATTTTCCCGAGAACAGATTACAACGAATAATCGACTTATGAATTGTGTACTATAAACATGGTAATTCTTTCGACGACGGTATAAACATGACTCGCTGAAATCTACGTTCACTTTGACAAGCAAAAATTCCGCAGTATCTATCGCAACAGGAATGTCATAATCCAAATGCGTTAAAAAGCCGGGTTTAAGTAAAAAACACTAATCGCGTTCATTGAAAATTTTCCGAAAGAGTAACTTGAGTTGGAAGACGTATTGAATCCACGCGTAACATTAACACTTAAGCCAATGACTCATTCCAAAGGAACGCGGTTGCCACATTGTTTTAGTTTTTGTTTTATCAAAAGTCATTGGGAAATCGTGCGTGAAATTGTAGCTAGGGTAAAATGCCGGAGCCAAGAAGTATGTCACGGCCAGTTCTGGTGGTCAAACAACTTCAAGTTTCATATTTTTCTTGTTCTAAAACCAATTGTTGACAGAACGGGTAATTAATAATTCAAAACTGCAGGGAGTTCGGCGGCTTCACAGTTTTCGTCCAGTACACCTGTCAACATCACCTAAGTCAACATAAAAAAGTTGCCATTTTATCGCTAAAGTAGCAAACTCTGTTTCGTAATCCGTTACAAACAACTTTCGCCAAGTCTTTAGTTGACAGTTCATCATTATTTCAAAGAGAAGCGAATGCTATCTGAATATTTACATTACAAAAACGATTTTTATGTAAATGCATTTTGCATCATTTCACAAAAACTTTCACAAAAAAGAACAAGCGTTTATTTCGTTTTCCGCTCTCGCCTGAAATTACCTGCGGGTAATTTGAGTCTAATCAAATTTTATAAACAAAACCCTGCAAATGTTTAACTTGTATCGAAAAAATGTTAAACAGAGAAAGTTGCCTTCTTTTGTAGGTAAATGGCCGAAAAGTGAAGTTCCTTAGCCACTATCATATAATTAATTGACAAATTTTGGCCATTGAGCATCGATTCATGGCATAGAAGTTTACCTTTATCGCCCGATAGTGTCAATAATTTTGTCTTGTTTACATCAACTTAAACTAAACTGTGTTTGTAGAAATTATAAAACTGCTGTATGAAATCTTTTAAGCAACATAGTACTATTTCTCAATTCGCTTAAACAAGTGTGAAATGCAAATACGCCTACAGGTAGCTATTACGTCTGGAACATTTGCTAAAGTGTCACTTAGAACAATTAAGTCTGAAAAAATATGAATTTTTTTTCTTGTACATGTATAATAAAGTTGAAATTTGGAAAAGCTACTTCTTAACTTAAGAGAAGCTTATGCATATTTGGTAGGTGTTTAGAGTGACTCTTGCAAAATATTATTGATATTCAGTGAAAACTTTGAAAACAAGATGGCTTTAATCCACAATTATGAAAGGACAAAGCCAGGGCATTTAACCAGAACAACAGCAACACACAGAGAGGGAAAGTTCACAATGAAGTACAGACTGTTAAACTGTACTAGCAACAGTTTTCTGCTCAGTGTATAAAGTTGGAAACGAAAGAAAAACGCAGCAGGAATAATTACACCAAATAGAAAATTACATTGCATTTGCCGACTGACATTAATTTTCTTTAACAGTTGCATCCTCATAACTAATATTCTGAGCACACTTTATGGACATCTTTTTAACCCAAGAAAACACCGAAAAGTGCACTTGTCTTTCAAAATAAAATTGAAACCTCTAATTAATAGAAAGTATATATATTAAGAATCTTAAAATTTAGTAGCCATGGTAACAGGAATTTTAGTCAGAAATGTGGTATTAAATGTTACAAAAATACCATAATTACAACTAGCATTAACGGCCGTGGTGTTGCATTTGTTTTAAAAATAAATTATAGATTGTTACCTTTAAGACAATTCCTAAGATCTTTAATGAAATAAAAAAAGAGAAATTCGTTGAATATAAATTTGCAAAAAAATAGTAATATCATAAAAAATGGCACAGTTTAAAGGCAAAATACTTTCTGTGAACGTTTTCCATAATTACACACCAGTTATAATTTTACTCATTGCAGTTATTAGTAATTATTATTTATTGTTGGTAGTACAATCACCTGGAAACATTGATCAGGGTTGTCAAAAGTAGCCTGCTGCTGACGAAATTGCTGCCTACTTGGTTAGTATCGACCAGCTACTCTGCTTACCATTTCTTTATGGATGGCGTTTTTTAAATAAATATCCCAGGCTTAGCCACTTACTTTGACAATTCAGCTGTCTACTTCAAAACTTTCTGACAACCCTGATTGATGGATTTCCATACAGCATTGGCAGATGTATGTATAGAGTTCTATAAGAAATTAGCAAAATCCAACTAATGGTCTATTATCAATGCTGCGTTCTGATTGGTTGAGCTACTACTAGGCTATATGTTATGGCCCACTAGTAGCGAAAAGCATGAACTTTTTGGCAGCAAAAAAGGATTAAAGTCTTACTTTTAACTAGCTAAAAGTTTTTTATTCTCGATATTTTTGACCAACTAGTTGGATTTTACTAAAACAATTATTCCTCTCGCCCTCATAGCCTCTGAGTCAATAGCCCATTCGGCCTTCGGCCTCGTGGGCTATTGACTCAGAGCCCATTCGGGCTCGAGGAATAATTGTTAAATAGTGTCATTCATAATCAAATGGATAGCTGCAATGAATAAATTCTAATGCTTTTTTTTACTAAATTTAATGGCTCTTTACCAAATGGTCCTTTAGTACTATTACAAGCCTAAAGGCTTGCCTGTTCACACAGTAAAAAGGCTTGCTGAATTTCCCTCTACTTTACAGAAGGCTGCATAATAATGAAAACAGCATGTAGGGTATATGACATTGTGACAAACAAATGTGTGCATAAGAAAAATTTCTCAAAGTTTTAAATTGGCACAAAATAATAAAAAAAAAGCTCTTTAATGGCAAGAAGTGAACGCTGTTTGAATTGCAGCCTAATTGAAGGCTAGTTTAAAAAGGACAATGCCTTCTATGAATGTTTTCCATTATTGCACAATTGTAGTTATAATTCATTGCACTTGCACACGCAAGTTATTCATTATTATTTACATTAACAAATTATTGGTTATTAAATCACCTAAACCAAGATGGATTTTCATCAAAAGTTGGCACATATGACTTGTAAGCAGAAGTTAACCCTAAGCAAAATACATGCAATTTAGCAAACAAAGTGCTATTAGCAAAACAGTAATAGCAGGGATGGCTAAGGAGAATGAATTCAATAAAACTGCTCTTTTAAATAAACCGTTCTTAGTTATTAAATGCCTAAAATGCTTGTTCATACAATTACAAAGGCTTACATGATTTTACCAATAATTTATGGATAGCTGCATAATATATTAATGAAAACTGCATGTAGGATTAGGATAGACCATATTTTGATAAAAACATATGCATTTAAGTAAATTTCCAAAATTATAAATTGGCATAGAATGGAAAACTAAGGCCAAGGACAACAAAAGAACTGTAAAAGAGATCTTAATTACGTAAAATTTGTCTACTGGTCAATTCAAACTCATTCAGACTAACTTGAGAAAGACATCAAACTTCATGAACCTAATCAGCTCAGTTTGGTTTGGATCATGAAAGTTTGATGTCCAGCTTTTGTCTTTTAAAACATAATATTGAAACAAGTAAACTAACTTTTCTCTGACTCAAGTTAAACATACCTCACCAAGTTATGACCAAAATTAATATGCACGCAAAAAATAAACAGCTACCATGACATCTAACCACAACTCAAAGTTTTCCTTTCCATGTAGTTTTGATTATTATTTACAACCACTAACTGAGTCCCAAACATTTTGTGCTCATCCTTGTACAATTCAAACCAATATCCTTTTTTGTAAAGACATTCAGAAATAAAAATTACATGGTATTTCCTTGCACTAACAATAAACGTCTCTTTGCCTGCCGGAACCTAAAAATTATAATCAGCCTCGCCATATTTTGGTTCTCCAAAACAGCATTTATGTTTTGTTTTCTAGAAAAGTGATGATCCCAAGAAAATAAACAAAGTATGTACATGTACTAAAGGACCACCCTCCCCTGCCCTATCCATAAAGGAATGAACAGCTACAGTGAATGAGTTCTAATGCTCTTTTTAAGGAAATGGATTTTTTGAATTGCATGCTTAAAATGCTTATTCGTACAGTTAAAAGGCTTGTTGAGTTTACTACTTTATGTAATGACGATTCATGTACTACAGCAACGTTTTTCCTATCTAGAAAACTTATGATCCCCTGATAATACGTGGATGTAATGTTTTTAGCAGTGTGATAGGTATACAGCAGTGATTTGACAATATTCTCTGCAAATTACTCACCATCATCATTGATTCTGTTGGTAGTGAATTTTCACAACATTGCAAAAGATTTCCTCATATAAACTATTAAGACATAACCTGGACAAACTTCTTCTAGTACCATAACCAAACTGCCCATCACTGTCCTTGTTTGGATCACTACTTTTTATAAAATGTAAACAATAATTTATACAGTGTACTTCCCAGCTTACTTTGAAATCATCTGTAATGGTAAAATGACTGCTGAATTACAAACATTTTCAACAATCCAAAAGACTACCCAAAAGCAGGGTGTTCAATACGCATTGGAGATCAAAGAATTCTCTGTTTACTACGCAGATTTCTCCGGCTAACGAAAACCATGCAAAAGTGACAGTCGTTTAGGAATTCTAAATAGGCTTTCTTTGTGTTTATTTCCTTGTTTCAAAAAAACCCCTGAAAGTTTGGACATGAAGGACAAAGTTTTAACGTGCAATGGTTACATGCACAAATTCACCACCTTTGAGCCAAAGGTAAAAACTTAGCCTAAAGCTTAATGTGATGTAGGTTCTTCAAGAGCCAAGCTCCCCAGTTACAGAAAGACCAATACCATATCTCATAAGAAACCATCAAGCAGAAATTGTGAAAATACCTTTGTTATCTGTAACACCAAATGCAACAAATTAACTTAGTGGTTACTTTCAATCTTACCTTCCAAGACTTAATACCACCATGGGAATCATGGGATAATCATGGGATAGGTTTATGGTACCTTATCTGAAACCAAAAAATAAACAACGAAAATTTCCTTAAAATCATTGCATGATATTTTTGTAACTGGCAACTAGAAAATCACTAGATTTCAGCCCTGAATTTTAAGGATCCCACTTATGAAGAAAAAAAAAGACACAATATTTTTAAAAAATCTTAACCTGTCCTTTATGCTTATACATAATTTTTTTTCTCACATTCATGACAAATGTTTTGACTATTAAAGTTTTTAATTTCAGCCTTTTGAGCCTGCCAGAACTCCAAGTTGTCAGTGCTGGGAGTCTAAAGGCTCTAAGAGCAGCAAGAGTGCTGAGGCCACTCAAGCTAGTATCAGGAATTCCAAGTAAGTCAACAAAATATGTTAACATATTTACAGTCAGGCCTGTATTACCCTTTCATGTCCAGAGTCAATGATGGAATCATGAAATGCTGTTCTACAATCCTGGACAAAAAGTGTTGGGACAGTTGTACAGTTCGAACGCTTTTGAACACAGGCGAAATTGTATCCACACACTACTAACACTGCACGTCCCTACCCCCTCCCCACACATCTTTCAACATTGTATTGAGTGTGGAAGGGGGAGGGGATAAGGATTCGTAAAATGACAGCACTGCTTTTTACGACACTACTTGTGACACACATAGAATTGCGGTTATGCTCTGACTGTCCCAAAGACTTTTGTCCAGGATTGTAGCTTTTGAGTTTGGATGAAATCCTGTGGCGTAACCATTTACACGAGACCTCTTAACCCTTTAAGCCCCAGTACCCACATACAAATTCTCCAAACTGATGTTCATGCATTTCCTTAAGGAATTAGTTGAGAGAAGTTGATGATAGATCATAGCATTTTCTCTCAGATGATCATTTCATTAATTCTCATAACTTATCTCTTGACAGTGTATGGATATTGTTAGGAGAAAATTGATCTTGGTCACTATTGGGACTTAAAGGGTTAATCAGTTCTTTCACATGGTAATACATGAATTTATTGTGAATGTTGCCAGGTTTTGAGTCTGTGCATGAAATCCTGTGGTGTGACCATTCAAATGAAACCTTCTCAGTAGTACTTTCAGATGGTACTATTTATTGTGAATGCTGCTCTAAGTTTTGAGTCTGTGCATGACATCATATTGTGTGACCATAGAAACTGAATCTCCTAAGTGCTCAGCACATGGTACTATCCATTTAGCAAGTAGCTCTAACAAAAAAAACTTTTCAGCAGTACTTTCACATTGTACTGTTTATTTAGAATGTAGTTCTAACTTTTGAGTCTGTGGATAAAGTCTTTTAGTAATATGCAACTAGTGGTCTATTATCAATGTTGCGTTCTGATTGGGTGAGCTACTACTAGGCTATATGTTGTAGCCCACTCGGCACTTTTTGGCGGTAAAAAAGGATTAAAGTCTAGCTTTAAGAAGCTAATTTTTTTTTATTCCAATATTTTTGACCAACTAGTTGGATTTTACTAAAACAAATATTCCTCTTGCCTTCATG
Organism: Porites rus; assembly: GCA_964035705.1. Classification (NCBI taxonomy): domain Eukaryota; kingdom Metazoa; phylum Cnidaria; class Anthozoa; order Scleractinia; family Poritidae; genus Porites; species Porites rus. The sequence goes on from OZ037994.1 coordinate 37,634,740, forward strand.
GCCTCTGAGTCAATAGCCCATTCGGCCTTTGCCCTCAAGGGCTATTGACTCAGAGCCCATTTGGGCTCATGAATTTTTTGTTAATTAGTAAAATCCAACTAGTGGTCTATTATCAACGCTGGGTTCTGGTTGGATTGAGCTACTACTAGTCTATATGTTATAGTCCACTAGCAGCGAAAAGCAAGGGCTTTTTGGCGGCAAAAAAGGACTAAAGTCTAGCTTTAACTCGCTAAAATTTTTTTATTCTCAATATTTTTGACCAACTAGTTGGATTTTACTAAAGCAATTATTCCTCTCGCCCTCATGGCCTCTGAATCAATAGCCTATTCGGCCTTCGGCCTCGTGGGCTATTGACTCAGAGCCTATTCAGGCTCGAGGAATAATTGTTAAATAGTGTGACCATTTAAATGAAACCTCTTCATATGTACTTTCACATGGTACTATTATTTTGATTCAGTATGCTGTTCTAACTTTTGAGTTTGTACATAAAATCCTATGGTGTGGCCATTCAAATGAAACCTCTTCAGAAGTACTTTCACATAGTACGATTTATTTACGAGTAGCACAGCTGTACACTCTATGTGGTTTTAAGCCTCTTGTGGTTGACATACTTGTGACCAGTGTTTTCCACCCACTGGGAATGACTTTCATTAATCAGGAACAGAATGAAATATTGGAATTAAAAGCCAATGTTAACATTGATAACTGGCAACACAGTAAGCCAAATGTATTTTTAGTGGAATTGCTATTGACAATTCTTCCACCGAGTTACAGATTCTTCTTCATATTTAAAACTTTTCATTAAGTGAACACAAATAAGGTCAGCTGTTTTAATCTACAAACAGTTGTTTACAGTTTGTCTTATGCCCTTCAAAATTCAAATGTTAGAAGTCAAAACATTTCATGTTTGCTTCAATGAAAACATGTTTTTCCATCATGTGCCCATGTCGTGCTTCAATTTTACCCTTGGTATAGATTTTCTTTTCTGTTTTTTGGTGGGGAGGGCATTGCAATGCACTATAATGTGAATGGAAAATAATAATTGAACCAAGAATTTGGGGGAGAACGGTGAACCACAACAACCACACTTAGATGAAAATGGCAGTAGGGAGGACTTTGTAGAAATTAATTATTTTAAAATTTGCGTTAGTATTAATTGGTGCAAGTCAACCAAACTGCAGCAGATGAAGTGACCTGAATTCCTACGGGTTGCATCAGATGCACCTTTGAAAATGAACATGTCTCACAGGGTTGAAATGAAAGTTGACTTGTTTATTGGGCTATCGCCTTTTAAAGCAATACCTCCTCCCCCCCTTCCCATCCCCTGTTTGAGGACTTACCTTTTCTTCTTACCCCTGAAGATTAAATAAAATTGTATTTACTCCTGAAGACTTGCATAAAATATAGGTCCACCCACTGAAGAATACCCCTGAAGAATTTTGGAAAATTGAAGCTTTACCCTAAAATAATTCCATATTTTTTTCTCTATTCCCAAAGGAATCCTCAATTTCTATTATTATACCGAAGAGCTCCATTTGTACTCACCCGGGGGAGGAGGGATGGATGTTAAATGCGATAGCCCATTTCAGGCCTGGGGTAACACTAAGTAATATTTTGTGCAAGATGTGTCACAACAAACTAATTGCTGCAAGTTGTTGGCCTACAATGTTGCGTCCGTTTGCAAAAACCAGTTTCCAACTTTGCGCTACAACTCCCAACAACACGCAACAACAGGCAACGAGTGTGCAAACGGACGCAACATGTAACATACAACAATGTTGGGAGTTGTTGGCCTACAATATTGCGTCCGTTTGCAAAAACCAGTTTCAAACTTCGTCTCAACAACTCCCAATAACCTGCAACAACATGCAACAAGTGTGCAAACAGACGCAACATGTAATATCCAACACTGTTGGGAGTTGTTGGGCAACAATGTTGCGTCCGTTTGCACGTAACATTAGAGTGTCTTTCAAAGGTTAAACAAAATCACAAAATTCGACCTAAGATTAGATTACAGGAATGCCCGTGAAGCATCCAGCCACGAAATTGTTTGCCTTCCAGTGAACGGTTTCCCCTAATTATGAATTTATAATTCAATGAATTGTTTAGGTAAATTAACGGCACCTATAAAAATATACATACAAAGTCTCTATTAATTATCATCTTAGGAGCTTAAAGACAATAGTCAGAGCAGAAAAGAACAAAAGAATTACCAGATTTTGTCGATTTCAAAACAACGCAATGAAATGAGCAACGAACGAAACTCATGATCAACCGGAAATCTTCATACTCACCAACACTAAGAAATTCTTCACATCCTATCTTGATTTAAAGAAATCAAACATTGCTCAGAAGAACACTGGCCAAACCTTGGTGGTTTGGACGACTTAAAATATGAGAAGTCCGCAGCGTCACAAAGAGACAGGCAAAGCGATGGCATGCAAGAAAACCGAAGCACTTCGGGACGGGACGAAATATGAAACCACAGTAATAGTTGTACAGCGGAATCCCAAAGAAATCAAAATGGCGGCCTGTACGCTCCGTGTTACAGAACGAGTCAAAATTCTAAGACGTTTAGTTGTTTGGGAAGTAGAAAAACGTTTCAGAATGTCAAAAGCAAGAAAAATGTTAGTTTATTTCATGTATTTAACTTTTGGGAAGACTTACTTCTAAGTAAATGCTAAGTAAATGAGGTTAGTGAAATCTCGTTTTCATTAATTTAGTTTTATTGACTGTTGGGGTGTTTGTTTGTTTATTTTCGCAGGTCTTCAAGTAGTTATGAAGTCCATCATGTGTGCCATGGTGCCACTTCTGCAAATTTGTTTACTCGTAGGATTTGTAATTATAATTTATGCAATCATAGGATTAGAATTTCTCAGTGGAAAATTCCATTTTGTTTGCCACGAAAATACAACAGGTGAGTGTGACAAGAAAAATCGCAAAAATAACCCCCATATTTCCTACTCATACACTATTATGCTCATTGTTTGTTTAGGGTTATTCGCCAGGGGTAACGTAAATGTTGACCTCTAAAAACTAATTCGACATACAGTAAAACCTTATACCTGTCAATTCTTACGCCTTAGCGAGCCCTCTTTGTTGGGGAGGGTAAGCCTCACAGAGAGGGCACTAGTTGCCTTATTCGGCCTAGATGGGTATGTGAAATGCTGAATATATGAATTTCATATATTTGAGCTGCAGGATGAAGAAATTTATGCAGAGAAGATTATCACAGTTAAATAGTACCCAACTTATGCAGTTGTGAAAATAGAGGCCTGAAAAAATTCAGGCTTTCTGGGATTTGAACTCCGTCCTGCAGCACTCTAACCAATTGAGTTAGCAAGCCAAATGGGAGATGGTCAATAAATTATATTATCATTCGAAGCAAATTTTTCTTTCTTTTCATTGGCCAAGAGCCCACCACATGACCTGCAAATAACTGCCTACAAACAATGGTCTGCTCATGCGCAATGCCGTCCAACTGTTTGGCTGCAAATAATATTCTGCTTATGCATAAAGGAAACTGTGCTTTTCTTCTTCTTGCGATTGCTCTTGCGTGAAAATGGCAGATCGCTTCGTTTCCCAAGGATATTCATTAAAGAAAACAAACTCGTGATTTATATCGTGATTTGTCACTGTCTGGCAGATCAATTATTTTCCTCAGCCTTCGGCTTTGGCAAATAGTTGATCTGCTCGCCACAGACAAGTCACAATATTTTGCTCAACCTTGTCCAATAATTGTTAATTATTTTTTAGTATATACTAAAACAGAGGATAGGGTTTTTTGCTCTCTTATTGGCTACTCACTCGGGATATCCAGTGCTATTAACCCCAAACGAAGCCAAACTCATGTAAGCTACAAGCTTAATGGCTTCCTGGTTGGCTGCTGTAACAAACAATGAAATTTAAGTTAAATGTTTTTTTCTACAGAATAGTTTCAAATAGAGGAATAAATTTGGGTTTAATTGCTGTTTTTGTGAAAGTAACCTGAGGAATTACCAAAAGAGCTCAGCATTGCATTTTACCCTGATTCACATGTTTTTGTGTTTTCGAAATTGCCGAGTCTACTTGCATTTTTCCAGTTGTAGGGTGTAGAAGGGTCATTTGCAAAATGAACAAGGGATAAAACCTTTCTGTGAATATCCAAAAAGTAGCACATTTGTCTGTATAAAGTTCAGTCTTCAGTTCGTGCATAATTTTTACCCCTTTTTTAGGAATTCCAAGATATCTAGAAATTCCTCCAATAGATTTCTGTTAAACTTTGCATAACAGAAGACAAGCACCCAAAGTATTTGCATTGAAAAGATTTTCAAAGTTTAGGTTAATAAGGGATGAAATTCTATATAAAGCTAAAACTGTCATGATGTCATTACCTCGTGATATTTAAATTCCAGTTGCCAAAAAGTAATATCAAAATGCAGTTTAGTCTACGTGTAATACTTGTGTTAAAATGGTTTTACCATAATAGTCAATTTTTTATGTATAAGAGATTCAAATATGGAATGTGTCACTACAAAATTATTGTATTGAGCCACCTTAACTTTGCATTTAAGAATACTTAATGACTGAATATCGCGCAATTCAGCGGGCAGAATAGCTGAGGACAGCTAATTACAGAAATCACAATGCCACACTCCAGAATAAGCCCTGGAAACAGGGTGCTTATGTTTTGTGCTTATTAACCTTAGAAAAGTTGTTACAGGTCGAAATCAATCAAGACTAGGAGAGAGACAAAGAAAATTGAGAATCAACCTTTAAGAATTTAACCTGAACTTAATTTTTTTGAAAGTTAATTTTGACCTGTAACACAGACATAGATAAGTATTGCATGCAGAAAAACAAAACCTGAATCAGACTTAATTGGAGCACCTCCTTCAGCCCTATACTAAATGAATTTTTATGGTTATCTTAGGTACATGGCAAATTGATACTTCAGGTGGTGACCCTACGATCTGTGATCGTGGTGGTAAGGGAACACAATGTAAAGTGGGTCAAAACTGTTCAGAGTTCTGGAAAGGACCTAATCATGGAATCACATCATTTGACAATATATTTGCTGGATGTTTGACAATATTTCAAGTAATTACTAATGAGGGCTGGACAGACATAATGTACTGGGTAAGTAAACTTGTACATGAAAAGTATTTTACGCTCCTCTTGTTGTCTGCAATTCTAATCTCCAGGTTGCTATTACTCATTCATGGTAGCAACCTTTGTTCAGACTTCCACTGAGATTAAACGGACTGCATAGAGCACATGTTTTGACCTTCTTTCACTTACAGTCTGATCATGCCTGTTTTGACCATCTGCCATGTGAACCTTATGTAGAGCCCAGCCGAAGGGATGTCGAAGGGATGTCTGAAATTCAGATGAATACATTTTCACTGATTTCCGTAACTATCAATCGATAAAAATCACTTGACTACTGACAATTTTTATCAATTTTCAATTTTTATCTATTAACTACTCAGGGATGTAACTTCACCTGTTCCCACAACTGCTACACCAAAGTTATTTTGAAAAGGTGGCAGATCTAAATCATGAAAAACTGGGAGCCTACAAACCTGGCCAATATCAGCCATCAGAACGAAGATTTTTACCCTGGTTTTAAAGAAAAGATAAGATTTTTTCAACTTAAAACTGATAATTGTTTGATCCTTCAACTCTCAATTGCAACTCAATTGTCAGCAAATTCACTGTTTGCATGAAATCCGTTTTCATTTTTGGATGAACGGAAGAACAAATGTATCTTCTGTTATAAATTGATGAAATTGGTGAAATCAAGATAAATTGATAAATGAAACATTTGTGTCATCGATTTCTACCAATTGATCAATACAATCAATATCAATTTTTATTGATTTATCAATTGATGAATGGTTTTACCAATTTTTATCTATTGACTACTCCAGGGAGTTCATTAATGTAATTAACAAAGCTAGATGTGTGAAGTTCTGATTGGTGTGATTTTATTTTCCTTGTAGACATTTGATGCCTACGATGCCCATGGTTATTTCTTCTGGATATATTATTACTCTCTTGTTATAATAGGATCATTTTTTATGCTTAACTTGGTTCTTGGTGTTCTTAGTGGGTGAGTGTCATGAACAGCTATTGTAGTGGGTAGAAAAATGGAGAAAGAAGGCAAGGGAAAGGTGTAATAGAGTGTTTTCACTTTATGTCACGGCGGCCATATTGGTGTCCCAAAACAGTGAAACAGTCGTCATGTTGGTGTCCCAAACCAATCCTGTGGGAGTGGAACTCTTTTCTTATGCAAACGCTTTCTTTTGTTCCAATTAATTTGCATATAGATGCTGGCTGCTTGAGTGAAAACACTCTATATTGTTGTATGATGAATTATAGTCAAACAATAACTGCTGAAAATAGTGCATAGAATTATTTTCACTGCTTCAAGAGTGGAAGGTTCTTTTGACTAAATGAAGTGACAGGGGAATAGCTCAGTCGGTAGAGTGTCTGACTACAGGGCTGAAGGTTGCAGGTTTGATTTCTGAGACTGATCCATACTCGGGGTCACAAAATTACTTATGAGATGAAGATAGTACCTTTGGCTTACCCTGCAAATGGCTTTACCTTCATGTGGCTTAGATTACCACATAAAATGACAGCCCCATCTCCAGTTCATCTGCCACCTGGTTGGCTCTTTAATCTGGAGAGTGCCGGTCTGCTGAGCAGGAGGTCGTGGGTTCAAATCCTGGCCAGACAAACACTTAGGGTTCTTAAATAACTGAGAATAAAGTGCTGTCTTTGTAATGAAATCTGCAAATGGTTCTGTCTTGTTGGATGTAAAAGAAATTATCACACCACTGTTCGAAAAAAGTAAGGGGCGCAGACCCAAATGGTGTGGTCAATTTTTCCTAGGCTGGGTGGGTTATCTGTTAGGAGAGATCTTAACCCTTCAAGTCCCAATATCAACATACAAATTTTCCAAACTGATCTCCATACATTTCCTTTAAGAATTAGTTGAGAGAATTTGATGTAAGATCAAGGCATTTTCTCTTTGGTAATCTTTGTTAATTCTCATAACCTTATCTCTTGACAGTGTATGGATATTGTTAGGAGAAAATTGATGTTGGTCACTATTGGGACTTAAAGGGTTAATATAAGGATAACCTCATGATCCTCCGTCAGGTGTAATAATGACTACTTGTAAATAGTGTATGTATGTATGTGTGTCTGTGTACAGACACACACAGTAGTAGGAGACGTAAAGAAAGTGTCCTCAATTAGCACTTTTGTACTTAATACATTGACCTTCAAATAAAGTGCATCTTTTTATTATTTCTATAAGGTAAATACAGAACTTAAAACAGTTTGCTTCATTTCCACCAATCGGACAATGATATCCATCTATCTGCCCCAATTTATACCTAATTTTCCTTTTTAGTGAATTTGCAAAAGAGAGAGAAAGAGTAGAAAATCGGCGAGCGTTTCTTAAAGTGCGTAGAACACAGAAAATGGAGAGACATCTTCATGGTTATATTGACTGGATCAGTAAAGCAGGTATTGTTCAATCCAAACTCCTACAACTCACCTCTGTGTTCTGTGTTTGTGGTAAATTTTAAATCAAATGCATTGTATGGTGTAGACCCTATTACATGTATATTGTAATATAATATTTCTGTATATAAGGGAAAGTTCATTTAATATGACAAGGGGGGGGGGATGAAGATATTGAAACTCGAAGCTTGAAATTTTAGCAGCTCCCCTCGCTAGTGGTTCAATTTTTTAGGAGCCCCCTCCTTGGTAGTCGAAAAAATTTCAGAGCCCCCCCCCCCCCTCCTCCTTCAATTCCTTTGCTCCCCTGAAAAAAGATCACTAGACTGTATTAAATATATTTACCGTTATTGTCTTCAGTGGTTTATACTATGACAAACTTGAGATACAGTTGTGATACAATTTTCTAAAGCATTTTTGGAATGAACAAGAGTGTAATAATTACTGAGACTACATTTGTTATATCTGTAAACCACATGATATAGCTGAGTTGCACAGGTCATTAAATTGTTGAGTTGAAAACCATCCGATCTGTATGATGATGTCATGTGTTGGTTTTGAAGTATACAAATTTTCGGAGCCCCCCCTCCTAGCTCAACAATTTTTTCAGAGCCCCCCCTTCGGGTGTCTAAAAATTTTTGGAGCCCCCCCTCAATATCTTCATCCTCCCCCCCCCCCTTGTCATATTAAATGAACTTTCCCTAATTATTAAAAATGAGCATTTGGAATAACAAGGATTTCTTTTGTCCCAGTTATAAATTTAGGGATGTATGAGGGCCACCCCCTGTATAGTAAACTGCTCTAGCTTGCAATCACCACAACCCAGCCATGAACCCCATGTGCTGTCATCCAAGAATCTGTCACAGTATTATTATTATTGGCCCTTTCATTCCTAACAGTAGCCATAGGGCAAAAATTCAATTCAATTTATTTTTGTAAAATTCTGTGAAGTTAATAGCACTATGCAAAAGTTCAGCCAAAGACGTTTCATTTGTACGTGTAATCAAATGGTGACGAGTGAAATTAGGGAATAATTTCACGCGCGTTTTGTCCAAATCCTTACAATTTGTTCCCTAAATTATTCCTAATTTCACAAGTATACCATTTGATTACCTATTAATATCATGGGTGACAAATTATGTTAGCAATCTTGGATTTTTGACATGTTTATCCTCAATAGTATTGATTGAGAACTCCACTCTCTTGAAGGGTTAGAGCTTAAATTTTGGCATAAGTTTAGAATTTTTCAACAAAATACCTGTTAGAATCCTTCTTGATGTGCGCTTTCATGTATTCAGGTTTTCTAAAACGTCTTTTTATGCCTTGGCATCTTCATTCATGACATTTTAAAACTTTGTTGCCATCTTGACACTGAGACGTACCGAAGGTTGCCATTGCAATTTTGTAATTTCACATGTGAAATTACAAATTATTGCTGAAATTTTGTGCCAAAATCAAGGAGTCACCTATGATATTGGATTGGTAACACCACAGCTCTCAGATTTAAAAGTTAGACTGCAACAAATCATCCCACCGTGACTTGGTCCAGACTGAAAGGGTTACCAACCTGACAAAGAGATGGCAAGGAAAGTAGATATAAAGCATTAACACACAGACTACTAGTAAAAGCTCCACCTAAAATGTGTACCAAGCTACACTGCAGTACACCATAAAGGATTAAACATTCTAAACATATCCTGACATTCTGTTGCCACGGGTGACTAGACAGATATGAGATTTTCTTTGTTGTTAAATTTTGCTTCAGTTGCATTAAATGATTGTTAATAGCGATAATAAATTCAAGTACCCTCAATTCCATTTTGTTGGACACCTATGTAAAACAAGCTCTTCCCTAAATTGGACACTTAGAGTTCCATGTGTTCCCCATTCGTTTCATTTGACTCAGTCTTTATAATGCACACCTGTGTAGACCAAAGATGGCATCCTTAAATGTAATGCAGGTCTCAACATGGTCCATCTTAGAAAGAGTTAGTATACAAGGTTTAATTCTGAAAGTTATGTTAAAATCTCAACAGAGGATCTAATGTTAGAGGAAGAAGAAGAAGAGGATAGAGATAGAAATGTGGATGTAACAAGAAGAAGAAATCTTGATCGAGTTGAAGATGGAGATGTTGCCATGACAGCTGTGGTACTAACTGGACAGTCTGGACGCAGACATAGACTAAACACAGGAAAAAAGTGAGTGCTTTCCATTTGAAAGAGAAGGAGATTATGTAGCCTGTTCACAGAACAGTTTCTAGTTTCTAGTTTCTCTTCAAAGTCTGTCGAGCGCGGGTAATAAAATATAAACCACAGGGGATTTATTGACCGCCAGCGCAAGGGGGTAGTGGTTGGGGAAGGAACTTTATTTTTCTTTCTCGTGCTCTGTTCTTGTTCTCACGAGCTCGCCGATGTTTTTGAAAAGAACGAAAAGAAAAATAAAACAACATCTGTGTACAGGCTAGAGATTAGGAGCCGCTTTGGTCTGCTCCCTGCCATCTTTTTGTAGGACCAAACAGTATTTATTCCATTTCCCAATCCTCCTTCAAAACCAGAGCAATGATAATCATAGCTATAACTCTTAGATTAAAAACCCCTTGCTAAGTGCAGGCTGTATACCAACCTTAAACAGTGAGAAGTTTCCATCATGAGCAGCCAGCTCCTGAAGAGGCTTCCCTCATGCCTAGCAGTATCCGTACACCCTCAGTCTGAAGAATGCACAGGCACCTGTCACCAACCAAGGGGGAGGAGGAAAGAGAAACAGTTACCAATATACAGGTTCTTATGGATGCAATGTTCCGCCCCATCCCCCACCCCCACAAGGGTGTCTCCTGGGAAATTTGTGTGGGGGCTGGATGATTGCCTTACCCTATTTCAGATATGAGCTGCTTTTCCTGGAGAGACGAAAACATACAGCCAATTATAATCCAGGCCTTGGTTTCAGAGAGCACAAAGCCTTGTCCCATGTCAGACCCAAAATGGTTAAAATTAAAATATGCCCACCTATTTCTTCAGACCAAAAGGACTAAAAAACCTTACCCTTAAATGCCACACATACCCATATAGCTTAAATACAGTGTAAGGGGTTACCCCTTCTCGGCTTCCCATTTTATTGCAACCAAGAGCTTTAGCTTAACTCTGGCTGATGCAATGGTCAATGTTGCTTTCAACAGAAGAACCTTTTGGCAGAGATTTCTTAGAAGAAACAAGAGGTGGAAAATCCGAATCAGACAAATTGTCAAACATCAAGCATTTTACTGGATTGTCCTTGTTTGTGTATTTCTTAACACTGTCATAACAGCCACGCAGCACTATGGGCAACCTGACTGGCTCCGGCAATTTCAAGGTGAGAATGACACAAACTGTGCTCTAGCTGTTAAATAAACCTCTGGTTTCTTAAAAGTTTTAGTTTCATCCGATTATCGCATGGTTCATGATTCTTTTTATTTCACACGTCACTATTTCACTGAATAGTGACCATTGTTTATCCTCAATAAGTTCTATTATCAATGTGAACGGTTGTGGGGGAAGTGTAGAGACTTTATATGTTGATATTAAGGTACCCAATTTGATGACAATATTAACATTTTCTTTCTCTTTCAACAGACATTGCAGAGATTGTTTTCATCTCCTTCTTCTTTTGTGAAATGGTGATGAAACTGTATGGACTTGGACCTCAACTTTACTTCAAGTCACAGTTCAACACATTTGATTGTGTGGTAAGATATGTGCTTTCCTCACTTTTGTGTCTCTTTTCCAGTGCTTCTCGCCCATGACTTCCCACAATACCCCCCAAAAGGAGAGCTAGCTCGCAGGCCAAGGTACATGTGGACTTCCAATCTCACCACCTTGGTTTCTGTACAATTCAGCAACGGGTTTTGGTGAGGAAACCTACACCAACAATGTTATTATCCTTAATTTTTATATTTCTTATGTATTTCTTACAGGTTGTTTGCTGTGGTGTTATTGAACTCATTATTTCGAAAGCAGAAGGAACAAGTTTGGGTATATCTGTTCTTCGAGCCTTGAGATTATTGCGGCTTTTTAAATTCACCAGGTAAAGCATTCTGTCTTTTGATAACATGAATTTAGTGGTGAAGATGGTATTATATTTGGCTATTTGTAATGGTAACAGGACTGAGTGGAGTCCAATTCGGTCTGTAATCATACGAGTGATTAACAAAATCGGACGACCGCGTAGTGGGATTCCGATTTGTTTAATCACGAGTATGATTAGTATAGGTAATAGCATGGTTTGTAGTGATATTTGGCATAAATACCACGAGTGCTGTTTCGAAATTGTTAATCTGATTGGCCATCAACTGCTCTGATTTCAGCCTTTATACTACTACATGAGAAATTTCTGCAATTTGATTGGCTTAGAGCAGTGGTATTTCAGCTTAATTTGAAATACCTACATGTGAAAATTTCAAACCTTTTGCGGGTAGTACTTATATACAAACAATAGCATGATTTGTACGTGATATTTGGCATAAATACCACTCGTGATATTTCAAAATTGTCTCAAATTTCACTCGCCTAACGGCTCGTGAAATTACGTTTAACAATTTCGAAACTTCACTCGTGGTATTTATGCCAAATATCACTACAAACCATGCTATTACCTATACAAATCAGGGCAGTTGATAGCCAATCAGATTTGAGAATTTTGTCATAGTTATGATTAATGTAAATAATACAGTCAAACCCCGTTAATAGAGACACTGAAGGGTCCATAGAAAGTATCCGTATTAAGCGGGTCAGGTTATTAAAGTCAAAAAACAATAAACGCTTTTTATTAGAACAAAATGCTAAAAAAATTAATGAGGACATTGGCATCTCCAACTTTCACAAATTGGTCATTTCGCAGACTTAATCCACAGAAAGGCTCAAAAATCGCTCATCTCTAAGTATAACTTGATCAAAACTGTTCTCTGCATAACTAGTTTGATTCCTGAAAATAGTCTGAAATTGACGTCTTCAAATCATTCTACCGGTTTACTTGGGAATATCGACATGCTTTCAACTGAAGGTATAGACTCCTTGTCACGGTTTTCGACGCCATCTTGACGAGTAGGCAAACGCGTGAGAAATTTATACAGTGTTTGTATGAGAATCTAATGTCGAATAATTTCCGTAAAGCGGCTCTTCTGAAAAAAATATGATTTGTAACCTAAAGCTTCGCTCCTAAGGATTCTACTGAAAAAAATTAAGGGCGTTACATGCACTAGAAGACCTAGAACCAGTTTTTTTAAATTTTCTATACATTTGTCTGTAAGAAAATCCCGGGAAAATTATAGCCTGCCTTCCTCCCTATCCCCTATCCCCTACCCCTTTCGACGCCTGCTACGCAGGCTAGGAAAATTACAGACAAATATATGGAAAATCTAAGGCAAGCCTATGGAGAAATTTAAGCGGCACAGGTACGCCCCCAAAATTGTTTAGGACAATCCTTTGCTCTGTAGCTTTAGTTTACAATTCATATTTTTTCAAAACAGCCGTTTTATGGAAATTATTCGACATTAGATTCTCATACAAACGCTGTAATTTCTCACACGTTTGCCTACTCGTGAAGTAGCGTCGAAAACCGTGACAAGGACTGTTTTTACCTTCAAAAAAGAGAAGTTTGTTACAACACAGTTGATAATGAAGTCTCCGCATTAGCGAGGCTGACGTTCTATGAGAATGTGTTCACTCTCATTGGACAAGAAAAATGTATTTACATTCGGCGGAGCTAAACGTAGTGGCAGTGACAGAGAATGTAAATACTCTCCTATTGGTATGAACGCACGTGAGCCGTTATGGCGTTAATTGACTCTGTTGTTATTAGGTATATAAGGTTTTGACAGTCATAATGTATTCATCTCAGCTCTCGAACTATCAACTTTTTTTTTATATCTTACTTTATTCATCTATCGATTGATTTTTTACCTTTAACCCCCAGAGGTTGTGCGACCGCATCGGTTGGGGAATTACGTTCCCAAATTTTTTCCCATTGGGTTTTTGGGTTTTCGTATCAGGCGGCGCACGTGATTAGTTTAGCCTGAGTGACTTTATTTAGGAATATTTGTACACCATTCTTTAGTTATGATGTTGAACTTTGTATGATATTTGGACGGCATTAAACACTCAGGCTCCTTAGTTCGAGCTGCACACCCATTCCCGTCTCTTAGTCGTGAATATAAATAGGAAAAGTGTCTGCTGTCCGCATTAACGGGTGTCCGTATTAAGCGGGTTGAATTTCGAGAAAATGTAAGGGGCTTTCCCCAGGGACAAAGAAAACTGTCCGTAATGACGAGGAGTCCGTATTAAAGCGGGTGTCCGTGAAGCGGGGTTTATACATAGAGGTTTAGGATTATTAGTGAAGAAAGAGTTGCTTATTTAATCCTATCACGGTTAATCCTGTTTAGGAGTTTTTTCAGTGTGATCGAATAGTGTTCGTTGGTTGCTGTAAGAACAAATCAAAATGATAATATGAGATGGGAGCAAACTTATTTCCGTGAACCTACGATCCATCATTTTGTTTGTCTGTGAATCGTGATGTACTGAAAAACCGCTCGGTGAATCGTGATTCAAGTTCACTCCTCGAAGCGCGAACTGCTAAAACCCGCCAATGAAATACCAGGTGAGATGTTGCGCGAAAATATCATATTTCACGTGTAAAATTAACATGTTATCTTCACACATGAAAAGGTTACCCACCATGTTAAAGTAAAATGGATTGGTATCTCATTGGATGTATTTTCAGGGCTGCTTGGAAATACGAAAGTCCTCTTCTCTGTGGTACAAAATGGGACTAGAAGTCTTTTTCGTAACCTTTGTAGCTTTTGTACGACTTCTGTTTTCAAGAGGCGTAAATTTTTGTTTCTGTATAAACACTTAGGTTTTTTCATAACATAATTATCGTGTTCTTTTTTTTTCAGATATTGGTCATCACTGCGCAACTTGGTGACGTCGTTATTGAGCAGTGTTCGCTCCATTATTAGCTTACTGTTTCTGCTTTTTCTCTTTATCGTAATTTTTGCTTTGCTTGGAATGCAAGTCTTTGGAGCAACGTAAGTCAGTTATCTGTCTTACATAATTTTCATTTTCTTCTTTCTCATAGGTGTTATCATAACCCAGGAAAAAGGATTGTAAATGATTTTGAACTACCAAAATACGAAACTGTTTGATATGGTAGACGTTCTATAACTCTCATTTAGTCCAAGCTACCCAGAAAACTAAGCACTGCCGAAAGTCTTAATTCCTTCAAGAGAATTAAGAAAGTCGACCTATCTGGACTCGTTAACTGATACGTACATATCCCCGGCATAGTCATGGTCCGACTGGACTGTAGAAAAGTATTGTGTTTGTTATAGGTTTTAATAATTTTAGTGTTATGGGAAGATAAAAATAATGTATATAGTCCTTTTTTGTAATTTTTTTTTTCGTGATGCTTACTGTCATAGTATACAACTATCCCCCGAAGGGGAGGTGAATAGTGGGGAATTTACCGATACGCGAAGCGTTGAGGTACATATATATATATATATATATATAGCGCTATGAACCGACCCTAAGGGGGATAGTTGTTTTAGTATTTACCAAATCAGTTGGATAAAAATAAAAACTAGTTTTTTAAATAAAAGATGTTTACGTTGCAATTGACGGTGTTTCAAGGATCTTTTTTTTTATGATGTTTGCAAATTCAGAAAGAAATGTTTTTTCTACAGACCAGTAAACGCCGACAAGCCAAATTTTGTCTCTTTCTTGGTATCTGTTGGAGTAGCTGCTTCATTTACGCCTAAAATGTCATCTTTCGAAGCTGTCGCGAAACGAGAAGCCATTTTGAATCCCGTCCCAAAACAGTGAATATCCAAGGGTGTTCCGAGTTACGGGAGCCTATCAGAACTCGCGAGAATCGCTATCCACTGATTTGGTGAATACTAATAATGAATATAGTCTATGTGTCCCCCATTAGCTGTAAAACTGAACATTTCATCTCATGTTAAGGTTACCCTATTGCTAATATAATAAAAAGTTGCATATTTAGGGTTTTAAACCTTGTTTGATTTCATTTCTGTCTTATAGATTTAGAGATCTTCCTGATCGAGACGGAAATCCCAGAACAAACTTTGACAATTTCGGGAATGCTGCACTTGCGGTTTTTCAGGTGAGTAAAATAGGGGGAAAAACTGACTTTTTGTTGGGATCTCCAGCAATTGTGTTACTCTAATAGTTTTCTACAAATCAGTCCAAAACGCTAGTGTTGGGTGATAATCAAAGAGGTAAGGTAATTTCCTTACTTTATGTCGGTAACTCTTAACAGTGCTTAACTGACAAACCTGAGGCCGACAGTGTGCTCGTTTTCTCCTCCTCTCCATCAGTGCTTACGGGTATCTAAAGCTACTTAATGCCACACGGAGAGGAAAGAAGTCAAAACAAGGATTCGAGGTCACAGTAGGTCTTGGGAATCGAACTTGGAACCTCTCGCACAGAAGGCAGCGCACTTACCGACTGGGCTTATCCTTGACCCTGAAAATGACCCACCAAGACAGATTATTCCCTAGGTGTTCCCGGATCCGTCACTTCTGGACTCTAACATGAGCCGTGCTGTCCCCGACACCCTTTCCCAGACTTCGCGTGGACATCTGGGCAAGAGAGATCGTCCAGAGACTTGGCTGCTAATAAGAAACACAGACAGAAAATTACCACTGACTCGTCATCCGTCGTCTCTGCTTGGATTGCACGCGGAGGACGGAACGCAAGAAGCCTGACTGAAGGGAGCGAGAGGGGTGATGGGAAGGACGACGGGTCAGAAATTATCATAAAATCTTGGCAATGTATAAGCACTAGATGGGTCAGCAGTGTGCGAAACGGTGAACTTTAGGAACGTATTTTCATTTGCGTCTTTTATCTCATTGAGCTCAAAGTCTACCGGATGACAGAACTAATCTTATTGAACATTATTCTACAGCCCGGTTAAGTGAGCTCTTTTGATCTAATGGAATTTTTTTTTTAACTCATAGATCTTGACAGGCGAGGACTGGAATGCGGTGATGTATGATGGTGTCTCGTCTCAAGGCTTTGCAGAAAACCAGATTAACATATTGTGGTCATTGTATTTTGTTCTACTGGTGGTTTTAGGAAATTGTATCCACTTAAATGATAGTGTTACAATTTAATGAGCTTCAAAGTAGAGGCTTTTAAGTGATGTTTTTGACGGCGTTCAAGTTGCAATGATATCTAAGAAGTGAAAATTGGAATCTTTTTGTTTAGCCTGCACAGCTGGCAAAATTAGCGGGCGAGTGCTGTTGTTTTTTGGTGGCGGAGCCGTGAAAAGTTTGGAAGCGAGTCAAGTTTTCCCTCGCCCCGCGCAAAGAGATCTCTTGCCCGCACATGATAATCCCGCCAGCTACGCAGGCTATTTTGTTTTGCCCGCTTTAGTAACATAACTATTAGAGAACGCATTCGTTCAATCCAATCAATGTTGCACTGAAAAAGTTATCCCAGGTTTTTTGAATCTGTAGTGTCGAGGGGAGGGGTGGTTGGAGACTGTAGGGGTGAGGGTGGGGTTAAGGGCGGGAGGATGCGCTGGTAATTCTGTCTAACCCATAACTTATGAGCCCTAACAATGTTCAGTGTCGAATTTCTCCTCATTTTATCACTATTTAAGGAAGTGGAAAGAAAGGTCATGAAACTAAATATAATTTAATTACCACCTTATTTACTCGAATAAGCGTCGCGGTACTTATTAAATTTTCCACGTCTCAAATGCGGCGCTTATTCGTGTGAGGCATTTATTTGAAAGTTGTACGCGACAAAGAATTGTTTTAACTACGTTATCATTATTTTCCGTATTAGACAAACTGAATTAACGTCTTTTGATTTTGATTATATCGGGGCCGAGGCGCTTATTAACATTTTTTTCTGTCTTAAATGCGGCGCTGAATTGGGGGCGGCGCTAATTCGAGAAAATACGGTAATCATCATAGAGAAAATAAATTAATAATTTCTTAGCAAATCGATTTCTTCCCGTAAACATTTTAAAACAATATAACGTGGAGAACATAGTGAAGTTGATGTTAGGCCTCGAAGGATAATGATTGGTTTCTAATCTTGAAATATGAAGGAAAAATTTGATTCCTTAACATGCAAACAGATACTCTTCTCAATGTATTCTTGGCCATTGCCGTTGACAACTTGGCTAATGCACAGCAACTGAGTCAAGATGAAGAGGCTGAGGAGAATGCGAGGGAAGAAAGAAAAAGAGAAATTGTAGATCAGTACCGAGATCGTAGCTCTCCTGCTTCCAGCCCAGGGTAAGGATGTCTAAGTAAAAAATGTAACACGCCTTTCACTTCTAAAGTCACCAGAACTCCACGAAACAAAAGCTTTATGCCTTGAAGAGAAACAAGCGTTGTTTAAGTATGTTAAGATTTTTACATATTTTTTTTTGTTGCGTTCCTCTCGAAAGTGATGACGTAAAATGACCATTTTCTCAGAATAAGTCTTAAAATGAGAACACTTAGTGACCTTAACAATTGAGTTTTCTTGAATTTTTGTGGGAGTTCATGGGTTTATTACAGAGATGGACTTGGACTCAGTTGTCTTCGCTTAACTGGCAGTTTTCGAGTTTCGTGCTTGGGTTCTGCAACTCAACTGGCTGGCAAAACAGTAATATTAATTAACGAGACCAAGAGCAGCCTTAAAAGATGATAAGAATCACCTTCACCCTCTACCCATACCTAAATGATGTTAGCAGCAATTATTGCGACAGTCATCATGTTAACCTAAATTGTTTTGGTTTTTGCAGGCGAAACGGAGATGCTAGGAAGGTGAGTATGTTTGTTTTTGAAAGATGATGATGACGACAACGATGACTTGAACTCGGGGAGTAACAGAGCAGTCTTAATCTAAATCTTTTTTTTTGGGGGGGGGAGGGGTAAATATTTCTTTTTCGCGGGGGAGTCCGGAGTTCTCTTTGGTTCGAATGTGTTTTGGGGATTTTGAAGCAATACCTAAAGTCGTGACACAGTTTCTTCTGAGTGTCATTACGGTATGACCCTTCAACTATGATTTCGTAGAATGATGTTCTTATTCACACTCTTTTTTTGCTTATGCCTAGGGTAATGATTTTGGTCCAACTGAAGATGAATTTGAGTCAGAATTAGATGATGGTACGTTCTGCTTTATTTTAGTGCCAATGTCTTTTGCACGAAATTAATATCTGAGGACGTTGTTTTTATCTCTGTATCTGGAGACGGGAACGCGATTTGTACCTAGTTACCCAAGCCACGCGCTAGGAGAGTGAGCCTACCATCGCAAAACAGGGTTCTATCTAGGGTATTTGAGGGGTAGAAGCTCCCCCCCCCCCCCAAAATATATTGTTATCATTACAGTATATAAGTAACTGCATTGGAAAAATCATCCAGACATGACGAGGTCAGTGCACATGAAGTAAGTATTCCCTGTCTAAGGACACTGTATTACAAGGAACATGATCACGACTGAAAAATAAAATGAAATACCACCGTAACATTTCGCAATTTTTTTTCTCAAAATGCACCAGGTTGCATCTGAGCGCATATTCTTTTCAAAAAATTTCCGGGGGGGGGGGGGGCGCATGCCCCCGGATCCCGCTTCTCCCCCAAACGATAAATCCTAGATAGAACCCTGCAAAAGGGTTACCCGGCGGGCCACCCTTCTATCTGAGCCAACGTTTTGGTTCTCATGTGAACAGTTCTCCAAGTTTTGTAAGGAAATGTAGGAAAGATTGGTCCACCCAGGGTAGCGGTGTTCGCGATTGACTCTTCTACCGGGGGCAAGTTTTCTCCACATAAACGCGGTCTCGGAAAAGTTAAATTAAAAACGTGTCTGTCTCAGTGATGGGTTGCTGTTTTTTGTGTCACAGTCAGACCATCATTTATCGCTAACCTCAGGAATCCGGGTCGGATGGTTCCTCATCAAAAACCAGGGGACCAAGTACCTATCATTGACACGTGGTCTTTATTTCTCTTTCCACCTGGAAACCCGTAAGTTTTGTTAAAAGATATTTAAATTAACTGACTTTAAATCCATGATTTCAGGACGTTTTAATCTAGAATATTGTATGGAAATGAGAATATTTGGTCTAGAATAGGGTATCATTGACTTTTGCAATCTAAAAGAGTGGTCGGAAAATTTAGATTTGAACGCTTGTGAGTGGTGCTGCCTATACCATTCTACCTTGACTGTAGATCTGAGACAGGCAAAAGCTCAAGTTGTATTTAAAAACTTTAAGTTTTTATTATGTATGATTCATCCTTGATGGTCCCCACCATGCATTTTAGAGAGCTTTTTTTACCTCAATCAACCCCGAGATCAAATGATTAGTCACTTAGCAAATTGTTTTTTTTTCTTTCTCTCTCTCTCTCTCTCTCTCTCTCTCTCTCTCTCTCTCTCTCTCTCTCGCTCTCTCTCTCTTTCAGGCTGCGGAAAGCTTGCCACTGGCTGGTCAATTTACGTCATTTTGACAACACCATTCTGGTCATTATTCTTATTAGTAGTGTGTTGTTGGCTCTTGAAGATCCGGTGGTGGAAAATTCTCAAAGAAATCAGGTAAAATTGTGGTAGAGTCAACCGTGCCGGCATATTATGTTGGGAGAAAAAAGAGAGCAGGGCCGTTATTATGTATTTATTGACTGAGTGGGAGAGCCGGACGGGAAAATATTCGGCTTCGACCTGACCGAGAGCCAAATATTATCACGTACGGCCCGAACAAACTCAGTCAATAAGTATTTTATCACATGATGGTTGTGTTTTTGAATTTTTCTGACGGAGCGAACCCGCATCGACCAGCACGCTGTTCTAGCAGGGTCGTACGCGTTTTTTTGGCCTTATCACTTGACACGTACGGCCCCCTACGAAATTGCGCGAGGGGACGTCAGGCCATATGATAATGTCACTTACAGCAGCATTCAAACAACAGATTCCAAAGAAAAAAAACGCTTTAAACACCAGCTTTCTTTAAAACAGCCACATTTTTGTGTTTCACTCTTAGACTTGAACCTCCTTTCACAGTATTTCCTTTTGAATGCCAGACATCTACAGACCACGCACCGGTTGTTCAAACGTTGGATAGCGCTATCCACCGGATAAATCACTATGCAGCGGAGAAGTATTTAATAGGGAAACCAATTACGTTATCCACTGGATAGATTTTTGTGGTGGATAGCGCTATCCAACGTTTGAACACCAGGGGCCAAGTCAACACTACGTAGCGCTGCTCATCTCAAAGGGGCGGGATAGAAGTTGATTTCTCACCTCTTGAGTTTGGGAACAAATTTGAGCCAAAACTTGAAACATAAATCCGTTTTCTTGCAGTATCGATTGTAACAAAGGGTTTGTCAAGGATGTTTGTACCTCCTTTTTCTTTGGTATTTGTAATTTCTTTCGGTGTTTGTAGGTGCTGACTTACTTTGATTATGTCTTCACTACAATATTCGCTATGGAGGTCGTTGTTAAGGTAATTATTTACAATTTGTATTTTAAAAATGATTGCGGTCAGTAACTGTCTCAGGACTTGATAACTGAAACTCCTTAAATTTTTCGTCGAGAGACTTGGATGTCTCTGAAAGTTCTCGGCGATGTCTGAACGCAGTCAGAGTACTCTTGTAACTTTCTGGTAAATTTTCGACAATTTTCATGAGTTTCAGCACAGTTTTGATAAGTCTCCTCCAGGTTGGTCTGTCTGGTCTAGCAATCTAGACCTCCCTTGATTACGCCTTTCCAAACAACACCTACACGTATTTTTCATAACATTCAAAAGGAGACGCTTAGAGACACTGTATATTCCTGGTTTTAAATGTTTTAGCTGATCGACTATGGTGCCATACTTCACCCGGGATCGTACTTCAGAGATGCGTGGAATTGTATCGATGCCTTGGTCGTGTGCTGTGCTATAGCCTCTCTTGTTATGGGGTAAGAAGTAGAGGGATCAAAATCCCCACCTACCCCCCCCCCCACCCCCCTTTAAGGCAACATTTTGCCAAAAGTAAGAATTAAAGGGGCTGTGTCACGGCAGTCCAGTTCATTTTGTTGTAATATATCAAACATGAGACGCAGTGTTTCATGTAATATATCAAACATGAGATGCAGTGTTTCATCACCAGATGAAACACCGAGAAGAGAGTTGGAAATACGACGCGCAGCGGAGTATTTTTGGCGAACTTCGAGGTGTTTCATCTGGTGATGAAACACTGTGTCGAATGTTTGATATTTCTTCTCAAACAAAATCATTTTTGAAGGGGAAATTAAGGATGCAAAAATGAGCAGTTTTTCATCTGATATCCAAACACTCATTAAACATTAATTTCCTTTGAATTTTCTTTATGAATTATTAATGAGTTTGAGAATTATTTTTCCAATTACTCGCCCTCAATCGCTATGGAACTTAAAGAGGCAAAGAAATTACATGTGAATGACAAAAATCAGAGATCAGAGAGAAACAAATATGTCCCGTAAGCATTATTTTTGAAGCTGCAAACAGCAGAGATAAACTTTGAAAAACTGTTAGGCTTAACAGTTTTCAAAAACCCTTATTTCAATCCGTTTCAATCTTCTTCAGTTTTGCCCATCCGTGGCAGCTGTTGTATCTGTTGTGTTATTTTAACCTTCCTTTAATGTTTTAAGCGGTTATTTTTATGTTTCTTTTAATTTAACGGGCATTTTGCAATAACCTGAAGCTGAATTTCTTGACACAGCTCCTTTAAGTGTTAATGTAAGCTTAAGGGAGGGGTAGGTAGGCAGTTTCCCAGAAACCTAAAGTGATCCAAATATAGATGGTTTTTCACTTCGTAAATGGTGTAACTGTTAGCTTCCTTGACGTTTTGTGGATATTCACTTTTTCATTAACCATATATAAAAACTAAAGTATGAAATAGTTTATGTAAATTGTTCTCAAAATTCATTAAAGCTTGTTTACACTATACCGCAGCGCCGGTACGAAAACCCTACTGGACAGGGCTTCTGTTCACTTAGGACGGTGATTTTTGCGAGATTTCTGTAACGGAGTGAAGATGCGCCGTGCTGATCTCTGAAGGGGAGAATCGCATATAGGTGTTCACATCATACCGGATGGCTTTTCGTGTTGGCAAGAAAAGGTATCCGGTATAGCGTGAACATGTCCTAAATCAGTGGCATTGAATCAATAAATGAACAATAAGTACCACTTGGCTTTGAATTATTTGGTTTGACATAATTTTTCGTGTTATACATCTTTCTACTGCTTTTGTGATACACAGGAATCAGGAAGGCACGGTTGACCCAGGTTCTAAAAAGACAGTCAAAGTTTTGCGTGTTCTCCGGGTTCTTCGTCCACTTAAAGCCATTAACAAGGCTAAGAAATTGAAGGTACTCTTATTACAGTTACTTATTGAGCAAGAAGGTTCTTTTCTCTGATCAAGCGTTCTTTTCTTTCGCGAAAAAGAATTGTTGATCGCAGGTTGAATAAGCCGTCCATGTCCCTTATGCTTGATGTATTACATACTGAAAATTTATCCTGAGCCTTCGCTATTAAACTGTTGTTAACATTGATTTTTTTTTCAATGGTGTGAAATTAACAGCCTGCTATCTTCAAAATCGTCATTTGTTGCAAGAGAAGAGTGCATTAGCTTATTTTAGGCTTCTTTGTTTGTTTATTGTTTTTGTCAATTTTCCTTATTTATTTATTCATTTACTTATTTATCATGGTGTTTATTTATTTATTTATTTATAGAAACGGTGACCAAAAGCAATACAGACGCCATTGTTCACTGTTTGTAGGCGCTTAAAATTATTTCTACGGGGTAAACTCGTCTACACACATAATGTATTGAAATAAATTGATGAGCTAGGCTCCCTTGCAGGTGCGCTGTCCCTTGTGTTGTCACGCAACGCTCTTCCCCACGCGTGAAAACACAAATAACGGCTGCGTAGGTGACTGAAGCAACTTTCACACGTATCGGACGAAGTTTCGAGCGGCTGAAAAATTTGACCGGGTGCTTCGTTCACAAGGGACTGTTCAATATTTTTGCTCTGTACGGTTAAAGTGGTTCCGTGTGAACAGAAAACCTAAATGCACGAATTTTCAACCTGTCAAAAATTCGTCCGGTGCCCGTTTGACCGTAGCTTAAGAGTGCCAGCGGTGAGCTACATTTTATTCGTATGTATACTTTAGTGTTGGCTAACGGTGACATTTTTGCTTGTTAGGCTGTGTTCCAGTGCATGGTGTACTCCCTGAAAAACGTTCTCAACATTCTCATCATCACTATTCTGTTTTTGTTCATCTTCTCTGTTATTGGAGTGCAGCTTTTCCAAGTAAGTGACTACACGCTCAATTACATCTTTTCAATTGCCAGAAGTCGTTCATACACGACTACGTCCCATGTAAGCTATTCCACTTGGAATCCGGGACATTTTTGCTTGTGGAATCCGGAATTCTGGACTTTGGAATCCGAATTTCAGCTCTAGGAATCCGGAATCCTGGAATCCAAGTTCCACTGACAAAGAACCGCAATCCAGTACAATCTGGAAATCCAAGGCTGTCTTGGATTACCTTACATGGGACAAGATTGCGTAACTGAGCGACCAGAGCGCGAAAATCCTTGTCTTCATACATGGTGTTCTTCGCTCTTCAATCGTCCAAACCTTATGACGCGCTATCTACGGACGGAGTACTAGTATGGGTAAATTACTCGTAGAGATATCAGTAGGTTACCCCAAGAAGGGCGATGATTCCTTCACAGCATTTGAAGTTGAAGAAACATGTTCCTCTACCCGCTCCAAGCACACGGAAACGAATAGACTTTCTAAAAGCCCTTCATTATTTTCCTGGTTGGTTATGCCGTTTTAAAGGACTTTTCATGCCTGTTTGGCGCGAAATTGACCGGTGACGTCATGACAATTGATCAATAGGACAGTGAGTGATATTTCACGCTTCTCCCGACACAGCATACGTCAATAAGTTCTTTTTCCCGCATGAATTTATGTGATTCAAATCCGCTCAGGCGAAACAAGTCGACCTTTAGTCCTCGTCGCTCGCTCGTCCTCATGCATTGAAGCTCGCTTCACTCACTTTTAAGAACTCGTGAGAGGTCGACTTGTTGCAAGTCTAGGAAACGGTGTATCTTAAGATCTCTTGGCCCAACTCCCAAATAAACGCCTCCTGTATTAGAAGACTCTCTCTAGCAAACGCTTCCTGTCTAATAGACACCCCATCCCTATGACACTTGCTCGAAAATACTTGGAATTAGCGAAAAGGAGCAAAATCATTCAATATATTTCTTAATGATTGACAAGTTTTTGAGCATTGCATCTTGTTCAATGTCAAGTTCAATATAAGGAGAGACTAACTATCACAACACAATGACTGAATGAGGATTCTGGTATCAACGGTTGCGATTTGAAAGAGCGATATTGATCTCTTGACGACCTAGACGTTTCAGTTGATGGGCTGGATATTCCACTTTTTATAAACTCACTTGATATTTTTGCCGATAGCTTATTAGTTTTGTAGAGATTGTTACAAAAATGAAAATATACGCCTCTCTCTTTAAAACGCCTTCTTTTCTGTTTTGTCGCCCCTTCCTGGATCCCTTCAATTAAATAAACGGCCCGGGCATCTATTAGATCATTAACGGTATTTTATTTTATTTATTTTCTTACTTATTTACCGTGTAGTCTTTCGCGAGGCTTGTTAGAATAGACCTTGTCACGGTTTTCGACGCCATCTTGACGAGTAGGCAAACGCGTGCGAAATTACAGTGTTTGTATGAGAATCTAATTTCGAATAATTTCCGTAAAATGGCTGTTCTGAAAAAAATATCACTTGTAACCTAAAGCTTCATTCCTAAGGACTCTACTGAAAAAATTTGAGAGCGTTACATGCACCAGAAGACCTAGAACTACTTTTTAAATTTCCTATACATTTGTCTGTAAGAAAGTCCCCGGAAAATTACAGACAAATATATGGAAAACCTAAAGTAAGCCTCTGGATAAATTTAGCACAGGTACGCCCCCAAAGTTTTTTAGGTCAATCCTTTGCTTTGTAGCTTTAGTTTACAATTAAATTTTTTTCAGAACGGCCGTTTTACCGAAATTATTCGACAATAGATTTTCATACAAATACTGCAATTTCTCACACGTTTGCCTACTCGTCAAGATGGCGTCGAAAATCGTGACAAGGTCTATTGGTTTCCTCTGCAAGCTGCGAAAAGCTTTCTCTTTTACGTGTTTTCATCTTGTTTCTTTGTTATCGCTTGTTTGTTTGTTTGTTTGTTTTTTTCTGACCGTGCCTTGACAATTTTTTCTCCTACTGGCCATAATTTTAGATGAATGTTGCCGCAAGTTCTCACAGAACGATCATTTATTAAGTGTTATATTTTTGTAGGGAAAGTTCTTCAAATGTAATGATGCCTCCAAGATGACACAAGAAGAGTGCCAGTAAGTTTCCCTATTTCACCTCTTACCTACCCTGGGTCCCAGAGGTTTTTACTCGCGTGCGACGATTGAGTGCGGCGAAGATGCGTCGGGGTCGACAGCAGGCTTACACGTCTTCTACCTTGACCGAAACCGGAGATCGCGCAGGATAAGTCTGTGGCACCCAGGGTACATCTTACCGTCCCATCGATACATTTTTTTTTTTTTTTTGCTGTTGGTTAAAGGCAACCCATTTGAATACTGTTATTGCTAAGCGACCAACACATCCACAGTAATTTCACTTGCTTTTTAGGTTGTAAAGGTGATGTTACATGAGTCGATTAGCAACGACGATTTTTAGCGCAACACAGCGTTGCAACATTGTTCCAACATTCCAGCGCTGTGTTGTGCTAAAAATCGTCTTTGCGAATCGTCCCGTGTATCATCACCTTAAGACAGGTTTGGTGTTATGGGGCTGAATGACACAACATGTGTACTGAAGTTTCCAAGTCCGAGTGCGGCTGCGTGCAGTTTAGTGTTAAAGAGAGCAACGTCAGAGCGATTGAACTGTCTTGGACCATATTTAAATTCTTTGACGAACCCCATCTCGCGATACTTTAGGGAACAAGTAATTTTGCATTTGCTGTATGCGAATAACAGTGCTTCTTCATCATTTTCTTTGTAGAGGATATTACCTTGATTACAGTAGTGGCATGAGCGAAGTGAAAGTGAGTTTCTGTTACTTTTTATTTTCTTTTTTCTCACAACCTACACTGGCTATTCTCTCATCCTTGCATTCCTGTAGAGAATTGTGCCAAGTTACCCCCCAACCCAGAGTAAACCGCTGTTGGTAAACTAATGTTGCGTGACGTATCGCGCTACTAGTGTTGTTGTCACGCGAAGATAATTCCTTTGCCTATTACAAAAAAAGCTAATGTGGTGCATTTTTTTTAGCCTGAGAAAACAGATTTGTTGAAGTAACTTTCCCTCACGGCACGATCAATCAGAAACTGGAAAGTAACACGTCTGTCATCAGTATGGAATTTCTATGCTCGTTACTCAGGCGTTATTTCACCGGGAAACCAGTAGAAGGGTGGCGAAATGTCAGCTGTTTTCACAGGTTATACACAGATGAACCTGAAAAGTTACGTGGTATCATCTTTACTACTCTACCTGAATTTTTGTTTTGCAGCGTGAGGAACGAGAATGGCAAGGGGAGGACTACAATTTCAACAATGTATTTAATGCAATGTTGGCACTTTTCACGTCTTCAACTGGAGAGGGATGGCCTGCGTAAGTCACAACGCAAATGTAGTTATCCTTGATTTAGTAGTTGTCAACACTCTAGTCTGAGCGACTCTAAAGGCCTTTATGTTCTCAAGTTTTCTTCTTTCCCACTGCGTAACCACGTAAGTTAGCTGCCAAAACTTACCTCTCTTCGGATGATATTGGTGGTGATTATTATTTTGGTAATGATGCCAATGATGGTAGTGATATTGGTGATGCGACTGATGATGATAATATCGGTAGTAGTGATGGTGATATTGATGTAGGTGACTGTGGTGATGATGTTGGTGATTATGATTTGTTTGACGTTGGGAATTTTGTTGTGATACTGCCGATGATGTTGGTAGTACTGATGGTGATTCTGATTTAGATGATGGTGATGGCAGTGGTGGTCATGGTTTGAATGACAGGGCTGGTGGTGATAGAGGCGATGGTGATAATGATGATTGTGCTGGTGGTTATAAAGGCGATGGCGATAATGATGATTGTGCTTGTGGTGATAGAGGCGATGGTGGTAGTGATGATTGTGCTGTTGGTGATAGAGGCGATGGTGATAATGATGATTGTGCTGTTGGTGATAGAGGCGATGGTGATAATGATGATTGTGCTGGTGGTGATAGAGGCGATGGTGATAATGATGATTGTGCTGGTGGTGATAGAGGCGATGGTGATAATGATGATTGTGCTGGTGGTGACAGAGGCGATGGTGATAATGATGATTGTGCTGGTGGTGATAGAGGCGATGGTGATAATGATGATTGTGCTGGTGGTGATAGAGGCGATGGTGATAATGATGATTGTGCTGGTGGTGATAGAGGCGATGGCGATAATGATGATTGTGCTGGTGGTGATAGAGGCGATGGTGATAATGATGATTGTGCTGGTGGTGATAGAGGCGATGTTGATAATGATGATTGTGCTGGTGGTGATAGAGACGATGGTGATAATGATGATTGTGCTGGTGGTGATAGAGGCGATGGTGATAGTAATGATTGTGCTGGTGGTGATAGAGGCGATGGTGATAATGATGATTGTGCTGGTGGTGATAGAGGCGATGGTGATAATGATGATTGTGCTGGTGGTGATAGAGGCGATGGTAATAATGATGATTGTGCTGGTGGTGATAGAGGAGATGGTGATAGTAATGATTGTGCTGGCGGTGATAGAGGCGATGGTGATAATGATGATTGTGCTGGTGGTGATAGAGGCGATGGTGATAATGATGATTGTGCTGGTGGTGATAGAGGCGATGGTGATAGTAATGATTGTGCTGGTGGTGATAGAGGCGATGGTGATAATGATGATTGTGCTGGTGGTGATAGAGGCGATGGTGATAATGATGATTGTGCTGGTGGTGATAGAGGCGATGGTGATAATGATGATTGTGCTGGTGGTGATAGAGGCGATGGTGATAATGATGATTGTGCTGGTGGTGATAGAGGCGATGGTGATAATGATGATTGTGCTGGTGGTGATAGAGGCGATGGTGATAATGATGATTGTGCTGGTGGTGATAGAGGCGATGGCGATAATGATGATTGTGCTGGTGGTGATAGAGGCGATGGTGATAATGATGATTGTGCTGGTGGTGATAGAGGCGATGGTGATAATGATGATTGTGCTGGTGGTGATAGAGGCGATGGTGATAATGATGATTGTGTTGGTGGTGATAGAGGCGATGGTGATAATGATGATTGTGCTGGTGGTGATAGAGGCGATGGTGATAGAGGCGATGGTGATAGTAATGATTGTGCTGGTGGTGATAGAGGCGATGGTGATAATGATGATTGTGCTGGTGGTGATAGAGGCGATGGTGATAGTAATGATTGTGCTGGTGGTGATAGAGGCGATGGTGATAATGATGATTGTGCTGGTGGTGATAGAGGCGATGGTGATAGTAATGATTGTGCTGGTGGTGATAGAGGCGATGGTGATAATGATGATTGTGCTGGTGGTGATAGAGGCGATGGTGATAATGATGATTGTGCTGGTGGTGATAGAGGCGATGGTGATAATGATGATTGTGCTGGTGGTGATAGAGGCGATGGTGATAATGATGATTGTGCTGGTGGTGATAGAGGCGATGGTGATAATGATGATTGTGCTGGTGGTGATAGAGGCGATGGTGATAATGATGATTGTGTTGGTGGTGATAGAGGCGATGGTGATAATGATGATTGTGCTGGTGGTGATAGAGGCGATGGTGATAGTAATGATTGTGCTGGTGGTGATAGAGGCGATGGTGATAATGATGATTGTGCTGGTGGTGATAGAGGCGATGGTGATAATGATGATTGTGCTGGTGGTGATAGAGGCGATGGTGATAATGATGATTGTGCTGGTGGTGATAGAGGAGATGGTGATAGTAATTAATTTGCTGGTGGTGATAGAGGCGATGGTGATAATGATGATTGTGCTGGTGGTGATAGAGGCGATGGTGATAATGATGATTGTGCTGGTGGTGATAGAGGCGATGGTGATAATGATGATTGTGCTGGTGGTGACAGAGGCGATGGTGATAATGATGATTGTGCTGTTAGTGATAGAGGCGATGGTGATAATGATGATTGTGCTGGTGGTGATAGAGGCGATGGTGATAATGATGATTGTGCTGGTGGTGACAGAGGCGATGGTGATAATGATGATTGTGCTGGTGGTGACAGAGGCGATGGTGATAATGATGATTGTGCTGGTGGTGATAGAGGCGATGGTGATAGTAATGATTGTGCTGGTGGTGATAGAGGCGATGGTGATAATGATGATTGTGCTGGTGGTGATAGAGGCGATGGTGATAATGATGATTGTGCTGGTGGTGATAGAGGCGATGGCGATAATGATGATTGTGCTGGTGGTGATGACAGTATTGGTGTCATTATTATGTTCACAATGATCAGAGGCACCCAACGTCAATTTTCGGAAAATATCTGTTCGGAAGACGTTTTGAGATCTAGAATTCTCGGAACATTTGTTGTTAAATTTCTTGCTTGCCTGCCTCTGCTAGGATTTTCGAACATCTAAAAAATGGTATAATTGCCCATTTTCAACGGATTTTTACCCTGAAAAGGTCACCCAGAATTTTTGAGAGCCTTTTTTCTGGCTGAAATTTTCGATAGGGTAAGCTTTCATCCCTATAATTTTCGGATTACTAGACTTTTAGCTAGCAAATCCGAACAGATGAAAAATTCTTAGGGGATAAAAATATGCCTACATCTACAGTTTAAATACTCAAAAAAAAAGATTAACAATGCTATGTTTAAGTGGTCTTGAACTATATTCCCGTTGGGTGCCCCTGAATGATGACAGCGTTGTAAGTGGTGCTGAGGGTGATGGCGCTGGAGTTATTAGCGAGCTAAAGCAACCTCGACGGCAACGTCAGCGAAAACCTCTTAGTGTTCGCGTCTTCCATAAAACGCGAAACTGGTAAGTTTCACGTTGTGCAAGAACGGCAGAGAAATGAACTAGAAAGCCTGCTGCACGTGCAGAGTTGTTGTTTTGCTAATCTAAGGGCCTGTTTACATGGAGTGGGGGACCCCGGTCTATTGGGGTTGGTTTCTTTTGTTTTCACGCTCTGGGGGACACAAAACAAAAGAAACCTACCCCACTAGACCGGGGTCCCCCACTCTATGTAAACAGGGTCTAAGGCTATTGCTTTTTCGCCACTCTCGTTGCCATCGCCGTTGCTTAAGCTCCCTGTTATAGTACATACGGCCATTTGTAGCTCTTGTCCACAGTTTGCTACGAATCTACCTGTCCCACCCTTATGTCCCTTTTTAGCAAGAAGGCGTTGATTATCCGCTCCTTGTGTTTATTCTCTTTACAGACTCATGCAAAGATCCATCGACACAACCGAGATCGACCGAGGACCAATCGTTGATAACAAGATTGAAATCGCACTTTTCTATATTTTCTTTGTTGTGGTTTTCTCGTTTTTCTTCATCAACATCTTTGTAGCTCTTATTATCTTAACCTTTCAAGAACAGGGCGAGAAGGACCAAGGTGACTGCGAACTGGACAGAAACCAGGTGAGATAGATGCCTGACATGTATGAATATTTGACCTCTGTGCGGCACACATTTCTTGTGCAAAACAACTCAATGGTTTTGTTTAGATCTGAACTGGGCCCTCACTGCCGAGCTTAAAGAACTCATTAAATCCATGACTACAAACCAGTGGCGGCAGTCGCCGGAACAAAATATTATATCTTTTTAGACCTAGTCTTGCAGTCAGTTGTTAGTCCGTAGTTTCTCTTTTAAGAACAGAAAAATAGAATAGAATGCTTTATTGAAATACCTCACTAACGGTATCGACTGAACTGCTATACAATTTGTAAAAAAGGGTTATGAAACAGAATTACAAAATGTTACATACTAGCCCTATCAAATATAATTGCTATATCAAATCCTACATCTACAAACATAAAATCTTAGACTAACTGAATTATAAAACGTACTTGCGCATTTGTTAATAAAGGTATCACGGCATCTGTTAGCCTTGCGTTGGTCCTAAGAGGGTCCTTCGTTGAATGGAATGAGAGGGTGCAAAACATTTAATCATTGCTTACTCTCGTCACACTAGCAAAACTCACAAAATACATTTTAAGACACATGCTTATACACTCCTGAAATAGGCGGAACATTATTTGCTTGTCAGGCTACTAATTAGAACGTATCGACATAACTGGCCTGTACAACGTCAAGTCCCTGTCCACTGTAGGAAAACGTATTCACTAAACTACTCAGTTGTTAGTGTTTTTCCCATGTGAGATACCTCGAGGAATTTGTGTCAATAGGAGTGAAAACTTACGCTGATTTGTAACATATTTTTGTTAGAGAGATTGTCTTCATTTCGCCATCGTTGCTAAACCCTCTGAGAGATTTATGCCAGAGGACCCTAACACCTGGCAGTACCGTATATGGAGAATTGTCGATTCCAGGCCTTTTGAGTATTTTATCATGCTGCTGATTGCTCTGAACACTCTTATTCTTATGATGAAGGTACGTGCTTTCTAATTCTAATAGAGGATCTCTGTCAATGATCTCTACCCTTGACAAAACTTAACTTCTTACTCTCTTCGGGACCGTGCTCTTTGTACAGTGTTCTTGTGCGGTTCATGACTTAATAGGAATTTCAGCGGATCTTAGCATGGGTTGTTGCAATGAAACCTCACTAAAGGCCACCGAGAAAAAATACCACAATAAGTTTTAGGCCAACAATGTTGGGAGTTGGTGGCCTACAATGTTGCGTCCGTTTGCAAAAAGTTTCACCAGTTTCAAACTTTGCGTAAGAACTCCCAACAACATGCAACAGGGTGTGCAAACGGACGCAACATGTAACATCCAACAATATTTGGGGGTTGTTGGTCAACAGCGTTGGGTCCGTTTGCATGGAACTTAAAAATTGTCGTTCGGGTCGAGCTTCGTGTAAACGAGACTTTTACATAACCTTTTGGTCCTTGCACGAACTGCGCGTGCAACGGGCGATTTCCCAAAACCATGAGGCTTCGCCGGAATGTAATTATTCTGGCATTTTTTGTTACAACAGCACAGTGGAATTCAGGTTTCGTGTAAAGAGCTTGCGCTAGAACCTGTGAACACTATGACCGTTAAAAGACTGTTAAGGCGTAGCTGCATGGATGCGTGGTTACTAAGGTGGAAGACGGGTAGATGGGTAGATAGGAAAACAATTGAGAAAAGTTGAAATTCAGCCTAGTTCGTCAGATCCGTGTGAACAGAGCAAAATTATTGAACAGATCCGTTTAAACGCAGTGTCCG
Source organism: Porites rus (assembly GCA_964035705.1). NCBI lineage: Eukaryota > Metazoa > Cnidaria > Anthozoa > Scleractinia > Poritidae > Porites > Porites rus. Next base: position 37,667,730 of record OZ037994.1, read on the forward strand.
GGCAAATTACACAGCCGGTCGAAAAATCGGCTGTTGTCGTGTGAACACAGCCAAAACCTGCTGCTTTTTGGGCGTTCTCTTTGCCCTCGCAGACTTGACATCTTTAAAAACTCTCGAATATGTCTATTCAGTGTGGAGCAGTGGTCGTCAGCAGACATTCGACTGTAGTCAGTACTCACATTCAATCTAATAACTAAGACCGTTCATTTTTTTCAGGTTTACAGGGAGCCAGAACCGTATCGTAAGACCCTTGACATTTTCAACACAATATTCACTTTCATGTTTACCGGGGAAGCCATATTGAAGCTATTTGCTTTTAGATTGGTAAGACGTTCTCCTTTTGCTAACAGCGCTGCAAAACGCACCGCGCATGAGCGAAAAACTCAAGCCTGATCCGATTACTCTGGGATTTCCGGTTGCTTATATAAACCAATTAAGAAAACATGAAATTCCTGTTTTAAAAAAGTGTGAATTTAGGTAGAAAGGTCAAGAAAAAAGTTTCTTTTCAAGACTTTTTTTTCTCTAGATTCAGGCTTTTTTTGCTTGCACTAACGCTGAGAATGGTGACCTTTTTTACTGACTTTCTTGCTTTTTTACTGGCTTTCTTGGGGATGTCTGTGCGGAAAAGAATGGCAGCTCTTAACCAAAATGAGGACTCTTAACAAGGACCGCTAAAACCTCTGGCTGTGGTCGGCTCAATAACTTGTTACCTTCACCGGGACAAGAGAAGAAATGAAACAAAAGATTAGCAGGCTATAAATCCTATCGTATGTTTAGTGTGGGTGTAAGCCCGTTATATCCCTTGTGGCAAACCTGTAACATCACAAGGCTTTTAGTGAGTTTATTAGTCATGGAAAATCAAGCATTGCCATCCTGATATTCTTTTGTGCTTAATTATCTCTTTAAAGAATTACTTTCGAGACGGCTGGAACGTGTTCGATTTTATCATTGTGTTGGGAAGCTTGTTGGACTTCGCCCTCACCATAAGCTTGGTAAGCAAAACACTGATTTAATGCACTTGCGCTTTGAACTTTCTATTTGATTGTCAATGTATTTAGCACGAAAGTACTAATTGGGGACACTATATTTTACGTCTCCAACTGGAGACGGGACCGCCATTTTACGTGGTCATCCGAGCCTCGCGAAGGTCTAGCCTGTTGCAGTGCAAAGGGAGTACCTTCATTTGTCGGTTATTTTAAGACCCTGAGTATTGGTCCGGCCCCAGGAATCGAGCCCGCGACTTCCCGCTCTGCAGTCAGCACGCTCTACAGACTGAGCTAACACTGCCGCGGCAGGGTGATTGATTTGTGTTTATCTTTACTTTTTTATCCCGGGAATAAACGTAAAAATGGTAGAAAAAAGCGTGGAAGTTGTGTCGACGACTTTTTTCTTTCAAGGCTTGCATTATACCCTTTACATTAAGGGGGCTTTGTTTATGTGACTTCCATATGTTGTGCTCAAAGCTGAACTGGAGTTGTAACCAGATATTCTTAGTCATGTTATCTCAGTCATACTTGGAAATGAAAAAGGAAGATATGAAATGATTCTAACAAAGGGAAAACAAAGCATGATCGGTTTATAGTCAATTTTCGACAATACAGGTGCTTAACTTGAAATGGTTGGCCCAATATTTTCAAGATGTAATTTGCTTCCACCATGGCCATCGAAAGCCAGAGATAAACATGTATACAGTAATAGCCCGCGTATAAGAAGCTGGGTTTTAAGAACCTGTTAGGCTAAAATTTTCATTTTAAGCCCCCTCCACATAAGAACCTATTTGGGCTAAAATTTTAAGTTAGGTTCTTATCAAAGTGGGGTTGCTGTAAAAGTGTATAGGTAGAAACTTTCTTTGGTATGTTTTGTTAAGGACATATGCTGTACCTGCATTGAACTGCCTATAGGCATTGCTCTATGGTACAAATAAATGATTTATACTGTATTATGAGATGATATTTATAATATATATAGTATATTCAGATGAAATTCATATGAAAATATAAGAACCTATTTTAAGAACCTCGGTAGCCTAAATTTGCTTTAAGTACCATATATATAAGAACCTATTTAGGCTAAATTGAAAAATTCAGGTTCTTATACGAGGGCTATTACTGTAGTTTATGTATAGCGGTGGAGTAATTTTAAATAAAACTGAACCATTATTTCAGGGTTTTTTGCTGACTCAATTTTGTTCTTAAGGTTTTGAAGTAGTACTAAAGACTCGTGGCATAGCCCCTTTGAAGTAACGAACTGACGTTTTCGATATCTATTCTTACAAAAGGATAATCAACAGATGCCCTTTGATCCCAGTCTCTTCCGTTTGTTCAGGGCGGCGCGGTTGATTAAGCTGCTGAGGCAAGGTTACACTATTAGAATCTTGCTTTGGACATTTCTGCAGTCCTTCAAGGTAAATGTTACACTTACCTTACCGTTTGTGTTTATTATGAAAGGCTCTTCACAGTTCACCGTTTTTCATTGTTAACCGGCTACCGCGCTAAATGGGAGGTGGGTGCCTGTGGTATCTAGGGGACTTCACTATGGCCACCCAGCCCTTGGATAGAATCCGCCCCATGGCAAATCCCAGCAACCCGGCCATGCGCCCCCATACCAGGCACCCGTCACACTGACGAACCAGTGGAAAGAGGCATAGCCATTGTTTTTATACCAGCAACTTTGCTCCAGGCTGTCTTTCTTTAACAAAGTGTATAAACGGTTACTAGCAACATCACGCGCTTGGAAGAATGTGCAGTAAAGCTGTGCATTGGCAACAGCAAAAATAGTAGCTCTAGACACTTTGTCTTCAACTACATTTTCCCCGTTTTGTCAATACTGTTTTCTTCAAAGAGGAAACAACAAGCTTCCCTTTCTTACTTCCCCTAAACAATGTTGTACCGCTGCCCAAGTTGCCTGTGAGAAACAACAAAGGAACCGACCTTTCCCGGGTGGGGAGGGGTGCTGATTTTTTTTTGGTCACTGAAGTCAACTTCAACTTTAAACTTTCAACCTTATTTCATAAGACTATTGGTTACAATAGACTGGCCCGCAAAATAGCAATTGCTAATCTAGGCGGACCAGTTAAAAGAAAAATAAATTGAAAGGAAAAGAAAGGAAAGGAAAAGGAACGAAAAACTACAATTTTAAGTCACAATAAATAATATTCTATCACAGTTTTATTTTAATTACATTAGATCTGAACAAGCAAACAAACAAATACTTTAATACAGAAATCACTAAACTATTAATCGAACTTTTTCAACTATTAAGGGCGTCTCAATATAGTCATCTTCTCTTTTTAAGATATATGAAGTAAACACTATTTGACGAAAAATTGTAAACTTCCGCCCAGTACGGAGTCTACGGTAGAGAGATCGTGTCTTGATAACGATCACTTGATAACGATCACTGGACGGAATTTCAAAACGAGGCTTGGTGCGAAACCTTTTTATGTGAAAATGAGATTTGGCATGAGAATACAAAATCATTTTCAAATCAGTGGCTTAGAACTTAGCCTCGCATCAAAACAGAGGCTTGGAGAAACCTGGAAATGGCGTATTGGGTAAAACGAGGCTTTTATTTCCCACATCCCAATATATCAATTACACCTTTAATGCCATTCTTCCACTGGATCTCACTGGAAGAAGAAAGTGAGAAAGATGATCCAAGTAACAACGCGTTGGGAAAATAATGCTATTAAATAGATTCGAATCAAGGAACGGAAAAGATGTTCAAGTGTCGTTCAAAATTGTCAATTCACTGATGTCAACCTATGTGTTTTATTTAGGCGTTACCATATGTAGGCATGCTGATCGGGTTGCTTTTCTTCATTTACGCTGTCATTGGTATGCAGGTATGTAATGCAACATTAGGAGGTCACGCAACGCATCACACAAAAGTGGATCCAGCTTCTTACACCCAGGGGTAGTCCAGATTTCCTAATGAAGAAATGATCGAACCCCAGGGGTACTTCAGATATCCGATTAATAGGGATGATCGATCAGCGGTACTCAAGATCATCCGAGTGAGAGGGGGCGATTGAACCCCTGGGGTACTCAAGATATCCAAGTGAAGGGATGATCGAAGGGGGAGTGGCTTAATTTAAAATTTTCGATTTCAAGATTTTGGGAATAAGACCAAGCCTCTGAGCAAGTGTATACATGTATATTTTTGGGGGTGTGGGATAGCTGCTCACTTTCAATTTCAACTTTTGGATTTTAATACCTGGATGTGATTTTTGTCCCCTATCACTCCTGTACATCACTGTGTAGCTGAAGTCCCTCTCCCACTAATCCCCTTCCCCCTACTCCCCCACCCCCCTGCCTCTACCACTCCCTCATAGTACAGCGTAGTTGACCAGCCTGTGACCCGTTTTTGACCCGTTATGGTGGCATCGCCGTACCGTCATTGCGTCCATGGTAACAGGGTTTTCTACGAAACAGGTTTTGCGTCAAAGACTTAAGTGCAAACATGACAAATTAACGTTAGCTGAACTCTTCATGAAGGTCAGGTAGACAACAAATACTAGTTTATGACTATTTGACTATTTCTTGTCTCTGCCGTAAAAATGATGTATACTCAACCTCTGAATATTATTCTGTAGATGTTTGGTCAGATCACCACGGATAACGACGACCTTGGTGAGCCCTGGAGTGAGATTAAAGCTCGAAATAACTTCCAGTCATTTCCCGAGGCTCTCCAAGTGCTTTTCAGGTATGACAGTAATTTACGAAAAATTATAAGATTATACTCTGATCACTATAGAACAAAGCACCTAGTAGCGTTTTGTTGTAAACTGTTAACAGTAGCTTCATTAGCCTGCGAGCAAGCTCTCCTATTTGGGCAAACGAAGTGAGCCTCGCGAGGACGCGCGAGCGAGGGGCCGAGTGCGGCTTCGCCGCTCGCTCGCGCGTTCTCGCGAGACTCGCTTGACTCGCCCAAATAGGAGAGCTTGCTTGCAGGCTGGAGCTCCATTTTTTCAGTTCTTTTTCTAAGGATAAAATGACTAACAATACTAGTGGCGGATCTAGACCTTCGGATAAAGGGGATGGCCCGGTGTCTAAATATGGAAACGAGTTTAAATATAATCTAGTATTGACGTGACTTATTATGCTTCTTGCCGAAATTCCTTGATATTGTTACGTTTTCCTGTCACGCTTTCTGCCTGCCTGCCCTTGATATTGTGACGTTATCTTGTCATGCTCCTTGCCTACGTGTACTTTTGTTCCTTCGTGTTGTCACGTTTTCATGTCACGCTTTCTGCCTGCCTGCGCTGTAAGCCCTTGATATTGTGGCGTTTTCTTGTCATGCTCCTTGCCTACATGCACTTTTGTTCCTTCGTGTTGTCACGTTGTCTTGTCAGGCTTCCTGCCGGCGTGCACCGTCGCTTCTTGACAATGCAACGTTAACTTTGTCACGATATTTGTGTAGGTTTTTTTTGCGTTGCCACGTTGGTATTATCGTATTGACTTGTCACGCTTCTTGATGTAGGTCTTTACATTATCGCGTAACGTACAGTAATTTTTCGAAAAAACGCCCTGTTTAAACACGAATTTGTAAATAAAGCTCTCAGACAATTTTTATGTTATAAAAAACTAACATCAAGTTGCACGGCTGTCAAGAACAAAGAATAAAAACCATTTCTTACAAATTAGTGGACCCGAATAGACTCCAGCTTTAAATAAATACGTGGTATACTAGTGATAATAAAATTGAGAGAATACGGTATCGAGGTCCTTGCCCTTTCACAAGGGTCTTGATATCGTCAGGCCAAACTGTGACCGCTCCAGCCTCCTGTGCTTTCTTCGCTAACGTACAACGCATTTGCCTATTCATAGGTCTGCTACGGGTGAAAACTGGCAACTGATCATGTTAGCGTGTCAAAGCGGTGCAGTGTGTGATCCCAGGGTGGTGGATCCACCGGGCACATGTGGCAGCGCTTTCACTTACGTTTACTTCATTTCCTTCATCTTCTTCTGTTCTTTCCTGGTGAGTACAAGAATTCAGATTTACTCTATTACATCAAAAGCTTCAAAAAATACATTGAAAATGAAGAAATGATCGTCGCAGTGAGCGCAATTTATGCAAAAGCGTAAAGAAGCCTGAAAACATTCAGGACTTCAACGGGGTTTGAACCGATGCTCTACCAACTGAGCTATGAAGCCACTGACGTTGGGAGCAGGTCAATTGTGGGTTCATATGTTCCCGTGAAAGAAATGAATGTTAATGATATACGAAAATAAATCATATATGAACTGCGACGATCATTTCTTCATTTTCATTTCATTTCCGCAGTTCATATATGATTTATTTTCATATATCATTAACAAAAAATACATTGTGTGCAAAGAATTTTCCATCACTATGTATAACACGGAATTTTTCGATGTGTACAGCAACACTTAGAGATATTTCAACCCTACATGTCACTTCCTATAAAATGTCTTTAATGAGTATAGTCATATGCTCTATTCGCACGTATCCAGATATTTTTGAAAACATTTTGTCTCAGTTTTAGGCCAGCGTTTCAAAAATCTCTACTCAAAGGACCGCTTTTGAAAACCTGCATTTTTTTTGCCTGAAAACGCCGTTTAGGTGTGGACAGAAAGCTAAAACGGAGAAATGATATCCGTTTTCAAAAACGTCCGAATGTGTGTGAACGGGGCCATGGCAAAACAATTATTATTCACACGAGAAAATGTTAATGGTCGTTAGGAGGATTCAATTTAGAGTCGCATATCCATAAAAAAAAAAACAGTACTCGGCACTGTGTATCACTGCTTGGTAATCAGAACACCTTGTACAGCGTAACAAACAACATCAGCGTCGAGGCTTAAATATTACACTTTTCTCAATGCTTAGTTCTACAGTAAAGTATTGCCTAGTTCACTTCGCATGAACTAAGCTGCTTATGAAAGTTCAATTTATTACTGGCTTTAAACCGTTTAACGTGTCTTTTCACTTTGTTTTTAGCTCCTTAATCTGTTTGTGGCTGTTATCATGGACAACTTTGAGTACCTTACACGTGACGAATCCATTCTCGGCCCACACCACCTCGACGAGTTTGTCCGCGTGTGGTCTGAGTTTGATCCTGGAGCCACGTAAGTTGCATATATATTTGTCTTCATGATATTTGTTGTTAGTACTTTTTGTCGGTGTGCTTGTTGTTTGTGTCGTTTTTTTAAATTTCATTTGTTTTTTTTGTTTTTTTATTTCAGGGGTCGTATAAAGCACACAGAAGTTTGTCAGTTGTTAAGACAAATGTCTCCTCCAGTTGGAATCGGCAAGAAATGTCCTAAGATCGTCGCTTACAAGGTTGGCAAGTCTCAGTTACCTGAGTGTCATAGCTGCTAAGTTACAGAGCTAAAACATAATAATTTGTTTTACGGCAGGAGGGGCGGGTTGGGAACTGTGCCATCAGTATTAGGGAGTCAAGTCCCTTTAATCAATAACAAGAAGAAAGAGAGCAACTGAGAACTAAGCAAATAACAAAATGAATTGATCTTTAGTTGTAGAAATCCATCTAGAAAAAATAAAAAATAAGTAAATTCCATGTGGCAAAATTAAATAAAATTTTTGGTTTGACAGAGGGCACACTTGACCTTGGACACCTTATGAGGCCTACACAAAGCAATTCTTTATAGAGTAAGGAGCGGATTGACCATGTAGCGATTAGTGTGATTATGAGGGTTGAAAAAATGACTATAGGTCTAGTGATTGCGAAAGAGTTAGGGTTGTCATTATATATTTGTAAATTAAAGTTTACTTAACCCTGCGCTTTTTTTTTTTCAGCGCCTGATTAAGATGAACATGCCGCTGTACCCAGATAACACGGTCACATTTACGGCTACTCTATTTGCCCTGGTGCGGACCTCGCTCAAGATAATGACTGAGAAAAGTAAGATTGTTGTCTGTCTTTTTCATTGTTCCTGTTTTGTGTTAAACATAGGCTGTGAACTGAGATGTTTTGCTTGGCTCATTGGTTTGACTTGGGTCTCGCGACTTTCTTCGCTGAAAAAACGTCGACTTTTGGACTACTCTGCTCGGACGTAAGAGCTAAATTCGTCCACGTAATTGTCTTTCTAAGCTAAATGATTTGACTAATGCAAACGGTCTTATCACCAACTGACATAATACAAAAAATATTGAAACAACTCTGTGCAGCACCAAGAAAAACCTGCCCAAGACGGACAGCATCTACGAAATTCAGACCAAGGACAATATTTAAAATTCTTTTTTCTTTTCAGATAATCTTAAGGAAAACGATAAGGAATTGAGAGCCATGTTGAAAAGAGTCTGGCCGAAACTCACAAAGAAGACCTTGGACAGAGTTGTTCCAAAACCTCCAAGTCTCATAAACAATGGTAAGAATCAATAAAAAATTTTGAAACTTTGAGAGCAGGGAAAGACATTATGCGTATGAGCGATACTGTTTGTTTTTCCTACGGGTTCCAGTTGTTCAAAAGGTAAATAGCGATATCGGCTTGATAAATCTCTACGTAGTGGATAGCGCAGTCAGTTTCCTGACTTTTATCCAGTAGATAGCGCTGTCCAGCTTTGTAAAACTCTGGGGCTTGGTCAACGGAGCGGCATGTGGGCACTGATAATGCGCCTGGTACTAAACTCTTTGTTACTCCGCTGTAGGGGTCTCAATTTGCTATCTTGAATGAGCCCGAACCGAAGCGCAGCCAATACAGTTTACTCCAACGGAAAGACTTGAATATTTACTAAGAAATGCATATGGTTTGTTGACCCTTGTTCGGACTTTCATGGTTAATTTTGCAATTTTTGAATGGATGTGTCTCTGTCAATGTTGACCTGATAAACACCAAACTTGAGAATTGTGGAAAACTCGGTGTGCTTTTTCTAACACGAAACATGTGGGTCTTGTGTTGATAGTCCCATAATACTGGGACTCGTACCCAATCCCCCCAAGATATGAAGTCCTGCAATGTCAAGTAATTCTCTCGTGTGCTATGATGATACTTCAGGTCAAGTTAACTGTGTCGTCATGGAGTTTGACCTAAATGTCGGCGGTTGCGGGTCGCGAGTGAAATACACTGGTGCCAGCCAGTGCGGGTAAAAGTTTTGGGTAACATAGCCTGCATAACAGCCATAACTAAGCGAGACGAACGTGGCATTTTGCTCGTCTCGCGCTTCGCGCAAAATTGGCCCGTTTTCCTCGCTTGGTTCATAAAGCGCCTGTTATGCAGACTATCGGTAACAACAAATTACCAAACCAAGGATAAAATACCAAAAAAGTACACGTTCTACTTACATCGTGCTCATGCTTGGTAGATCGTTATCACGTCAGCAACTATGATCATTTCTTGTAACAAAAGTACACCAATATGGCCTCCGTGACGTCATGTGAAAATGATCTGTTGAGATGTAATGCATGCGACTTCATGTATTCTTCATGTTTATTATATATTTCTTTTAAAGAGGTAACAATTTTTACAATATTTCATTTTCCAGCAAATCAAGCGAATCAGCAGCCGCAAATGACCGTGGGAAAAATATATTGTGCGAAATTAATTTACGAAAACTACAAGTTTATGAGGCGGAAAGGAGAGGTACAGAACAAGGTAAAATGGACAAGAAGCTGTTAAAGTTGATTTTTTGTTTTACAGGGGCAGATCTGGGTTGATTAGAATGAAATGATAAAGATCGTTTCGGTCAGTCCAACTGTGCAGTTGCTGGGTCAGTAGGTAGGATTGGTCAAGCACGAATCTGAACTCAAAGTGTCCTTTAATTTTGTCAAATATAAGAAAAAGCGTCTCAGTAAAAGAGATTAGCAGATTTTGGGTTCTAGTCGGTGAGTAATTCGTCATAAACAGGCCTTAAGAACCCTAAAATTTAAGGGGGAAATGATATTTTCAGAGCTCAGAGCATGTATTTACAATAAAACGATCACATTTTGATCCTTTCAATATTATCCAGTAGAGACTGCAGAATATCGTTCCCTTGTACCGGACAGGACTGGGCTCTACCGTGGGCTTGTTTGCAGCGTTGTTTTTCCCTTCCAGTTCTTTTTCTTGGGTCGTGACGTCATTATTGTGCTTCAGGCCTAACTTTGCCTGCCCAACGCCCTTTCAGCTGTGCTTTTAGTTTCTCCTGCGGTCTTTCCTTGTTTCTTTCTTCCTTTTACAATATTATCATATCTCTAATCCGATATTAACCTTTATTTTAAATATTTCTGATAGCATTAAAATAAATATAATACGAGTTTCCTCACAGTAAAATTATAAGGTATCCTAAACTAAATACTCTAAAAATGTTCACGAAAGTATAATGCATTAAACCACAAGTCACAGTAACGTCAAAATAAACCTTTAACCAGCAAAGTGACACCAAAAAAATATTTTTAAGAAACAAGTTCAGAGTCGCCTTTGTTCTTTTGGTCAGCGGTTGTTGTGTTCTGAACCGATGATGGAAGGAACTAAGGGCTCTGGTATAATAATCTGTAACTTAAGGATAAGCTTTTAAAACCTAACTTTAAAGAAAGAGATTTAACTGTAGTATAACAAGAAGTATATTCAAAACATAGTATTTGATCGCAGAATACAGATAGCACGATGATAACTAGCTCTGTCGTTTATTCCTTCAACTCTTCCTACTCCTGCGTCGTATTCGAGTGCTTCTTGGGATTTTTGACGGTAATCGCGGCACAAGAGGTCATGGGAAGGATGATAAACAAGGAAACTTCCTGTTCGCATTTAGCCTTCCCAAGTTCCTTTGCGTTTTTTAACCTTACCGTGATCGTTTTTGCTGCACTTCAAGAATTTGCCTCACTTCTTGCGCGGTGGCTTGCTGCCAAAGGTCCCAATATTCTTCTAAGAGGTAGTCTATTTCCTACTGGTTAGATTGACAAAGTTGGCCAAAGATAAGCCTGGGGGTTGCATAAAATGCTTGACTGTTGTAGAAAGAAACATTTAACAGGAAAGCACCATGTAAACTCGAACCCCCTTCCCGCCAGACATTAGTGAAAATCCTCTTTCACAGTGCTTTACTGTTAAAAGTTGTTTTTACTTTTGGCCAGGACCTTCTTGGCTTCTTCACATGTTTATAGTGAGTAACTGTCTCTCACAAACAACACGAACATTTCATTATTAGTTGATTTTATTTCACTTCTTATCTTCTTTCTGTTCTTTCTCTCTTTATCTTACCATGGAGTAGGATGCCGACCAGGTAGGTTTTACTTTGTCTTTACCTTTTGTTCTCTGATACTCTTTTGTTTTTCTGCGGGTTTGTTGTTGTTGTTGTTGTTGTTGTTTTGGCTGTTTTATTCATATTCTTTTTTTGTTCTTCTGCCACATTTGTGGATTTTATCTATAAATGGGAGAAGCTCCTTGTACAGCACAGTAAACAGTACCACAAAAAAGCACTAGTCAGTTGCTATCATTTGATTGATCGCACGTTAGGGTTTTATCCACATCCTCAAAGTTTAGAATTACCACTGTTCAGTAGCTTTCATTTGACTGGTCATACGTTCTATACCTTCACTGTGTGCTACCTTGCACACTGAGCAAAATAAACAGCATCAATACGTCATAAACTGACTCGGCAGCCATATTTCTATATCCTAAATAAATTTACCCACAAAATTTTGCATTTCAATAGACTCATTTGCTCCCCTCGCCTAGAATGGCTACACGCACCGAGCCCTATTGCCTTTTCTGGTTTAATTTATTTTTCCTCATCACTGTCAACTGGCGTTAATTTCTCAGGGAACTGTTCTGAGTCGCTTTGTTGGCGGATCTATGTTCCAGAAATTACGACGAGAAAACGACCCTGAATTAGGAGAGGTATAGACTGAAGTGTTTAATTCTTACTCCAGCGCGTAATCTTGCACGTAAACATTCTGTTGGTGACAGTAACTTTATCCAGGTCACTGGTTATCCAGCCAAGAGTTCGTCCCTTCTGCTATTAACGAACTTAAAACTCATCTACTCTGCTAACTTTAAACGTTTCTTCCTTTAAAACGCGCATTATTTTCAAGTAATTTTAAACTTTCAGTCGTGTTTAATACTAACGAATAAAATCAGTGACGTTTTTATGTCTTAATCTAACTCTTTAAACCAATGATCAGCGTTATGCATCAAACTTCAATCCAGCACACCAGATCGTGTATCCGTCCGTCCTTTATAGCACCTTAATTAACGATAAGTGAATTTTGCTTTCTTTTTTCACAATACAGCAAGTTTGTCTACAATAAATTATTTTTGATGGGTGCATAAGGCTCACCTAACAGTTGATTTAATAAATAATAAAAATAAACGAAATCATAAGCATCCTCGAAAGTGCTCTTCTCTTTCTTTCTTCTATCTGCTCGATCTTGCTGCTATTTAGTTCTATATTCCCGACCCTAACGGGTTTTTCTTGCGTGTTTTATTGCTTGACATTTCCTTTGTTATAAAATGGTTTTTATTGCATGGAAACCAGACCAACTGAAACAAATGAAACATGCTTCACCCAACAGGAGATCACTTGACCGATATTCGTACGACTATGGAAACGTGTTTGTTGGCCACGTTTTGACTTTTTTTGCTGTTCTTTAGATTAGTATAATAAATGAAATGATACGGCATACGTAGAGAGAAGAACACAGAAAAAAATTCTGAGTTCCAGATGGGAATTGAACCCACGACCCTCCGTACACTAGTCGGATGCTCTAACCACTGAGCTACTGAGAAGTCAGTGGCGAGCGGGTCAACTGTGGCCTGACATAACCACCGCATCGCGCCGTCACAGTAGATTAGTGTCTTTTCTTTCCATAATTTTTCTGTATCCTCCAATGAGGTCCAACACAATCAGAAATAACTTCATGACTTCGTAGATTTCATTGTATATGGTGGAATGTTTGAGAGCGGAGTGAAAGTAGTAAGGTTTGGGAACATTCAGTTGCCTCATGTAAGGGAACCCGTGGAATCCGGCATCCTGTGTTTTTGAGTCCGCGTTAAAGCTCAAGGAAACGGGAATCCCACTAACGATTGGAATTCGGAATCCAAGTTCCACTGACAAACAATCCGGAATCCACGGCGTGGAATCCAGAGTTCAAGACTGTCTTGGATTCCTTTACATGGGGTAAATGAAGGCAAACTAGGAATCATGAAGATGTAATAGAAGGTTTGGTTGCGTTTCTTTGGAAGAATGGAGCATTAGATTCTTGATATCACAAATCTTTTGATTCGGTTGCGACGAAAGAAACAAACGATCCGAAATGAATACTGAAAGCGATGTTACACGGAGCGATTAGTAACGACGGTTCTTTTATCATTATTTTTTTGGGGGGGGGGCCTCATATTGTTATCAGGGGTCAATTTAATAAAACTTTTACAAGTGTAGCCAATGTTTTAGAGTCTGAAAACAATAGCTAAACTTGTAAATTACAGTTGTAAGAGTTTTATTAAATCGACCCCAGGTTTACGTTTTTTCGGATCCGTGCCCTAAAATAGCAGTGATCTTGAATCCTAAATTTCCTGCTGCCTTTGTAATTTTTTATAAGTGTATAACTCCCGGACGTTTTGCGATTTTTAAGGTAGTGCATATAATGATAAAAAATAAAGTAGTGAATTATTTCGATCAAGGCTGATCTATACACCTCATTTTTGCCAGGGACTTCAAATGCAAGAAGTTGCAGTTAGTTTAACTGATGGTCCGCCGTATCACTCAGGTTCCGTGCAGGGTCTCTATCACCCTAATCACCAGGTAAGACTGATCAGTTTAAAGTAACTGAGTAATTTTCTTGCAGTATACCCTTTATACCCCTGACTTTGTTCTCTAGTCTGATGTTGTAGTGTACTCTGTTGAGATGTGGTGCTATGGCGGCTAGCTGAAAGGCTGGACTCTGTTGCATAGAACCTTACCCAAGCGGCCATGTAATGTTCTGTTTATTTTAAGGATACTGATGAAATTCCTACATAAAACACAACTTTTTTTTATTCATTTTCGAAACAGCAAAATAGTGCAATTAAAGCGGTCACCTCTCGCAAAATGCCTGTCACACCCGGATATAAAGTTGTAAAGGAGAAATAAAGACAATAATTGGCTAATCATGTTAGTAACCATGGCGACACCAACATCCTCACATCTGAAAGATAAAAATAGTATCTTCACTGCGCGCGATGAAGATATGATTTTTTAGTAAAAGAAAAAATCGTGGTATTTCATCGGTATCTATATAATAAAGCGTTTTATTGGGCTGAGCGTCTGTTGTTTACTGTTACTTCTGCTACTGTCCTCGGGTCGTGTATGTAGACAAACGGTAAAATTTTCCTTTTTCTATCTTTCTTTCTTTTTTTTTTTTTTTTTTTTTTGCCGTTTCCAAGGAACTGAAACGAACCCACGATAATGCGCAGCCTGGCAGCCTAAAGAGCTGAGGCCTCGCTTAAAGAGGGAAGTCTACCCATGCGCAGAGCGCTACTTTAGCAAGTCCAAAATGACATTTCCCAGCTGAGTTACCACGCATCCATGCAACCACGCCTTTGCCGTACAATACTTAAGACATGGTGTTCACACAGAACCAATGAAATTTTGGACCTTACCCGCGACGAAAAATTTAACCTCGATTTTGGCGGTCAAATTTAAGAACGGCTAGGCGTCTAAATTTTAGTACCGTTATGGTGCTTCCGTGTGAATGGTTTTGGTCGCAGAAGATTGGAAAGTTCCATAATTGGTCACGACACCCATTGACGGGTTTTTATTATGGCCCATTCTTAAAAAAAATTTCTTCTGCTCTTCTATAGGTAATGGAGAGCCCGACCCGATCCCGCTACCCGTCCCATCAAATGCCTCCGGTAGCTCACCACTCTACAACGTCTCTAAATGAAGGGCGTGGTCCTGGTGTGACCACATCTCTAGCCGGTCCTCATCGGCGTCAATTGCCTCAGACGCCTGGTTCTCGCACTGGATCTCAACTCTCTTTGACCGGTAAAGGACCAGCGCTCCCGGAAAACCGGGGCGACAGTGTTCTAGAAAACGGCTATCATCCGAATATGAACCAACACATTGCCATGGCAATACGAAGCGGGCAAAGCCCTTACGCTATATACGGTCTAGAAGACATGGGTGATGAGGACGACTGGTGCTAGCATCTAAATACACGTGACGATCACGTGCGTTCACTACCTTGTAATTGGTCACTTTGGAGACATGTGTGCGGGCTTATTACGTGAGTTTTTGGGCCATAGCGTTGGACCCTACGTGATTCCACCCTTTTGCAGTATGCGATTTAAACTTCCTCGAGGCATAAAATATTAAATAAGTGGATAACGAAAAATAGTGTGGCGAAGAAACTCCACAAATTCCTTCACGCTATACAACGAAAAGTAATGGTATCTTTTATGGACGTCGCACCATTCACTTGCCAATAGTTTTGTAAAATTCTCTGCGCCAAGCATTCAACGAGGTCGACGAGAGGAAAGGTAGAGCTATGTTCGAAGCCAAGTCAAGATAGTGAAAGGAGATTATTGAATAAATTTCGGATGAATTTGTCGCGTTCTTGTTAGTTAAGCGAGGAAGAGACTTCGACGCGAGCAAATTTGTTTGCTTTTGATAACCAATTTTACAAAACTCTTTCTGTAATCTGTTTATTTATTTATTTATTTGATATCTATAGACAGTTCAAATGAAATATAAATTAATATATATAAAGTATAGTCTGGCTTAAAAAGAAAATCAAATTAGTACTTGATAGATTACCAAATGTTACCCGAGTAAGTTAGCTTGCGCTGTGAATTTTCAGTTTCCACAAGCTTGGCTGAGACTTCTTTTTTTAAGCAAATATCCTAACTCTGTTTTGGAATGGAAATTGCTTGGCTATTTGCAAGGTAAGCACTAATTTTGGTTTAAAAAGCAGACGATTGTATTTAGCACCAGCTGCCGGCAGCCCTTGGCAAACTTTTTAAGTCAAATTAATTTTGTATAAGTAATTTAAAAATCAATCGCAGCACAAGGATTTTTCGGAAAGAAGCAGAATAGCTTAGAACGGAAGCTTCTTTGATCCCATAAAGAGATGAGGGATTGGATTCGTGCAGCACTATGAGTTAATTATTAAAAAGAGGTTTTTTGTTTGTTGTTGATCAAATGATACGAACTCATTCATGTTTGGCCTCAGGAACTTTTTTATTATTATTATTATTGTTGATTTGTAGTTGTCTGTTGTGTTCGGAGTAGTTAAATGGTTTAGCTTCATAATGCGACCCTATTAAGTAGCCGAGGGAATTATGCTGCAACCGCACATTTAAAAGACCGTTTTTTCATTAAATAGCGATCTAATGAGCCTCTTTATTTTAGCGAGCAGGTTTTTTCATGGGGCAAGCTAATTGACACAAGCAAAGTAGTGGTGATAAGGATGAGGGCTGCGCCCTCTCTCCCTCTAATTTAGATCAACCCGAAGTTCGCTGACGGGACGTGACACGCCGAGATACTTCGTGTCGACAACGACCAGTCTTCCTAGTCTGCTCGAGGTAGCAACCTCGTTCCCAGTTCTTCCAGGGAGGAACAGAAAAGACCCGGGAACGAGGTTGCCACTGCAATTTTTACCAGTCTATGCCTTGCTCTGTCAGTTCCATAAAATTGCTCTTTTCACGATGCCGTGAGGTTACTTCAACCACAGAAAATTGTTTTGTTTCTATTTTCTTGCTGAAGTTTTGTAATCGTAGTGAGATTTAAATGACAATACCCTTGATTTTTACCCTAGGATTCTGGTGGTTGATGGTAAAGTCCTCGTGAAAATGGCCGATTTTATAATATGATTTGACTGACTTGCGACGAGAGTGTCTTCCTCGTCGATTTTAGGCCCCAGTCCTGGTTACTCATTAAAAAACGGTTTTTAATGATAATCTGCCGAACTAATAGCGAACTGAGGCCTTCAAATTGTATGCCACTTTTCACAGGCTCGTAACTCGCAAAACGAAATTCCACTTTTTGGTAATTGCCACTAAAAGCCGCAAGGATTATTAATTTTTTAAGCTGCTGTAGTTTCATTATTATTATCTTTGATAGAAGAAATCTTAGTAATAATACAATGATAGAAAATATTATCCCTGTACACAGTACAGTTTATAATAATGATATTACTGTAGAGTTATTTATGACAACTTTGCTTTTGAAGCACACACACTTCATAGTTTCAGATAAGATTCTTATTGTACATACGGCAAATGTGATAATGATTCTTTCAGACACAAGTAATATTAGATTTGTTTTGGACAAAGAATAAATTGCTACATTGTGACACTGCTGTAGATTGTGGTTTGTTTCGTGCCTGCTTTGACCGGGTGTTTTTGGGGGGTTGGAGCACTTATCCGCGCTAGGTTATCTTTCGAAAAAATACAAATGCGCAATCTCGGCAAGGTGGCGCCAAGATTTGGCGCATCGCACCGCTACATTTGCAAGTCTTTGGAAATCTTCGGGAACGTATTGCTTGAAAGTCGTCGGAAAGTCTCCGGCACCATCCTGATTTCGTCGGAGTTTTTCGGAAATTCGGGAAGTGTGTATACAGAAATCACATGCATTTGACTTTGGAAAAGTTGGCAAGTTTACCATTGTTGCATGTTGGGTAATGCCGAAGGGAGTAATGCTTGAGCTCCCATGCCGTCTCAAAATAATGAATGATGAATAATGAATGTACTTCAAAACAAGGTTATCTTTACTTTTTAAAGTATTGCAAGTTTGAGATATTATCAATACACTGCTAATTTACTAAACGTTTTGAAAGTTCACTAAACATGGTTCTAAGTGTTTAAAAATTGAAACTGTTGTTATGGTCTTCGCGATTTTGCCAGCATAAGACTATTCGGGCGTGAAGCGTTTTCAACGAAACGAGGCTCAATATTTCAAGAAAACGAAACGATACTTAGGTTAATTTGTCATTTATACATCTTTGCCCAAGTTTCTAGTAACCGGTAAATGAAATCCCAGCTAATATCTCAAGAAAACGCCCTAGACGTCCATGACCGCGATGGACCTAGGGAGCAGTCAACTCACGTTGTTTCGGTCGACACCGTTAGGATCGCTAGTTAGTGCTCTTAATAGCGTGAGCTCGTTGTAGCGGGGTGCGAGAAGAGATTTCTTCGAAAAATATTTGCTAACAGGTAACATGTCGTTACATTGAAATGACTGCGTGACCGGAAAGAACCTTTCTTCAAACATCAATATCCAAGACACTTTTCTTTGGCAGTTACAAAAGTCAAATGCCTTGTCTTCTCCTTATGAGCGGTCACTTTTGTGGTTAGAAGAGGAACAAAACGGCTTTTGAAGAGGAAACTGAAGAGCTGTTGCCAATTTGCTATGGCAGTTTTAAACACGAGAATGCAGATCTTTTTTGTTTTGTTTGTTGTTTCCTGGCTTTTTGTTGTCGCTTCTAATTTTTTCCGTTCACTTATTGGGCCAACATCTGGTCCAACACCTCTACAGCTCACACCTCTTTCCTCACCTCTCGCCCCCCCCCCCCCCCCCCAAAAAAAAAAAAAGAAAGGAAAGGCATTCTCGGGCAACCATTTTTTCTTGAATTCTGTCAAGAGCTTTACAAACAGGTTGCGGCGAGATGGAATCTCTCCAGACGAGGTTGGACACTAGTTACGAAGCCAACACAGTGTTACATGCGCTTGCTGTGAAATTGGGCAACAACGTAAATCAATGTTTCCTGTAGTCTTGTGTAGGCTTTATAAGATGTCCGACCAGGAATTCCATCTAGCCACGAAAAAAAGCTAAAAGAGGGAATCAATTGATTAGAAGCCCCCTGGTTTCACTTGGGCTGCCTTACCACTATGCAGTTGACTATGTTTCACACACGTCCTAAATCATTTAAGCCTGGCAAACCAATAAACTTGAACTTTTTACAGCCGTATTACCTCAAAACATAGCAAGGGTTCGTTGTTGATGTTGTTTTGTTTCGTTCTTTGCAAATTAATGGTCCTGAGAAAAGTTACATGAACCTTACAGCTGACGACGAATACTACCAACTGGCTTTGAATTATATAAACGGAGTTCAATTAGGTTGTGCGTCAGCCGTTAAGATGTATATGAAACTGGCCACAAAGTCCTCGTAGATATTAACCAGTTGCACGAGACTTACTGCGATATTTTGATTTCCTACTCCAAATATGGTCAGGTACTAAACATTTTCCTTTATTATTCAAAGCACTTTTAAGTTTTTATTTCAGTTCAAAGGAATTGATATCAAAATACCAGCGAGATGATAGTCAAGAGAACAACAAACCAACGGGAAAAATTACCTATCTACTACTTACTACACGTTTTTTATATAAATATAATTTTTACTTTACTCAAATAGGCCTTTTCCGAGTTCCCCCCAGCCACTGTATCAAAGCGAGGTTAAGTGCTCGGCCTTTGATATGGAAATGATTTTTCATTCTCATGCAACTAAAACTCATTTTCACAAGAAAGGTTGTGCACTTGGCCTCATTTTGGAAGTAAGGGTTTTTGGAACTCGGCTGAAGTGGCCTATTAAACTTCAACTTGAATAGGAATTGGAATATAAACTCCAGAAGCTATGGAAACCCCCACTTGATATCGTTGCTTATCCAATAGACTAACTTTAGCTGAACAGCAACTCAATGTTTAAGATACCTAGGGGGAATTTGCTTTTTGGTTGTTCCATAATCCTGTACAAGCAAGCGAAAGCAGCCTCTGCCGCCAAAGGATTCCAAACCTGCTGAGCATGCGCACGGATAAACTTTGGAGTGACTGTGATTGGATAAATCGAGCGCACTTCATGTCATAAAGCAGCTTTGACAAAGACAACGTGACAGCGACGACAGCGCACGCAGATCGAAAACCGACTTGGCCAATAGCACAAAAGGCAAATTAAGCGCCAGAAGTTGCGTTCAGTCATTTCCGCGCCTTTTAGCCATCTTATTTGACGTTCTGTTGCCTTTGCCAAATCTTTTTATTTGATAAGTAAAGCCAGTAGGTGATGGGACACGTATCTGTTGTGGTTCAAATTTTATCCTTGTTTAAATTTTATTGGTAATATATGATAATGATTTTGAAACAAAAGAAAAAAATTAAACCAAGGACAAAATTGAACCAAAACATATCCTTCCAAGTATTCCAACAAAATGGGTCGAAATTCATCTCAACCTTAAGGCAAAATTACTTTAACAATTTATAGCTACCTAAAACGAAAAAATTCAACCCTGTCAAGCATACACGCTTAAAAACTAACGTATATTGCACTCTTGTTATCCAGCATAAAGTAACAGTTCTAAGCCTCCCTCCCCTCCCCTCCCTTCCCCGCCCTATTTTTCCATCCCAATTATGAAGCTTTTTCTGTGTATCATGACGTATTCAGTCGAGAGAATGAATGCTTGTATGTCTAAACACAACAAAAACGATAATGAGTTGTGTGTATCTATGACGTACATGTCTTGAGTACTTATCTTACTTAAACGCAGCACAGATAATGGGGAACTTTAGCAACGACAGCGGTAAAGGAAATGAGGATGTCAAAATAGCCATAGGTTTTTAAAGAAGCAAAACAAACACTCATTATGTGTATCATATACCTCTCGGTACATTAATCTACTAATCACTACACGACTACTCCACAGTTTGTAAAGGACGTAAACAAGCGTCGACGACTCCCCCGCTTTATGAACATGGGTGGGGATCCCAAGAATTCAAGTCCAGGAGACTGACTTCGTTTGACAAAATAATTAATTTGCAATTTTCTTTTTCAATTTTTTTTTGTTCTTTTGGCTGCCTCCGCTGTCATGATTGCTAAAGCTCCCTGGTGACTAGCTATCAGGTAAAGCTGCCATCGGGAATTGCCAGTTGTCAACAGTGTAGGCACGTTTTAAAAATGCTGATAAGACTGCTAGGTTTTAAGAGGTCATCATACACGGAAAGAGTTCATAAATTTCATGTCATGGACTTTGGCCACAACTACCAGTCAAATGTATGATTACGTCCTTAGTCGTGTTTCTTTCCTCTTTAAATTAAACAACATTCCATTAAGTAAAAGGGCAAAAATTTTACTGCTAGCAGTTCCTCAGGATTATCGCGCGGGGAAGGATGCACGTGCACGCGAGCGAGGCAAACGCGAGTCGTAGAAAGCGAAAAGAGAAGCGCGCGTTTGCGTCGCTAGCTCGCTCGCACATGCATCCTTCCCGACGCGACAATCCTGAGGGAACGTTAACAGTCTAGACGATAAATAATACTTCCATCCCCGACAACATGACGTCTAGGAGGGAAAAGTGAAGGACACTGGTAGTTGTGATCAAAGTTTCGACAAATGAAACTGAGGTTAAATAATTTCTTAGTAAGTTTCCTATAATTCATGTCCTGTCTTTAGCATCTTCATTTTGTGTTTCCTCTAATGATTCAACACTGGTTTGATCTGAGCTCTGTGCATCCTGTTCACTCACTAAAGACGGATCGCTTGTCAACTGATTCGAGTTACTATTGTCAGTTCTTGTAGATTCACCATTTGCTTCATCACGCGGTAAAACGTGATCACGCAATAAGCTTTCATCACGTAACGAGTCTTGGTCACGCAATGACACTTTGTCTCGCGACGAGTCTCGGTCACGCGATGAGTCCTCATGAGGTTTATTCACTTTAGGAGCGTCCGTTACGCTACTCGACGTATCAGCTTGCTTAGATAAGTCATCAGTACGTTGACTAGCATGTTGTTGCTGGTCATTAACTGGTTTTTCTGAAACGCTTCCTGGTTTTCCTGTGTTACCACAGTACACGTATTCATCCTCACCAACAGAGATAACGCGTTTATCGTGAGGAAGATCCGCGGAGTCATCGACTTTTCCACTTGATGTAATGGAAGCTATATTTTCGTCACCATTATCCGGTGACTTCGTTTGTTTTTGCTCGTCGTGCGAGCGCTGGCTTTGATCTGCGCCATCATGGCTGACTATGTCTTTGTTTTCATCTACTGATGGCTTGCTTTTTCCTTCACCAGACGGCTGACTACTGGACGAATTAATAGAGTCCTGACTTGATTCTGGATCGTGTTTGCTTGCTGACTCCTCTTGTTTGTCTGTGAGCAAAATAAAAAAAAAACTCACAAAAAAGTCTCACAGTTACAAATGACAACGTTTCTAACCAAGAGCCATTATGGCCCTTGTTCAAACATTTGACAGATGAACACCAGTATCAAAACAAAAGCTAACGAGAAGTACTTTGCGGTACTAATGTTTAGGATTCAAAATATGAAATCCTAACGGGCAAAACGAAAGGTAAGAGGCAGCACGTTTTCTCTAGCACTTGGAACGCTGTGGACAAGTTACCAAAATGGCACCCTTACAAACGAAATTAGGAACCTCAAGATTCGAGGACGGCGACGGCAGCAAAAACATCGCTTAAGAAGTAAATTCGCGTTCTTTCAATCTTCATCGCAATTGTTCCAATTCACTTACTTTGTCAAATGTAGCCGAAGTCTCCCGGATTTAAATTCCTAAAAACCATATCCAAGTTCAAAATCGTAGTGGCTTGTCTACGTCCTGCATAAAATGTTAAATTAGGCATTTTCACGTCGTAGTCGTGCAGTGATGGCAAAGGAATGTACAAAAAAACGTGCGTTGCACGTGCAAAGCTGTTGTTTTGCCAGTCTAATCCTATTGCTTTTTTACCGTTCTCGTTGCCGTCGC
Organism: Porites rus; assembly: GCA_964035705.1. Lineage (NCBI taxonomy): Eukaryota > Metazoa > Cnidaria > Anthozoa > Scleractinia > Poritidae > Porites > Porites rus. The sequence goes on from OZ037994.1 coordinate 37,690,355, forward strand.
CGTCGTCGGATCTTAAGGTGCCAATTAAACCTTCGATCTTTAGAGCTTCCAGGTGGGGTTTAATGGAAATACAGGACAACAGCTGACAAACCTGACTTTCCAGAAGCTTTAGTAGCTAATCGCACTGTAAGGCGATTATCAGCATCGTCTAGGGCGGCCATGGCATTCTTTAGAATGCGACCCTCTTCACTGAACAAAAGTACGGCTGGTATTTTAACATCGTCTTTGTTGTCTTCATCATTGGACATGGCAAAGATTGGTTGTGTATCACTAGAGCTGCCTTCATTGTTATCTACACGCAAAAAAACACACACACACACACACACACACCAAAAATTAGAACATGATGAATATTCAAGCTGCATGGATTCCAGCACATACAAGACACACGCAACAAGAACCCAAACAGACATGAAAAGAAACGAGGAAACAATTTCTAACGCGGGATCTTTTTTCGTTTGCAATAAATTGAAACAAAATTCACAGCATTAGCTGGTCTGTTGTCGTAATATAACAACTGGTTTAAAGGCCATTTCCAAGGTCCAGGGATGAGCTTCATTTACATGAGAATAACAATCAATTTTATATCGAAGGCCTCACGCTTAGCCTCGTTTTCAAACAGAGGCTTGGGGCAGCTCTGAAATGTTAGGACGACGGGACGTAACAGGACGTAAAGAAAAAAACGCGGTTGTCTCGTCAATCCAAATTTGTACAAAAGCAAGCAAGAAATTATGAAATATAGAAACAAGTAACTGATGTAGAGCGCTAGCAAATAAGGGGGGCAAGCAGAGCCTCAAGAGCTGAGAGGCAAGATTATTTACGCAAGGCGCACAGTTAAGTCGGTTAACAAAAGAAACGTATTCCAGTCAAATATTTTTCTTAAGTTTTGACCGAATTTGTTATGATAAAACATTTATATCACGGTAATACACGGGATAACAAAGGGACAACAAAAACGCAGTAATGAAGCATGATTTTTGGGCAACTCAACGTTAAAGTTGTCATTCATTCTTACCGATGATGATGACCCCTACTGCACCCGCGGCTTGAGCATGACGAGTCTGTTAACGAAACAAAAACAATCAACAATTGCTCAGAAAAGTACCAAGCCTCGACAGGAGAGGTAAAAGTACAAAAAGACTACTTCGGTTGCATGGAGCAATTACGAGTACCGTTACTCCACCTTGGAAGGCTGTTGGCGCAACGTAAGCCTGCATGGTCACCGCAATCTCTACCTTGCAAGTGGTCATTAGAGATCTTTAGAATCTAAGACGAGGACGACTATGAAAACACGATTTTCTCAATACTAAGTAGTGCGCGCGCGTGAACCAGCTATAAAAACTTAATAGTGTGCTTGCGTAAGTCAGTGTCATTTTGGCTGGAAAATGTAATAGCTGTCGTCACTCTACGAGGATGGGTTTTGGCGAGAACCACGCAGTGACAGAAGTTATTCCGAGATGTCTTCCTTGAGAAAGATATAGGTCGGTCGATTTCATTTTGTTTACTAGCCAAAGTGGCTAGTGGAAATCGAACACCTACTAGCCAAAACTGAATTTCTACTAGTCTGTGGCTAGTTAGCCTCCCACGCAGGCGTTTTTAGGGGCGCTCGTATTTCTTCCCTCCCCTGTGGGGAGGGAAGAAATACGAGCGCCCCTAAAAACGCCTGCGTGGGAGGCTAGTGGCTAGTTGGCTACCGTTACTGTCGAGTCCCGCCTCCTACACCAAAAATAAAAACGTGCTAATTTTTCTGGTGAAAAAAATTACAATGAAGCTTTCCAGGTGTATATTTCTCGAGAATACGTGAAAAAAAAAAAAGTTTAATCTCGTCCTTGTGGTCTTCTTCGTCTTCAAATCTAATGGTGTCTATTCATGTGCAGGTATCGTCTGCTTTATAAACATCAATTTATCTCAACAGAAATTATCTTACAATATTCCCTTTAATCTCGTACTACAAAGTTTCAGGTGGTGGATGAAATCGATTAACAACGACATTGATAAGCAAAATTCACAGAGCTACTTAGATTTAAAATTCTTGAGCAAGAGAAAGGTACTGAGCAACGCCTTCTTGAGCCAATAGGCTTAAACATTTTAAACAGAAGGGACACAGCTGAGATAGACCACTCTTAAAAGTCAAGAATAAAATGACAATGTTCGAAAAGGCCTGACCCGCTCCCTAAACCAATCGACAACATCACCATTCTAAGGATCCGACGCATATTAACATTAATACCATGTACATGCCTTGTCAATGAACATGCAATCGCCCCTTTCTAACACAGCAATTCTGTGCTTCAACTCCTCGCCATTAGTGAGAGGAGAACATGCCTTGAAAGGTTCGCCCATGCTTACTTCAGCACTCATCTGAAAAACAAAAAGACAAACATCATTTCATGGCTTGTATATATGGAATGATCATAAGAAAGGCCTTTTTTATACAAAAACACTTATACGTCAAAACTTGAAGATCCTTGATCACCTCCGAAAGAGAGTAATTACTTACTTGTTTGAAACGCCAAGAGTAAAAAAATTGAGGAAGCTTATTTCTCTGAAGTGGACAGCTTGTTTCTTTCTTACTGATATAACTGATAAAACATAAATTACTTTGGTCTCTAAAAGAATTACGACTACACGATTTCGGGAAGATCTCTTTTTCCACTTTCTAAAATGTACGTCATAGTTCGCCTTCCTAGTCACTTCTAACATGAACAGCTAATTATTTATGAGATGACGAATAGTTTGTTTCAAAAAAATTCTAAGGGCATTGCGAAGGATTTGTAAGTCTCCTAAAATGCTGTATATCGTGTCTCACCCCCACATCTCCTTTGCTCAGATCCAAACCAAATCGTGCAGGGCAGGCAACAAGGACCACATCTCCATTGTACGGGGCAGACATAAGCTGAACCACTCGAGGGCTTTCTTGAGGAGCTACAACAACGATCATTTTTAGTACATAATTGTATCAAACTTAAGTTCCAATATTGTCAAAGCTGCGTTTGCAAACAAATCAAGCCACCTAATGAAAACTGTTCAATTTCAACAAAAGGACGACATACTTTTTATGAATCACAACGATACTTTTGTCTGAGAGGGCAAGAAAACGAGGCCAGCCGGTCAAAGCAATGAGTAACATTTTGGCTCAGTTACACGTCAAATCCGCTCATAACAGTATGTTGAGTTGTCGCGTTTGGTTCGGATTGACTGAAAAATCTCCCCCAACTTCCACGGCAAATCGGAAGTAAATCCTAAACTAGTCATGACTTGATCATCCACTTTTTCTTCATTCGACTGTTCAATACATCTACCTTACAGGATTAGTATTCACAAAAATTACATTATACCTGATTCATCATTCCGTCGTTTCGCCAACTCGATCATCTCTTGCATAAACTTGATGCCTTCCTCTGCATAATCTTGCGATTGAGCCTAGTAATGACAAAAGAAACAACAAGGTACCCTAAGTTGCACAGAAGGCAAACATGAGTTCAATGGGCAATTTTTGTCTGACTTTAAGAGTAAACATTCCATGTTGAAGAGTAAAAGTTAGTTTAGGCTTGACAAGTTGATGACACATTTAGATTAAATTTTATGAACCCTGTTTATATTTTGTTTTATTCTTGAAGTGTAATGTGTTATGATTAGCTCGTTCAAAATATTAAACTTACAATAAAAACGGTGTACCGTCTTTTGTTTGTTACATCACTGACGGCCTACAATGAATTGTACAATAAATATTTTCTTAAATGAAGATTTGATCGTCGCAGTCGTAATTACAATTTCAGCATTTGCAAATTGACCCCCCCCCCCCCTCCCCCAAAATTTAGGAACTTCAACGGGATTTGAACCCATGGCCTTTGAGTTAGCGCTACAGTGCTCTATTAACTGAGCCATGAAGACCCATACCGTGGGCGCAGGCCAAAATTTGTTGAGTTTATTTGTTGATAATATTTTGTCTTGTTTGGCTCAAATTTTGTTCCAGCAGATAGAAACAATATCCCTACCAAAGATACATGTATTGCTCATCGTTGAATCTGGCAACAAATTTTAACAGCCTGTGTACTTCAGATTGCGATGAAGCTATGAAGCGTTTTGGCCCAAGAAGAGCAAACAAATACGACTGTATAAGTAACGACCCAGAATTGGTACTTATGGACCTTTGATTTTGATTTTCTATTGATTTTGGTTAAACTGTAAGTTATAAACAAAATCCTATGTTGTAACTAAAGTATTCAGATGAAACCACTTTGACAAAACTTTTTCAAAGAACAAATATTTTCTCAGGATTTAAAAGAAAGAAAGTTTAATTTTTCTTTAGCCACTGTTGGAAGTGAAAGGGTTTGTAAATAGGCGGGAGTGCTTTAAACTTGATAAAGCAAAAAACTGTAAGTTAACTGAACAGATTTTAAAGGGAGTAAAGAAAGGTCTGTTTAACCGAGGTGTCTATATTTAGACATTTTTAAATTCTTACCGATGAAGCCGTTTGCATGAGCTGTATTCTACCATCCTTTGTATGAACTACAGTGATTCCCATGGACTTGAGAATCATTACATGATGCTGATTACCAGGTACAAACTGCTCAGCTCTCAACCGGGGAGGCCTGAGAAATAGCAGATTAACATCAAGGGGGGATCTACACTGTAGATGGATGGGAGGGGAGGTTGTCTAGGCACCCCTCTCCTTACCCCAGATACCTCTTTGAATTTACTTGAAGATACCTGTTATGTAACTAGTTCTTAGGTTTATATCTGTGCGCTGTAGACAAACTCCTGGAAAAAGGACAATCTACACCTAATTCCAAAATGGCGTCAAATTTTGTTAATCCATTGCCTGCATGATCATTGGTCATTGATACCTCGGTTTAAGGTAAAATTTCATTTGAATTCTGCAAGTACAATCAAGGCAAGGAGGCATAACTAACATAAATATAAAAAAGGTAGTGTTGCTGCTATTTTTGAGTAAGGTGTATATTGGACGCCATTGTTTACATTTTTCCTCATTAGCATACGACCTAACTCATAGAAGCCGTAGCCATGTATACAAACTAAATTCAAAAGTTGAAAGAGTTGATTAACTTGAGTAATTTGTGCAATTTTCAACTCTTTGCAAGCAATATTGAATAAATATCAGCCATCAAAAACTACGAAATTGCTGTGTGGCAAAAAATTAGTGAGTGATACATTCTTTGTAAAATTTCGAGTTTTTAAAAGAGAATTTCTCTGAGACCATTCGGTTTATCGGGCAAAAATTTTCAGAGATAACTGAAATTGTTATGCTCTTTTAATAATCAGAAGTTTTATTTCATTAACTTACTTAAATAATGAAATGCACACGTTAATGAGGCAAAAAATGTAAACAAAGAGGTGCCTTTAGGGGTAGCATAATTACTGGTGAGCCAGCTGTTTTTATTGCAGTCCACAAATAAGGAAAGAAACAAAGCTTTGAAACTAAACATAACGTTAAAAATCTCAACTGGCCGGAGGCAAACCAGTCGGCGTTTAACAAGCATGACTGAGGATTTAAAGTCAGGACTACAGAGAACAAGCTAGCACATTATTATACCAAGTAAATAGCAAGTCTTGAGTTACATCACAAAGAACACAACAATGATCCCTAGCCCTTACACAATAACACCATAAACTTCACACAATAGAACGTCACAATAGAGTATATATTGACTTGGTATATTGAGCATCACCCCAAATTCAGCTAAGCAGTTAGTATAGGAATTGAACTAGCCTGCGAACCACAGAGAGAGGTGACAACCGGAAATACGTCTGCAGTTCGCAGGCTAGGATTGAAGTTGTGGTCTCTGATTTGCAATTCCAGTGCTTCACTGCCTGACTGCACTGTCTCCCCCAATGAGACGTCAGTTCCTTCAGTATAAATCAAAATGCTGCGTAAAGTACAGAGAGACGGTGGGTGAAATTCTGTACATGGTGCGACCATACACAAATACACTGGTTCATGGTTCAACAGTTCTTTTGCTGGAGGATACTAGACTCCATTCACTTTCTTTTATTTTACCACATGACAATTTAAAACTGTCTTCAGCTTCAATTTAAAGGAAAATTACAAAACTTAACTCACTTGTTATTGCTAAATGCAAAAGCTTGCTTTTTGTTGGGGCAGCTTCCTTCTCTTTGAGCTCGGCTGTTTCGTCGCACCTCCTCTGCAAACTTTGCAGTTGAGCCTTGATCGTGTTGAGTTATAGGGCAGGTATACTCATGCTCATTTTCTGAACTCAAGGTTACATTGTATTTCAGTTCCTGTGTACAAAACAGATGGTGGATGACAAACAGGTTGAAATAATTTTAAAGAAAGGCAATATCACTCAGTATCCTTCAGTCATTTACATGTACATTTAAGTAAATTTCAAGTTTATTATTATTATCATTATCACTATAATAAAAATGAGGTGTCTTACTTGTGAGGCAGATTCATTCACAGCCATGGTGGACAAGCTGAGAGGGAGAATATGAGCCTCCGTGGTGAAAACAAACTGGTTTAAGTTAAATACCAAGTCTTCCTTTTCAGTAAACAGAAGATATAAATACTTAAATGTCTCTGCTAGGACAAATGAATCCATCCTGAAATGAGGCAAAATAAAGAGATTTTGATGGGGAAATTCATCATCATCAAGTTCAGTATTTCACTAACATTAGTAAAACCTTAACAGGATTTTGATTCCATAGGGAACGCATTACAGAACTGAACCTCCAGCCACTCTCTATTACATGTAAGTGGCCAGCAATCAAAGTTCCAAAATAATCCAGGGCAGGACTTGAACTTGGGGCCTCTGGATTACAAGTTCAGCATTCTAACCGCTCATAATCCAGCATTTTTTTTATCCTTGGTGTAAATGATACACATTTTGCAATAAAAATGCCACTGTCAGTGAACTTGTTTCCATTTTCTTACATTAAAGCACCTTTTATGTGACTTCTGAATAAGTGGCTGAGCTAAGTCATTACCATAACATCTCTTAGAGGAAAAAGAGTATTTATTAACAGATATACCTGTCTTCATGACTAAGTGTCCTAACATCTCTAAGAGCAGCAAAACCACAAGGAACCCTGGCATGTTCGTTGATCTTTTCCACTATATTCTTACCAACCTCAAGATAATATGGGTCGCCTGTGGCCTGAAAATGACAAAATATCTTACTTAGTATTTCCCTCGAAACACAATGCAAAGCAATGATATTTTGAAGAAAATATTTGATTGAAATAAATTATGTTTGAATAAACATTTAAGTCTGATAGGAGACAAGAAATTTAAATTAATTGACAAGTATTAGTTACGCATTATCAGTTAGTCCTAGCCGTACTCAGGATCCCAACAATCCCCTTTCAGGTTTGTGGGAAAATGAAAACAGTTTTAACCTTAATCATTACATGGTCCATTTACTTATTGATTTCTCATGAGAGAAGACTTGACAAAAATCAAAAGATGTGCTATGAAACCCTCTGATATTTTACATCTTTTCTTTACTTCTTCCATTGATTATTAACTTTGACTAACACTTACGCATAAATAGCTCACCTCATAAAGGAAGTAAGTACTTTCTACAAGTTCAGGGCGAAGAGGATGCTGTCCCCAGTGCACCTCAAAATCTGTGGTGAATGCCTGTAAAAAAAGAAACATAAAAAAAACTGCTCAAACTGGTAGTGGTAGAAACAAAAATCTACATACTTATTGACCTACTGGGTTTATACCATGTAATAATGCCAATTATTATCATAAGACTTGTTCTGCGAGCTGGCAAGATGAAGCAAATCCTGGGTCCTGATTGGCTACCCGAGCAGAAAAGAAGAAGAAAAAAGAAAGTTCTCTCGGCCATATAAAAAAATGTTTGGTGAAGATGCCTGAACAATAGCTTTGTTGTTGTTCGTGGATAAAAATGGGAAAAAGAAATTTGGCCAATACATGTATCTAGCCAAATTGAGCTCGAGCTTGGTCATTGATGCATAATACTACATGCACAGATCATACATGTGATACTGTCTACCGGTAGGTGAGCAAGGGCCAATTTACAAAAATGTACAATGTCTATTCCACTGTATAACTATTTTTATCTCCCTGTCTCCAGACATGACAATGATGCACAAAAATTAAACTCCTTTGAGAATCCTTACCAAGTAAATTATTTAAAAAATTAACAGACAGTTTTACCTCAGGTAGAAAGGTGTGTTTCTTGGAAACTTCGTAAAGCATTTGGTGAGTTTCGATTGCTTTTTTCAGGTCACCTTTCAGCACCTACAAAATTGAACATGGAGATATAGTTATAATTATATTTTATTCCTCTATACTTTTCAGCTCCTGGTCTCTAATAAGCCCCCACTATGAGGCATCAAAAATTAATAGGCCCACAAGTCTCTTTTCAGCCCCACCCCCAGAGTTGTGACGGGTATTGTGCTTAATAACAAATGCAGATACTGTTCAATTAGGAAACACCACTTAACCGGTTTTGCTCTAACAGCACCAGGTCACCCCTGGTGCCTAACTTAAATCTGCTTCTGCACGACTAGAAAATGTTGCACTAGGCACCCTGGATTTCACAGATTCAGAGCAATGTGCACACTGCAAGCACTGGACTCCCTTCAATTTTTCTTAGAGCACAGCCTTGTAAGTGACAAAAGTTTATAGACATAACTGTCTACATGGACGCTCACACTATAAGGTGTTTGCAACGTGCATGACACTGGTGTAAAAAGCAAAAATAGGAGAACTTGAAGTGGTCAAATTTGTTTAAGAATTACTGTATTAATTTTCAGAACACTTTCACTTTAGTTCTTACTTACATGCACCACTGCAAAGCAAATTTTATGTAGTTATTAAAGACTAGTTTATGTTTAAAAACGTCTCAGATGAGCCATTGTGTAGAAAAAGTATTGCCTGCTCCCAAGCAAACTATTGAATGAACCAGAACAAATGAGCGTCTTTTTGGTGAGTTCTTCATTGTTTTGATCATATCTTATATTTGCTGTTTTTGCAAACTTTTTTTTTTTTGCCCTTCACACCTTTTTTGCCTATTCTGTCTTGTTGCACTTTGCTGGGCTTATAGGGTTAAAAAAGGAAATACTAAAGATAAAGCCCTCACTCCCCTTACATACCACTACTGTCTTTACATGTGGTTTGAAGACAAAATCACGCTGTAAAGAACACAACACAAAATCTTACCTGAAGCCCGGGCCAGAAAGCTTGCAATGCATCCATATAAGCATGAGCTGTTCTATCTGGCTGATGCATCTGAACACTTAAGAACATTGGGCCCTGATTCATGTACTGCATTATTGACTTGTAGTGCTGTTTGAAAATGTCAAACCAAAGGAAAAGGAAAATAAATTTTTATTATTTTACAATGCAGTACTTGTGTGATCCTATAGTTCCTTGAGATGAAGGCCCATTTATATTACAAAATGACAATTTAAGTGGCATGGATGACTAGCAAAAATAATGGGTAAGGCTCACTGTCAATACAACTCTAGTTCATAAAATAATTTTTCTATCAATAATTTCTAGCTAAAGTATCACTCAAAAGAAAGTTGACAGTCTCAACTCGAGACTCAACAAGACTGGATTCTCACATATAAAAATTACTTATGTTTGAACCATGATTGCTAACTGAGTCTTGTTACTATCTTAAAGTGAAAAGAAAAAGACAACCCCATACCCTGTTGAACCTTTCCAAGTAAGTTTCATCTCCAAACAGAATGTAGGCTTTCAAACAGTACTCATAGTATGAATCAATACCAGCACCAACACTACTGTCTGTTGAAGGAAAAGGATGGAGTAAAATGACATTTTGGAAAATAATTATCACTGATGATGAATGAGCTCAGGGCATAATACTTGTACTTTAAGAAGTGATGTAATGATTTGACACAGAAAGAAATAACAGATTCCCATTTTTGGATATTTTGGGGTATTTAAAGAATACCCACAAAAATCCCAAATTTGGAAGAGTGAGACAAGTCCCAACCAGGGAACTTAGTTGGGAATTCCCTGGTTGGGACTTGACTCACTTTGCCAAATTTGGAATTTTTATGGGTATTCTTTAAATACCCTAAAATATCCAAAAATGGGAATCCGTTATTTCTTCCTGCGTGATGTACAAGTGAAGGACCAATAAAGTCAACTTTGGAAAAATATAATAAATCAAGCCAGCTGGTGACAGAGGGGGTCCAAAGAAACTTTCCACACACCTATATTCCATACAATGCCATAAAGTTGAGGCAGAATGAGACAAAGACTTTGCAGGAACTGGAATGAATAAGTTAACTGATAAAGTACAGTTGTACAATGTATGTCAAGTTTGTAAGTTATGTTGGATTTAAATGCATTTTACTTCACTTTCATTTGACATTATTTACCTCTGCGAACCCAGTCTCCATTATGAATGTTAATAACTGTTCCAACCAAATCACTGTAACGGCTGCGATAGATCCAGATTGACTCCATAGCTTTCTGGGCCTTCTCCTGATACACCAAATAAAATTATTATTTCAGTTATTTTATAACAATATAACATGTGTATTATTTGAGGAGGCAGTTCAGTTCAGTTACTTATGCCAGACCAATTTCTCACAACTGGAAAAGTTTCAGCTATTACATTTACAGCCTTAATAAGCACATTTTTGAGATATTCAAGAAGAAAAATATACTAGAACACAAGCAAGAAAGGAAGAGTCCAAGAGAAGTCCCTAGAGGACAAAATCATTAATCATTATTTTTCTTGAGCACTTAAAAACTCTTTGGATAGATATCAGAAATCTTTGCTTCAGATATTATTGGTTCCCTGAGAAAAATCCTGTCATGCTTAAAATAAAATAATGTCATGCCTACGACTCAAGAAAGTTTGGCAAGTATAAGATAAAAAATTAATAATAACATAAATACTTTATTATATATCCTCTCCACTTATGGGGCTTCTCAGTGATAATAAAACAAATGATTGAAACTGAACATAACAAAGTTAAGAATCCTAACTGGTAAGAGACAAACCAGACGGTTGTTTTACAAGCATGGCCAAAAATTCGAACTCGGAAATATTGAGAACAAATCCAGCTAGCCATCAGAGCAAGAATAACATCATTAAACTAGGCATTACAAGTCTAGCACCCTAGCCGCTCTGCCACGCTGCCTCTAGGTATACAACATTAACAACAACAACATTAACCTGAGGCCACCATGAGTGGCAAGAGTGCATACCTTTCCTTTCAAGGGGGTGTAGTAATGCCCTTTCCTCAAGAATTAAGAAATTAATAACAGAATTCAAACACAAAAGTGTGTACCTCAAATATAGGATCTCCAGTGACTCTAGATAAAGCACCAAACTCCATAATCATTGTGCCAGCACAAGCTGTGCATGTGTCGGACTCACTACCTGTATTTGATGACGGATGGTGAATTCCATACTTCAGGTTAACCTAATGATCAAGATAAGATAAGAAATTGAAACTCCTCACTTGCAAAAACAGCCAAGTTAAAGAGGTTTCAACATCCTTCAAAAGTCAATAACATTATTTTGTCAAATTGACTAATTTAACCTTAAAAATTGAAATGAAAAAGGACATGCAACCTAGAGCTATACCTTTAGACAGTTTTGGGACATACACAGCCAAAATCCTAGATATGTTCCCAAATGGGAAACCCAGTTGATGCACAGAAAAGTCAATGTATAATGTATATTGTGGTGTATTACTAAAAGGAAAAAATGTACTTGCAACATTGAATAGCACAAAATAAAGCCATGACATGTGAACTGTATTTAGGTCTTTTAAAATGCATAAAATATCAGTGAAAAACTAACCCTGGGGTAAGGGATTCCAGTGGTGGTATTAAAGGCTGGGAGCAGACGATATCCAATCTCCTTTGCCATGGCAACCAATTCATTGTTATACCATGGCATGCCTTTTCCAGTGTTCTTCAACGCTAGTGCAGCAAAATGCCCACCAAGAAGGCCTCTAAAAAAAAGAAACACATGCATCCAAATGACTTTACATACCCTGCAGATAAGGCATCTTTATTTTTTGACTTTAAAAAAGGAACACAAAAGCTTTTTCCCAGAGCAAAAAAGGTGTGTCTTACCACACATTACTGTATGCAAGCCTTGTTTTGCAGAACGTTAGTACATGTAATTATTTTTCAATGCACCCTGGATACACAGTCTCCAGTCCAAGGGTGTGGTCAATTTTCGTGATACATGTAGTAGACATAATAACAAGAGTAAAATGTATCAGCTGTGAGAGCCAGAAATGCATATGTTACCTGTCATAAGTCTATACTACACAGAGATGCCAATCTCTGGAAATCTAAAATCTGGAGACTCTCTCTTTGGCATTTATTATATGAAGTCTTACATGAGGTACAGACCATCACAATTCACTCTTATGACTGTAATGGCGAAATAATTTTTGTCATTGATGAAATATGTTCAAAAATGCCCCAGAAACTGAACTATGAATCAGAGAAAATTCAAATTTTGGGAGAAAATGGAATAATTTCTAAATTAAAGCACAGAAAAGCTCATAACTGAATACCATCCGGGACATATTACATTCCACTAAAATAACTGACTGACTGAAGGGTACAAGTTTCAGGCAGTTTTTGGCCTAGTACCCTCACACAAGGAGAACTACAATAATACAGTATTATTGAACTGGTCTAGAGCATCTCTTGGTGAAATGACTGTTCTAACAAAATAAAAAGAATATTGAAGGTCACAGGCAACTGCCTAGGCAATTTTGAGCTAAATGAAAATGGCCTTTTATTTGACAATGCTCCTTTATGCCATAAGTCTATCTTACCCTAACACTCTTATGTTGGTTTCAAAGACGGAAACAACCACATCATTGTCAAATGAAACATCCTTGATAACAAGTCTCACTGCCTTTTCAAACTCCTCGATTTCACCAAGAACCTACAACAACAAATTGTTGAGTACAAAGCAATAAGAAAATCAAAGTAAAAAAAAATTCAAGATGAATCACAGGCTGACAACAGGACTTACTGCTAATGTGTCTAGTGTGTCAATTAAAGTCAAGGAAAATCTAGAAAAAAAAAGAAAGTAAGTAATAATGCAGTTATGGAGCTGTTTCGTCATTATTACACCTACACAGAAAAACTACATTTAATTCATTGGTAAAATCTTTACAGATATCATACCAACTAAAGTTAAATAAATATTATTATTATTATTATTATTATTATAATCATAACTATAATAAAATTGTCAAATCTGATTGGCTATCAACTGCCCTGATTTCAGCCTTAATTGGACAGTTAAACAGGACAGTATGCGTCATGCCTAAGTAATTGGACAGTACGCGCCATCACGAGTGCGCTTAAATGGCTTTTTTTTTCACTGCTAGCAAAACAAAATTTCGAATTTCTTGTGTTTTGATTTAAAAATAGCCTATTGTATCACAAATTTTGTTGAAGTTATGATTAAAGTTATGATTAACTCGTGATTAAACAAATTTTGTTAATCACTCGTATGATCACAGACCGAATTGGACTCCACTCAGTCCTATTACCATTACTTATTATTATTATTATTATTATTATTAGAAGCAATAATCATCCACATCTACATGTACTATTATTGTGCCTCATCAGAACAGCGTAACAAACAGAAAAGCTCCGCTGAAAAAACACCCGCACACTCTATCAGACTGCATGTCTTACATGTATGACCCTTGAAAGCAAATCCTAACAGGTTTGACCTGAAAAATGGATTTTCCCTTATGGTGTCCATACATCACAGTCAATTTTGTGTTATTCTAAAATCTCATAATTATAGTAAAATGTAAGATTTGAGAATGATGGTCACCTTTGCAGACAAAATAATACAAGATACATGTACCTTAAAACAACAAAATAAACCATTTCAATTTATTAGTGAAATAAAAGCTTAAGTATATGCCTTTGTGAAATTGACTTACTTTCCCAGAGCATCATCTACATCACCACGACTTGGGTCCACACCTCTCACACGGCCTTTACAACTGAGAGGCATGAGCTCGTCAGCTGGATATGCATGGTCCTGTCAGGCAAAATGAAAACTACATTATGATTGCAATACACAGTGGCCAGGATAGTAATTAAACCTTCCTGTGACACGACCTAAAATCATTTTATGAAATCAGTATAATAAAATTTGGAAATCAGGCAACATTTGTCCAATGCCTGGTAAACTCAAAATAAAAAAGGCAGAAGCTGAGATATCTTCTGTAATACTCATTTTTTTTTCCAGCATTGAGGACTCAGTTTTGCAGCTTAAGGGTCTAGTAAGAGAACAATATAGAAAACCTTACCCTATGGCCATTTGTGTGGACCTTGTTGTACAACATGGACTCAATCAGCACTGCCACAACCTTGGACTTAACCTGAGATCAGGCTCTATTTTCGTTTTGCTTTGATAATTACATTCCGGAGGGCAAGGCGAAACAAGTATCAGGCCCAATTTTAGTGGTAGCCATTAGAGAGAATGTATGAGAACTGCTAAAATTGGGCCTGATCTGAGGTTACCTTGGACTGAATTTCTTCTACAATGATCACCTCACTTTGTCTGTAAGATGTAAGATTTTCTATTCACTGACGGCTGTATAGCCATCAATACACCCTCACACTTTGCTTATAATTTTCTTAGACATAAAGCAATGTTAAGGACTTCTCCAGAAATATAACTAAGCAGATTGTAAAAACTACAGATACTTAAATGTTAATCAACTGAAGAAGACATCACTGACAGTGTACTGCTACATGTAGCAATAGTGGAAATTTTGAAAAAATGATATTGTTATCATCACAATTTCAAAAATGCTTTTAAGAAGCTTGGATGTACATAATCTGTACAGACCTAATGTACATACTTCAAAGAAGCTACTGATCATAACTGAAAATAATTCAATTATTGAATATTTTCAGCTGATGAGAAAACAAAAACAACGTGGACACAAAATTGTCACAGCCTGCATGTACCTTTAGTGCAACTGATCAAACAATAATCACAATAGCAACAAGAGTCCTTTACAGGAATTCAAGACACCTCCTGTTACATCCACAGGCCATAATCATATACAGTGTAATGGCCATTTTCTCATAAATTTGATTGTACATTTGTACATTGCCTTATCCACACAGAAGGAATTTAGAAGAATCTACAGCGTCTAACTGAAACTCTGGATTACATGTATTCATTTTCACTGTTTCGCTAGAAGGGAGAATTAAAGAGTAATGCATGTATAAGTTATGTATGATGGCTGTATGGAAATTTCACTCAATTTTTCAATCATGCAGTATCCAACTATTATTTCTTAATTTAAGTTATTGATACAAGTGAACTGGGTCGTAACTGAAAATTACAAAGAGTGGATCTTTGAATGATTGTGCTTAAGATGCCTCCATAAATATACAGCTGTAGAAAGTGATTTCAAGTAACGAATGGAAAAAGTTGCTAGATTGTCTTGTCAGAGCAGTCAAAAAGTTTTTAAGTAGCAGGCTGACAATGAATAGTAGGCAGCTTTGGAACTTGCACCAAAAGCACAAGTTCTTGAGGGCCAAGGCACCTAGGGACATTTTGAAAATTAGAGTCTCGGAAATGGCGTTTTCAGGGGTTTTTAAGAGGTATTTTCCACCACGGATGCCATGCTGTTTCGTCAGAATACACACAAGACCTGTACTGGAGCAATGCCATCTAAATGTCCCGGCCGTTCCAAGACATCGCCAGTTTGAACATTTCACAGATCTAAATCTGTTTGAATTTGTGTCATTCAAAACTGGGAAACGGATGCTTTATAATTTGATTCAATGGTGCTTATTTTGTTAGCAGTTATTGTAGAAAGAGATAAAAGTAACCGGCTAAGGATGGCTAACTAGCCAGCAGTTTTGGCCAGCTACTGGCCCTTATTGATAGCCCTGCTTGTATTAGATTGCTAATGAAAACAAAAGGAAAATATGACATTACATCAAGAGTAACACCACGCACCACGCACCCTTTGTCAAACTTCCCTCTGTGACCAGCTCTCTCCTAAGTGACTACCTATCTACATGTTAAAAAACACATTCTGGCACTGCCAGTTAATGCACTTTACTTTGAACCTGTCTCCCTCAACAACTACCAAATCTTGGCATTTCAGGTGGTTAGAAATGGTAGGATGTACCATTGCAGGTAAATCTGTACAATAAGCTGTGATGATGACCACTGATGGCAGACAAAAAGTGTTAGCTTAACTTTGCTCAGATGTCAAACTACTTCTTCTCCTAAACTGAAGTAAATAAAGAAAGATTCTTTTGAATCTTGTTGATACTGTTGGTTTCTCTACTCAAATTAGCAAGCTTCAAGCTTTTAATGTTTCCCCTCCAATCTTGCAAAATTATGCATATCATAAACTTAGCTAACTGGTGCAAACAAATCCAAGAGTGAGCCACATTGAACTGGTGTAATGATGAGTCAGAGTGTCTGCTACGTGACATAAGTACACACAAAACAGCTGGTTCTTGGGTAATATTATAATGAGTAAATGTGTGAATAGGCATTGCTTACGACACTCCCTTTGGCCAAAAAAAAACATTCATCACGAAAAATAATAATCATTATAGGAAAATGTGAGAGCCCTTGAATGCCCTTGACTCTCAGTATAGAATGTACATAAAACACTTGTTAACTCTGAATGCTTACACATAATTCAACACATTTTACACATGATATGCCTGTTCACTCCAAACAAAAAAAATCTGATTTTTCTCTGTCAGGTTTATATCTTTTACACTACTGGCTCCATGTAAGCTTTTCAAAGACAACGCGAAACAATGTTTTGTTATATATCCCCTATTCCGGACCTTCCGTTAGCCTATAAACAGACAATTGAGTTTCTTCAGCACTTGCAAGTACACGACTTATTAACCTCATGAAAACTACCACGCTATTACTATTTTTTATGATTCCACTTTCCTCGCCCCATGAAACCTCATTAAATTTAAGCGTGCTTACGTCCTTTGAACCATATCTATCAATAAACGTTAAAATAGAACATTTACGTAACTCCTGTTTATGAGCAAATCGTTGACTTTTTTAAACAATTTACTGACCATGTATGAGTTGTAGGCATGGTGAAACATCTCCAAGACTTTCTCCCTTTGAAAAGAAATGATAAATGTAATTATTGGGCAAATAACATGCCTAAAACCCCGACAGACAAACATACCTCATTGTGTGTTTCTCTTCGGGCGTCATTGCGGAATGACTGCATTTTACACCGGCATAAACAAGGAAAAGGCATGTCACCAGCAATAACAAATCAGGCCGACTCATAACGACGAAGTGAGTGGACCAAATCCCGGTGTAGGGGATCAACGAGTCGTTTCTGTGTTAAATCACATATTGTTGTCGCTCTGTTCCATTACACACGTTCCTTGCGTGAAACAGACAACAGCCATTTTGTATGTAACTTGCTTTCGTGGCAAACAGGAATTTTCAGAGCACTGGGAACAAATGACGTCAATACCCATAGTTCACGCGAGTCCACACGAAATCCGCTCGCGAGAAACCACGCGTTACCAAAGAGGCCGATTTTTAGTGCGTCAACTCAGGAGCCATAACGTTTACATGTGAAAATTTGTCAACCCCACCCAGCACCCCCCCGCCCCGTCAAAAAAATAATGGTCCGTCAACTAAACTTGTAATTTTTCGCCCGCACTTGTACTTATCCTGAGATCAGGCCCAATTTGAGCGGTTCTCATACATTCTCTCTAACGGCTACCGCCGAAATTGGGCCTGATACAAACTCACTCACGTTTGTGCTCGTTCGTTTCGCCATGCCCGCCGGAATGTTATTTACAAAGCGAAACGAAAATAGAGCCTGATCTCAGGTTAGCCCGCACTCTTCTATCTGAAAGCCTGGAACAGGCTAGAGGCTGGTCGTTTATTAAGTGTGAGGGGTATTAAATTAAATGAAGGATGATCATCGCAGTTTATATACGCAACTTTTGTAGTTGCGAAAAGAAAGCCTGAAAAAAAGTCAGCCTTGTACGGGATTCCAACCCTTGACCTCTGCCATGCCGGTGCAGCGCTCTACCAGTTAAGCTAACAAGCCAACTGGGAGCAGGTCGTTGAATTGGTTTCGCAACTGCAAAAGTTGCGTGTATGGCTTCGATGATCATCCTTCATTTAATTCTTCACTCCGCAGTTCACATATATGATTTTCATATATTCATAACATAACTGTGAGGGGTGCAGCCATTTTGCTGAACAATATGAAGCAGCAAACTGATCCTTACGGCAAGGCGATGAAGAAGTAAACAAAAGAAGAAAACAACAAATATATTTAAACATTTATATTTTTTGTTTTATTCTTTTGTACTGATCCAGGTCTACAACTAGGGGATCCGGCACCACTCATTGGTTTGTTGCTGTGGACTTGCTGACATTTTATATATTTTGCTCAAAGGTGGGGCATTTTCAGGGTCAATTTAGATTTCTGGAAAACTGCCCACTTACCCCTCCCATAAGAAAACATCAACACTTACTTCTCACTCAGAGCAAAATAATGGCTAAGGAGAGGGGTAGGTGGGCAGTTTTCCAAGAACCTAAATTGATCCCATTTTCAAAATCTTGATTGGTTTTTGGTGGCTCCTGTTTTTGGGGATCATTTTCAGATAAGGGGCTTACCTAAGCCTGCGGGAAACAGACGCTTTTTTCGGCTCTAGTTTCGCCCGCCGAAAAAATAGCTATTTTCTCGACGGGCGAAACAAGAGCAGAAAAAATCGTCTGCTCCCCCCAAGCTAGTGAACATAACTATTTATAGTACCTATTTACCACTATTTCCTTCAACAGGAAATACAACGAGTTAACAATATCACACGGACAGACACACTTTAGCCAGGGACCAGGCTCCGCATTGAAAAAAAAAATCAGCAGGGGCGAAAAAAAATCGGCGAAGCGAGCGGAGAGGTAGTGTGGGGAGGGTAACTGACTCGTCCCCAGTCGTCTCTAAGTTGCCTCTACTCATTAATTATTTACTAGGGAAGCGCTTGGTTTATGCGCGCGCATCCCCTTCGTTAAAGAGCCCGTTCTAGTCTTCCACGCCAAATACTAATAATGAGAGACGACTGGGGACGAGTCAGGGAGTGTAAAGGGAGGCGGAGCGTAAAGACATTGTTTGCCAAGAACAAGGATGGAGGGGAGGGGAGGGTGGAGCTTATTAATTTTCCTCCTCTGAAAAGGGGGCGTTTATTTGAGAGGGGGGCTCAAAAGAGGATTTACGGTAACCTCATCCTTGTATGTAAGACCCTGAAAAAGAAAAGCCGTGCCTTCCGAAATATTAGTAAAAATATATATATATTCCCGACTGTAAAGTCAGCCCGCGGGCTTCTTTTGTTAAGTGTTACCTATACCTTGGAGGTCATTTAAATATATTTCATGAAAGCAGCAAAGCAGTAACAGGACTCCCACAACTGGGGTTCATTGGTCTGCTGACAGCGCGTTTTTAACCCGGGGCTGTAGAGTAACTTCTACCGTTATGAATAAGCAAGTTAGTTTTTTGAAACAAGAAACGATTGAAATTATTTTCAACGCTTAACGACCATGACCTGTTCCCTCCCCGCAAAAAAACCGGCGCCATTGAAGCGGGAATGGGACACACAAGGCCTTCAGTGAGCTCCGTCTGCCATTTGTCTTTTTTCGACATAGATGGAAGGTATTTCTTGAATGGGTATTGCCCTCACTAGCCTGCGGACACCGACGTATTTCCGGTCATCGCTGATCTCTCCACCCGAAAAGTAACGGATGGAGGGAAGCGAACCTGTGTCCGCAGGCTATGCCCTCACGGGCAGCCCAGTAACAAGTGTGAACTGAAATATTTAATGTAATAGTCCAGAATAGTGCCAATCTTATCTTAAACGCGACTGTAGATAACAGGCGGCTGAAATGTCAAACTATCAGGAAAAAAAAACATTCTAGTAGCCTTTTTCTACCTTCATGATCAGTACCATGAAAGTCCCAGTAGAGAGTTTTCTATGCGACCTACATTACACAGGTGATAATCGAAGTATCGCTTTTTATCGTCTATTCATTGATTCATTCATTCATTCATCCATTCATTGTCAACAGGCTTTCAGAAAGCGTTGGAAGTTCACACTTATTCGACCTAACGGCATCCCTACTTAAAGCTCAAGAAAAGTTTAGCACACTCCTTAAACGCCCGGTCAAGGCGCCGTACTTCACATCAGCCGAATCGAATTAAATTCCAAAAAGCGAGGTAGAAAATTCAATGATCCACTGCCCTCTCTGTTCTCTGGTTAACGCCCATCTATAGTTCTCGAGCACTTTAATAATGAAAGGGGTAGGCTTGTATGAAATGGGTGGCTGTATTCGTAAGCTAATACTGAGGGACCTTACGAAACTACAGCAGGAAAGGGAACGACAAAACTCATGAACAGTTTTGGTAAGCAAAACAACAACGCTCCACATGTATCAAGTTTTTCACTGTACTTCTGTCCCCCAAGAATTCAAATGGCCAGATTTTTTCTGTTTTCTAAAGAATGTCAACGGTAAGGCGATACATTTTACTGTTGCATCGTAAGGTATCATCACACCAATTTAAAGCCAGGCACTCTCTCGATAAAAGCAATATGGCCGTCAGGAGCCCATGACCCTGATGTGGTTATGTTACTTCCTTCTCCAATAAAAGAGAGCCACAGCTGAGGAAAACTGCTTCATTACATATTGCACACGGTTTGGCTAACCTCAACAAGAACTGTTAGAGAAATTGCAATAAAGCTGGTCAGCAAAACTCTAAGGTTATTAAAACAGAAAAAATGTATCAAGTTAAACAGTCTATAATTTTACTCTTAACTCCAAAGGGACTTACACCAATTATATGGTTAACTATTCTGGATTTTATACAAGAGAAACACTACAATAACGAGTTTTACACGAGCATTTAAATGCTGTAGATAAAATGCTTTCTCGACTTAAACCAGTGTTCGTCCTAGGTTAACAGGTTAGAATCCCAGAAAAACTTGACTTAACCGTAATAATTCGGATACTAGTTTAACCTGTGAAAGGATTCTAACATGTACACAGATGAAAAAGCTTAATCTCGTCCCCAGCCCTTTTCCCTTGGAAAGTGGGCGGGGCAGGAAAAGTCATAAATGGCAAATTACGACTGGAAAAAAAAGTTTGAAATCGATCCGGTGAAAATACAGTGCTCAAAGGTCTCAAGATGACAAGTCTATTTTAAACTGAGAAACGGAATAGTGAATTAACATGTTACAATTCAAAACCATGATTATTTCTTCTTTAAGACATAAGCAATTAAACTGGAAAAGCTAAGAAAAACCTAAAATATTCCGCTCATATACATAGCAAGCCTGGGCTGTCAACAAGTCGGTTATTAACACCCACGTCGCGCGTTTTTGTACATTTTACTTACATTTGACTATTTTTATCACTCTTCTCTTTTCCTTGAAGACTATTTAACTACTTCAATATTAACAGGTATATACCCTTAGACAATGTCAAACAAACTTCAACAATTCCACAAAACACAGAAGTTTGAGCTTCCAGGGGAGTCCTGTATTTACAATTTTCTTGGAGCCGAGTCCATTTTTCCTTCGTCTACCTTCAATCGAGTTAGTCCTACAATGAACAAAAAAACAAAAAAATGGCCTGTTAAATCGTTTTAATTTATCTGATTTATGAAGCACATTTGACTAACTAACATTTTTCAGTAACGATAAGGTACACCATTTATTTTATTGACCCATGGAACTCCGAATAAAGCAAGTAATCCTCCTGTCAAACACTTCCTTGAAACCTACTTAACAATGCATTTATTAGCGACACAAACTTAATCATTACTTGCAGAACCCACCCTTTTTACACTTATATTGTAAACATCGTACTAGTCAAAGCATCCAAAGCATATTTCCAGGTCTCGGAGATTTCTAAGTAAATCATGGCATAGAAGGTGTTCTACTATACACCTTTACCTCGGGGTTTGTCATATCTATTGTTAATCCGTTGCCATTGACTGAGAACAAGAAATGGAGCAATGAAGGTTCTCAGAAACGTACCTTTCTGCTTCATACATGACCAAATGAGGACCAAATCACAACAGCTCTCTTGTCGCGAAATGCCGATGTTTGCATACGTATAGTACAGGTGGGGCATATTTTGTAAGAGACTAAACGCTCTACCTTTAATACGAGTCGGAGTGGAACCCCGTTAATAGGGACACCGACGGGACATGTTATAGTGTCCGTATTAAGCGGGTTAATTTCAGAGAAAATTTATGACCTTTTTTTGTCGAAACAAACGAAACTGTCCGTTATATACAGGTGTCCGTATTAAGCGAGTGTCCGTAGAGCGGGGTTCTACTGTAATCAGGTCATTTTCATTTCTTGGGTGTGTCTTTTACTCTCATGACTTTACAGAATCGCCGCCTGGTTAGTTCAGTTGGGAGAGCGCCGGTCTGCTGAGCGAAGGAGTAGCGGGATTAACCCAGGCCGGACCAACGCAACACTCAGGGTCTTTGAAAAACTTGAGAAGAAAGTGCTGCCGTGTAATGACATCTACAAACGGTTAGACTCTCAGTATGTTTCTAGTCTTCTCGGATAAGGACGAAAAACCGTAGGTCCCGTCGCACAGCACTTTCACTTATCTGGCACTTGTGGGACGTAAAAGAATCCACACCACTGTTCGAAAAGAGTAGGGACGTAGACCCCGGGAGTGTGGCCAACCTTTCCAGGGCTGGGTGGGTTATCTATAAGAGGAGATCTTAATATAGGGATAACCTGTTAATGATATATGAAATAAATCATATATGAACTGCGGAAATGAAATGAATGAAGAAATGATCGTCGCGTTGAACGGGATAACCTCTTGATCCTCAGAATTGCTACCTGTAAAGATTGCATTATGAAAGAGAGACGCCTTACATTTAGTCTAAGCCTGTAACCTGACTGTGAAACCACGCCTCAAGACCACCCCGTTTGGCAATCACATTTCCTTAATGCAAACGTAAACAAAAAAATCTCAGAAATTTCATATCTTAAAATCTCGTCACGTTTTTGGCCATTGAGTGGACGCATTGACAGGATTTTAGAAACTAGGAAATACTGAAGAGTAACCATTGTTCGTGTGACTTGACGTAAAAGAATCGAATACTGCAAGCATTCAAAAAAATACAGATTGCTTGTTGAAGCAAGCTCGTTCGCAATTTTCTCTCTGGAAATTGAGAGGGGCCACCTCTCCCAATTTTCTGAGGAAAACCCTGGGAACCAGGCTGTTGTTGAAAATGGTGAAACTAAGAATCTCAACTGACAAACTATGCACACGAATATGTTTTTCATCTTTCTGCATCGAAAGACTAACCTTTACTTCTGAAATCAAACGTCACGTTGTCTCCAATCAGCATAAAAGGCGCCCACTCCCTCACTTCAGGGAAGCCGTTCTCTCGCATCCACTTCATAGCCTGGTGAAGAGATTCACTTGCACTTTCACCGCGCACAAGGTGCTCGTAGAAACGTCTCATAAACTGCTCTGTTGCTTTGTCTAATATGGCCCACAACGCCACCAACACTGAGCGTGCACCGGATCCTAGAAACGCTCGAGCAATTCCAACCACTCCTTCAGCTCTAATTTGTCCACGTGCGCTGTGACAACAGCTTAAGACAACTAGTTTCGCCGTAAGTTTAACTTCGGAAACGTCAGCCGTTGTTAAAACGAAATCGTCTTGATGCAAAGTCCTGTTGACAGGTCGCACTGGAGCAAGAACAATTTCTCCTTTTTCGGCATCACCATGTGCAGCAAAATGTATCAAACTTGTTGAATGCATCGCTTGAAGTACCGCCTGCTTTGTTGCTTGACACCCTAACAAAGGCTGAACACCAAACCATTCGGCGATCATTTTCGCTTCCTTTCTTGCAAAAGACAGTTGAGATAACCTAGGCCTCACGTAGCTAACATCAGGATCACCGACTATCAACACGCTCCTATCATTAAACTGGGTTGCTGGTCTCTCCTGAATGAGCTTAAGAGTCGTCAAGGATGGAACAATGCGGATCCTGAAAGTCTCTGAAAGATACTTCCCATTTTCATCCTTTAACGCTGCAAATGGAATTTTGTACAAGGAACGATCAGGAACAATGAGAATTTCGGGCTCGTCAAGCAGGTCAGCCACTGGAGCGATGAAAATCTTGTAAAGTAGCTCAAGAGTTGGTGTCGGTTCTTGTTCTTGATCGTCTTCATCCAATTCAACAAGGTGGAGAGCTGCAACTCTACCTTCCTGAGCTTGAAGTGACGAGGAGGGAGCGACCAAAGGGAACATTGATCGATCCTCGCAATGCCCTTGAGGAAGCTTCTGACATCCTCTAAAGGGTGGGTTTCTTAGAAAGGCGTTCAAATTTCCCACCGGTCCGATAGTCGAAACTGTTTCATTTTTCTTTATATATCGGAAATGCACTGACTGTTTCTGATTCAAAATCCACAAATAAATATCCAGTCCGAAATATGAAATGTATAGACAAGTAAAGTTACTTCCTTTCTTGATGATCCCTTCAATGTCCATCCATGATTGTGGATCTAATGTAATTTGCTTTCCAGCAAAATACTGAGTTGACATTAACTCTGTTAAAGCCCTAGCTCGTCCAAGCTCTAAAACGTTCAACGCTTTAATATAATCTCCTGTCTTACAAAACACCTCACTGAGAGTCTGGTAGAAAGTGAAGTGTTTGTCTAAAAGAGACACCTTATGCGGGTCATGGTCGCCTAAAAAAATGCGTAATTCCTCGCATTTTTGGATGCTAGAAAAGAGATTCGAAATACTCTCCTCTGTGTTTCCTTCATATTTCATAACACATGCGAGGTTGTAATGGCACGCAGCCTGTCTTTCAACTTCCCCAGTTTCTTTAGTTATTTTAAGTCCTTTTTCAATAATCTCCTTAGCCTCGGCATATTCTCCAAGATCAGCGTAGGTACTTCCTAGGTTTAGATAACAAAGGATCTCCTCGTTCTTGCCTCCCGTTTCTTTCGCTATCAAAAGAGCCTCCCTTAAGTATTGTAAAGCCATGGAAAATTGACCATGGTGGCAGACGAATATGGCAAGTAAATGATAAGACCTAACCTCGCCTCCTCTGTCGCCGATTTCCTTTTGAATTGCAAGTGCTTTCTGCGCGAAATCTTTGCCGACAGCATACTCACCGACTGAGTAACACACTTCTCCTTTGTATATGTAATCTTTTGCCTCTCCTTCTCTGTCTCCTATTTCTGTTCTTATCAAAAGTGACTTGTCAATATATTCCATGGCCTTGTCATACTGTCCAAGTGATTTAAATACAACCCCTATGTCTCCATAGCAGTCAGCTATTCCCTTTTTGTCACCAATTTCTTTTCTTATCTCAAGTGCCTTTTCGACATATTTCTTACAGTTATGGTAATGACCGCGATGATAAAAGAGTGCCCCGAGGCGTCTATAACACATTGCTTCACTTTTTCGGTCGCCAGTCTCTTGCTTGATCCGCAGTGCTTTCTCAAACAGTTCCTTTGTTTTCTCATACTTAAGTTGCCGATGATACAAAAATGCCAGCACCATGGTTGCTGAGCCCACCTCATCACTAAATTCTCCAAATAATTGGACCGTGGCCTCAAGAATTTTTTCGCCCCATTCAATTGCTCTTGTGTAATCATAAATATAATATCCATAAGCAATGGTAATTATAGTACTTATGTAACAATAGTTTCCATTGAAGATTTTGGCATTTTCCCTCAGCACCGAGTTTTTCAGGACAATGAGGCATTCTTCTGCTAACTGGATGCCTTGTACAACCCGATTGGTGTTGATAAGAAACATCGCAACAGTAGTGCCTATAAAGAGGACTGTGGAGGCTTGCATAACCTTCTGCAATTTTCCCGCGATAAACATGTCTTCTGAAAGACAAGTAAACGTAAAACTGTATAAGTTTTGAATCTTATTAACTTTATTAACATTCACTCCGCAAATAATTAGGGACCTGTCAATTATAAGAGTTGGTGGGGGGGGGGGGGGGGGGGGCGAGGGTCATAAAATTTTGTGTAGCCAAAAAGGGGAGGGTCACCATGTTGTAAACATCATTGTTCACTTAACTTAATAATAAATAAACCAATAAAATATATTATTAAACAAATAAGTCCCTTGCACAGTAATCATTTTAAACTTCAATAATGATCAACCTGAACAACCCAACAACCCTACATGTATGTCAACTGTTGCATAGAAAGCGGTCTTTACATATCAAAGAAAACATGTTATATCTAATTGTTCTCTCTCGAAAAGAAGAAACCCCCTTCTTGAAAGTTGAAATACAGTATGTTGCCCGGTATCCGGACGGTACCAGTATCCGGACACTTAAAACAAAAACTCAATTTTCGAGGCGCCCTTTTCAGTTATCGGTAAACAAAGTATTTCGAACGAAAGCTGAACATTTCGGCTTTAAGGTGAAGGTTTTGGCGAGTTGAAAGCTTGCGAAACAGTCGCAGAAGACGCCGTTCTGTTCAGGTGAATGAACATTTCATGGCTAATATTTACGCTGTTTCTGCGCAGTAAAAGGGTAGGTAATATGTGATATTTTCAAAGACACGGTCTTATATTTAAATTGAAGATACTTAAAGAAGTCTGGTTCTCAGAAAGTTTATTAATTCTTCTTGAAATTCGATTTGTTTGGCATAACGGAGCCCAGAAACATTCACTAAGTATTGATGTCAGGTGCCCAGTATCCGGACAGTTTTTCTTTGCTGTACAGAATCGATGAATTAGCTGCCTACATTATCCGGATAAGATTTATTTCATATCTATAACTATAATTAAAGCTTAGGATATATGATATAGTAGTAAAATCTAATTCTACTCAACTCCGTACGGAAATTTTCTTCACTCATTCGGAGACGAGTTGATTTCGTGTGCGCCGCTTGTTTCGCGTGACTGCATTTTCTATATATAACCGAAAGGCTGCGTCGGAGTTGAACCTGGAATTCTCATACTTTCCCCAGTTGTGACTGCTAGAATGGGATTGCAACGGTCTGAAAAATATCACAAAGGGATTGAGAGATGTGAAAGAAGGGGGAATTAGTGCTAGAAAAATAATAATAATAATAATAATAATAATAATAATAATAATAATTTTATTTATATAGCGCTAAAATCCAATAATTGTCCAAAGCGCTACCTAATTTCAAAAAAGAATATATATATATATATATATATAAAATCTAAATTATAAAATATCTACAATATACAATATAATTCAAATATAGCCTAAGTTATCTACTATATAAATCAAAAACATCTTAAAACAAAAGGAATCTCATAACCTATATGCTAACTTAAATAAAAAAGTTTTAACGGATTGCTTAAAAGTTGCCACTGAAGCACATTTCCTTATCTCTAGAGGTAAATCGTTCCACAATTTAGGTCCTGCAATAGAGAAAGCTCTGTCTCCATATGTTTTCAATCTGCTTCTTGGAACCACTAAATATTCTTTACATGAAGAACGCAATGACCTAGAGTATGTTTTAAAATTCAAAAGGTCAGAAATATAAGAAGGTGCAAGGCCATGAAGGGCCTTGTATACCAATAAAAGGACTTTAAAAGTTATTCTAAACTCAACTGGTAACCAATGAAGATTAATTAAAACAGGAGTTTTTTTAGAAAAGCAGGCTTATTGTAAGGTCTGTAGGGACTGAGCATGAAGAAATCAACACTGCAGGTCAGACTAAATAGGAGAGTGACCTTTGACCGTCACACTGGGGTCCCTTCCCAAGATTTTTTTTAAAAATAAGAAATGAAGAAAAAAAGTCGCCTGCAGATTGGCTAATTGAGCTAGCAAACCGCGGCTTCGGCATGTCCACGGATGTCTTCGTGAAAAAGTTCCTAGACAAGGAAGTAAGAATTATGCCATTTTTAAAACAGCCGCTCGCGTTCGCCACCATACCCCAGTCATTTGTTATGTTTTATTTCACGATGCTAGGTTATATTTTTGGAATCGATTGCCAGACAACTTTGCAAGTGCAAGAGAAGCTTATACGTCGCTTGCCTGTCTAAATTTATGTACAATTACGTTGTTATTGTTGTGTCCGGATACCGGGCCAGCTGTCCGGATACTGGGCAACATAAGAGCTCTGCAAAAATATTAATTTGGCCATGAAAACAAAGGCAAAAAAGTTAAACTGTCTTTGTTCATATTAAGGACTAAATAGATTTTCTCTGCGCCAAATTTCAGAACTCATGCGACTAACAAAGGAAAGTTATCGCAATGTTAAACTGAAGTGTCCGGATACTGGGCAACATACTGTAGTTTTAGCCTTACAGTGACGCCTAATATTTTAGCTGATTTCAGCATTACCATTAGCCTTAAGAGGAACAGTGTCCAAGTTACTTTCCCTTCGAAAGTCTATTCTGAGTTCTTTGCACTTAAGTGAGTTCCGTTTAAATCTATTGTCGTTAGACCAACGAAGAACATCATGTATTGTATTTTGGAGCATTGATGCACCAAACTTTACAAAATAAGAACAATTAATGTCATATTGTCCATTAGTTTAACTAAATACCTGGTTGCCCTCCTCAGGACAGCCCCCAATTCAACAACATTATGGTATGTGTGAGGACGCCAAATTTCAGAAAAATACTCAATGTGGTCTTGCAAGACTGCAGTATGGTGTTCTCTTAGTAACAATATCCTTAAGAAACCTGCATCATCGTTTAACCAGCCCTAGGACTTTATTAGCCCTCAATAATTTGATTCCATGAAAGATCACAGCTACTGATACTGACAACAAAAGTTTGTGGCTTGCACGAGGGACACGTTACTTTAACTACGCTTCTACTTGTAACGGTTTAATAAGAGCTCTTGTCTTTGTGCATCTGTTGACTAAAGAATTAGGGTCGGTTATTTAAACGAAGTCTAACTTAGACTGCGGTTTAAGAAACCATTGGACCTCCAGATCTCTTTCTCAGTGGGTTTATTTAAGAAAATGAATGCTTTTCCACAAGCTATTTGCTTTTATAAAGAGGTATTTTCCATGAATTCTTTAATTACCTCGAAGTTCAGGTCTAGCTTTCAAACATTCGCTTTGACGTTGTTGTTTCCAGCTCAAATGACTGACCAGTAAGACACCTAGATATTTTACATGATCCTTACACTCACTGCATTGGAAGTAAGAAAGTGATTACTATTATGAAACATTTGAATACCCTGTGGCAGGAAATTTTTGCGGGTTCTAATTTTTGCGGTTTTTGCGATTTTTCCAGCCATCCGCAGAATAAAAACTAACTACCGCAAAAAAATTTTCCCGCAAATATTTACTTCAGAGTGAATATTCTCAGGAGTCCATGACCCATAGGCTCCTGATAATTGCTAACTTAAATTCGCCACACAAATACAGTACTAAGAAATCGTGTCTGTTCAATCACAACTTGTCTCTTTCATTCAGAAACAAAACGGTGTACAACGAGATACTGGTTTATTGTTGAAAAAATGTAATCCTATTGCACGTACTCAATAAAAACGAAAATATCATCAATGCTGGGCACTGGGTAGTTTCTGAAAATCGCAAAAATTAGTTTCCCCAAAACACAAAAAATCGCCAATTCGCAAAAATAAACTCCCGCAAAAATTTCGTGCGACACGTATTGACGATATATGAACTGCGGAAATGAAAAGAAAATGAAGAAATGATCGTCGCAGTGAACGCAATTTATGCAAGTGCGAAAAGAAGCCTGAACCTGCTCCCAACGTCAGTGGCTTCATAGCTCAGTTGGTAGAGCATCGCACCGGTAATCGCGAGGTCACGGGTTCGAACCCCGTTGAAGTCTCGAATTTTTTTTTCAGGCTTCTTTGCGCAATTGCATAAATTGTGTTCACTGCGACGATCATTTCTTCATTTTCAAGACTAATACACTCGGCACAACAATTACTAAATTAACACTAAATATACAAAGGTTACATAACAAGTTGAACAGAAAACAAAGGATAATAGTGAACAATCAGGGGGTACGTAACGAATAAAAATACAAAATACACAGCACAGAAATAAAGCTAAAGATACTATTGAATGAAGGTTATACGTAACATATAGAAGCTTAAATCAAAAGATACTAATGAGCTAAGAGTAAACAATGACATGACTGCCAAAGCGCAATAGGTTCCC
Source organism: Porites rus (assembly GCA_964035705.1). Classification (NCBI taxonomy): domain Eukaryota; kingdom Metazoa; phylum Cnidaria; class Anthozoa; order Scleractinia; family Poritidae; genus Porites; species Porites rus. The sequence goes on from OZ037994.1 coordinate 37,720,540, forward strand.
AATTCATGGCCCCTGAAAATTCATATAGGCAAACACTAAAACACAATCCTGAAGAAGAGCCTTTAAACTAGACGTAATAAAATCCCCACCAAAGGCTTATGAGTAGCAAGACCAGCACAAACATAACAGATCCCTGAAAAGGGCCCCTAAGCGATCCGGCAGTAGCCGGCTATAACTATGTACTAAAAGACTACCACCGTAAAAGGATCAAACATTGTTTAAAGCTGTTTAATAAGATGTTTACAAGAAGCCCACCTAGAGTGTTATGCATAGTGAATGCAATAGTTTTTTGAGTGAAATTCTTGTCGTTTATTTAATCCAAACGGCGCAAGAGAATATAGTTGCGCGCCCCAGTATGCTTCTTTGGTGATCAGTAGTTTGTCTGTGTCATGATTTGAGCTAGTAAGGATTTGGTCTATGCATTGAAAAGTAAAGTCAGAGAAAGTGTGTGGTGTTTTATTAAAGTGTATAGCAACTTCGCAAGTTTTCTTGTTAGTTTTCATGGATGATTTGTGGTTCCTGAATCTAACTTTGAATTCAGTAGTGGTAGAGCAAACAGTGATAATAACCTTTTTTAAGAGGGTGACACCAATTACTATAAAAAGTATTCTCCCTAGTGGCCCTTTAAAAACAAAATTGATAATAATAAATTACAACAGTCGTGATAAAAAGCCTGTTTAAAAATAATAATTATAATAAAGGATCTTAAAAATTCTAAACAAGTATTCTCCTTCCCTACTGGCCCTCTAAAAACAAAATTTATAACAATAAAATTACAACAATCATGATAAAAAGCCTATTTACAAATACTGATTATAATAAAACGTTCTTAAAATTCTAGAGACAGGAACGGATCTAGTGGGGGGGTGCTGGGGGTGCGCACCCCCCCCCCCCCTTGAGATGACCTGCGGTTTTCTACTACAACTGGTATTCTGCAAAAAAAAAACTATGTGGTTTATTGGTGTTGAAGTAGAGCAAGAGACGAGCGCACTCCCTCCTAAAAAAAATCCTGGATCCGCCCCTGGAAGGTTTAAAAAATTGAGAGATGTAAAAACGGAAGTGAATACATTGGTAAAAAAGGGAATCCAATCTACAATGATATTAAAAAAAGTACGGATTTTTAAAAATCAGATTACTGGAGATTACATTTTATGTGTAATGTACTAAATAAACGACGTTAGTGGAATTACAGGACAGCCGTTGTTGTACGAAGTAGGTTTTGCCAGTTTGGGCGCTAAAAAACGTGTTGGAGTTTACAAAGAAATTCTTATAAAGATCACATCTGGTTTTTCACACTTGAAACAAGCCGGAGCTGGTGTATCCGTGTTTGGCAAGGAGCTTTTTCTTCCTTTCTTTAAGATTTTTTCACCTTTTGTTATTACGAAACCATTTTTAGTATTTTATTTTTAACGTGATTGGGCAATAGCTTTCAATGTCACTATATATTTTTAATAGTTTTTTTATGTCATATTATCTTAATGTCACCGGGAAATAGCTTATTTTAATATTTATTTTGATAAAAATGAGAGTTATTGATAAAATGAAAGTAATGGATGAAATGATAATCGATCAGACTCCTTGTGCTTATAAATATTCAAAAATCTACAATAAAAAATACAATCATTAAATAAAAGATGCTGAAAGAAATAATAACTTATGTGAATGAACTTACCCAAATAGTGCCTCATCCATTTTTTTGCTCTCTCCCGTGCCTCAGACATTGAAACTGACCAGTATAAGAGGTTTGTACGGGAAAGTCACGTTCGCCAACAAATTTTCGTCGTCTTTGAAGATTTTTGTGGTCAAAAGAAACAAAATCCTGCTTGGTTTCGATAACATATCCTGAAAAAAGTTAACGTGTGCCAAGACAACGTTAAACGTGGAAAAAGCTGTACACAGATGAGTGATTATGTTATTACTTTGGGCAAAATTACGTTGCAGCATTTTACTAAGAATAGAATAGCTAAAGAATAATTCTTTATTTAAACACGGTAAAATTCATCAGGAGTACAAAAAAAAAAGAGCAAACCTAACTACCCTAAACAATATACAACTAACTTAACTAGGAACTATTTTTCATGAATGCCGTGTAGACAGTCAGAAAATCAGATGAGCCAATCGTTTAAATTGACTTGAAAAGATTTAGCCTCCCTCATATCACAGGGCGGGCTCTTCCAGAGAACTGCTCCGCTGTAACTGAAGCTGTTTTTCATGAAGTTAGCTCGCGGGAACGGGACAATTAGTTTGTTAACAGAGTCCCTCAGGGAGAAGCGGTTTCATATCGTTTAACAAATTTTGAGGATAAATATCCTGGAACAAGAATGCGCATGTGCATCAGCTGACTGTGTGCCTTTAAAGTCTTGTAAACAATTAAGGCTTTTTGTATTTGAAATGTATGGAGAGCAGGGCTTCAAAGCTTTTCATAAAACAGTGCATTTGGTTAAACTTATAGGCAAAGGTTGCTCTTTTTTTTTCGAGTGCTAAGCTACTTATGATATAAACCTCTCAACAACAGAACAAACTTATACAATTTCCGGTTTGTGCTCATGTTGGTGTGCTTTTCAGCTTAGAAAAATTCTGCCACAGGCTTACGAGAAGCACATACAAACTCGATTTTCCCTTTCGCAATTTCGGTTTTGGAGTTAATAGTATTACACAGGCAGAAATGTTATGTCATGTTTCAGTGCATAGAGTGCTATCTGACTGAGGCAGAAGCTAGGGATCCGATTTCAGAAGCCTTCTTTGATCAGGTCGCTTAATTTCTTGATTTTAACCGTTTACTTGAGCTACTTCGACCAGGTTTTGCTCGCTATAGCTGTAATGACTTTTATATATTAAAATAAAGTTCAAAAAACATTTTAAAAACGCTCATTAAGAATTTATGAACAATTTTCATGTCGCAAACGCATGTTGCTCATACAAAGCCTTTGAGTCAGGAATGCAAAGTTTGTCAGTCACGCGGAAGGGTCTAAGGTGTCGAAACCTAGTTTTAGTAATAGTGCAAAGCGCTATTACAGTCATTTGGCAGATTCAGTTTTAGAACCAAGTTTAATAAAGTATGCTTTGGTTTATCAATACCTGTGTAAAAAATGTATTTTAGATCCAATACTAATATTCAAGAGAGTATTTACTCTCACGATAACAATATGGGTTATGTTGGACCTAGCCTGCGTCGCTGGCGGGATTCTTGTGTTCCTGGGCTTGGTTCCTGGGCAAAGTTTTTTTTTTTTTACTTTTGCCCCACCTCCTCCATCATATTTTCTAATGGTCCATCCCTCATACACATAGCCTGTGACATAAAGCATTGTGAAATCAACAACGGTCAAAGCGTCGACATGAACCTCGTTTTCGCATCGTAAAACAGCTTCCATTTCGCATCACACCGCAGCAGGTTCAAGAAGAGAACAAAACAGGTAAGATTTTATCCGTTATTTAATTTCCATTTGCAGTTTACAAATAAGAGCGTAGGTTCCTATGGTTGCAACGAAGGGTGGAATCGCCCAGAAGTGTAAAATGGACTGCCGCGAAGAAATAACTGAAGATGAAGAGGCGATATGGAACTGATATGATTGTGGGAAAAAGGCCCTCTTAGAGGATTTTCAGCTGAGTTATTGATGTATACTATTTATTTTTATAACGGTAAACGTTTCGGTCTTCAAGCTGGCGAACACCCCCGTGGAGGGGGCACTCCCCCATAAAAAATGACGGGAGTGCTCGTCGTACCTTTTAGGGGTTTAAATTTGTGCATTGGTACCGCTGCTAAAACCTTAAATGACTGCTGTCAGAGTTGTCTCGGTAAGATTTATGACAATTCTCTCAAATAGTCCTTGAGAAGATAGTGTTCAAAAGTTATCTTTACAGTCGACTCCCGATAACTCGAACCTTCAAGGGAAATTGAGAAAAGTTCGAATTGTCGGGAGTTTGAAGCAAATAACCGAAAGTAAGGAAATAAGCAAATGGATGGGGAGGGAATGCAATTAAGCAACAAAGTATACAGGGATGGACACTGAATTTGAACTGGAGTGACAAAAAAGTAAAGACAAAGAATTGACTCGGTTGTTTTGAAATAAATTCAATGTTTCGGACTTCAGTACTCGGTTTTCTTCCCGACTTGTCACGCACTTTATAGGGGAGTACCCCACGGGGCGAGCATAGGCTCCGCAACATTTTAATATCAATAACTTTTGTGTTAATTCAGTATTTAACAACTGCACTAGGCTTTATCAATTTTTGCTACGAGAAAAAGTAATATTTGCAAGCATGTAAACGTGTAGATTGTATGTAGACAACAGAAAAATGAAATTGTAAATGCAGCTTATTATTCCTTGTTACATAAAAACTAGTGATTGATATGCCAAACTAGTGACTGTTTAATCAACTTTCGACAAATTTACAGGAAACCTTTATATTAAAGTTAAACATACTAATCAGGGGAGTTAGAAATCTTTATAAAAATGAATCCTATTGATACTTTTACTAATTCATAATTCATCATGCCCTGCCTTTCCCTGCTACCTTTTCAAACCCTCCCCGTGCATTCAGACAGTTGATTTATATTGGGGTTTACAGAGGTAAACATGTGACTCAAATACTGCCTATTGATTGGCCATAACTCTTATGAATGATCAATGAATTTTACAATACTTCTATGATTTCTCATAAACACTTTAACTAAGAAGATTGTTTTGTTTGGAATAATAAAATGGCGTAACTCCAGGTTCTTCGTAAATTACATAATTGTCTACAAAATTCTCAAGAGCTGACTTTTCATGTTTGATTCCAACATTATACTCTTTCACCGCTCTTTCTAGAGCTTTTTAAAGTAACTTGAAGTATCTTTTGGAATCTTTTAATTTTTAATACACTCTTCAAAATAATCATCAAATGTTTTTTATTTTGGTTTGGGCTTCGGAACAGGTTTTGATGATATCTTTGGTTTTCGTTTCTTAATATTTTTTCTTTGTTTCATTATCTTATCAATTTCTTCGATTATTAGTTGTTCTTTTTGTTCATTATAATCATTAAACTCCTTTTTCAGTTTACATTTTTTATTTTGTTTGATTTTTTTCAAATCTTCAATTAATAAGTTATAAAAGTCCACAAAGCTCATGCTTTTATGAAATGATTAGGAGACTGTCCAACCATCCCGATTTCGTCGGGCATTCTCCCGATTTTGCTTGAAAATCCCGAATCCCGACCAATATAGGATCGGGATGTAAAAAATCTCGATTTAGACATCTGTTCTGATATTTTCAAATTAACTCTTAAGATACACATACAAGTACACCTAACAGAGTATACTTAACTAAAGTTGATGTCCAGAAAACTTAAAAACCGCACGAAATATAAATTAAAATCGAGTACTTGTACGCGAAGACATGCAAATAATAATAAGCGAAAAAATAGCAATCGATTTGTGCGGTTTAGTGAACATTTTAGACAAAATTGTCCACTTGGAACACTGGAAATGGCTTTAAGAGTATCAAGATTTCAAAATTTTCTAGGGGAAAAAACCCGCAAGACCCCCCAAGCGGTTCACACGATCGGCACTCGCGTGATTCGTCGGTGATTGAAAAATATCCCGATTTTACATACTCAAAAGGTTGAACAGTCTGGTTAGATCATTTCTTTAAACTTCAAATTGTTTTCCTACAACGACTAATCGATTTATATATTCTAAACCACTCCCAACTTTAAATTAATCACGCAAAATCTTTACTTATTTGCGTATTTCGTTTGCGTCCGAGTGCCTATTTCATTTGCGTTTGAGTCAGAGACGGGAAAAACCCCTTTTCTAGAACATTCTGTAAATCATTTATTTAATAAATATTCAACAAAGGAAAAAATGACAGGTTGACAATAATGTTAAGCCTTCGGTCTATAATTTACGGCAAATGTTAAGCATTTTGACTTATTTTAAACAGCCTAAATTTACGCCAGTTAGATATTAGTGACTCAAATTAACTCAAAAATGATATGTAAAGCAAAATGTTTTTAAAAGAAATTAAAATTTGGAAAATGACGGTGGAAGGATGACAGAAATAACTGAACAGAAACTGAATTGAGAGCCACGCGAAGCAGAAGTAGAAAGAAAGGGAAAGAAGCTGATAGGAAAAGAAAATATGTATATTTTAAAAAACAACAAAACAAGAACCAAAAAAAGGAGAAAGAAAGAAAGGAAGGGTACTAAGTAGGATTCGAACCACACACCTTCGGCTCGACGCGACTTCACCTTACCACGTGGAACCTCGAATTAATGAACCTCTATATAACTCTCGGTATATTAACGAACGATTTTCTTCAGCCCGGCCAAAATTATAATGGTAAAATATATGGAACAGAACCTCGATTTAAAATATATCTTGATATAACGAATAAATATCAACAGGTGACCGAAAGATAGCTAAAGATGAATGCGAAACAGACCAACGAGGATAAAACCTATGTGTACAGTAGTTTCAAGTCGTTTTGTTTGCCAGTTTTCTTGTGTTTCAAGTGCCGTAGCTAACTGCAAAACATATGTTTTCTTACCTCGATTTCCGCTGTTATTTTGAAGCTAATGGTCCATCTGTAAAACGTACTTCTACCTTCGAAATTTATCGCTTAAAGCATTTCTTGACCTCTGACGAAGGCTCTCTAACGCGAATGAACTTTTTCCCGTTTTTAATTAATTCGAAAGTAATAGCATTCATAAAAGTGAAAGTTTTAGTGAAAAGCTACCAGACTGTGAAATTTTCAGTGAAACGTTGTTTGTTTGTAAAATATTCAGTAAAAGAAGTCTTTGCATCGTTGAGAAAAGATTTAGTTTACGAAGTTACCAATCACTTGTTTTAATTTACAGAAGCTTTTGCGTAATCTTGAAAATTGCAGTGCTGTTTGGAAAGGAGTATAAAGTTTTCTATCTTACAATGTTGTACCTTGTCATGTTTAATTTACTAATCCTTTAGGATAGTGAAACTGACAAAATGCAAATTATTCACACTTTAATGTAAATATAGACAAAAGTGACAGCTGTCTGATTTTTAATTAGCTTTTTGACTTGTTACACGTACACAATTAGGTACAAAGAAAAATTACGCAAATGAGTAATTTAAATGTGGAATTTTCTTTGAGCGGAAAAAATAAAATTGAAATTTGAAAAATTATCTAAACATACAATAAAGGTATGGTCTCTATTGATTTAAATAACTTATCAATTGAAGATTTAAAAAAATAAAAAAAGATAAAAAAAGTAAATTGAAAAAAGAGTGTAATGAGTATAAAAACAACAAGAAAAACAAAAACTGGTTCATGAAATTATGGTAATGGAAAGCAAAGAAAAAAGATTATAAAAGCAAAATGTACTCCTAAAGCGAAATCAAAACAAAAACCAAAACATAAAATTAAAACATGTATTCAAAATACAATACCAAATACCGAAACCAAAAGACACCCCACCTTATCTTAAAAAAGCTCTTTGAAGGACAATGAGAGAATACCAGTATAGTATCAAACATGAAATTTCAGCTCGTGATAAATAAATTTTGCTGAAAAAAAATGTCGTAGAGGGAGAACCAGCAATTACGCCAATTGATTTTTTTGAGGAAAAAAACCCTCAAATAAAAGAATTTCTTAGAAATCATAGAAACACCAAAATTAAAATGATAATGATGCGTTTAATGGAGAAAAAAAGTCAGGACAGATCAAATACTAAAAAAAATTATTCAAGATAAAGTTTATTTTCATTCAGACACATATATAAATGATCTTGAAAAGACAGATATTAAAAGCATTCTCTTTGGAATGATTTATGAAATACTTGATGTTATTTTATTTGTCCATGTGAATATTAATATATTCATTCAGTGACACATACTACGTCTGGGCCGCCTGTGACAACTTGTACAATGACAACTTCAGGAAGGATCTCCCGATTCTAATCCTGACGGGCGGGCACAAGAACTAGCAGAGCCAAATGGATTCAAGGTAGAAAAGACCTTTGCAGAGTGCTAGTGAGAGTAGGGAACTTGCTCGAGTGCCTTTACGATGGCGGTATAGTAATTCCTGATTTTTAACATAATATTCGGCGATGAATGAGTCTGTCCAACGTCAGATACCTGAGATATATAGCCGATAATGCCATAACATAAATATTATTATTAACCAGAGTGCATTGCACCACGAACAACTCAAATAAAAAAACGGGGAAGTAGTGCATCGTTCGCTGCTCAGTTCTACAGCAGGGTTAGAGGTCTTACCAAATTTTAAGACACGTAGGAGTCTTTCAGATGGGTACGAGGGTTAACTTGGGGAGTGGATTTCAATTCCAGAGCCTTTGACTCGTCCAGGTGTTAAACCTGACGAGAAGATGAGCATTTGCTCTTCGACTCCGCAACACGGGGGATATACAAATTCCAGCTTGCTAGAAGGTGATGTGAAAGTGAGAAAATGTCATGCAATGCTATTCTTAAGAAACTGTATGAGCCGAAAATGGATGTGATTTTGACCATTCGCTTCAAAATAACAGCGGAAATCGAGATAACAAAACATATGATTTGTGTCCTACTTTGCAGACCAGGACGTGTATCGGCGTTTTGAAAAGCATAATTATGTTCTTTCATTCATTCATTGCCATGGAATATGCGTTTACATTGTTTTTTCACTGTTAATAGCTCGGTTAATGCGGCTGGCGATCATCTTGCCGGCGGAAGTTTCATAGAAAAGGAATAATATGAAACACTTTTCCCCGAAATTACGTAATCAGCCTCCGTGGTGTAGTGGTTAGGTGTGGTCGCCTCGAGTAAAAGATGCCGGGGTCGAGTCCTACCGAATTATTTAATCCTACTTTCTTTTTTTTTCCGTTTTTTGTGTTGTTGCTTTCTAAAAATATATAGCTAAATAACTGTTTCTTAATAAAGTGCAACAAATAGCAAGAAAAGTATTGTGTTTCCAGAGAAAATATCGTGCACCGTATATTAAATATCTGGATAAACAATCTCAATTTCTATTATTTCCTACAATTTACTGTGGGAAAACCAGAGTTGATAACCACTTGATCATTTTCTAAAAAACGTTCCCACGAGTTCTTTCTATAGACTGATAATAATTATTCTAGTACTTTCCAACATGTAAATAGGACATTCAATGTCATTTTTGATTCTTTTAAGTCTCACTGCCTAACTTATGCCAGTATCAACAGAATGTGCCGCAGCATTACTATCTTTTAGATACCCTAGTTTTACTGGTAAACATAGAGGTGCAGCTCCTAATAAAAGCAGTCTTCAATGTCGAAAACCATTGATTCTTCCAATAATATTTCACAATCTTCAAGGTTATGATTCTCATCTCTTTATTAAACAACTTGCAAAAGTTGATGGTGAATTAAATTGCATTCCTTCAACTGAAGAAAAGTACATTTCATTTTCAAAGAAAATAAAAGTAGACGAACACTAGTTAAAATAACTGGGGAAAATGTTTCAATGAACTTTGAAATTAGATTTATAGATAGTTTTAAGTTTCTTCAAAAAAGTCTTGCAAATCTTGTCTCTAATCTTCAACCGAAAAATTTCCAAAACAGAAAGATGATATAATAAAAAAATACCATCTTCTCATTAGAAAGGGGGTTTATCGATATGATTATGTAACATGAATTGACAAGTTTAATGAAACACATTTTCCTTCCAAACAAGAGTTTTATTCAAAACTAAACAATGAAGATATTTTGGATGATGATTACAAACCCGCACAAAACGTTTTGAGAACATCTGAGTGCAAAACAATCAAAGATTATCACGACCTTTATCTAAAGTCAGATGTATGACTTCTTGCCGCTGTTTTTGGAAAATTTTAGAAGCACTTCAGTTAAAACAATATAAACTCGACCCGGCTTATTATTATACATCACCTGAGCTAGCTTGGGATGCATGTTTGAAAGAGACTAAACAAGAATTTCCATTGCATCGCGATTATGATATGCTAATGATGTTTGAACAAGATATCACAGGAGGAATAACTCCATTTCAAAGAGATATTCAGAATCTAATGACAAATATATGAAAGACTTTGACCCCAAAAAGGAATCCAAATTTATCACCTATTTAGACGCAAACAATCTTTATGGTGGGCAATGAGAAAAAGATTACCAACTCATGGCTTTAAATGAATGAAAGATTCAGAGTTAACAAATGAAGAAGTAATAAGGCTATTGGAACAGAGAATAACAAATCATGGTTAATTATTTGAAGTTGGTTTGGAATACCCAAAAGAGTTGTATGAATCACACGATGATTATCCTCTTGCTCCAGAGAAACTGAAGATTGATAATGTTGAAAAACTTGTAGGAAGCTTTTACCCAAAATACCACTATGTATTACATTATAGAAATCTTTAACAATATCTCAGTCTCGGAATGAAACTAAAAAGAGTTCATAGAGGAATTTCATTTTATCAATTAAGATGGATGGAACCATATATACAGAAAAACACAGAACTTAGAAAACAATCAACAAAGAGTTTTCAAAAAGATTTTTTTAAATTGATGAATAACTTGGTGTTTGGAAAAACAATCGAAAAAATGATAAGACCAAAAGCAGGATTTACTGCTGCAAAGTAGAAATATAGGGGACCGTATAATCCTCTTGATAAACAATTGAGTCGATAATCCTGAAACTGGTGAGGTGCTTGAGTGGAAAGTTCAACCATATAGCAAAGTTGATGAGATTGCAGCTTATCACGATATTTGTTATGATATGGGAAAAACTAAAGGTAATTGTGATAACGAGATGGTAAAATCATTAGATGATATTCCTTACGGTGAAATGCCAAAGTGGGGACAAACTGGGAGATTTTTGATTAATACTAAACAAAAACTTGGACTTGGACGTGGACTGTAGACAAAAAACGTAAAACGACGTTGAGTGTTATAGTGATTGGTCTCAACAATTAGCCGATGAACTGCATAAACCAATCACAAGAAAAGTTTTATAAAAAACCACTAGGGACCTTAAAGGGACTGGTTCACGATAATGCGCATGTGTGAGTTCTGACAGTAGCTGATTGTTTTTCAACCAATCGGAAGCGAGTTAGATGCACGCAAGTAAATTTACAAAATTCAAATTAATTGTTCGCGACGCGAGAGTATTTTCGGGCATTTGGTTTGATTTTATTTATCCCCATAATTCAAGTTTATTCTTTGATACTCCTCAGATATATGTTGCAGCCGATAAGAATATGATTTACAACGTGTATTTTTACGAGGTCGTACCCACGCTAACAAAACAGTCACCGATCGGCAAACAAAATTTGTAAACAAACATCTTATGACTGTTCTCTCAGTTCGCCTTATATAAACCCAGAAATACCTACAAATAGCGCCTGACCGGTTACAAAAACACACAACGTATGAGTATAAAGATTATCCTTAATTGAGCATAAATTTCAATTGCTTATCAGCAAATGAACAAATTCATTCGCTTTGCATCGGGTCAGTGTTCCGCAAAACAAATGTTATCGAGTAGCACACATAAAGAAACTAGATTATAAACAGAATATTCAGGCAATAATTTATTTTAAAAAAATCAATTCTTAAACATATACGATCGTAAAGCAAAGATACAAGGAACATTTCAAGTGTACCAGATAGGTGAAGATCGCGAGGCCTGTTGCGGTATAACTACAGGTCGGAGTCAAAAATCAAATCAAAGTTGAACGAACTCATGCCTTTAACCACTTTCCAAGTGTCGTGTATTCTTTTCGTATGCCACACAGTACTCCTAGAACCATACCAGATCGATAGGCTAAGCTTCTCTATCTCCAGAGACTCTTGAGAACGTCCTGTTGCCGGACGGCCACGACGCTCTTCTGAACCTCCATGATCAAAACATTATTTTTTGCGTCTTCTTAAAACGTAACCACTCAAACGACACAACCACACGTTAATCACCACTACCGAAGTATAACTAGACCAGCCAAAGCGACGGATGTCCGAATAAAACGAAGGATTTTCAATGATTGTACCGGTAATGGCGATTTCGAATTTAGTGTTGACCCGACAAATATATTCTGAAGAGGCAAACGGCGCGCATGCGCATTATCGTGAACCAGTCCCTTTAAGCATCGACAACGAAACGTACGACGACGACGCTGCGCAACCGAGGAAGACTGGGCCAAGGGTTTCGTTTTCGGCGGGGAAAATGCAGTGCAGCTTCTCAGATAGATGACGGCTTTTTCTTTGCTAAGAATGTCATAGCATTCAAAGACCTCCGTAATTTACATGTCATAAGCTATCACGATGGTTTAATCAACAGTGGCAAATTTGTTATTCTTTGGAAATAGTTAACTTTACGAGCGGTTAAAAACAACACGGGAAAATATTAAATTTCTCTACGAAAAAAATGACCATTTATCCTATAGTACAACCTAAAATTCCCGAGTAAACATAGACCGTCAAGAAACGAGCAGCATCTAATCTCACGGCAGGTTCGGAAGATAGCAGACGAAAGCTCACTTGTCTTTCCGGCTGGCTGAAATCAAGAAAGAAAACTAAAAATTATACACTTTGAGGGTGGACGAAGAGCTGGGTGATGACAGCTTCATAGGATCCTTATAAGTCAATAATGTGAGACAAGCAGTTGAAAATGTTATCTGGGTGGACCCAAAGGAGAATGGGCAAAACCTAAACATGGAGTTGGATACGGGTTCAGCGATATCCACACCACCTTTTCAGAAGTACAAGGACTGAACATTATATGTCGTAGACACGCATGGTCCTGCTCTGTTTGGGAGAGATTGCCTGCATCAAATCCAACTTGAATAGAAGCTGCACACGTGCAGCCGACACAGGGAACCCAGAAGAGATGAGAGAAGCTCCTTGAAGATTACAGTGAAGTATTCCAGGATGGAGTTGGCACGCTCACGTCGACGAAAGCAAAACTCACCTTAAAGGAAGGTAGCCAGACTAAGTTTTGCAAAGCAAGACCCGTTCCTTACACCATTAAACCAAAGGTAGAAATAGAACTGATGCGTCTGGAAAGAGAAGGTATCATACAAGTCAAATTCAGCGACTGTGCGACTGCTATTGTACCAGTAGTCAAACCAAATGGTACCGTACAAATCTGTGTCAAGAACTACAAGAACACAAGAAACCCTTATCTGCAGGCGGAAGAACATCTACTCCCCTGTATTGACGACATTTTCGCATTGGAACTTGCGGGAGGAGAGTCATTCTCTAAAATTGATCGTAAGGTGACCTTATCACCAGATGGATTTAGACGAAGATTCACAAGAGTATTTGACGGTCAACACTCATCAAGGGTTATATCGATATAACCGCCTTGTATTCGGAATAACCTCAGCAGCAGCAATTCGACAGAGATCAATAGATAGTCAAGTCTTAGACGGAGTGCAAGGAACAAGTTGCATTCCGGACGACATCAATATTACAGGCGAGAACGACCAAGAACACCTCGACTGCCTGGAGGGAGTCCCGAAGAGGTTACAGGAACATGTTCTACGAGCAAACCGGGAAAAGTGGGAGTTTTTAAAAACGAAAGTAACCTAACTACTGTGGCCATGCATGGAGTAGAAAAGGATGGACTATACAAAACACCAGAGAAAATTGATGCAGTTGTCAATGCTCCAAGGCCAGAGAATGTCCAACAACTTTGTTCATTTTTTGGACTAGTGGACTAGGTAAACAATGGAAGTGCACCACGGGAAGGGAGGACGCTTTCATAAAAGTGAAGGAGCTCATCGCATCAGACATGTTCCTCACCCAGTATGATCCAAGACGACCCTCAAGACTAGCCTGTGACACATCAGCAGTTGGCATTGGAGCTTCTTGTCACACATCATAGATGACGGCTCGGAGAACCCTCAGTAGAGCAGAGAACTATTCTCAGATTGATAAGGAAGCATTAGCAACAGTGTGAGGAATGAAGAAGTTCCACCTATACCTCTTTGGTCGCCATTTCATTCTTGTAACAGACCACGAATCTCTGACGTTTCCATCCAAAGAAAGGGATACCAGCAATGACAGTTGCTCACCTGCAGAATAAAAATAATTCTTCTTTGCTGATTCACCACTTGTAAATAATATTTGTTTTTTTGCTGCTTTTTGTCTATTTTGTCTGTTTTGTTTTGCTTGCTTTTTGTCCTAATTATATTTAAATAAGTTTTCGCCTCTTATTTATTATATTTAGTCTTAGGTTAGAGAGAGAGCTCATGTAATAAGCCCCGAGGTTTCTATTTGAGCTTCCTCCTCAGAAAAATGCTTTCAATTCTTTTACTCACAATTTACTTCTCTATAATCTTTAAATAACATTTTTGTAATATATTGAATATCTGTATGTATGGCAAAGAAATAAACTGAAACTGAAACTTAACTGTTATGCGCTATTCACAACACTCATAATGATATGCGAGGTTAAAATAATTCAATAATGGGTTCTTTCATGGCTAGTCTAGCGGTCTCACGTGCGATTACGTAATTACCGATAATAAATTCTGGTTTGGCGCGAAAATAAACCATTCTTGCTCAGTTTTTCAGCGGAGCCGCGAAGAGCTGGTCTCTTTTTTGGAAGATACGACCCACGCAATTTTCTTGACGATTTCCTGATGGCTGAGGGTCAACCTCCGGAGCCGAACGTTCAGTTACTTGTCGATCCTGTAGAGCCAGTCGTGAATCCACCGGTCGTGAACCCGCTAGTGGTGAATCCGCCGGTTGTGAATCCACCGGATGGCAACCAGAATGTTAATGTCGCTCAGCCTCAGGAACTGGAGGTAGTTCTCTTTTAGTTGTTATGAATTCTTTCGTGGCATATTTCTCTTGTCTGTCGTATCTTTCAGGTTCTTCACACAGCATGGTGGAGAGAATAACGGAGAGCTTTTGGCCCGATCGCGGCCTGTTATCGAAATCTTTTCGGAAGATTGTCGGGCTATTCCGCGTGGCTAGTTAACGAACTAGCGTTCGGCGTCTGGCTTGTGGCTGGAGGAACGCCGTGGATTCGCTTATTTTGTATTTCTTTCGGCCTTTGTGGTCGTTGGATGGTTACAAAACCGTACGAGCGAGGTGGCCGATTTGTTCGGCGGTGGCTAGTTGACGGATTAGCGGTCGGCGCCTGGCTCTTGGCTAGAGGAACGCCGTGGACTCGCTTGTTTGTATTTTCTTCGGCCTTTGTGGTCGTTGGATGGTTACAAACCGTACAGGCGAGGTGGCCGATTTGTTCGGCGGTGGTTGGTTGACGGACCAGCGTTGGGCGTTTAGCTTTTAGCTAGAGGAACGCTGTGGACTCGCTTATAGTACAAGCGACGTGGCCGTTTTGTTCGGCGGTGACATCTAGCTTTTGGCTAGAGAGACGCCGTGAATTCGCTTATTTGTATTTCCTTCAGCCTTTTTGCGGTCGTGGGATGGTTACGAATGGTGACAGCGAGGTGTCGTTTGGGTTTTGTCTTTTCCTTCGGCTGATGTGGCCTTTGGATGTTTGTTATGAGTTATGATAATGGGTCATCGTTAATTGTTGAACGTTGCTAGGTCGTCTTACTTGTATTTTCTCCTTTGGCTGTGCCTGCCGAAGGATGTTTATATATGGTAACGCGAGAGGTTAAATGATGTTTTTGTTTTTTCACGAGGCCTGTAATGAGGTTTTTTATGCATAACACTGAGTGCTTCGCACATTGAGGTGGGCGGTGATTAAGAGTCTCTTTGTTCCTTTGCAGAGATTGCGTGAGGAGGTGAGACAGTTAAAGCAGTCAGTGGAGGCAGTAACCAACGCGTCGCCTGAGAAGCTCGTGGAACAGATCTTGGCTTATGCTTCCCGCCCGTTGACAGAGTTTAACAAGTATGAGGTGCTTGAGATGTTGGAGACTCTGCATAACAAGGCCGCTGACCGTAATCATGACAGGAAGAACTACTATCGGCTCGTTCATCAGTCGGCGAGGGAAAAGGTGGAGTTGTCGAAGGACCACTTCAAGGACCTTGTTATGCGCCTATTAGGAGACAAGGACCACGAGAAGGGTCCTGGATATCGTTTCTAAAGTAGAAAAGAAGTCAAATCGCAAGAAGCCTCAAGCGAACGACAACAGGGGTGCTGGTGTGGCACGTCCGTCTCGTCTATTTTCTTTGCGATGTTATTTTTGTCATAGGCGAGGTCATATCAAAGCTGATTGTCCTGATTTGAAGTCCAAGCAGAGGAAAACGGATCCCAAATCAGACAAGTAGCTTGTGTTTAGATCTCGTTAGTTCGCACCGGTGTTATAGGTTGAAGGCCGCCTGGACAAGGCTGTGTGTTGTAATATTGCTTAATTCTTTGCGATAATAAACAAACTTTTGTGTGTATTGAATCAATCTAGTGCATATTTTACTCTGTCTATTTTGTCAGCATAGTTATAACGACTTTGAAAAAGGGGTATCCTTGAGACAAGGGCCCTCCAGCCTCGCTGGTCTTAGCTGTTATTTCTCTGCTGACTTTGACGGGGATGATTTTAATATGGTCTTAGATTTTTCGGCGATTCAGTGTTTAAAGGTGTCTTCACTACCCCTTTTTCCTAGGGAAACATGTGGTGTTGGGAAAAATCTGACTCCTTTGATCTTCGACTTCAGGAGTTACAAGGCAAAGAAATTGAGCTTCCAATGTCCTGGGTCGATTGTTTCGGTAACCCCGTCGAGGTCAGTGGAGAAGTGACAGCCTGTGACTGTGTTAGATTACAGAGAATACAGAGGGGAGAGTTAATTGGTGATATTTCGGAGTTATTGTTCGGTGACCCACATTGTTTTCGAGCTGGAGAATTGCATAACCATTTCGAGTATTGGCAGTACATTGCGCGAGATAGCTCGTCACCCCAACAGGCACAGATTCTTGGGTGGATAAGGGACAAGGTCTCGATTAAGCCGTTTTTCAAGCATTTTAAAGGAAGTTTTAAAGGAGAATTGTTCGATTCAGACGAGCCTCCGATGAAGGTGTTTAAGAACAATGTCTCTTGCAAGCCTTTTGTGTCATTTGTGGAGGAAACGTTAGTTGCGCGCTTGAGATCTGGAGCTATTTCGCTGTTGGGGAGAGTGGGTGTGGTTGACCCTCCATTTATTGTTCTTCCCCTTACAGTTGAGCCAACAAAGCCAAGGTTATGTCACGATGCGCGCTATCTTAATTTATGGATGCGTGATATGCCTTTCTCTTTAGACAGGCTGATAGATTTACCGCGTTACGTGGGCAAGGATACCTACCAAACGGTCCTAGACGATAAGTCTGGCTATGACCATATTCTTCTTTCTGAAGACAGCCGCACGTATTTTGGGATCCAATGGGGAGGGTGGTATTTCACGTATAATACCCTTCCTTTTGGGTGGAAGATCTCCCCGTTTGTATATCATACTACTGGCCTGTTGGCTAGTAATTTCCTTAGAGCTACAGGAATCCCTTGTTTGCTCTACATCGATGATCGACACAATGGCGAACTGCAGGTGGCACTCGATAAGGGGGAATACGCTACTATTAACACTGTTGATGATCGTCATCTTGCGGCGGCTAGGTCGGCTATATTTCTTGTTGCTTACCATCTTGTCAGCTTGGGCTATTTCCTTGGTTTGCAAAAGTCAATATTGTTCCCAAGTAAAGTGGTTCCCTACCTTGGTTTTTTAGCGGATTCTTCTAGGGAGGTGTTCTGCTTAAAGCCGGAAAAGAAGGAGAAATTCTTGCAACTTGTCCGTGAAATACTCCATGCCTCTAAGGTTACGGTGAAAACCTTTCAACGCCTGGTTGGGAAATGTGTCTCTTTTAGTCTAGCGGTACCTGCAGCCCAGTTGTTTACGAAGCAGATGAATGCAGCTATTGCCGGTGGCCAACGTACTCCCCACAGGCTAATACCCATCAGGGGGATCTGCGTGAGGAGATCTCCCATTGGCTGTTTTTGGAGGGTTGGGATGATCCGGTAACATGGCGGGATGAGCGTCATATTCGTGTGTCCGTTGCAACTGATGCTTCCGCATCAGGCTGGGGTGCTATTTTGTTAGCCCCTCATCGTGAGGAAATATCAGATTATTGGACGGAAGAGCAGTGCAAATGGGGGATCGCCGCGAAGGAAGCTATTGCGGTCGACATGGCGTTAATGGCTTTTAAAGACAAACTGTTCAATGCTAGAGTTGATGCTTTTGTTGACAATAAGGCCGTTGTCGAGGCTTGGAACAACCAGGGTGGTAGAAGCTTGGAGCTTAATATGGCATTGAAACGGCTTTTCTTCACAACGTCGAAGCTTAGCTTATCTCTGCACACGTCTTACATTCCGACTGGTCAGAATCCTGCTGATGCTCCATCAAGGCGCCTGTCCCACTCAGATAGTAAATTGTCGGATGGCTTGTGGCAGATTGTTCAGAAGGAGTTTGGTGGTAGGGAAGGCCATACTTGCGACCTTATGGCCTTGGATTCGAATAGTATGACGGATGCGCACGGGTATTCTCTCCCTCATTTTACGCCGATTCCCTCTCCCGGATCGTCTGGTGTAAATCTCTTCACACAGGACCTTGCTTCCCTCGGAGCGCTTATGGCCAGACTGTATGTTTTTCCTCCCATGGCCTTAACGGGACCTGTCTTAAAATTTCTGCAGAGTTTTAAACAGTCGTGCACAGTAGTGGTGCTGGACGTGTTTCCCAAGAAGTACTGGTGGCCTCTCCTTATGAATAAAGCTGTAAAGAGTAGATGTCTGGCTGTTCGTGGCGATGGCAACGCTCTCTTGGTCCCGTCCAAAAAGGGGTGGCTGCCTCACAAGGGCATTCCTGGAGATCTCTGGGTTTTTGCAGTGTGTTTTTAGGTGTGTCTTGGCATACATTTTGATCTGTTGTGCTACTGGTTTGTGGTGTATGATAGGGTTCTTCTTTTCTGGTTTGTAGGAGCTTCCAGTCATGGCAAAGCTGTTTGTCCAGTCGGTTAAATGCCCAACCTGTGGACACGCTAATGATTTTGACTTCCGTTTTTGTCAACGTTGTGGCTACAAGCGAAAGGTTATGACAACGCTTGGCAAGGAACACTCTGATGTTATCGTTGACCTTGATGGAATTGAAGTGCGGTTGCAGCAGTTACTTCACTACGATCAGGCAACCAGTTATAAAAAGCAGAAGGATTCTCTTCAGAGGGAACTTGAGGCTTTTCTTGGTGCTCTGCCGGGTTTTGTTACTCTCGCGACAGTGACGCCTAGGGACTTGTGTCGCTTCCTGATCTTTAAAGACAAGCGTGGCAAAACACAGGTACACCTCAATACGTGTGAATTTTTGGGTCAGCGTGGTAAACAGTCATGTGGCTGCCCCTTGAGATTGTCGTACAAGACTGTGGACTCTTACATAGGAAAGTTAAGATCGATTTTCCATTCCATTGGTCGGGACGGAGAGTGGGACAAGCGGCTAGGTCTTGGTAACCCAGCCTCTGATAAACTGGTTAAAGATTACCTTCGTCTTGTCACAGCGGAGCAGTTACAGGCCCGTGTTACTCCAAAACAAGCCACGCCATTCTTTGTGGACAAATTGACTCAGTTATCGAAGTATCTTGAAGGCGAGCTAGCGAGATCAAAGTCGAAACTTGACCGTTTCATTATCGCACGCGACCAAGCGTATTTTAAGTTGGCGTTCTTTAGTGGGGACCGCCCAGGAGATCTTGGTCAGGTAAAAGTTCCGGAGATCCTTCGTTTTCCAAATGATGATGGGTTCTTATTTAATCATATCTGGGGTAAGACTTTGCGGGATGGTGACAGTAATGTCTTTGGTGTTCGCAGAAATCCCCAGTCGGTCATCTGTCCTGTGAAGGGCGTTGAGCAATATGTCGAAGTGGCAAGGGAGTTAGGCGTTGATTTAACAAAGGGATATTTGTTTCGTCCGACAACTTCTAATAATGGTGTCCAAGATTCTCCATTTAGCTCTTCAGCAGCAGATGCGCGTCTTAAAGTGTATCTCAAGCAGATGAAAGCTGATGATGGTGAGACATTGCATGGCTTTCGTTCGGGTTGTGCGATAACGTTGGCCCTCACAGGAGCGGATCTGTCTGAGATTATGGAACACGTGGGTTGGGCTAGGAGGCATACCGCCTTATATTACCTTCAGCTGGCCAAGGTTCTGAAACATGATGGCCCGTCGGGACGACTTGCTACGCCTTCTGCTGAGAATGTGGTGGCTCCATGGCAGGATGTGAATCAGCTGAAACGTTTTGTGTGCGCTTTTCCAGCTGCTGAGCAGAGGAAACGCCCAGCAGAATGAGGATACTTTGTTTGGCTAGGGTGTTTTTGGAATGGATTATAACCTTTGTACTATCGTTTCTTTAATGAAGAGATGTTGTTATGGAAACTCATACCAGTTTAGTTTGATTATAATTGTAAACGTATAGCTGTGTCTTACTGTACTTGGGGATTAAAGTTACGAGAGAGGTTGGAGGATTGAGGATTGGGAAGTTGTAAGAGGATTTGAGAGTCGGAGTGCAATTATCTAAGACTATTTAAGGAACAGTGAGGGCTGTTGGGCGCTGATCAATCTTTTTTCCCATACCTTATAAGAACTGAGCATGAATATGAATGTATGTGAATAGAATACTATTCACAACACTCATAATGATATGCGAGGTTAAAATAATTCAATAATGGGTTCTTTCATGGCTAGTCTAGCGGTCTCACGTGCGATTACGTAATTACCGATAATAAATTCTGGTTTGGCGCGAAAATAAACCATTCTTGCTCAGTTTTTCAGCGGAGCCGCGAAGAGGTGGACGGCCCACCCAGTCCCGCCCAAAAATCGCGTGAGTCGTATCTTGAACTCTTCCTAAGCCAAGCTGTCCCAGCTTGGCTTAGTCCGCTGATCAATCTTTTTTCCCATACCTTATTAGAACTGAGCATGAATATGAATGTATGTGAATAGAATACTATTCCTTGCAGTATTTAATCACAGTATTGAGTACAAGAACACCGTCCAGCATGGAAATGCCGACGGGTTATCACGCCTACCTGTAGCAAGAGACAGTGAGACGGCGGAGGACTCAGGGGAGATTTTCCAAATGTCTCAAACAGACGTATTACCAGTCAGCGTGGATATGATCCGCCAGGCAAAGAGATCCTGTTTTATCGCGTGTGTTGGAACACACAAAGCAAGGGTGGCCGACAAACTGTGAAGAAGAGCTGGAATCATATTACAGAAGGAAAGATGAAGTTACTGTTCAAGACAGCTGCCTGATGTGGGGAACATGCGTGGTAATCCCACCAAAGTACCGGATGCAAGTATTGGATGAACTCCATAGTGGTCACCTTGGTGTTGTGAAAAGAAAGCCTTGGCCAGGAGCTACGTGTGGTGGCTGGGAATGGATAAAGCAATTGAACAGATGACACAGGAGTGCACGGGCAATCAACTCACCCAGAAAAATCCGGAAACCGCACCATTGCACTCATGGAAATGGCCAGTTCGTCCCTAGCAACGGATGCCGTTGATTTTGCCGGACCATTCTTAGGGGAAATGTTCCTCGTTGTTGTGGATACACACTCTAAATGGACAGAAGTGGTACAAATGAATTCGACAACGGCCACTAGAACAGTTGAAGAAATGAGACGGCTTTTCACCACCCACGGATTACTAGAACAATTGGTCAGCGATAAAGGGCCTCAATTCGTAGCCGAAGAAACAAAGGAATCAAACACATACGGTCAACGCCATACCACCCAGCTACACATGGTTTGGCCGAGTGGTTCGTACAAACGTTCAAACAAGCTCTGCGAGAGCAGCAACTGAAAGGAAAGCCCTCTCCTGGAAACTGACGAACTTCATAATAGCCTATAGAACAACACCACATGCAACAACGGGAAAGACGCCAGCCACGCTTCATGGGAAGGAACATTCAGACAAGACTTGACAGCTTATGTCGTTGTTGTTGTTGCTACGGAAACCGCCTGAAGACTGAACTTATAATTGACTTTGCTTGTTTGTTGCACACGCGTTTCTGTAGCCTGTTCCAGGCTCTCAGATAGTGCAGAAGATGTGAAAGTAAAAGGCAGGCGAAAAGTTGGCGGGCGGGAAAAAGGAAAAAGTTTCCTCCCGTTTTATTTTCGTGTTCGCGCTTTCTCAATTCAGGGGGCCCGACTATCTCGAAGCCTAGGACAGGCTAGCGTATTTGTAATTGGGGGGGAGGGGTGCTATGTCACAACAGTTATTTAGCGGTGTTACCAGTTCACATGTGCACGCATCCCATGTGCTTTTGGAGTGTCTTGAGATATCGCGCCATGTTTGTTGATTAACTAATTTGACTGTTGCGTTACGTTAAAGAGACGAGTCTGTTGTCTGTCATGAGACAACAGTTTTAGAGTTATTATCTAACTGCCTAATGGTCTGGGAACCAGACAGTTTTTAGTTTTCTCCTAATTCTAAAGCAAATGAAAGGATATCAACCCAGATGCCCTCGTAAGCTTTATATAATGTAATTATACTAGTAATAGTTGACACTAGAGCTGCCCCATCCTCGGAGACCCAGAGGCAGTCAGTCGGGTCGGGAGAAAAGGCGGGACGAAAGTTTTCAAGTACGGGCAAAAGAACCCCTGGGTACCGACCCTCACCGAACTATTTCCAAAGATTCAAGCAGATGCCGGCTCCTGATTGGGCACAAAAAATGCTTTATTTCATTGTGCCCAATCTGCGAACAGTTTCTACTGAGTTGTTTTCGTGAGTTCGTACACGATGGCTATTGTCTATTGATGGCTATTGTCCGCACTTGCCCGGTTCGTTCACCAAGCTTGTGCGTGCAAGGGAAACTTTTATTTTCTTCTTTCCTAAACAGAAACGAAGGAACTACCGATGAGTCGAAAAAACGTTTGGGATGCTATCAGCAGGAGCAATTCAATTTGCCCCGAGAATATTCTGTTTTCGACTCATCACAGTGTATCGTAAATAATAGGAAGATAAAGATGCGGCGGCGACGAGAAAGTCAAATAAGGGCCTGTTTACATGGAGGTGGGGCATCCCGGGTAGTTGAGGTAACTCGCTTAGGTGGGGTAACCCGCCTGTCCATATAATCTCTCATTTTAGTTTGATCACGTTTACATGATAGGTCGGGTGACCCTCCAAGGCGGGTAGCCCGGTCTACCAGACCGGGTTACCCTCTCAGCCGGGATCAAATTTTGCCATGTAAACGTTTCAAGATGGGGTAACCCGCCTGGCCGGGGTCGGATTCGTGATACATTAAATTCGCGCAAAATCCACTTTGGCGGTGGCTTTGCATTATTATTAAAGTTAACAATAGAAAGCCATTGCACTGAAGGTTGCGGCAAGAGCAACAAGTGAGTGAAGAAGTGCATTAATCGCCAAAACACGTGGTTTTCCAGCATTTTTCTTGTTTACGCGCTTAGGGACCATTCAATAAGGCTTGAGAAAGGGCACCGCGGGATGGCGGGCTTCTAAGATTGCATGTAAAGGAGGGTCATTTTTTAACCTCACCTAAGCAGGTTACCTCACCTACCTGGGGTCCCCCACCTCCATGTAAACAGGCCCTAAGCAATAGTTTGACAAGGCCTGAAACAACAACTTTGCACGTGCATCACACTTTTTGTACATTTCCTTGCCGTCAACTGCACGACTACCCGTGAAAATGCCTAATTTCATGTTTTGTGAAGGACGTAAACAAGCAATGACAAAATTGATTCTCTTCATAAACTTGAATATGTTGATAGAAATTCAGCT
The DNA here is from genome assembly GCA_964035705.1 of Porites rus. Classification (NCBI taxonomy): domain Eukaryota; kingdom Metazoa; phylum Cnidaria; class Anthozoa; order Scleractinia; family Poritidae; genus Porites; species Porites rus. Next base: position 37,744,199 of record OZ037994.1, read on the forward strand.
CCGGAATCCGAGTTCGCTTGCATTTGACAAAGTAAGTGAGTTGGAATAATCGAGTTAGAAACTGAAAAAATGTGAATTCCCTTTTCCATGCGACGTTTTCGTGGTTGTCAGCCGTCGTGGTATCTTTTAAAAATTCCCTAATATTTACGCAAGACATGACCAATGCAAGGGTGAATACGTGTTGTAAGCTCAAGCTTGTATTTTTGGAAAAACGTCTTTAATTTTTCGAGTAGACAGTATTTTGAAGTCAGATGGGGATTTTATATCAAACTGAAAGTTTCCTGACTGCGTGCATTTCTTTGGTGCGTGAGCCAGACAAGCCGTGATCGAAATAATAGCCGTCGTGTGCGAAATCACGAAAAGAACTCAGGAGAAACTGTTCGGCGATTGGGCACAATAATACAAAGCATTTTTGTGCCCAATCAGGAGCCGGCGCTTGAATTTTTGGAAATAGTTCGGTGAGAGTCGGAACCCAGGTATCTTTCGCCCGTACTTGAAAACTTTCGTCGTGCCCTTTCTCCCGACCCAACTGACTGCCCCTGGGTCTCCGAGGATGGAGCTGCCCCCGCTCTCCGTCTGTATATTGTCGGTCAATAGTATTCTTGGTCGTTGTGCAGCTCTTTTAACACATATTCCATACAAAAGGTGAGATAAAAACAGGAAAAGCAAGGTTCCACGTACTGATTCAGTTCGATTTACATAGCTTTGATCAAACAATTCTTAGTTTAGAGAATAGTTTATTCTAAACCATAAGAAAAGATTTAATATTATTAGAAGTGGGAAGTTTTCGCTATTTCTCTTTCAATTTTTACATACACTTCATTTAAGTAAGCCTTAGAAATTCAATGGTTTGATCAATTCACGCTCTCGCGTTCGTGTCTGTTTTAAACCTTAAGTCAGCACAGAATTTAATTGTCGGCAAGTTTCTGCAATCGTTTAACGTTCTGCTAGTGATAAGCTACCCATTGATTCGGCTCGACTTCTTGCTTGTTCGTGGACTGAGACTTACTCCCCCAAAGAGAGAGAAAGAGTGTCGGGCAAATAATTTCCAATCAAAGATTTGTGAACTCGTGTCTGGCAAACTCTCCAAGTGTTTATGATATACAGAGTAAGGGCCTGTTTACATGGAGGTGGGGGACCCCAGGTAGGTGAGATAACCTGCATGCTTAGGTGGGGTAACCTGCCTGTCCATATATGTAATATGTCATTTTAATTTGATTACGTTTACATGATAGGAGGAATGACCGTATGAGAGATTATATGGACAGGTGGGCCTACTAGTAAGCGGGTTACCTCACCTACCTGGGATCCCCCACCTCCATGTAAACAGGGCCTTATACGCAGCCCATAACTTCATCTACGCTTAACGGGTGTTTTTGGTCCATAACTTTCAAAACAGCTGCTCCACAGAATGTCACTGATAACACGTAACGCAAAAGAGTATCGAAACATGACTGTACAATATATGTCACAAAATCTACCAAAGCAGTCCCTTCAGGATTTTATCTTTTACGTCATCCTTACCGTCTCTTACCCGTGGGCACGAACAATAGAAACGTCATCATTATGCTGCCCCTGCTCAAACAAATCGAGATTTTTTCTGGCATACTGACTGTATATTTCAAATGTAAGCACTTTCCTTAATATACGCGCGAGCTGCTAGAGTGCCTCCTCGAAATTTCGACTTCTGTGCGAAATCCCTGCGGGGGCAAATAGCTTACAACTTATAGAACAAATACACATCGTGGTCTATCAAGTTCCTTCACTGTTTCATGGCTGAAATATTGCTCCAGTTTTCTTATAACTTCAAGAGAAGAAGCTATTAAAACGAACACAACTTACCTAACCACGAATTCATCGTGCTCCATGTGAAAGCCGATATGTCAACGCTGATTCGGGTTAGGGAGGATTCGTAATCTGAAGGAACATATTTTACATACTTCGCTTCTGGTGCCTGTATGTTTACAAAAAGAGTATTTAACAGGACGAGGAAGTAGCTAGAAAATTTTTTTATAGCAAGAATTAGGGGAAAACGACCAAGTTTAGCTCTGTTGGATACTTCTAGGTTGCGTTTGCATTTTTTTTAATTGTGCGCTGTCCCAGGTCTTTATTATAAAACAGGTTTGCTGTATACACCCCAGACTTCACAATGCACCTTCACTTTTTGTACAAGGTAAAAACTGCTATCAACTTCTTTCAAACGATGCCCTTCAGAAAATAATTTGATCTATACAGTTAATTACAGTGCAAGTGACAAACGGGCAGATGGGGGATGGAGGACCATAAGGCAGGCAGCCTTCTCTTAATTGTTGTAAATAAACAAAAGAATAAAACAAAAAATATATTTAAACATTTATATTTTTTGTTTTATTCTTTTGTTTACTTCTTCATCGTCTTGCCGCAAGGATCAGTTTGCCGTTTTATACAAGTCTAATTGCACTGATCCAGCGAGTCTACAACTGGGAGATTCGGCACCACTCATTGCTTTGTTGCTGTGTACTTGCTGACATTTTATATATTTTGCTGAACGATGGGGCATTTTCAAGAGTTATTTAGATTTCTGGGAAACTGCCTACCTACCCTCCCCTAAGATAACATCAACACTCACTTCTCACTTAGGACAAAATGATGGCTAAGGAGAGCGGTAGGTGGGCGGTTTTCCAACAACCCAAATTGATCCCATTTTCAAAATTTTGGTTGGGTTTTGGCGGCTCCTGTTTTCAGGGATCATTTTCAGTTAAGGGGGTTACCTTAGCCTGCGGGAAGCAGACGCTTTTTTCGGCTCTTGTTTCGCCTGCCGAAAAAATAGCTATTTTCTCGGCGGGCGAAACAAGAGCAGAAAAAATCGTCTGCTCCCCACAGGCTAGTGAACATACCTATTTATAGTACCTATTTACCGCTATTCCCTTCAACGGGAAATACAACGAGTTAACAATATCGCACGGAGAGACGCACTTTAGCCTGGTACCGGGCTCCGCCTTGGGGGAAAAGGAGAAAAAAATCGGCATGGGCGAAAAAAAAATCGGCGAGCGAAGCGAGCGGAGAGGTAGTCTGGGGAGAGTAAGGAGTGGCGGAGCCTGAAGACATTGTTTGTTAAGAATAAGGATGGAGGGGAGTGGGGGGGCTTATTAACTTTCCTCCTCTGAAAAGGGGCGCTTATTTGAGAGGGGGGCTCAAAAGAGGATTTACGGTAACCTCATCATTGTATGTAAGACCCTGAAGAAGTAAGGCCGTGCCTCCCGAAATATTAGTAAAAAATATATATATTCCCGACTGTAAAGTCAGCCCGCGTGCTTCTTTTGTTAGGTGTTACCTATACCTTGGAGGTCATTTAAATATATTTCATGAAAGCAGCAAAACAGTAACAAGACTCCCGCAACTGGGGTTCATTGGTCTGCTGACAGCGCGTTTTTAAGCCGGGGCTGTATAGTAACTTCTATCGTTATGAACAAGCAAGTTAACTTTTTGAGACAAGAAACGATTAGCATTATTTTCAACGCTAAACGAGTCCAGGATCGTTATCAAATTTGATAACCATGTGACGTCACAACATGGTGGCCATTTCAAAAGTCGGGAATTTTTGTCCTCGCCTTTCTTTATCCGAGATTTTGTCCGATCTTATTCGGTGTAAACTCGTCAGGTACCCATGGTTCTGTTCGGCAAGCCCAAGGAGCTTCACATGTTTCAAAATGGCAGATGTGTATCACTCGTATTGAACAGGGGCACCCAACGGCAATTTTCGGGAAAATATCTGTTCGGAAGACGATTTGAGAACTAGAATTTTCGGAACATTTGTTGTAAAATTTCTTGCTTGCCTGCCTCTCCTAGGATTTTCGAACATCTACAAAATGGTATAATTACCCATTTTAAACGGATATTTACCCTAAAAAAGGCCACCTAGAATTTTCGGGAGCCTTTTCCTGGCTGAAATTTTCGAAAAGGTAAGTTTTGATCCCTATAACTTTCGGATCACTAGACTTTCAGCTAGGAAATCCGAACAGATGAAAAATTTTTAGGGGATAAAAATATGCCCATATCTAGCGTTTAAATACTAAAATACGTTCAACAATGCTATGTTAAGTGGTTTTGAACTATATCCTCGCTGGGTGCCCCTGATTGAAGTAAATTTCCCTCTCAAAGTGAAGCGTCCCATCAAATTTTGGTTCCGAGATCAGGTATGTTTTTCCACTTCGTTGTTAAATTTAATATACTTGTAGATTTTTGTGAGAGTTGCAAAAAATCTGCCGTTATATCCAAGGTTTATGCTTTCGATTCAGCATGTTTCTATTGTTGTGCACAACCTCTGAAAAGTGCATCAGGTATTTTTATTCGCAATGCGCTTTCAATAATGTCGGCCATATTTGATTGATGTCTTCCTCACGGTGCTGAGATGGCAGATGATGCCCATAGAAGCAAAATGTTAAAGTTATGTCGCCTTTGTGGCAAGATCACGTCTTCAAATACCTCCAGTTTTTAGACTGTTAAGCTTATTTAAAGCTATTACCAAGGCCGGGAGGAACTACTCGCTCCAGTCAAAAGACTCACACTATCTTTAGAAAAACACTAAGCTGGAGTTTACTGAGTCACAGTTCAATTCTCCATAGTAAGTTTATGTAGCTTCAGTTTAAGCTGCACTTCATTCTTATAATTTTGGATCTGTAAATCACTATCCTTGATAATTTAAAATTCTGCAAAGAAAACTGACGAGCTGGGCCCAGCGTGATACAGCATTGCAGAAAAACATTAAACTCACGGACTAAAGAAAATCGCTTAGTTATTCAGATCCAGAGGGCACTTCGGAGAAAATTGGAACCCTTATTCAGCCGTAATAAAAAAGCTTTACGCTTCAAAAGAGGTCAAAGAAAATGCGCTTGCATCAGAGGGCAAATCCTGCCGACCAGTAACAATAACTACAGTAAATCGATATGTATGTCATGACCTCTCTGTGTGAAACATGCGGCTAAAATCACCTTTGCTCAGTGTAAATGTAGAACCTTCCAGAGTATAATCTACCCAGCAGATAAAAACAACTTTATTGGAATAAGTAGCACTTTGGCATGAGGTAAAAGTCGTGTAGGCCTACCACCCCTTTTTATTGCTAAAAATTTAAACAGCTATTTGTATATGCTAATCAATGAAAGGCATACTCATTGTCTGCATGTTCCGTTTTTGTTTCATTGACAGATCTTCGTGACAAGAGGAAAAAAGCAGAATGAACTTCGAAAAAGCAAACTTCTGTAGACGACGTTAAAAATAAAACCTTTATCCTTAACAGAATAACCATTGTCTTCCATCTCGATCCATCACTGTGTCTCTTTAATTTAAACATTTCAGTAGAAACAAATTACGTAGGAGTTTGATGATTTGTTTGAAATACACGAAGCTTTCCGCAGAGGTCTTATTTGGAAAAATGCGTCTCAAATACATTTTCAGCAGTTCTACAGTCTACTGCGATATGTCTGTTATAAAAAATCGCCATGTACATGAGTTGCTGTCTCGGCAGTACTCCTTTCTACTTTAAATACTGACAACATCTCGACTTCGTCCGCCATATTGAATATTCAAGAACGCTTTCCCCCAAATTAGGTCACGTGAACGAAAATTTGAACAGCGATTGGCTCGTGGTTTGTTTTGGTCGAGGTTATCAAATTTGATAACGATCCCGGACTGTGACCCGTTCCCTCCCCGCAAAAAATCAGCGCCATTGAAGGGGGAATGGGACACGCACGGCCTTCTGTGAGTTCCGTCTACTATTTGTCTTTTTCGACATAGATGAATGGGTATTGCCCTCACTAGCCTACGGACACAGACATATATCCGGTCGTCGCTGATCTCTCCACCCGAAAAGTAACGGTGGAGGGAAGCGACAACCGGAAATGCGTCTGTGTCCGCAGGCTATGCCCTCACGGGCAGCCCAATAACAAGTGTGAACTGAAATATTTTAAATGTAATAGTCCAGAATAGTGCCAATCTTATCTTAAACGCGACTGTAGATAACAGGCGGCTGAAATGTCAAACTATCAGGAAAAACAACATTCTAGTAGCCTTTTTCTACCTTCATGGTCAGTACCATAAAAGTCCCAGATGAGAGTTTTCTACGCGACCTACATTACCCAGGTGATAATCGAAGTATCGCTTTTTATCGTCTATTCATTGATTGATTGATTGATTCATTCATCCATTCATTGCCAACAGGGCTTTCCGAAAGCGTTGGAAGTTCGCAATGATTCGACCTAATGGTATCCCTCCAAAAAGTTTAGCACACTCCTTAAACGCCCGGTCAAGGCGCCGTACTTCACATCAGCAGAATCGAATTAAATTCCAAAAAGAGGGGTAGAAAATTCAATGATCCACGTCCTCTCTGTTCTCTGGTTAACGCCCATCTATAGTTCTCGAGCACTTTAACAGTGAAAGGGGTAGGCTTGTATGAAATGGGTGGCTGTATTCGTAAGCTAATACTGAGGGACCTTACGAAACTACGGCGGGAAAGGGAAGGACAAAACTCATGAACAGTTTTGGTAAGCAAAACAACAACGCTCCACATGTATCAAGTTTTTCAGTGTACTTCTGACCCCCAAGAATTCAAATGGCCAGCTTTTTTCTGTTTTCTAAAGAATGTAAACGGTAAGGCGATACATTTTACTGTTGCATCGTAAGGTATCATCACACCAATTTAAAGCCAGGCACTCTCTCGATAAAAGCAATATGGCCGCCAGGAGCCCATGACCCTGATGTGGTAATAGTACTTCCTTCTCCAAAAAAAGAGAGCCACAGCTGAGGAAAACTGCTTCATTACATATTGCACACGGTTTGGCTAACCTCAACAAGAATTGTTAGAGAAATTGCAATAAAGCTGGTCAGCAAAACTCTAAGGTTATTAAAACAGAAAAAATGTATCAAGTTAAACAGTCTATAATTTTACTCTTAACTCCAAAGGGACTTACACCAATTATATGGTTAACTATTCTGGATTTTATACAAGAGAAACACTACAACAACGAGTTTTACACGAGCATTTAAATGCTGTAGATAAAATGCTTTCTCGACTTAAACCAGTGTTCGTCCTACGTTACCAGGTTAGAATCCCAGCAAAACTTGACTTAACCGTTATAGTTCGGATGCTAGTTTAACCTGTGAAAGGATTCTAACATGTACACAAATGAAAAAGCTTAACCTCGTCCCCAGCCCTTTTCCCTTGGAAAATGGACGGGGCATGAAAAGTCATAAATGGGAAATTTACGACTGGAAAAAAAGTTTGAAATCGATCTGACGAAAACACAGTTCTCAAAGGATTCAAGATGACAAGTCTATTTTAAACTGAGAAACTGAATAATGAATTAACGTGTTACAATTCAAAACCATGATTATTTTTTCTTTAGGACATAACCAATTAAACTGGAAAAGCTAAAAAAAAAACCTAAAATATTCCGCTACATAGCAAGCGTGAGCTGTCATCAAGTCGGTTATTAACACCCACGTCGTGCGTTTTCGTACATTTTACTTACATTTGACTATTTCTATCACTCTTTTCTTTTGCTTGAAGACTATTTAACTACTTAAATATTAACAGGTAAATACCCTTGGACAATGTCAAACAAACTTCAACAATTCCACAAAACACAGAAGTTTGAGCTTCCAGGGGAGTGCTGTATTTACAATTTTCCTGGAGCCGAGTCCATTTTTCCTTCGTCTACCTTCAATCGAGTTACTCCTACAAGGAACAAAAAAACAAAAAAATAGCCTGTTAAATCGTTTATATTTATCTGATTTATGAAGCATATACATTTTTCAGTAACAATAAGGTACACCATTCATTTGACCCATGAAACTCCAAATAAAGCAAGTAATCCTCCTGTCAAACACGTCATTGAAACCTACTTAACAATGCATTTATTAGCGACACAAACTTAATCATTACTTTCAGAACTCACCCTTACACTTATATGGTAAACATCGTACTAGTCAAAGCATCCAAAGCATATTTCCAGGTCTCGGAGATTTCTAAGTAAATCATTACATTGAAGGTGTACTACTATACACCGTTACCTCAGGGTTTGTCAAATTTATAGTTTAGTTTTAATCCGTTGCTATTACTTAGACTGAGAACAAGAAATGGAGCAATGAAGGTTCTCAGAAAACGTACTTTTCTGCTTCATACATGAGCAAATGAGGACCAAATCACAACAGCTCTCTTATCGCGAAATGCCGATGTTTGCATACGTATAGTACAGGCGGGATACATTTTGTAAGAGACTAAACGTTCTGCCTTTAATACGAGTGGAACCCCGTTAATACGGACACCGACGGGATATGCTATAGTGTCCGTGTTGAGCGGGTTAATTTTAGAGAAAATTTATGACCTTTTTTGTCGGAACAAACGAAACTGTCCGTTATATACAGGTGTCCGTATTAAGCGAGTGTCCGTAGAGCGGGGTTCCACTGTAATCAGGTCATTTTCATTTCTTGGGTGTGTCTTTTTCGCTCATGACTTTACAGAATTGCCGCCTGGTTAGCTCAGTTAGGAGAACTCCGGTCTGCTGAGCGGGAAGTAACGAGATCAACCCAGGCTGGACCAACACAACACTCAGGGTCTTTGAAAAACTCAGAGAAGAAAGTGCTGCCATGTAATGACATCTACAAACGGTTAGACTTTCTGCATATTTCTAATCTTCTTGGATAAGGACGAAAAACCGTAGGTCACGTTTCACAGCACTTTCACTTATCCGGCTCCTGTGGGACGTAAAAGAATCCACACCACTGTTCGAAAAGAGCAGGGACGTAGACCGCGGGAGTGTGGCCAACCTTTCCAGGGCTGGGTGGGTTATCTATAAGGGGAGGTCTTAACATAGGGATAACCTCTTGATCCTCCTTCAGGAGTCAAAATTGCTACCTGTAAAGATTGCATTATGAAAGAGAGACGCCTTACATATAATCTAAGCCCGTAACCTGAGTGTGAAACCACGCCTCAAGACCACCCCGTTTGGCCATCACATTTCCTTAATGAAAACGTAAACAACAAATCTCAGAAATTTTCATATTTTAAAATCTCGTCATGTTTTTGGCCATTGAGTGGTCGCATTGACAGGATTTTAGAAACTATTGGAAATACTGAAGAGTAACCATTGTTCGTGTGACTTGTCATGAAAGAATACTGCATTCAAACAAGTAGAGATTTCTTGTTAAAGCAAGCTCGTTCGCAATTTTTCTCTCTGGAAATTGAGAGGGGCCACCTCTCCCAATTTTCTGAAGGAAAACCCTGGAAACCAGGCTGTTGTTGAAGGTGGTGAAACAAAGAATCTCAACTGACAAACTATGCACACGAATATGTTTTTCATATTTCTGCGTCAAAAGACTAACCTTTACTTTCTGAAATCAAACGTCACGTTGTCTCCAATTAGCATAAAAGGCGCCCACTTCCTCACTTCAGGGAAGCCGTTCTCTCGCATCCACTTCATGGCCTGGTGAAGAGATTCAGTTGCACTTTCACCGCGCACAAGGTGCTCGTAGAAACGCCCCATAAACTGCTCTGTTGCTTCGTCTTCTATGGCCCACAACGCCACCAACACTGAGCGTGCACCGGATCCTAAAAACGCTCGGGCAATTCCAACCACTCCCTCAGCTCTAATTTGTCCGAGTGCGCTGTGACAACAGCTTAAGACAACTAGTTTCGCCGTAAGTTTCACTTCGGAAACATCAGCTGTTGTTAACACGTAATCGTCTTTATGCAAAGGCGTGTTGACAGGTCGCACTGGAGCAAGAACAATTTCTCCTCTTTCGGCATCACCATGTGCAGCAAAATGTATCACACTTGCTGAATGCATCGCTTCAAGTACCGCCTGCTTTGTTGCTTGACACCCTAATAAAGGTTGAACACCCAACCATTCGGCGATCATTTTCGCTTCCTTTCTTGCAAAAGACAGTTGAGAGAACTCACTCACATAGCTAACATCAGGATCACCCACTATCAGCACACTCCTATCATTACACTGGGTTGCTGGTCTCTCCTGAATGAGCTTGAGAGTCATCAAAGATGGAACAATGCGGATCCTGAAAGTCTCTGAAAGATACTTCCCATTTTCATCCTTTAACGCTGCAAATGGAATTTTGTACAAGAAACGATCAGGAACAATGAGAATTTCGGGCTCGTCAAGCAGGTCAGCCACTGGAGTGATGAAAATCTTGTAAAGTAGCTCAAGAGTTGGTGACGGTTCTTGTTCTTGATCGTCTTCATCCAATTCAAAAGGGCGGAGAGCTGCAACTCTATCTTCCTGAGACGAGGAGCAAGTGACCAAGGGGAACATTGATCGATCCTCGCAATGCCCTTGAAGGAGCTTCTGACACCCTCTAACGGGTGGGTTTCTTAGAAAGGCGTTCAAATCTTCCACCGGTCCGATAGTCGAAACAGCTTCATCTTTCTTTATATGTCGGAAATTTACTGACTGTTTCTGATCCAAAATCCACAAATAAATATCCAGCACGACATATGATAAGTATAGACAAGTAAAGTTACTTCCTTTCTTGATGATTCCCTCAATGCCCATCCATGATTGTGGATCAATTGTAAATTGCTTTCCAGCAAAATACTGAGTTGACATTAACTCTGTCAAAGCCCTGGCTCGTCCAAGCTCTAAAACGTACAATGCTTTAACATGATCTCCTTTGTCACAAAACAACTGACTGAGAGTTTGGTAGGGATGGAAGTGTTTGTCTAAAAGAGACACCTTGAACGGGTCATGGTCCCCTAAAGAACTGCGCAAGTCCTCGCAGTGTTGGATACTAGAAAAGAGGTTCGAAATACTCTCCTCTGTGTTTCCTTGAAACATCATAATCAGTCCGAGGAGGAGATGGCACAGGTACTGTATTTCGACATTCCCAGTTTCTTTACTCATTTTAAGTGCTTTTTCAATATTCTCCTTAGCCTCGGCAAATTCTCCAAAACAAGAGTAAGCATATCCTAGGTCTGTATAACAAAGGGCTTCCGCTACCTTGCGTCCCGTTTCTTTCGATATCAAAAGTTTCTCCCTTAAGCATTGTACAGCCTTGGCACATTGACCCTGGTGGCTGAAGAACTTGGCAAAAGAGTAATAAGACTCAGCCTGGCCTTCTCTGTCGCCGATTTCCTTTTGAATTGCAAGTGCTTTCTGCGCGAAATCTCTACCGTCAGCATACTCACCGACTGAGTGACACACTTTTCCTTTGCGTATGTAATCATTTGCCTCTCCTTTTCTGTCTCCTATTTCTCTTCTTATCAAAAGTGATTTGTCAATATATTCCATGGCCTTGTCATACTGTCCAAGTGATTCAAATGCAATCGCTAGGTTTCTATAGCAATTAGCTATTCCCATTTTGTCACCAATTTCTTTTCTTATCTCAAGTGCCTTTTCGATATATTTGTTCGAGTTATGGCATTGATCGACATGATAACAGAGTACCCCGAGGCAACGATAACACGTTGCTTCACCGTCTCTGTCGCCAGTCTCTTGCTTGATGCGCAGTGCTTTCTCGAACAGTTCCTTTGCTTTCTCATACTTAAGTTGCTGAAGATACCAAAGTGCCAGCATCATGGTTGCTGTGCCCACCTGATCACTAAATTCGCCAAATAATTGGACCATGGCCTCAAGAGTTTTTTCGCCCCATTCAATTGCTCTTGTGTAATCAAAAATATAATATCCATAAGCGAAGGAGAATAAAGTACATATTTGACAATAGCTTCTATTGAAGATTGTGGTATTTTCCCTCAGCACCGTGTTGTTCAGGAAAATGAGGCACTCTTCGGCTAACTGGATGCCTTTTACAGCCCGATTGGTGGTGATAAGAAACATCGCAACAGCAATGCCAATAAGGATGTCTACGTAGGCTTGCATAACGTGCATAAACTTCTGCAATTTTCCCGCGATAAACATGTCTTCTGAAAGACGAGTAAACGTAAAAATGTATAAGTTTAGAATCTTATTAACTTTATTAACATTCACTCCACAAATAATTAGCAACCTGTCAATTATTAGAGTGGCGGAGGAGGGGGGGTGGGGAGGGTCAACTGTTGCATAGAAAGCGGTCTTTACATATCAAAGAAAACATGTTATATCTAATTGTTCTCTCTCAGAAAAGAGGAAACCCTCTTCTTGAAAGTTGACATAGTTTTAACCTTACATGCAGTGACGCCTAATATTTTAGCTGATTTCACAATTTCAAAAGCATTACCATTAGCCTTAAGAGCAACAGTGTCCAAGTTACTTTTCCTTCGAAGGACTATTATGAGTTCCTTGCACTTAAGTGAGTTCAGTTTGAACCTATTGTCGTTAGACCAACGAAGGACATCATGTATTGTATCTTGGAGCATTGATTTACCAAACTTTACCAATGCAAATAAGGACAATTAATGTCATACTGCCCATTAGTTTAACTAAATACCTGGCCCCGGTTGTTCAAACGCTGGATAGCGTTATCCACCGGATAAAAATCTATCCATTGGATAACGCAATTGATTTCCTAATACTTATCCACTGGATAGAGATTTATCCAGTGGATAGCGCTATCCAACGTTTGAACAACCGGGGCCTGGTTGCCCTCCTCAGGACAGCCTCCAATTCAACAACATTACGCTATTTGTGAGGACGCCAAATTTCAGAAAAATACTCCATGTGGTCTTACAAGACTGCAGTATAGTGTTCTCTTAGTAAAAATATCCTTAAGATACCTGAATCACCGTTTAACCAGCCCTAGGACTTTATTAGCCCTCAATAATCTGATTCCATGAAAGATCACAGTTACTGATACTGACGACAAACGTTTGTGGCTTGCCCGGGGGACACGTTGCTTTAACTACGCTTCTATTTGTTACGATTTAATAAGAGCTCCTGTCTTTAGCCATATCTGTTGACTAGAGATTTAGGGTCAGTTATTTAAACGAAGTCTAACTTAGTCGCGGTTTAAGAAATCATTGGACCTCCAGATCTCTTTCTCAGTGGGTTAATTTAAGAAAATGAGTGTTTTTCCCTATGCTATTTGCTTTTATAAAGAGGGATTTTCCATGAATTCTTTAATTGCCTCGAAGTTCAGGTCTAGCTTTCAAACATTCGCTTTGACGTTGTTAATTCCAGCCGTCAAATGACTGACCAGTAAGACACCTAGATATTTTACATGATCCTTACACTCACTGCATTGGAAGTAAGAAAGTGATTACTATTATGAAACATTTGAATACCCTGTGGCAGGAAATTTTTGCGGGTTCTAATTAGCCTATGACCTATAGGCTCCTGATATTTGCTAACTTAAATTCGCCACACAAATACAGTCCTAAGAAATCGTTTCTGTTCAATCACAACTTGTCTCTTTCATTCAGAAACAAAACGGTATGCAACGAAATACTGTTTTTTTTGTTTGAAAATATGTAAGCCCATTGCACGTACTCAATAAAAAGGAAAATATCATCAATGCTGGGCACTGGGTATCTTCGGAAAATAGGAAAAATTAGTTCCCGCAAAACACAAAAAATCGTCAATCCGCAAAAATAACCTCCCGCAAAAATTTCGTGCCACACGGTATTGACCGAACGGTCCATCTTTCTTTCTTTCGTTGGTAAGGACGAAAAGATAACAAAGTTTGACTTTTTAGCATTTAATGTTAGCTTGTTTGCATTGAGCCAGCCTGAGACTTTGACCAGTTCGCTGTTGACAGTTTCTTCAAGAGATTTTAGATTTTTGACGGAATACGACAAAATTGTGTCATCTGGAAAAAGATAAAATGAGAAAATTGCTGAAGAGTTGTGAAAATCAATAATATATAGATTAGGAATAACAAAGGACCAAGAACAGAGCCTAGTGGGACACCACATAAGATGTTACTAATGTTGGATAAATAGGCTACTTCCGAGTTCCAAAAACCCTCACTTTCAAAATGAGGCTAGGTGCACAACCATTCTTGTGACAATGAGTCTTATTTGTATGAGAATAAAAAATGATTTCCATATCAAAGGCTGAGCACCTACCCTGGTTTTGAAACAGAGGCCCGGGGGAACTCGGAAATGGCCTATTAGAATCTACTTCAGTTACTTGTCAACGGCCAAGAAAGTACGAAGAAAACCAGTCGTTATTGATGCCCCTGACACCATATGATAGTGATGAAGTTTTTTTGGTACGATTGAATGATTGACAGTATCAAAGGCCTTTTCTAAATCCAAAAAGATCCCACAAGTAAATAATTTTAGGTCCATATTGTTTTGTATGATATTAACAATGTCAATAACAGCGTGTTGTGTGGAATGCTTTTCAAGGAAGCCATACTGTGATTTAAGTAGGATATCGATTTTGTCAAGAAAGATTTTGAGCCGTTGGTACATCAATTTTTCAAATATCCTATTAAAAATAGACAATAATGAAATAGGCCGATAATTTTCGGGTTCAATTTCATCGTCACTTTTGTAAACAGGAATAACTTTCGTTTGTTTTATTTTGGAGAGAAAGACACCTTTTTGCACAAAGATGTTAATAATGTTGGATAGAGGGCCAGAAATAATGTGTTTAGCACCAAATGAAATAGGGATCGGACAAGAGTAAATACCGTAAGTTTTATACCTAAGAATAGACTGTATTTCACGATCAATATCCTCTGGAGAGACTGGATCGAAAAAGAAGGAATTTGGATTATTAATGGATGACAAATACTCGGAAAAACTACAAGAAGAAGGTGGTAGCCGTGACGCTAATTTTCCACCAACGGAAGAAAAGTAGTTGTTGAAAATGTTAGAAATCTCAAAAGAATCATTTGTTATACTGTTGTCACTAATTAAGGCGCTTTAGTGAAGAAATAGCAAGTGATTTTTTCTTTTTGCCGCTGATAAGACTATTTACGCCATTCCAGGTATTCTTCATGTTATTCAAATTGTCAGCAAAGAATGCTTGGTAATAATTCTTTTTACTCAACCCAGTAAGAGTAGAAATTTCATTTCTGTAGAGTTTATATTGTGCGTAATCGCCTGATTGAAAAAGAGAATTTTTCACTTTGGCAGATTTTTTGAGGCCACTGGTTATTAATGGCTTAGAAGATTGCTTTAGCTTGCGTTTCGAGAAGGTTTTCAAAGGAGCTTGTTTCTCGGCAAGTCCCGACAGTGTGTTATAGACTGAAATGAGGAAAAACTAGCATTGTCGACATCCAACTGATCATGGTCGCTGATACCAGGGACAATATTGCCACTGGTGATATTAGCTTCAACTTTGTTAGTCAAATTATTCTTTTTTAAGGCGGTAGAGCTGTTATTCACACGTATTGGTTTATCAATAGTTGGTATAAATGAGACCTTTCAGAGAAAGTAAAAATTCCTGAGCACAGAGGGAGCTTTCGGCGTGACGGAGATTTATGGTGAAGTCGCCCATGATGCAAACTGATTAGTTTGAAGCTACCGTAAAATTCCGAAAATAAGCCCCTCTAAATATAAGCCCGCAAACTCGCAAAGGAAAAAACCCTCCGTTAAATCGCCCCTCCAAATATAAGCCCCCCCGGGGGCTTGTACTTGGAAATTGCCCTCAAATACAAAGTAAAACAAAGCAAATTTCCTTCCAACTATAAGGCTAGCCAAATCGATTTTGAAACGCAAATTTCCCTCCGTAGATAAGCCCCTTCGAATAGAAACCCCTCCAAAAACAAGCCCCTCATAAATGAGCCTTTGAAAAATATAAGCCCCACGGCTTATTTTCGGAATTTTACGGTATTAGGTTTTCAAGAGTTTCGTCAAAATATTATTGGAACCGTTTCGAAGATATATGCAATATATGCAATACGGCAAATGATGTTATTTTTTTGTGAGGATTGGATTTCAATCCCGTGATAGCGCCTAGCCTCATTTAATTTTTTTTTTCAATAACTGTAAAGTGAACTTCAGAGATTCATTCAATATACAAGCCAACACCTCCAGAGCCGAGAGGTGTCGGAGCGTATTCAAAAATATATCCAGGCATGTTTGGATGAAAATCCAAACTTTTTCCACTGGTTATTTTGTTTTCAGAGACTCCTATAATGCCAAAGTTCAATTCATCTAATCGCCTAAGGCTCCTAAAATTACTGTTATGTAGAATAGACAAACATGAATCACTAGCGCGACTGGGAAGTTCACTTTTAAATTTGTTGAAGTAATGTGGAGAGTAGTAGGGGCTATAAATACGATTATACTAGGTCATAAAAACTTGTGCGCTTTTCCAAAGATTTTTTGGTCGGCAAATGAGAAGATATATAGTTACTGAATTAACCATGAACTATGATAATATTTTGCCCAAAGTACGGAAGCTCACGAAATCGAAATAAAGATTTAGTACTTTGAGTGATCTGATGTTTTATACTCATAAATGAAACTTAGATTCATTAGTAGGAGACATATCTAGCTGGTAATGATTAGGTATGCGAAGCAAGAAGTCGTAGAGTGTCAGTGTCCGTAATTTTTTATAAAATCACACGGGAGTCCTCATCCTTTCTTAGATAAATGGTGGAGTTTTTAGCCCAGCAAAAGCGATAATGATTCCTCTCTTTAAATTTCTTCGCCTCAAATAACAGGTTCTGGATCTTCGGAGTAAGATAAGATAAGATAAGATAAGATGACAACTGATAAGATGCTTTATTTTAAGTGGCGTATGCTCTTAGCTACATGGGTTAGTTAAAAAGGAAAACTTCACAGGTATGCCGTCTGCAAACGAAACATTATAGAAATAAAAATGATTAAAACAATATAAAAGCTATTGACAATTAATATTAAGTTGTCATACATAAAATGCTATTAAGAATTATTACAAAACTGATTAAAAACGCGATTCGTCGATAATGACTCTTTAGCTAACAGTTTTTTTGAACGTTTTAAAATCGGACGACTCTCTGACGACACCCGGCAAGTTGTTCCCAGGGAGTAATAAGCTAGGGCGTAGAAACGCTCATACGCGCTCTCTGGTTCAGCTGTGATGCGGAGTAGGACTGGAACTAGTTAGCCTTTCCGCTCTCGATCCGCTGTCAGGGCAAGAAAAATGGCGCCGTCGAGCTGGAGGTAGGTTCGGATTTATTGTTTTATATCTTTAGATCGCTGCAATCTATAATTAGAGTTGATATTTGGCGTATTTCTATGCGATATGCAGAAAATATTTAGGTGATATTTTATAGTTAGTCTTATAAGTTAAGGTGTTTTTTCGCCTTTGATGTTTCTGTAGTGTCAAAATGGCCTATGGAATATTACAGGTTGAACGTCGCGTTTTGTCTTGCCAGTCAAAACCAAATGATAATAAACGGCTACAAAAAAATATGTAATGGTTTTATAAATTTTGTTTGTGTATGCAAATTTTTAGCGTGAACTTTTATGAACCTTTAAGGTTTTTTTACTTCTGAAGTGACGACTTCATAATGGCGATAGCAAGGGTTTTGTTTTGTACGTTGGCGTTTAGCTTGTTAGTAAAATAAAAGATTTCAGTTGCCCAATTTAGCGATTTTTCTTTTTTTAATATACACTAAGATGGTTTATAATATTTTTTAGTTACAGAACCGCGATCCAAGAAGGTTCTGACTATTTTTAAAGTTCTACTAGAAAATTGCATTCGAATGATTTCGTGTGACAGTCTTTATACATAAACAACAACAAATTCTGCTTCACTGCGGTACAAATCTAAAGGTTGTATTGTACAGAAACAGAATGAAGCCTATGGAGAAATTGGCTTTCAAATCCCCACAAAGATTCCACTGTAAAATTAAATCATAGAATGTGTTTGTTATTATGATATTTTCCAGGACAACGGTGAGTGCCCGGCCTGAAAAGACTACTAGAACACACACTGAAAGATAAACGAGTTCATAATACCGTGAATATGAAGAAGAACATGAAGAGGTCTTAATTTGATTGCAAGTAGAATAAATTAACACTGTGTGACATCGTATTTTTGTCGTCAGAGGCTTAAGTGTGATGTTGCACAAACTACAGTCAGCTCTCAGATGGAAACTATTGGGACTGGCACAAAATGTCTGTATTAATGGACAGGTGTAACTCTTATAAAGAGTAAAAGAAAATCACTGAAAAATTGTAGAGACAAACCCGATTTCCTGGAGGTGCCTTATCTTTTGATTGTATTACTGTAATATATAGATTTAGCCAGGGCTAAAAGCGAAGCTCCAATTAATAAATTTATAATTTAAATCAAAAAATAAACTTTTAATCTACAAATCATTTCACTTAAGGGCACATTCATGTGACGTTTGAGGGAAAGGCTAAATTATTTTAGAGTGAAACATCTTACATCGAATTGATAACCTTATATGTACACCCAAAAAATAGCAAACATCTTCGATCACATTCAAGATCACAGTAGATTAGGCCTCGAAAACAAATTCTTGGAAAACAAATCACGCCGAATTTTTTTGCGTTCGACAGGTTTACTTTACAAATTCTTGCCAACAAATCTGGGGGTGTTTAAACCAACCTTTTATAATTTTTATACATCACCTTTGAGGTGAAACCGAGTACTATTTATCATACAGACCTCGGACAGAATGCAGTATTTCACAATTTTTCAAGACAAATTGCACTCAGTCAATATTCAGGACGATCAATCGTAAAGCGAAACCGTTCAAAAATTTCCAACATCACCCATATGGGCAGCCGGTTCTCGTTTCTATAGTGCGAGCTGTCAGTGTGGTCGAGTGTTTGAATGAACTTTAATAGAGTTAAGCTTCAACATAATAGCGAATTTATTTATTTTTTTTTTGTTATTTAATGGTTTCAGTTATAACGATGTGTAATCTTATAAAGCGTTTGATACGCGCGACATTTTTGAGTACTCCTGCAAGCGATGTTCATGAACAATGAAAACAAACGGCACAGACAAGCGATTAAAATTGCAAGAGAGACTACTAACAATCAAAAAAAGAAATATAATTCGGTGAAACATTTACAGAGATAACAATTTTCATTCATGAAGACAAGTATTCAAGTGTCTCTAAAAATCCTGAGTCTCGGCGTGAATCTTTATAAGCCGGCTTAACGGCGCGGGTGTTTACTGTTTTCCAAGGCGAACTCCTCGAAGCAAGAAAATCGCTCAAAGTTTTCTTTTTACAGCCAAATTTATAACTAAATATTCTTCGGAACGTTTTCTTTCTATCTGTGGTGAGCAAATATATCTGAAGGCTTTTTAAAGTTCTGTAAGCTTATATCAAACCGTTCAAACCTGATACTAGGTCAGATCATTGACTCAAACTACGGCTACAAACGTGCATAAACTTGCCGCATAAACTGTCAGCGTGAATGTACAAGACTTCATGAAATTAGATCGATCTATAACAAAAACAAACATCAAATACAATAGTTACTCAGGCTTACCATTCGAGATTCAGTTCCTGAAAGCTATCAAGGAAGGCCACAGTTGCTTGAGACTTTTAAACCCTCTTTAATACGCATTAAGCAAGGTGAAAAACGAAAACGATGCCATCCGAAATCGAATTACCAAATTTTGACAAGCGACGCGTTCCTCAACCAAAAACCCAGTAAACAAACCAGCCATGAATAACAGAAGACTCTTGATAGCAGCTGTATTTCATTTTGTACATCCAGAAGAAAAAGACAGTTAAAAACATCACAAGTTGACACAAAACTCTTCAGCTTCAGCTGTCAAAGTAAACAATTTTCAAGATGCTGCATAATTTTTTCGCATGAACTCACCTGTCAAATTTTGACCAATCAGAGTATAAAAATTGGACGTAGAGCGTGACCAACGCGTGACCATGGTAAGATAAGGTCTTCCCCCCTGTACTTTTAAAAAAACTGGCTGAATTTTCGCTTCCGAAGTCAGTTTGAAATCAAAAATTCTCATAGTGCGGGGCCATAGTGACATAAACACAAAATATTTGATATGAATCCTTGGAAAAAATAAACTTGAGCCTGCGATCATTTCAAACTGGTAATTAATCAGCGAATAACTTCAAAAAAATACTCGACCTCAATGGGTCAACACTTGAGCCCGCGGTACGGTCAGGTGATACTGGTCAGCGGATGTCCTGTTTTGACAGCTGTCAATTGATCACAACATTGATGTGAAGTTAGTTTTCTCTTGGGCTCCCAAACTAGTTAAAATGTGAGAGTAAACATTGGTTTTCCTGTGGTGCGGACGGACGGTCGGTCGGCGGTCGGCGGTCGGTGTACGGTCACGTGATTACCAAATTTTCTGGGATGGGTAGATTTACTTAGCAATGGGGCTCCGCCCACACGCGCGCGTGGAGCTCCGCTATAATACCTCTAGCATTCAGTTATATCCTCTCTCTTAATATTATATATTGTAGACAAGAAAAAGGAAAGTATTTTTTGAATCAAGTTTCATTAAGGCTGGCTGCAGTTAATAAGTTTAACCAAGAATGAAATTGAATCATACTGGACATGAAGAATAGAAGTGTGCTAATGTTGCTGGTCACACTAAAAAGTTTGTTTTTCAATGGTTGTAAAGGACAGACATAAGAACAATACCTTTTCATTGATTTCGTGATTTTCTATTGGTTTTGTAATGAGATATTTCGGCGTCCCCACGCGGGTATAAAAGCGCGCGTTAGCGTCCTTTTGGTCAGGAAAAGTCAAGTAGGATTCGTGTCGTAACATCGTTTTTGTGGTTTGTTTTAACCTTTGGTACAAGCGGGACCGATATGTAAGTGATTTCTTTTGTTTAGTTCTTTGTTTAGTTTCGTTCTTTAGTCTGTGGGCAAAAGTACACGAATGTTACTGTACAAGTATACAGATTTAAGCTTAATTGATTTATAATTGTTTCATGAGCGAAAAGCGGATTTGAACGCCTGTTAGAGCAACGCCCACACTTTTGTTTTATAGTACAAGGATTAAGATCAGATTTATGGAATTATTGTCTAATTTCAGTTTATGTAGCCTTTAATTAGATTTTACCGTCTTGTTATCGACCTAATCGTTATAGAATCGCTTTATTACCGTTTTCAAGCTTTAGTTTGTTGATTACGCGTTATTTGTCTCAGTATCGCCCTTTCGCCAAATTGATAGAGATTTTTGTATTGTTATTTCAGTTTACGGTCAATCTTTGGTCAATCTTTGGTCAATCTTTGGTCTTTGGAATTTGGCATTAAATCACCGTTAACCGTCACCTTTGGTTTTCCGTGGTTTTCTTGTTTTGCCGACCCGTAAAATAGTCCCTAATCTAACCTGCTGCGACACACCCCTCGAAGTTTCGTTTCTCGTTTGTTTGTTTTGTTTGGGTTGTCGCCAGCCACAATGGTTTAATAGCTGTTACAGGCCATTTGTATGCATTTGTGTATAATTCTGTATAATTTTCTTGTTTGCAATATACTTTTGAATTTGT
Organism: Porites rus; assembly: GCA_964035705.1. NCBI lineage: Eukaryota > Metazoa > Cnidaria > Anthozoa > Scleractinia > Poritidae > Porites > Porites rus. The sequence continues at coordinate 37,765,525 of OZ037994.1, forward strand.
ATGTTATATAAATGTTTTATGTTATATCTGCAAGATATATATATATCGTTGAGCAATGTCTGGTTTCAGTCCTGTGGTTTCAATGTAAGACTAGTCAATGTTGAGTTTCTTTTAAGTTCCTTAATATGTCTTGCAAGGGTAGTTTTCAATGACCATTTCATTACAAAAAGCTGTTATAATTTTATCAAACAAAAATATTTGCTGGGCTACTTATTTGTGTTCTTGCGACCTCTTTCTTAGTTTTTCAAAGGCAGTGAATTATATTTTTGTCACATACTTATTCTTCATTGCACAGTAGTATTAGTGTACAAGATAAAAAATAATGATGGTTTTATTATATTTTAAATTTACCCGGACTTTAGTTTTCACAATCTGTCCGAATGTAGTGCTCAATATTGGAGATAGCTCAATAAGGTGTTTAGAGAAGAATACTGATGTACACCAACAAATCCAAACTTTAATAGTGAAAACAGATCATCTGGTCTTGAAACTGGGCAGCAAAAAATAAATGCCATAGCAGATGATGAATTACACAACTTGATATTAAACTGAAGTAGAGAACCGACAATTTTGTTTTAAAAATGATGTCAGTGCTATCATGTGAGTTGTGATGCCATTTTCTTACCAAGTCACTTAATGTTAATACCGAGGCCACGGAGGTGGAACCTTATTCAATACAGATATTTGTTCGCGGGGGAAAATTGAACTAAACAGAAAACGAACGAGGTAAAAAATATTTTGTTCCTTCGTTATTGCTTGCAGCAAATGAATGCCACGGGATAATGGCTAACTTTCGCTGGATAACAGGGGCACCCAACGACAATTTTCGGAAAATATCTGTTCGGAAGACGATTTGAGATCTAGAAGTTTCTGAACATTTTTTGCAAAATTTCTTGCTAGTCTGCCTCTCCTAGGATTTTCGAACAGCTAAAAAAAGGTATAATTTCCCATTTTTAACGGATTTTTGCCCTAAAAAGGTCACCTAAAATTTTCGGGAGCCTTTTTTCTGACTGAAATTTTCGAAAAGGCAAGTTTTGATCCCTATAATTTTCGAATCACTAGGCTTCCAGCAGGAAATCCGAACAGATGAAAAATTTTTAGTGGATAAAAATATGCCTATATTTACCGTTTAAATACTAAAATACGTTTAACACTGCTATGTTTAAGTGGTTTTGAATTATATTCTCGTTGGTTGCCCCTGTGGATAATCTCTCTGACGGTCCAGTATAATGTCCGCCATCTTGTCTTGTCTCTTTGGTGGTACCCGGACCCTTGCATCACAGCTAGATCGCTCGACCCCGCTCGTTTCAACGCCCTAGCTTACTCGCTGGTTGTTCCAGATCTTGGGCGCCTAATACCTCCAGGAAAAGGGTTCTTCTGCTTAAAAGCTTAAGAAGGTTCTTCATATGTAATGTGTTTGTCTCTAACAAATCCGAACAGCTCTTTCATTTAGCTTCATTTACTTCCTCCGTTTTCCTGATAAGAGCGATGCAATCACAAAACGTCACCTTGATTCGGCAATGATTGATAAACATGATAATAATAATAAAGATGTTAGCCTTAAAGGTAATAACAATGTCATTGGAAGCAAAAAGCAAGATTTTCAAACTTTAAATGCCAATAGAAATAATCTTGTTAGTTATGAAGAAACACGAGAGATATGTGTAAGTAGAAAAGAGTCTGTGTTTCCGATGGAAACTTATTTAGACAACAGAAAAATTGCATTTATAATAAACAATGATCAAGCAGCCAATAAAGGGTATGTTGATGGTAAGTTTATAACTAAAACCTGTGCGACATTCTCTGGTGATGTTGATATCACTAATCAATAAAATTGTTAATTTAGCATTTATCCAATAAGCTTTATGTCGATACAAATACAGTGAAACTAAGTAGTTTTTACCAATTTTATTGGTAAATTCACAACAGATTGGTAGGAAACAAAATTCACAATAAATTTCGGTACGTCTCTGTTCTGTCTAATGACATATCTAAAGCATTCGATTCACTTCATTCCCCGTTATTGATTGCCAAATTGCGAGCTTATGGATTTTCAGATGAGGCGCTAGGTTTGACGCGATAATATTTTTGCGAAAGAAAGTGCAGGGTAAGAATCGATCCAGAAATAACTAGTGAGTGGTGCGAAACAACAAGGGTACCTACTACGCGCTGTCTATTGCAAAAAAGTGCCTCTTACGAATAATAATTACGCTGGGCTGATTTGCATACTTTGCGGTATCGCCGACTACGGGAAATGGTCACAGTTACGTATAAAGTGAAAAATAACTTATCACCCTCGTACATAGCGGAGCTTTTCAGACTGAATAATAGTGGTTATCACCTTAGAAACTCTGATTTTATTATACCTCGATTTCATTCAGTAACATAATTGAGGCAAAAATAGCCTGCTCCATCTTGGCCTTACAAGCTGGGCAAAATTGGACAGTTATATATTAGATCATCTGTAGCTGCCTGGGCCAACGAGATGTTACGGATCAAGAAAGATTAACAGTCCGATTTTAGTGTACGAATGATAAAAAAGTTAAAGAAGACCAAAAGTGGACAACACGTGGATAATAAAAAGAAATAAAAAATAAAATTTTCTGAAACGTTTCGGTCATAAGACCTCCATCAGTTACAAATAATAATACTTCAAACAAGACTAATATACTTGGCACAGCAATTACTAAATTAGCACTAAATATACAAAGGTTACATAACAAGTTGAACAGAAAACAAAGGATAATAGTGAACAACTAAGGGTACGTAGCGAATTAAAATACAAAATACGCAGCATAGAAATAAAACTAAAGATACTATTGAATGAAGGTTACGTAACATATAGAAGTTTAAATCAAAAGATACTAATGAGCTAAGAGTAAACAATGACATAATAAAGCTGCCAAAGCGCAATAGGTTCCCAATTCATGGCCCCTGAACATTCATATAGGTAAACACTAAAACACAATCCTGAATTAGAGCTTTTAAACTAGACGTAATAAAATCCCCACCAAAGGCCTATGAGAAGGAAGACCAGCACAAACATAACAGGATCCCTGAAAAGGGCCCCTAAGCGATCCGGCAGTAGCCGGCTATAACTATGTATTAAAAGACTACCACCGTAAAAGGATCAAACATTGTTTAAAGCTGTTTAATAAGATGTTTACAAGAATCCCACCTAGAGTGTTATGCATAGTGAATGCAACAATATTTTGAGTGAAATTCTTGTTGTTTATTTAATTCAAACGGCGCAAGAGAATATAATTGCTTGCTCCAGTATCAGCTTCTTTGGTGATCAGTAGTTTGTCTGTGTCATGATTTGAACTAGTACGGATTTGGTCTTTCCATTGAAAAGTAAAGTCAGAGAAAGTGTGTGGTGTTTTATTAAAGTGTATAGCAACTTCGCAAGTTTTCTTGTTAGTTTTTATGGTTGATTGGTGGTTCCTGAGTCTAACTTTGAATTCAGTAGTGGTAGAGCCAACACACTGGAGATTGCATTTTATGCCGCAGTGTACTAAATAAACGACGTTAGTGGAATAACATGAGAGCCGTTGTTGTACGAAGTAGGTTTTGCCAGTTTGGGCGCTAGAGAACGTGTTGGAGTTTACAAAGGAATTATTACAAAGATCACATCTAGTTTTTTCACACTTGAAACAACCCGGAGCTGGTGTATCCGTGTTTGTCAAGGAGCTTTTTCTTCCTTTCACTAAGAGTTTTTCACCTTTTGTTATTACGAAACCATTTATAGTAATTTATTTTTAATGTGATTGGGCAATAGTTTGCAGTGTCATATATATTTTTAATAGTTTTTTGATGTCATAAGTTTTAAATGTCACCTGGCAATAGCTTATTTCAATATTTATTTTGATAAAAATAAGAGTTATTGATAAAATGATAGTAATAGACGAAATGATAATCAATCAGACTCCTCGTGCTCATAAATATTTAAAAATCTACAATGAAAAATATAATCATTAAATAAAAGATGCTGAAAGAAATAGTAACTTATATGAATGAACTTACCGAAACAGCGCATAAACCATTCTGTTACCTCCTGTGACTCAGACATTGGACGTGACCAGTATAACAGTTTAATTGAATAGGAAAGTCACGTTCGCCAACAATTTTCCGTCGTCTTTGAAGATTTTTTATGGTCAAAAGAAACAAAATCCAGCTTGGTTTCGATAACATATATCCTAAAAAAAATTAGAGTGTTCTAAGACAACGTTAAAAAAAACTGTAAAAAAAAACTGTACAGATGAGCGATTTTATTTCTCATGTGATATCATTACTGCTATGTGGGTAAAATTACGTTAGGGCATATTACTAAGAATAGATTAGAATAGAATAGAATAATTCTTTATTTAAACACGGTAAGATTCATCAGGAGTATAAGAAAAATTTTAAATAAACTTAACTACCCTATACATTATACAACTAACCTAGCTAAGACCTGTTTTTCATGAATGCCGTGTACACAGTACTTTTAAAAAATTACAAAATTCAGATGAGCCAATCGTTTAATTGACTTAAAGATTTAGCCTCCCTCATATCACAGGGCAGACTGTTCCAGAGAAGTGCTCCGCTATAACTGAAGCTGTTCTTCGTGAAGTTAGTTCGCGGGAACGGGACAATTAGTGCGCATGAATGCGTATATGCATCAGCTGACTGTGCCCCTTTAAAGTCTTGTACACAATTAAGGCTTTTTGTATTTGAAATGTATGGAAAGCAGGGCTTCAAAGCTGTTCATAAAACAGTGCATTTGGTTAAACTTATAGGCAAAGGTTGCTCTTTTTTTTCGAGTCCTTATATCAAGCTACTTATGTTATAAACCACACAACAACAGAACAAACTTAAGCATTTTCAGGAGCGTTTGTGCTCATGTTGGTGTGCTTTTCAGCTTAGAAAAATTCTGCCACAGGCTTACGACAAGCACATACAAACTCGATTTTCCCTTTACCAATCTCGGTTTTGGAGTTAATAGTATTACACAGCCAGAAATGTTAGGTCATGTTTCAGTGCATAGAGTGCTATCTGACTGAGACAGAGCTAAGGATTTGATTTCAGTAGCCTCCCTTGATCAGGTCGCTTTATTTCCTGATTTTAACTGTTTATTTGAGTTACTTGGACCAAGTTTTGCTCGCCATAGCTGTAATGCCTTTTATATATTAGAATAAAGCTCAAAAACATTTTAATAACGCTCATTGCGAATTTTATTTAATATAAACAATTTTCACGTCGCAAAAGCATGTTGCTCATTCAAGAGGGTCTCAATGGGGTTAACCGATAGGCGTAAAACGGCCAAAAATTTAGTCGATAGCCGTAAAAATTGAAAAATTTTAACCGTTAGCCGTAAATACAGTAAAAAACAGTTGACCGTAAAAGAAACTGTTTCCTATATTTGCTACTTTTAAGGGAGGTAGTAAACTCACTTATGGTTGCGTTTTTTATTTCCCCGCTAGTGTGACTCCGTACGCACGTTAGGCGAAGCGCCTTTTAGGTGTTGACCAAGACCAAGGCTCCATTTCCGCCACTCTCTCGGGGAACTAATTTTTTCCAGAGCGAAAGTGTGGCTTTTTGCTGGGGATGAATATTTGCGATTTTTAGGAAGTCGTGCCCTCGAAACACTAGTGAAACAACTCGCAGAGATGTCACTGTTTGTAAAACACGTCGCCGATAAACAACTTTTCCCTGTTTTTCTCTGACGCTACGGTAGACATTGCCATGCCTAGTCCCTGTACGGCGTCTCCCTACGCAATCTCGGTCAAGGCATTTCGGCGGCGAACGCGCTAGGACCACGTGACCCGAAACGCATTAGCTGCGCGGAATAATGAGGCCTACGATCAAGGCAACGGCAGACAGTCGTTCCGTACAGTCCTTCTCTATCATTAAAAGCACTGGACATGGGAATTTTGTCATTGGCCGTTTTCACGCTAGAGCTAGAAATGGATTATCCGTCTGAGACTGGCCTGCGTACAGTCGCACCCTCCCCACAGACACTCCTTCTCCGATTTTTTTCTAAGGGAAGGGGACGGCCGTACACAGGCTATCTGGGACGGATAATCCCGTCTTCAAACTGTCTGTCAAAATTGACCGATAAAGTCAGGCGGATTGTTCATTCAAAATTAAAACTATTCCATTTTCAAATTAAGAAGTATTACCTATCTGACGCAGATCATCAAACGGATAACCCGTCTCACACGAATAATCCGTCTCTAGTGTGAAAACGGCCATTTCTGTTATAATGAATGTCGCGGCCCGGCCTTGAATTTGGCCGTTTGCGTGTCCGCTTTTGCTTTTTCACAAAGATTATTTTTAAATTGACTATTGACATTTCTATGTGTAAAATAATATTAGAAGTGAAATACTTTATAAAAAGTAAGATCTATCAGATGTTAAAATTTTTGAAAAGAATAACTTGTTTGATCCTGAGATGATCCGAAGACCTTTATTTTGATTTAAAGATACAAAAACTACAGATTAATTAATATTTAACTTTTTGAAACAAAAGAAGTTAATTTTTAACTTTTTGTTAACCGTAACTGAAAAAAATTAACCGATAGCCGTAAAAGAGCCAAAATTTTAGCCGATAACCGTAAAAGCCACCACCCCATTGAGACCCTCATTCAAAGACCTACAAAGCCTTTGAGTAGAATGCAAAGTTTGTCAGAGTCACGCGGGGGGCTCTAAGGTGACGAAACCTAGTTTTAGTAATAGTGCAACCCCTGGTGCAAAGCGCTATTACAGTCATTTGGCAGATTGAGTTTTAGAACCAAGTTTAATAAAGTCTGCTTTGGTTTATCAATGCCTGTATAAAAAATACCTCTCGATACCTCAGATCCAGTACTAATATTCAAGAGAGTATTTACTCTCACGATAATAATATGGGTTATGTTGGACCAAGCCTGCGTAGCTGGCGGGATTCTTGTGTTCCTGGGCTTGGTTCCTGGGGAAAATTTTTTTTTAAACTTTTGCCCCACCCCCCTCACCCCCTCTCCATCACTTTTCTAATGGTTCATCCCTCAGACATATAGCCTGTGACATACAGCATTGTGAAATCAACAACGGTCAAAGCGTCGACATGAACATCGTTTTCGCATCGTAAAACAGCTTCCATTTCACATCGCACCGCAGCAGGTTCAAGAAGAGAACAAGACGGGTAAGATTTGATCTGTTATTTTATTTCCATTTGCAGTTTACAAATAAGAGCGTGGGTTCCCCATGGTTGCAACGGAGTATAGAATCGCCCGGAAGTGCAAAATGGACACCCGCGAAGAAATAACTGAAGATGAAGAGGCGATATGAAACTGATATGATTGTGGGAAAAAGGCCCTCTTGGAGGATTTTTAGCTGAGTCATTGATGTATACTATTTATTTTTATAACGGTAAACGTTTTGGTCTTCGAACTGGCAAACACCCCCGGGGAGGGGTTACTCCCCCATAAAAATGACGGGGATGCTCGTCGTACCTTTTAGGGGTTTCAATTTGAGCATTGGTACCGCTTAGGGTGCTAAAACTTTAAATGACAGCTGCCAGAGTTGTCTCGGTAAGATTTATGACAATACTTTCAAAAAGTCCTTGAGAAGATAGTGTTCAAAAGCTATCTTTACACTGTATTACTTTTAAAATTTGCAGTGCCAGTTATATAATTTGTTGTTGTTGAATTGGTACCTCTTAGGGGTGGAAATGAATTTGGGACACGCCCATAAAACAAGATTCTGGTACCTTTTACGGGTGTTCACGACATTTTCCGACGAGCACCCCGTCACTTTTATAGGGGAGTACCCCCGGGGCGAACACAGGCTCCGCAACATTTTAATATCAATAGCTTTTGTGCTAATTCAGTATTTAACAACTGCACTAGGCTCTATCAACTTTTGCTACGAGAAAAAGTAATATTTGCAAGCATGTAAACGTTTAGATTGTATGTAGACAATAGAAAGATGAAATTCTAAATGCAGCTTATTATTCTTAAGCTTTGTTACATCAAACTAGTGATTGATATGCCAAACTAGTGATTGCTTAATGAACTTTGGACAAATTTACAGGACACCTTTATATTAAAGTTAAGCATACTAATCAGGGGAGTTAAAAATCTTTATAAAAATGAATCCTATTGATACTTTTACTAATTCATAATTTATCATGCCCTGCCTTTCCCTGCTACCTTTTCAAACCCTCCCCGTGCGTTCATTTATTGGGGTTTACAGAGGTAAACATGTGACTCAAATACTGCCTATTGATTGGTCATAACTCTTATGAACTCTTTTAACGAAGAAGATTCTTTTGTTTGGAATAATAAGATGGCATATTAAAAAACTCCAGGTTCTTCTTAAATTTCATAATTGTCCACAAAATTCTCAAGAGCTGACTTTTCATGTTTGATTCCAACATTATACTCTTTCACCGCTCTTTCTAGAGCTTTTTAAAGTAACTTGAAGTATCTTTTGGAATCTTTTAATTTTTAATACACTCTTCAAAATAATCATCAAATGTTTTTTATTTTGGTTTGGGCTTGGGAACAGGTTTTGATGATATCTTTGGTTTTCGTTTCCTAATATTTTTTCTCTGTTTCATTATCTTATCAATTTCTTCGATCATTAGTTGTTCTTTTTGTTCATTATAATCATTAAACTCCTTTTTCAGTTTACATTTTTTATTTTGTTTGATTTTTGTCAAATCTTCAATTAAGTTATTAAAATCGACAAAGCTCATGCTTTTATGAAATAATTAGCAGACTGTCCAACCACCCCGATTTCGTTGGGCATTCTCCCGATTTGCTTGAAAATCCCGAATCTCGACCCATATAGGATCGGGATGTAAAAAATCCCGATTTTGACATCTGTTCTGATATTTTCAAATTAACTCTTAAGATACACATACAAGTACACCTAACAGAGTATACTTAACTAAAATCGATGTCCAGAAAACTTAAAAAACCGCAAGAAATATAAATTAAAATCGAGCACTTGTGCGCGAAGACACGCAAATAATAATAAGCAAAAAAATGGCAATCGATTTGTGTGATTTAGTGAACATTTTAGACAAAATTGTCCACTTGGAACACTGGGAATGGCTTTAAGAGCATCAAGATTTCAAAATTTTCGAGGGCAAAAAAACCCAAGAGCCCCCAAGCGGTTCACACGATCGGTACTCGCGTGATTCGTCGGTGATTGAAAAATATCCCGATTTTACATACTCAGAAGGTTGGAAAGTCTGGATTAGATCATTTCTTTAAACTTCAAATTGTTTTCCTACAAAGACTAATCGATTTATACATTCTAAACCACTCTCAACTTTAAATTAATCACGCAAAACAGTTTACGTATTTGCGTATTTCCTTTGCGTCCGAGTGCCTATTTCATTTGCGTTTGAGTCAGAGATGGGAAAAACCCCTTTTCTAGAACATTCTGTAAATCATTATTTAATAAATATTCAACAAGGAAAAAATAGCAGGTTGACAATAATGTTAAGCTTTCGGTCTATAATTTACGGAAAATGTTACATTTTGACTTATTTTAAACAGCCTAAATTTACGCCAGTTAGATATTAGTGACTCAGATTAACTCAAAAATGATATGTAAAGCAAAATGTTTTTAAAAGAAATTATAATTTGGAAAATGACGGTGGAGGGATGACAGAAATAACTGAACAGAGACTAGAAATACGTGAATCGCAGAGCCGCGCGAAGCAGAAGTAGAAAGAAAGGGAAAGAAGCTGATAGGAAAAGAAAATATGTATATTTTAAAAAACAATAAGACAAGATCGAAAAAAAAAGGAGGAAAAGAAAGAAAGGAAGGGTACTAAGTAGGATTCGAACCACAGATGTTAGCCGGTTATACTCAGAAAACTTCATACAAACCCTTCTAAATTGTTTTTGGGTCGCCCCAACAACTATTTAGAAGGGTTTGTATGGAGTTTTCTAAGCATAACTGGGCTACGATCTCAGAGACAATTTGCCCCCAAATGCTCATTTTTGGCAAGTAGGCCTCTTGGAGATTGTTCTTTCAGAATATCCTGACAAATCCCATAATTTCAGAAATTTCATTTTTGTGACGTCACACTTTAGTACTCTATATTAACGAACGATTTTCTTCAGCCCGGCCAAAATTATAATAACATATATGGAACAGAACCTAGATTTAACGAAATCCTCGTTATAACGAACACCATTCAGAAACGAAAACGTAAAATATATCTCGATATAACGAATAAATGTCAACAGGTGACTTAAAGATAGCTAAAGATGAATGCGAAACATACCAACGAGGATAAAACTTATGTGCACAGTTGTTTTAAGTCAATTTGTTTGCCTGTTCTTGTGTTTCAAGTGCCGTAGCTAACTGCAAAACATATGTTTTCTTACCTTGCTTTCGCTGTTATTTTGAAGCTAATGGTCCATCTGTAAAACGTACTTCTACCTTCGAAATTTATCGCTAAAAGCATTTCTTGACCTCTGACGAAGGCTCTCGAACGCGAATGAACCATCATAAGACATTATTAAAACTGCTACCTATCAAATACTATTGGCGACCTAAGCGTTTAGCATTGTTAAATATTTACAGAATATTCTAGAAAAGGGGTTTTTCCCGTTTTTAATTAATTCGAAAGTAATTGCATTCATAAAAGTGAAAGTTTAGTGAAAAGCTACCAGACTGTGAAATTTTCAGTGAAACGTTGTTTGTTTGTGAAATATTCAGTGAAAGAAGTCTTTGCATCGTTCGGAAAAAATTTAGTTTATAAAGTTACCAATTACTTGTTTTAATTAACAGAAGCTTTTGCGTAATCTTGAAAATTACAGTGTTGTGTGGAGAGGAGTATAAAGTGTTCTATCTTACAATGTTTTACCTTGTAATGTTTAATTTACTAACACTTTAGGAAAGACAAACTGACAAAATGTAAATTATTCACACTTTAATGTAAGTATAGACAAAAGTAACAGCTGTCTGATTTATAATTAGTTTTTTGGCTTGTAACACGTACACAATTGAGTACAAAGAAAAATTACACAAATGAGTTATTTAAAAGTGGAATTTTCTTTGAGCGGAAAATATAGAATTGAAATTTAAAAATTTATCTAAACATACAATAAAGGTATGGTCTCTATTGATTTAAATAACTTATCAATTGAAGATTTAAAGAAAATAAAAAAAGATAAAAAAAGTAAATTGAAAAAAGAGTGTAATGAGTATAAAAAAACAACAAGAAAAACAAAAACTGGTTCATGAAATTATGGGAATAGAAAGCAAAGAAAAAAGATTATAAAAGCAAAATCTACTCCTAAAGCGAAATCAAAACAAAAACCAAAACATAAAATCAAAACATGTATTCAAAACAAGAAGATACCAAAAGACACCCCACCTTATCTTAAAAAAGCTCTTGGAAGGGCAATGAGAGAATACCAAGATGGTATCAAACATGAAATTTCAGCTCTTGATAATTTTGCTGGAAAAAAAAAGTCTTAGAGGGAGAACCAGCAATTATGCCAATTGATTTTTTGAGGAAAAAACCCCTCAAATAAACGAATTTCTTAGAAATCATAGAAACACCAAAATTAAAATGATAATGGTGCGTTTAATGGATAAAAAACGTCAGGACAGATCAAATTAAAAAAAACATTTTTTATTTAAGATAAAGCTTATTTTCATTCAGACACATATATAAATCCTGAAAAGATGGATATGAAAAAATTTTTTTTGGAATGATTTATGAAATACTGGATGTTATTTTAAACTACCAAAGAAATGGTTCAGGTTGGTATTTTAAGGAAGCGGTTATCATTAGAAATTCATACAGTAAAATACAAACCATTAAAGGGTTCAACTTTTATACCACTTACAGATTTTATAATGCGAAAGAAGGCAGTAATTAATCTTGAAAACAAAGATGACCGAAAATGTTTTATGTGGTCGATTTTGAGGTATCTTGATGAGTGTAAGGATAAACATTCAGTTGAAAAAAATGAAAATGACCTTAATTTTGAAGGTATTGATTTTCCAGTAAAAATAAAAGACATTAAACAGTTTGAAAATTAAAATCAAAATCTTTCAGGAATAATTGTATTTTCAGTTAATGGACAAAACAAGACATACCCATTAAGATTAAACGAAATAGATTGCCAAAAAAATCGACTTATTTCTTTATGAAAAGCATGGAATATCACAATATTCTCTTACAAAAAACTTTTCAAGATTAATTAGTTCTCAGGTAAGTAAAACACTTCAACAAAAAAATACTATTGTAAAAAATACCTTTCTTATCTTGTAAAAGAAGAACCATTTGTAAAACACATTTCATATTGTTCTGTTAATGAAACAGTTGCTGTAAAAACGCCTCCCAAAAACTCAAAACTATTTTTTTAAGAATGATTATAAGAAATTACCAATACCTTTTGTTGTATACCCTGATGTTTTACAAAACCAATAAGGATTTGTGAACCAGATTCACACAGTTCTTTTACAAAGGAGTATCAAAACATGAACCATCGGGATTTTGTTTATATCTTAAAGTACTGGATGAAACAAAAGCTTATTTTAATCCAATAGTCTATACGAACAAGCAGAGGATGAAGATATCTCAGAGATGCTTGTAAAAAAAGTTAAAATCTCTAACCGAAATGATTTATAATCGTTTTCATACTCATCCGAAATCAATGAGTTTAACAGAAGAAAATAAAGAGGATTTCAAACAAGCAACAATTTGCCATATTTTTGAAAAACCATTTGAAAAAGAAGGTAAAAAAGTTAGACTATTGTCATTTTACTGGTAAATATAGAGGTGCAGCTCCTAATAAATGCAATCTTCAATGTCGAAAACCATTGATTCTTCTAATAATATTTCACAATCTTCAAGGTTATGATTCTCATCTCTTCAGTGAACAACTTGCAAAAGTTAATGGTGAATTAAATTGTATTCCTTCAACTGAAGAAAAGTACATTTCATTTTCGAAGAAAATAAAAGTAGATGAATACTAGTTAAAATTAATAACTGGGGAAAATGTTTGAATGAACTTTGAAATTAGATTTATAATATTTATAGATAGTTTTAAAATTCTTCAAACAAGTCTTGCAAATCTTGTCTCTAATCTTCAACCAAAAATTTCCAAAACACAAAGATGATATAATAAAAAAAATACCATCTTGTCATTAAAAAGGGGGTTTATCGATAAGATTATGTAACATCAACTGACAATTTTAATGAAACACAACTTCCTTTCAAAGAAGAGTTTTTTTCAAAACTAAACAATGAAGATATTTTGCACTGCAAAAAAAGTCGAGTAGGCTCAACTAAAAATATTGAGTAAAACGTTGAATCCACAATGACTACACATATTGAGTAAAATGAAGTGTCAGTCATGAGTAAACCATACTCAATAACGGGGGTAAAAATTACTCACGTTTGAGTGCAATGACCCAAACAAGAGTAAATCCCACTCAATGCTCTGAGTACACATTACTCATCTGTGAGTAAACCCAACTCAATATAATGATTAACCTGGCTCAAGCAAAGTGAATCCACAGTAACGCATTATTTTGAGTAAACGGACAGTTTACTCAATGCGTGAGTAAAATACACGCAACATATAATGTAAAAAAACACACAAGAATCATATCCCAGTTCTCATTTTAATGCATAGAACTGCTATTTATAATATAGTGGAGAACTGTAACAACTACACAAATCCGTATTCACCTGTATAATAAATATTTTATTATTATTAAAAAATATGTTCCTTAAATCTGATTAAATGCAAAATCATAGGTTTTGATTCAAAACAGTAATAATAATTAAGATTTTGTAATAATGCACATATCAAATATAGTCCTGGAAACGGGTTCACTTAAGTAGTTAAAGAAGCAACAACCCCTACACCTCTGATATATACCAACCAAGTCATGATGATTACAAACACGCACAAAATGTTTGGAAAACATTTGAGTGCAAAACAATCAAAGATTATCACGACCTTTATCTAAAGTCAGATGTATTACTTCTTGCCGATGTTTTTGGAAAATTTTAGAAACGCTTGTTTAAAACATTGTAAACTAGACACTGCTTATTATTATACATCACCTGAGCTAGCTTGGGATGCATGTTTGAGAGAGACTAAACAAGAACTTCCATTGCTTCGCGATTATGATATGCTAATGATGTTTGAACAAGGTATCATAGGAGGAATAACTCACATTTCAAAGAGATATTCAGAAGCTAATAACAAATATATGAAAGACTTTGACCCCAAAAAGGAATCCAAATTTATCATCTATTTAGACGCAAACAGTCTTTATGGCTGGGCAGTGAGTGAAACATTACCAACTCATGGTTTTCAATGGATGAAATATTCAGAAGTAACAAATGAAGAAGTAATAAGGCTATTGGAACAGAGAATAACAAATCATGGTTAATTATTTGAAGTTGATTTGGAATATTCAAAAGAGTTGTATGAATCACACAATAATTATCCTCCTGCTCCAGAGAAAATAAAAATTGATAATGTTGAAAAACTTGTAGGAAGCTTTTACCCAAAATACCACTATGTATTACATTATAGAAATCTTTAACAATATCTCAGTCTTGGAATGAAAGTAAAAAGAGTTCATAGAGGAATTTCATTTTATCAATCAAGATGGATGGAACCAAATATACTGAAAAACACTGAACTTAGAAAACAATCAACAAAGAGTTTTCAAAAAATTTTTTTAAAACTGATGAATAACTCAGAGTTTGGAAAAACAATCGAAAAAATGATAAGACCAAAAGCAGGATTTACTGCTGCAAAGTATAAATAAAGGGGACCGTATAATCCTCTTGAGAAACAATTGAGTTATAATCCTGAAACTGGTGATGTGCTTGAGTGGAAAGTTCAACCATATAACAAAGGCGATTAGATTGCAGCTTATCACGATATTTGTTATGATATGAGAAAAAATAAAGGTAATTGTGATAACGAGATGGCAAAATCATTAGATGAAATTCCTTACGGTGAAATGCCAAAGTGGGGACAAACTGCGAGATTTTTGATTAATACTAAACAAAAACTTGGACTTGGACGTAGACAGCAGACAAAAAACGTAAAACGACGTTGAGTGTTATAGTGATTGGTCTCAACAATTTAGCCGATGAACTGCATAAACCAATAACAAGAGAAGTTTTAAAAAGGACCGTTAAGGACCTTAAGCATCGACAACGAAACGTACGACGACGACGCTTCGTAACCGAGGCAGACTGGACCAAGGGTTTCGTTTTCGGCAGGGAAAACGCAGTGCAGCTTCCCAGACAGATGAAGGCTTTTTCTTTGCTAAGTAGTTTGTCTTGTTACAGTCTCGTCATGGCATTCAAAGACCTCCGTAATTTACATCTTATAAGCTATGACGATGGTTTAATCGACGGTGGCAGATTTGTTGTTCTTATAGTTACTTTTACTAGCGGTTAAAAACAACACGGGGAAATATTAAATTTCTGTACGAAAAAAAATGAACATTTATCCTATAGTACAACCTAAAATGCACGAGTAAACATAGACCGTCAAGAAACGAACCGCATCTAATCTCGTGGCAGGTTCGGAAGATAGCAGACGAAAGCTTACTTGTCTTTCCGGCTGGCTGAAATCAAGAAAGAAAACTAAAAATTACACACTTTGGGGGTGGACGAAGAGCTGGGTGATGACAGCTTCATAGGATCCTTATAAGTCAATACTGTGAGACAAGCAGTTGAAAATATTATCTGGGTGGACCCAAAGGAGAATGGGCAAAACCTAAAGATGGAGCTGGATACAGGTTCAGCGATATCCACACTACCTTTTCAGAAGTAAAAGGACTTAACATTTTATGTCGTAGATACGCATGGTCCTGCTCTGTTTGGGAGAGATTGCCTGCATCAAATCCAACTTGACTAGAAGCTGCACACGTGCAGCCGACACAGGGAACCCAGAAGAGATGAGAGAAGCTCCTTGAAGATTACAGTGAAGTATTCCAGGATGGAGTTGGCACGCTCACGTTGACGAAAGCAAAACTTGCCTTAAAGGAAGGTAGCCAGCCTAACTTTTGCAAAGCAAGACCCGTTCCTTACGCCATTAAACCAAAGGTAGAAATAGAACTGGTGCGTCTGGAAAGAGAAGATATCATACAAGTCAAATCCAGCGACTGGGCGACTGCTATTGTACCAGTAGTCAAACCAAATGGTACCGTACGAATCTGAGTCAACTACAAGAACACAAGAAGCTCTCATCTGCAGGCGGAAGAACATCCACTCCCCCGTATTGAGGACATTTTCGCACTGGAACTTGCGGGAGGACAGTCATTCACTAAAATTGATCTTAAGGTGATCTTATCACCAGGTGGAGTTAGACGAAGAATCACAAGAGTATTTGACGATCAACACTCATCAAGGGTTATATTGATATAACCGCCTTGTATTCGGAATAACCTCAGCCTCAGCAATTCGACCGAGATCAATAGATTGTCAAGTCTTAGACGGAATGAAGGAACAAGTTGCATTCTGGACGACATCATTATTACAGGCAAGAACGACCAAGAACACTTCGACCGCCTGGGGGAAGTCCTGAAGAGGTTACAGGAACATGGTCCACGAGCAAACCAGGAAAAGTGCGAGTTTTTCCAAACGAAAGTAACCTACTGTACACATGCATGAAGTAGACAAGGATGGACTACACAAAACACAAGAGAAAATTGATGGAGATGTCAATGCCCACCAAGGCCAGAGAATGTCCAACAAGGTCGTTCATTTTTTTACACTAGTGAACTACCACCACAAGTTCCTGTCTAACTCTCAGAACAAGGTAAACAATGGAAGTGGATCACAGGATGTGAGGAGGCTTTCATAAAAGTGAAGGAGTTCATCGCGTCAGACATGTTCCTCACCCACTATGATCCAAGAGGACCCTCAAGACTAGCCTGTGACGCATCACCAGTTGGCACTGGAGCTTCTTGTCACACATCATAGATGACGGCTCGGAGAGACCCATTGCGTTTGCATCACGAACCCTCAGTGAAGCGGAGAAGAACTATTCTCAGATTGATAAGGAAGTATCAGCACCAGTGTGGGGAATTAAGAAGTTCCACCTGTACCTTTTTGGTCGCCATTTCATTCTTGTAACAGACCATGAATCTCTGACTTTTCGTTCAAAAGAAAGGGATACCAGCAATGACAGTTGCTCACCTGCAGATTAAAAACATTTCTTTTTTGCTGATTCACCACTTGTAAATAATACTTGTTTTTTTTTCTGCTTTTTGTCTATTTTGTCTGTTTTGTTTTGCTTGCTTTTTATCCTAATTATATTTCGGTATGATTTCGCCTCTTATTTATTTATTATATTTAGTCTTAGGTTAGGGAGAGAGCTCATGTAATAAGCCCCGAGGTTTCTATTTGAGCTTCCTCCCCTAAAAAAATACTTTTAATTCTTTCACTGACAATTTACTTCTCTATAATCTTTAAATAACATTTTTGTAATATATTGAATGTCTGTATGTATGGCTAATAAATAAACTGAAACTTAAACTTAACTGTTATGCGCTATTCCTTGCAGGATTTAATCACAGTATTGAATTCAAGAACACCAGCCAGCATGGAAATGCTGACGGGTTATCACTCCTACCTGTAACAAGAGACAGTGAGACGGCGGAGGGCTCAGGGGAGATTTTCCAAACGTCTCAGACAGACGTATTACCAGTCAGCGTGGATATGATCCGCCAGGCAAAGAGATCCTGTTTTATCGCGTGTGTTAGAACACACAAAGCAAGGGTGGCTAACAAACTGTAAAGAAGAGCTGGAACCATATTACAAAAGGAAAGATGAAGTTACTGTTCAACACAGCTGCCTGATGTGGGGAACATGTGTGGTAATCCCACCAAAATACCGGATGCAAGTATTGGATGAACTCCATAGTGGTCACCTTGGTGTTGTCAAAAGAAAGCCAGGGCCAGAAGCTACGTGTGGTGGCTGGGAATGGATAAAGCCATGAAAAAGATGGCATATAAGTGCATGTCTGTAGCCTGTTCCAGGCTCTCAGATAGTACGGAAGACACGAAACGTAAAAGGCACGCGAAAAGTTGGCGGGCGGGGAAAAGGAAAAAGTTTCCTCCCGTTTTATTTTCGTGTTGGCGCTTTCTCAATTCAGGGGGCTCGACTATCTCGGAGCCTAAGACAGGCTAGCATGTTTGTAATTGTGTGTGTGTGTGGGGGGGAGGGGGGGGGTTTCTATGTCACAACAGTTATTCAGCGGTGTTATTAGTTCACATGTGCACGCATCCCATGTGCTTTTGGAGATTAACCAATTTGACTGTTGCGTTAAAGAACAAGTCTATTGTCCGTCGTGCGACACAACAGTTTTAGAGTTATTATCTAACTGCGTAATGGTCTGGGAACCAGACAGTTTTTAGTTTTCTTCCAATTCTAAAGCAAATGAAAGGATATCAACCGAGAAGCCCTCGTAAGCTTTATATAGTTTAATTATATTAGTAACAGTTGATACTAGAGCTGCCCCGCTGTGTACATTGTCGGTCAATAGTATTCTTGGTCGCTGTGCAGCTCTTTTCACGCATATTCCATAGAAAAGGTGAAAAAGGTTCCATGCACTGATTCAGTTCGATTTACACAGCTTTGATCAAACCTTTCTTAAAAGTTTCGAGAATAGTTTATTCTAAACAAGAAGAAAAGAAATTCATTAGGCTAGTGAAGTTAATATCGATTTAAATGTTCTCAAAACATAGCCAGTCTTAACGTCTTGATGATGCTGACAGTTTCGATGACTGTCAGCCATCTTTATCAAAACTTGGAAAACATTAAAAGTGTCAGAAGCCTTAAATCTGAAGGTGTTAATTATTGCGATAAACGCGCAAAGTCACTGTGTAGACGCCCCTTCAAAAATAGCTGAAATAGAAATAGTTGAGCAGGAAAGCGACAAGTTTAAGCGATGGATCAAGGAAAGCATATGTATTAGATCGAACACTCCTACTATGAACAGGGACGTGGGAGCCTATCAGCTTTCTCCTATATGGACACAAGTGATCTCCACCCCCAAACCAGGGAGGGGGGAGGGGGCGTCTACAGAGTGACTTTGCGCGTTTATCGCAATAATTAACTCATACAGAAGCCTATTTAAGGCTTCTGACACTTTTAATGTTTTCCAAGTTTTGATAAAGATGGCTGACAATCATCGAAACTGTCAGCATCCTTAAGACGTTAAGACTGGATATGTTTTGAGAACATTTAAATCGAGAATAAGAAAAGATTTAATATTATTAGAAGTTGGAATTTTTCGCTATTTCTCTTTTAGTTTTTACATACACTTCATTTAATTAAGCCTTAGAAATTCAAAGGTTTGATCAATTCACGCTCGCGCGTTCTAGTCTTTTTTAAAACTTTATAGCAGGACATCTGTAAGCAGGGAATAAGTCAACACAGAATTTAATTGTCAGCGAATTTCTGTTTCCAATCAAAGATTTGTGAACTCGTATCTGGCAAACTCTCCAAGTCTTTATATATACAGAGTTAGGGCCTGTTAACATGGAGATGGGGGACCCCAGGTAGGTGAGGTAACCTGCTTAGGCAGGGTAACCCGCCTGTCCATATTATATCTCATTTTAATTTGATTAGGTTTACACGATAGGTGTGGTGACCATATGATAGATTATCTGGACCTCACCTACCTTGGGTCCCCCGCCTCCATGTAAACAGGCCCTTATACGCACCTTATAACTTCATCGGCGCTTAACGGGTGTTTTTGGTCCATAACTTTCATAACAACTACTCCACAGAATGTCACTGATAACACGTAACGCAAAAGAGTATAGAAGCATGACTGTGCAATAAATATCACAAAATCTACCAAAGCAGTCCCTTCGGGATTTTCTTTTTAACGTCATCCTTACCATCTCTTACTTAAAGGCAATAGTAGAATCGTCATCATTACTCAAGGATTCCATGCTGCCTCCCTTCAAACAAATCGAGATTTTTCTGGCATACTAACTGTATATTTCAAATGTAAGCACTAATATAATTCCTTAATATCGCGCGAGCTACTAGAGTGCCTCCTCGGGATTTCGACTTCTGTACGAAATCCGTGGGGGGAGCAAATAGCGTACAACTTATAAAAAACAACTTGGCTAAGTCTATCTAGTTCCTTTACCGTTTCATGGCTGAAAATATTGGTCCAGTTTTCTTACAACTTCAAGAGAAGAAGCTATTAAAACGAACACAACTTACCTAACCACGAATTCATCGTGCTCCATGTGAAAGCTGATATGTCAACGCTGATTCGGATTGGGAAGGATTCATAATCCGAAGGAAAAAATTTTACGTACTTCGGTTCTGGTGCCTGTGTGTTTACAAAAAGAGTGTTTAACAGGACGAGGAAGTAGCTAGAAAATTTTTCCATAGCAAGAATTCGGGGAAAACGACCAAGTTCAGCTCTGTTGGATACTCCTAGGTTGCGTTTGCATTTTTTTAATTGTGAACTGTCCCAGGCCTATACTATAAAACAGGTTTGCTGTATACACCCCAGACTTCACAATGCACCTTCACTTTTTGTACAAGGTAAAAACTGCTATCAACTACTTTCAAACGATGCCCTTCAGAAAATAATTTGATCTATACAGTTAATTAAAGTGCAAGTGACAAACGGGCAGATGGGGGATGGAGGACCATAAGGCAGGCAGCCTTCTCTTAATTGTTATAAATAAACAAAAGAATAAAACAAAAAATATGTTTAAACATTTATATTTTTTGTTTTATTCTTTTGTTTACTTCTTCATCGCCTTGCCGTAAGGATCAGTTTGCCCTTTCATACAAGTTTAATTGCACTGATCCAGGTCTACAACTGGGAGATCCGACACCACCCATTGGTTTGTTGCTGTGGACTTGCTGACATTTTATATATTTTGCTGAACGATGGGGCATTTTCAGGAGTTATTTAGATTCCTGGGAAACTGCCCGGCCTACCCCTCCCCTAAGATAACATCAACACTCACTTCTCACTTAGGGCAAAATGATGGCTAAGGAGAGGGTAGGTGGTCAGTTTTCCAAGAACATAAATTGATCCCATTTTCAAAATCTTGATTGGTTTTTGGCGGCTCCTGTTTTTGGGGATCATTTTCAGATGAGGAGGCCACCTTAGCCTGCGGGGAGCAGACGCTTTTTTCGGCTCTTGTTTCGCACGCCGAAAAAAATAGCTGTTTTCTCGGCGGGCGAAACAATAGCCGAAAAAATCGTCTGCTCCCCACAGGTTAGTGAACATACCTATTTATAGTACCTATTTACCGCTGTTTCCTTCAACGGGAAATACAACGAGTTAACAATATCACACGGACAGAAGCACTTTAGCCTGGAACCAGGCTCCGCATTGGGTGAGAAGGGAGAAAAAATCGGCAAGCGAAGCGAGCGGAGAGGTAGTCTGGGGAGGGTAAAGGGTGGCGGAGCCTGGAGACATAGTTTGTGAAGAATAAGGATGGAGGGGAGGGGGGGGGGAGGCTTATTAACTTTCCTCCTGTGAAAAGGGGGCGCTTATTTGAGAGGGGGGCTCAAAAGAGGATTTACGGTAACCTCATAATTATATGTAAGACCCTGAAGAAGGAAGGCCGTGCCTTCCGAAATATTAGTAAAAACTAGTATACCTAAAGGGTAGAAATGCTGCCGTAGGCAAGGAATAGTGAAGAAATGGAAAATTAAGTGTAAAGTTTTTAGTAGAAGGTGATGTGAGGCTCAGAGGGCTTAATCCAAAATCTTTGTCCGTGATGACCTAAATTTAGAAATTATCTTCCTTTTGAGTATCGCGTTAAAGGTGAATAACTTAATTATGAGCCAGTTTTAGTATTTTTCTAACGTGCTCGCGTCGCGTCAGAAGTGGCCAGATAATTCTCGATTTTTTATATGTATATCAATCATTCTCGCTTGCAACCGTGACTGAATGACTGAAGCTTATTTTGAAGCTTTGATTTGGCGATAGGAGCAAATTTTCTAACTATGGTGTTCAGTCTTCCTGTTCGCACAAAAATCGAGCGTTTTCCACGAAACTTAAATTTCTTGAGTTTAAGACTGTTTATTTCATCTGCCAAGTTTAAGTAAATTTGTTCGACTGTGATCTGCGCTACAAGATAGGTTTGAGAAACGACCATGAAAACACATTAACTTGGCCAACCATGTCACGAATCAAACACCAATTTAAACAATTTTGAAGGGCAGTTATGTTCAATTTTTGATAAATACATGACACATAAATTTCGGGCTCGTAGCTCTAATGCTACTTGTGTGATTCCCTCTTAGAACAGAAGAAAAATTTGCTTGAAAAATAGTTAAGGCTGCGGCTATATGACCGGTAACCGGTCAAGATTTTCAAAACACTAAACGACCGGCAGTCCGATATTTTTTTCAATAATTTTTTTCAAATCGAAGAATCCCAGCCAGACCAAACTTTCATACGTCGATTAAGAATAGACTGTGACAGACTTAATATTTTGACTCCACTACACAACATCAACAGACAAAACGTACTGGCAAATAAGTTTATTTTGGGACGGCTTGGCGAGAACCAACCCTACAAAGTAGTTATGTAAATACAATAATAGGTGATTACTGGTGAATACCTAATGTACAACACTCGTAAACTAGCTTTCACAAAAAGAAAAAACTCGTGCTACAAATGGTCGCTCTTGACCTGAATCACCCAGTTAAGCACGCAGGCTTAGTGCCAGTTAGGCTGCCAGTTATTCTGGGGAAACTAATTAATAAAACAATGACAACATATAGCTGGCACAGGGAACACTGTAGGAGCACAGAGGCTAAGCAAAAAGAAAAACTGCTATAACTGGTCGATCTCGACCTAAATCCCCCGAAATAAGCACGCAGGCTTAGTGCCAGTTAGGCTGGGGAAACTAATAAATAAAACTCTGACAACGCATAACTGGCACAGGGAACACGGCAGGAGCACAGAGGCTAAGCAAAAGAGAGATTTGCTACAACTGGTCGATCTCGACCTGAGTCCCCCAAAGAAGCACACAGGCTTAGTGCCAGTTAGGCTGCCAGTTAGGCTGGGGAAATTTAATAAAACTCTGAACAACGGATAACTGCTGGGACCGGGAACACTTCAGGAGCACAGAGGCTGAGTGCCAGGACAACTGGGAATTATCTCCACTAATGTACCCAACAAGGCACGTAGCCCAATGACCAGTAAGGCTGCCATAAAAGGCTAGGGCAGGACATTGAAAGTAAACAAATGGATAACGACCCTGGCTAGAAGTCTGTAACATTGCCTGCAACCTAACTGCATCAAACGAGACTTATGTCGCCTCCTAAAGAGCGGTTCCTGGACAGCTGACCTAGACATACATAGAAACTAAATATATCAAGTAAAGGAGCAGGTGCAAAACTGAGATAACTGTACAAGTACATAAAATGAGAAACGGGAAAAAACTGAAAACTAGCAGAGCTGAGCTACCGCTTACAAACTGAAGTAAATGCGGTCAGACGGAGGCCAGAAAAAACCTGCCCAAAAAAACCCCGAAGGGAAAAAATGCGGGCAGGAAATCTGGGTAGGAACCAAGGCTCAAGCTCAAAGCCCTTCCTACGGGACTTTACAATGTCATCGAGAATATGTTGCTCCTAAAAATAAATAAAACAAAAATAAAGAAAAACCAAAGAGAGGGTGGTTCGTAAGCCTAGATGACGTACACGTGATATACGCAGCCTTATATACCCCCGATATGGCTACCCATGGTGCACCCGGCCTAGTACCCAGGCCCTGTTGTATCTCGTGCCGTCAAAATATTTATTTCTGTCTTCTTCGCGGGCTCATTCGTCAGAAATAACATATTTTGACTCCTCTACACAACATCAACAGACAAAACGTAATGGCAAATAAGTTTATTTTGGGACGGCTTGGCGAGAACCAACCCTACAAAGTACGTAGAGTGACAAAGTATTGGGCGAAATGACAAATGAAAGCTCCTAGAGCCCAAGAAACTGAAAGCCTTTTTTCTAAGTCATCATCGGTAGACGTCCTTGGCTAGAACGGACTTCCAGCGGCCGAGCCACTGAAACACACTGTCACTAACCCCACTATAAGCAGCGGAAGTGGCCCCTCTCGAACGCAAGGAATAAAAAACCAAAAGTGGAAGGATCAACCCCCGAAACTTCTCAGGTCCTTGCGAAAAGCCTCTCTAATTGTGGTATAGCTGATAGGCTCGTCCTGGGAAACTAACTTAAAGGAGCTGTTCCCGCGAGACATGGGCCTAAAAATGAGATCCCTGGAGCTAGAGGGATGGAAAAACGGGCAAGGTACAAGCAGGGCCAAACATTTCCGAAAAAATCACTCCGATTCATCGCCCTTACAAAGTTGGTCGTTCTTGCTTTTGAGAACCTTAATGATCATGAAACCCTCATGAAAATATAATTCCCCCTAATTATGGAGACCTCATCAAACCAAAAATCCTTTTGGAAGCACATCTAACCCCTTCAATAATCGGTTTATCCGTGGGAGAGGGGATACCCGCCATGGTATGAGCCCATTTACTACCGTAAACAGCCGAGCCTAAGACGCACGGGGAGTGCGACTCTTCAATGAGGTGTTGCAAATACAAGGCAACATGGCAGGGACTGGCAGGACAGGCCCAGGAATGAAGCTTACTGGCAGCAAAACATTTTTACTTGCGAGAAGCACGAAGGTACACCACTGTCGTACTAACGGCCTTTGAGGAGAGAACCGTCGATAGCATTGTAGACTGTCTGTCAGCCTCAGTATTCAACCCTCTGGTGGGAAATTCTGGGGCCCGCGCTAGAAACCAGAGCGGAACATATCTGAAAAGTAATCGAAAATACAAGAAGAAAATGTGAGGAGCACGAAATAAAAAAGAATTTAAAAAAAAAAAGCGAGCTTAAAACACCGGAAAAGGGAAGTGAGAGGAGAGTGGGCGGAAGGGGAAGGGGGGGGGGGTCAAAAACCCAATGGGTCCAAACCTAAAGGTACGCATAACACGCGTGTAGAGGCACAGGTAACACTTTCCGTCAGGCGGCGTTGAGCAGAAGCCCGCCAGGGACGAGGGAGGTCTGGGGCGCCGAAAATAAACTCGAAGCGCTATGACGCCAAAAAATAAAGGCCTGGATCTGAAAAGGGAATTACGGGCCTTCCCTGGAACAAATAACCCCTGGAACTTAGGCAATAAAACCCAGTCGACAACAAAACTATTCCAATGCACTCCATCTCTAGTAGAAACATTCCAGAAAATAGCTGACTTCCATAGGGGAGGAACAAGGGTTCCCGTAAGCGCGGCAGAGCCCAATGTGTCTGATGACTCTGACAATGAGGCAAACCTGTGGGCCAAGCCAGTTGCCGTCCTAACTCCAATTTAGAGCGAAGGCATAAACAGCCTAACAGCCTGGCTGAAAAAATCGAGAGTTAAGCCTAGGCAACTCGCCGTTGTAGCTACAGGCGAACCTGGAAATAGTGTAAGGACCTAAGAGGTGATTTAGCCCTTGAAAAAAAACGGAATCGTTGAGGCCGTAACCATCGAAGTCAACGAGTTTGCAGATACAGTCCGCACTGGCGTTCACGTCCCTAGGGATCCACTTGACCTCGAACGAAATACAATGATGGGAGCAAATTTGAAAAACAACTGGGGCTAAATCCAGGAGGTCGGGTTTCCTACTGCCGTTGCGAAGAATGGATTAGACGTTATGGTTGTCAGAATACCAAAAATCCTAAGACTGATTATGTAAAGGGCTCCCGAAGGCTAGTAAGGCAAGACAAACCGCTTTGAGTTCTCTCCAAGTCGATCTACGAACACTTTCCGACCAATCCTGATGAAAAATCATCTCGGGTTCCGGCTCCTCTTAAGCGCCGCAGGCTGAATAGGAAGCATCGGAGAAGCCGGAGCTTACTCTCCCTGGAAGCGAACTGGAACCCCTCAATAAATTTTGCCGTTGAGAGGCTAACATTGTTCGACCAAAATTCAATTTCATACAAAGAATCAACGGACAGGAAAACCTAGCTATCCCAGGATATCATGGCCTAAACCGCCGTGATGAATTATTGTAATCCATATCCTTAGTATTTTTCCTTTCCAGTTTTTATGTTGTACGTCATTTCCGCCTCTCCCTTTTATTGCTACATTCTCCATCTATATAATATTGTGATTGCTACATAAGTTCAGTAACATCTGTAAACCTGAAGAAGGCTGGTATGGCCAGCCGAAATATTGTTATAAAAAAAACAATACACGTTGTGTTAAATCAGCTTTGCTGTAGTCTTCGGACTTCTCGCTCTTGTTCTTTATATTTTGGCTGATTTGATCTCTTTTCTAGAGATCCAACGTTTACAACTAGCAGGATCTTCGTCCACGGTTTTTGCAGTTAATTTAATCCTATCCCAGGAAACAGCTGAGTAAACAACTGAGAAAAGAAATCGGGCCATGATACACGCGACGGATCCCACGCAACTCGAGAGGGAAATACTTTGGCCAGCTACACACGGGACGCGTAGAACATGGACTGTGGTGGAAGACTAATGTGCAGACAAAGCCACCAGGTCGTGAGACAATTTAGCAATGCGTTCATCCGTGGCACTAATACTTCCATCGAGAGTGTTATGAACACGAAGCCACGAGAAAATTTGAACGGGCTCCCACAGCGACTTTACCTCATTAGGAATTCGAACAAAGCGAGACTAAGGCAAATCGGCATGGACAGCCCGCAAACTGTAAATTTTGGCCTGAACGCGATAGGGTCCTCCTCCTATAGCTAGACCATAGTAAAGAAAAATGGCAATAGGGATACCTTGGCTTCTTCTTGATTTCTGAAGCGGTTTGAGGGAGGCTGACAAGAACCCAAAGGGAAGCGCGCAAAGTAGAAAATACCTAAAAATCCAGGTGCCGAGATCCCAGGTGAACGCAAGGAAATAACGGTGATCGGGGAAAATTACGATAACCGCACTAGAGATAAAATATAAATAAAGAAAACCCCATCTCAAAAATTTAAGTGGCCATGGACAAGTCTTCGCACTTGAATTTCTGTTTGTAGAAAAAGGTGCAAACGTGCCTAAAATCCAGGATTAACCTTTGTTAGACGGAGCGGCGGGTCAAACAGAAAGCGGGTAAATGATATTGGAATGCAAAAAATTTCCGAAAGGAGGTTGAGACTGGGAAGCTCATTAACAGCTACGGACAAAAAGAACTGTAAACACGTGCAGAGGCATTGTAGGATAGTAAAAAAAACATAAAAAGCTGGAAGAAGGGAATTTTGTAACTAGACTAATAACATTCAAAATGAACAGAGAAACTAGCAAAGTATGCCAGAAATAGATCACTATGAAAAATATTCCCCAAACTGAAGGTAGAATAGAAATATCAACGGTACACTCAGAGCTCTAAACCGCGCCTAAAACTAGCGGGGTGAACGTCAGAAGAAACTGGTATAACATCGAGACAATCCTGATCCATATTACGCCTTGCCGCTTAAAAAATTCAGTACTAAATTAGAATAGACTGCACCTCATTGTTGTCCTTCATGAAGCCGTTTGGGATGTTTGGCTTGTCCATCGTCGGGTAACAGGAGCGCTTTCCACAGGCAAAACAGGTACCGTCGCTGGGTCGACGAGAAGGCGAAAAACAGGAACATTAGACATAAGAGGCTGGGGTTGCATCTGTGAACTTGAGGTGGACGCCGGCGTTCCCACTGGCGAGGATCTGTTGCTGAGAGTTGAAAGAGTGGTCTTCTTCTTACCGGCCTAGTACGCTACATGGCCGCAAAATTCTGCACTGTGGATCCTTTGAAACTGGTCTTCGTTGGCCTTCTTCTTGAACTTACGTGGTTCGTTAAACTTTAGTTTCTTAATTTCTTTCATCTGCTGCTCGGCAAAATATTCGTTAGCGCGCTTGATTTGACCAACGGTGTCTGTTAACAAATCTTTAAACGAGTCCATTAACTGTTTGTTATTCTCCTAAATGAGATCGGACACTTCGTCTTTGCTGACGGATATAACGCAAGAAAGAGCCGATAAGAACGTTAAGAAAAACCAAAGAGAGGGTGGTTCGTAAGCCTAGATGACGTACACGTGATATACGGAGCCTTATATACCCACGATATGGCTACCCATGGTGCACCCGGCCTAGTACCCAGGCTCTGTTGTATCTCGTGCCGTCAAAATATTTATTTCTGTCTTCTTCGCGGGCTCATTCGTCAGAAATAACATTTATGATCGACAAATGTTGTCAAAGTGTAAGTCTGTTCAATTTCAAAGGAAAAAAATATTCACTCGAATTTGAGCGGATTCGATCCCGGAGCATAGGATCTGTATACCACTACTCTTACCACTAGACCACCGTGTGTGGTTCCTCTGCAAGATGGCGATTTTATTGAAATATTATAGCGTAAACCCCAACCCAAAATAAAAGCCAACTGCTAACCCTTATCACCATTCTCAGGGCTTAACCCTAATCAGTTTGGTTAGAGCTTCAGTTAGTATTTTCTAACCCTAATCACTATAGTCAAAATATCGGACTCATAAAATATTGCATTTTGTGAAAATATCCTTGAAAGATGTTAAACGGCTGCTTGCTCCATGCAGTGATGCTATTTCTTTTTCCATATGCTACGCTATTTTGCTGGTCTTAGCGTGTTCTGTTTTCCGAAAACAACCCTAAATATATAGAGGTTTCGAACTTTTCTTTCATTCTGCCTTGGCATCGACTAGGATAAATTTATCATGAATGCTTTCGATTCTCGGTCGACAAGTGTCGGCAAACTGCAAAAGTATGCAGCACGTGCAAAGATTTTTTGTTTTCTAATTAGACCTGTTGTCTCTTTACTTTAACGAGATTGCAAATTATTCAAATTCCCCTGCTCTTTTCCCTTGGAAAGTGGGCGGGGCAGGAAAAGTCATAAATGGGAAATTTACGACTGGAAAAAAAGTTTGAAATCGATCTGACGAAAACACAGTTCTCAAAGGATTCAAGATGACAAGTCTATTTTAAACTGAGAAACTGAATAATGAATTAACGTGTTACAATTCAAAACCATGATTATTTCTTCTTTAGGACATAAGCAATTAAACTGGAAAAGCTAAGAAAAACCTAAAATATTCCGCTACATAGCAAGCCTGGGCCGTGTCAACAAGTCCGTTATTAACACCCACTTGTTACGTTTTTGTTCCTTACATTTGACTATTTCTATCATTCTTTTCTTTTGCTTGAAGACTATTTAAATACTTAAATATTAACGGGTAAATACCCTTAGACAGCAATGCCAAACAAACTTCAATAATTCCACAAAAACAGAAGTTTGAGCGTCCCGTGGAGTAGTGTATTTACAATTTCCCTGGAGCCGAGTCCATTTTTCCTTCGTCTGCCTTCAATCGAGTTACTCCTGCGAGGAATAAAAACAAAAATGGCCTGTTCAATCGTTTGTATTCATGAAGCACATCTGACTAACTAACATTTTTTCAGTCATTAATAAGGTAAACCATGCATCTTATTGACCCATGGATCTCCGAGTAAAACAAGTAACCCTCCTGTCAAACACGTCAGACAGGCATTTATTAGCTACACAAATTTAATCATTACTTGCAGAACTCACCCTCACACTTATATTGTAAACATTGTCCTGGTCAAGGCATCTAAAGCATGTTTCCAGGTCCCGGAGATTACTAAGTAAATTATTGCATTGGAAGTGTACTACTATACTCCTTGACCTTACGGTATGCCAATTTTCTAGTTTAGTTGAATCCGTTGCCATTACTTAGAACAAGAAATGGAGCAATGAAGGTTCTCAGAAAACGTACTTTTCTGCTTCATACATGACCAAGTAAGGCTGACTAAATCACAATAGCTCTCTTGTCGTGAAATGCTAATGTTTGCATACGCATAGTACAGGCCAGATGTATTTTCTAAGATCAACTAAGTAGAACCACGTCAATACGGACACCGACGGGACATGCTATAGTGTCCGTATTAAGTGGGTTAATTTTAGAGGAAATGTATGAGCATTTTTTTCGTCGGGACAAACGAAACTGTCTGTTATATATGGTTGTCCGTATTAAGCGAGTGTCTGTAGAGCGGGGTTCCACCGTAATCAGGTCATTTTCATTTCTTGAGTGTGTCTTTTACTCTAATGACTTTACAGAATCGCCGTCTAGTTAGCTCAGTTGGGGGAACGCCGGTCTGCTGAGCGGGAGGTGGCGGGATCAACCCAGGCCGGACCAACACAACACTCAGGGACTTTGAAACACTCAGAGAAGAAAGTGCTGCCATGTAATGAGATCTACAAACGGTTAGACTTTTTGCATGTTTCTAGTCTTCTCGTATAAGGACGAAAAACCGTAGGTCCCGTCTCACAGCACTTTCACTTATCTGGCTCTTGTGGGACGTAAAAGAATCCACGCCACTGTTCGAAAAGAGTAGGGGACGTAAACCTCGGGAGTGTGGCCAACCTTTCCAGGGCTGGGTGGGTTATCTATAAGGGGAGATCTTCATATAGGGATAACCTCTTAATCCTCCTTCAGGAGTCAAAATTGCTACCTGTAAAGAGTGTATTATGAAAGAGAGACGCCTTACATTTAATATAAGCCTGTAACCTGACTGTGAAACGACGCCTGAAGGCCTCCCCGTTTGGCCATCACATTTCCTTAATGCAAATGTAAACAAAAAATCTCGGAAACTTTCATATCTTAAAATCTCGTTATGTTTTCGGCCATTGAGTGGTCGCATTGACAGGATTTTAGAAACTATTGGAAATACTGACGAGTAACCATTGTTCGTGTGACTTGTCATGAAAGAATACTGCATTCAAACAAGTAGAGATTTCTTGTTAAAGCAAGCTCGTTCGCAATTTTTCTCTCTGGAAATTGAGAGGGGCCACCTCTCCCAATTTTCTGAAGGAAAACCCTGGAAACCAGGCTGTTGTTGAAGGTGGTGAAACAAAGAATCTCAACTGACAAACTATGCACACGAATATGTTTTTCATGTTTCTGCGTCAAAAGACTAACCTTTACTTTCTGAAATCAAACGTCACATTGTCTCCAATTAGCATAAAAGGCGCCCACTTCCTCACTTCAGGGAAGCCATTCTCTCGCATCCACTTCATGGCCTGGTGAAGAGATTCAGTTGCACTTTCACCGCGCACAAGGTGCTCGTAGAAACGCCCCATAAACTGCTCTGTTGCTTCGTCTTCTATGGCCCACAACGCCACCAACACTGAGCGTGCACCGGATCCTAAAAACGCTCGGGCAATTCCAACCACTCCCTCAGCTCTAATGTGTCCAAGTGCGCTGTGACAACAGCTTAAGACAACTAGTTTCGCCGTAAGTTTAACTTCCGAAACATCAGCCGTTGTTAACACGTAATCGTCTTTATGCAAAGGCCTGTTGATAGGTCGCACTGGAGCAAGAACAATTTCTCCTCTTTCGGCATCACCATGTGCAGCAAAATGTATCAAACTTGCTGAATGCATCGCTTCAAGTACCGCCTGCTTTGTTGCTTGACACCCTAACAAAGGTTGAACACCCAACCATTCGGCGATCATTTTCGCTTCCTTTCTTGCAAAAGACAGTTGAGAGAACTCACTCACATAGCTAACATCAGGATCACCCACTATCAACACACTCCTATCATTACACTGGGTTGCTGGTCTCTCCTGAATGAGCTTGAGAGTCGTCAAAGATGGAACAATGCGGATCCTGAGAGTCTCTGAAAGATACTTCCCATTTTCATCCTTTAACGCTGCAAATGGAATTTTGTACAAGGAACGATCAGGAACAATGAGAATTTCGGGCTCGTCAAGCAGGTCAGCCACTGGAGTGATGAAAATCTTGTAAAGTAGCTCAAGAGTTGGTGTCGGTTCTTGTTCTTGATCGTCGTCATCCAATACAAAAGGGCAGAGAGCTGCAACTCTATCTTCCTGAGACGAGGAGCAAGCGACCAAGGGGAACATTGATCGATCCGCGCAATGCCCTTGAAGTAGCTTCTGACACCCTCTAACGGGTGGGTTTCTTAGAAAGGCGTTCAAATTTTCCACCGATCCGATAGTCGAAACAGTTTCATTTTCCTTCATATGTCGTAAATGCACTGACTGTTTCTGATCCAAAATCCACAAATAAATATCCAGCACGAAAAATGATATGTATAGACAAGTAAAGTTACTTCCTTTCTTGATGATCCCCTCAATACCCTTCCATGATTGTGGATCTATTGTAATTTGCTTTCCAGCAAAATACTGAGTTGACATTAACTCTGTTAAAGCCCTGGCTCGTCCAAGTTCTAAAACGTACAATGCTTTAACATAATCTCCTCTCTTACAAAACACCTTACTGAGAGTTTGGTAGGGAGGGAAGTGTTTGTCTAATAGAGACACCTTATGCGGGTCATGGTCCCCTAAAAAACTGCGTAAGTCCTCGCAGTGTTGGATGCTAGAAAGGAGGTTCGAAATACTCTCCTCTGTGTTTCCTTCAAACATCATAATCCATCCGAGGTAGTAATGGCACGCTAACTGATTTTCGACATCCCCAGTTTCTTTACTTATTTTAACTGCTTTTTCAATATTCTTCTTAGCCTCGGCATATTCTCCAAGATTACAGTACGCAGTTCCTAGGTTTAGATAACAAAAGGTTTCCGCCCCCTTGCGTCCCGTTTCTTTCGCTATCAAAAGAGACTCCCTTAAGTATTGTACAGCCTTGGCATATTGACCCTGGTGGCAGAAGAATACGGCTAAAGCGTTATAAGACTCACACTCTTCTTCTCTGTCGCCGATTTCCTTTTGAATTGCAAGTGCTTTCTGCGCGAAATTTTTACCGACCGTGACAGCATACTCACCGACTGAGTGACACACTTTTCCCGCGTATATGTAATCTCTTGCCTCTCCTTCTCTGTCTCCTATTTCTCTTCTTATCAAAAGCGACTTGTCAATATATTCCATGGCCTTGTCATACTGTCCGAGTGCTTCAAATACAATCCCTAGGTGTCCATAGCATTCGGCTATTCCCATTTTGTCACCAATTTCTTTTCTTATCTCAAGTGCCTTTTCGACACATTTCTTAAAGTTATGGTATTGCCCGAGATGATAAAGGTGTGCCCCGAGGTCACTGTAACACGTTGCTTCATGGTCTCTGTTGGCAGTCTCTTGCTTGATGCGCAGTGCTTTCTTCAACAGTTCCTTTGCTTTCTCATATTTAAGTTCCCGTCTATACAAATCTGCCAGCATCATCGCTACTGAGCCCACCTCATCACTAAATTCTCCACATAATTGGACCGTGCCCTCAAGAAGTTTTTCGCCCCATTCAATTGCTCTTGTGTAATCACAAATAT
The DNA here is from genome assembly GCA_964035705.1 of Porites rus. Taxonomy (NCBI): domain Eukaryota; kingdom Metazoa; phylum Cnidaria; class Anthozoa; order Scleractinia; family Poritidae; genus Porites; species Porites rus. Next base: position 37,798,825 of record OZ037994.1, read on the forward strand.
TACGATAAGCCTTGAAGATTAAAACACATATGTAACGAAAGAGTATATTGAAGATTTTGGTCTTTTCCCTCAGCACCGTTTTGTTCAGGAAAATGAGGCATTCTTCAGCTAACTGTATGCCTTTTACAACCCGATTGGTTTTGATAAGAAAAGCCGCAACAGTAGTGCCACTAGAGATGACATCGCAGGCTTGCATAACCTTCTGCTCTTTTCCCACCATAGACATGTCTCCTGAACACGGACAAGTTAACGTGAAAATGTGTAAGTTTTGAACCTTTATTAACTTTATTAACATTCACTCCACAAATATATCATCCTCGGAGACCCAGGGGCAGATAGTGGGGGCGAGAGTAAGTCTAAACGGGCGGAAAAATATGGCACAAAAGAAAAGTAAAGAACGACCAGAAGAGCCCCTGGGGACAATGTCTTACCAGACCAGTTCCAAACGGTCGCCGCCGTTCTGGCTTCTGATTGGTGCCAGAAAACTGGTGTTTTTCTGGCACCAATCAGAAGCCAGAACGGCGGCGACCGTTGGAACTGGTCTGGTAAGAGATTGTCCCCAGGGGCTCTTCTCGCCGTTCTTTACTTTTCTTCGTGCTTATTTTTCCGCGCTGTTTAGACTTTCCCTCGCCCCCACTATCTGCCCCTGGGTCTCCGAGGATGCAAATATATAATTTATACAGCAAAATTACATCCTGTAAAGGGGAAACACCCAAATTGGTAGCTTACGAGCCTAATACTAGAGACGTTCCCGATGTAAGAAAAAAAGCTATATTACATGGAAGAGTAAAATTTAATAAATAACATTAGAGTAAAATATTCCACTAAAGCAGTTCTAATTACTGTTTCTCTCTCAGAAAAGAGGAAGCCCTCTTCTTGAAATATCGTTTTTGACAAGAAAGATTTTGAGCCGTTGGTATATCAATTTTACAAATATTCTATTAAAAATAGACAGTAATGAAATAGGCCGATAATTTTCGGGTTCAGTTTCATCGTCACTTTTGTAGACAGGAATAACTTTCGCTTGCTTTAATTTGGATGGAAAGACACCTTCTTGCACAGAGATGTTGATAATGTTGGAAAGAGCGCCAGAAATAATTTGTTTGGCACCGGATGAAATATGGATCGGACAAGAGTAAAGCCACCGTACCGTTTATTTCTAGGAATAAACTGTACTTCACCTGCAATATCCTCTGGAGAGACTGGATCGAAAGAGAAGGAATTTGGATTATTAATGGATGACTAATACTCGGTAAAACTGCAAGAAGAAGGCGGTACCTGTGAAGCTAATTTTTCAGCAACCGAAGAAAAGGTAGTTGTTGAAAATGTTAGAAATCTCAAGGGGATCATTTGTTATGCAAGTTTTTCAAATTGTGAGGCCAGCAAAGTATGCGTGATAATAATTCTTTTTACTCAACCTAGTAAGAGTAGAAGTCTTATTTCTATAGAGTTTGTATTGTACGTAATCGCCTGATTGAAAAAGAGAATTTTTCACTTTCAATTGGTAGATTTTTTGAGGCCACTGGTTATCCATGGCTCAGAAAACTGCTTTAGCTTGCGTTTCGAGAGGGTTTTCAAAGGAGCGTGTTTCTCGGCAAGTCCCGACAGCGTCAGGTTATAGAAATGAGAAAAAGCATTGTCGACATCGAACCGATCATCACTGATTAGTTTGGTTCAAGAGTGCGTCCGAGAGGTCAGAGTTAAACCTATTAACTAAGAAACCAGAAAAATCTCTGCGCTTTTCTTTTCTCGACTTCGACTTCTTAAAAAAAGTGTGGGAGACACAAAACTGTGAAAAATGGTCGCTGATATCAGAGACAATATTGCCACTGGTGATATTAGTATCAACTTTGTTAGTCAAAATATTCTCGTTTAAGGTGGTACAGCTGTTATGCACACGTGTTGGTTTATAAGTAGTTGGTATAAATGAGAGCTTTGCAGAGAAAGTAAAAATTCCTGAGCATAGCGGGAGCTTTCGGCGTGAAGTAAATTTGTGTTGAAGTCGCCCGTGATATAAACTAATTTGTTTGAAGCTATTTGTTTTTCAAGAGTTTCGTCAAAATATTCTTGGAACCGTTTCGGAGGATTATGTTGTCTGTATACAATACCGTACTCTGCGAGCAGAGATCGAGGGGCCTCTGCTCGCAGGGTAACAATACCGCAAATGATGTTACTTTTTTGTGAGGACTGGATTTCAATCCATAGCACCTGGAAAGCCTCATTTTATGTTCTTTTTTTTTACAACTAGAAATACTTACCTCGTAATAACCGTTTTTCTCCGGTTTTATAGCCGAAATCTACGGTGTCCGATAGGAACTAAACAGAATCACAAAACTCAAAACAGAATCACAAAACCCTTGTTTTGAGTTTTGCGATTCTGTTTTAGAGTCTTGTGATTCTGTTTTGAGGTTTGTGATTCTGTTTTGGGTTTTTTGATTTTGTTTTGCGTTTTGCGATTCTGTTTTAGGGTTTCGTGATTCTGTTTTGACTTTAGTAGTTCTGTTTTAAATTTTGCGATCTGTTTTGGGTTTTGTGATTCTGTTTTGAGTTTTGTGTTTCTGTTTTGGGTTTTGTGATTCTGTTTTGTTCCTATCGGCCACCGTAGAAATATTATTGCAGTAGAAATGCCAGGTTCGTGCACAATAATCGAAATGTGGTACAATAAATGACATGTAAATATTCTTTCTTGTATCGAAAGAAAGTATATTTCTCATGCGCTTCAAAATTGCAACTTGTTGTGATACTTTTCTACAGATATTAGCGATTTGAACATATCATCAACAGTAACTCCAAGCATCTGTAGAGCATCGCTATTTGGAATGATGTTATTTTCGCAGCGAAATTTCGTATTAACTTTCCTCTAGTCCATCACCAGGGGCGTAGCCAGGATCTTTTCAGAGTTACGCACAATTCTCCAAATAGCTTCCCCCTCCCCCCAAAAAAACCTTGATTAAAGATTTGGTTACGTTGTAAGCTAAGCATTTTTTTCTGCATATGAAATGATATTAGCAACTAGTATTAATAACACTTTTACTGTCGCGTGTTTCGATCCATCAAACTATAAGGCTACACACTTTTTCGGATTCGAAAGTAAGGGATTCGAATAATTTGTTACTGGATTCCTTTTGTCGTTTTTGAGCAGATGCAGCGCATGAATCCTATTTGGTCAAGTCTCTATAGATTTTGAATCCGAAATCTAAAGTGAATCTGATGCAATGTTTTGTAGTGTAAACAATTTGTCCAACGAATTCGGATACTTTTCCGCATTTGATCATACGAGCTTGCAGTAAAACCAACATGGAACTGTCACTTTCAAGAATGTAAGGTGCCTTAGCAACGACGACGGTGAGGGCAACGAAAGCGGTTTTTGTTTTAACTTTTTCGCTTTTATTTCAGCTCTCATAAAGTGGCAAATGTAGGTGAACTTCCCTACCGAGTCTTGGAGACCGCACCTAAGTTCAGACTCAGAGAAGAAATTGAATTTGTCCCTGTGGGTTTACGTCCTGGCCAAACAACGTCCCAAAAGGAAATTTAGCGTCGTGTTCACACGGGTTGTAAAGAAAACCGCGCTACATGTGCAAAATTTGTTGTCTTTTATTTACTTATTGGGTTCGTTTCCTTTGACGTTCTCGTTGCCGTTGCCGTTGCTGTCGCCGTTGCCGCCGCAGCTGTCGTCGCCCGTTCGTCGTTGCTCCCAGGATTTATCGATGTGCGTGAATGGGTAGGAATCCGAACACGTTTTTGATAAAAACGCCTGCCATCTTTTCACCAGAATTATATGTCATTCAAGATTCGGTCCATTAGTGAATTACTTCGAATTCGTTTTTGTGGAAACCAGCACAAGCAGAGTTAAATGAATTGAGAGCAAACTGTGCTTTTAAAATAACTACCTTTAGATATTTTGCCTTCTTTTTAGAATTAACTTTTTATTTGTTATTATTTATTCATTTTATATCTTTTTGTGCACGACTTTTTCAGGTACGTACAGGTAGCTACGCCCCTGATCACCATAACCTGGTGTTTAGAGTGTTTTCTTTTCATGCCATTTTCCGAAAACCATTTTCCTACGTATGATAAGTCAGAGTTTGTGGCTTTCTGGACTATCAAAGGATCGTCATGGGCAAAGAGAATCTGTATGTTTCAACGTACCTCCAAATTCAACGCGATATTGGCAAGATAATGCTGATAAAAATAATAATTATAATTGATATTCTATTCTCACAAAAGAACAATCACGCAAGGAAAATGAAACTTCATTCGCACTTAAGAATGTTGTTTTCGATAAAACGCTATGGAAAATGGCCCTAAATTAGTCTTCTTGATTCAAAAATCTTTAATGACTATGCCACAAACTTAAATGTTTGCTTCCCTGGCTAAACTGTTTTTACACTAATTAAAATGAATAATATTTTAACTTTATTAAAAATTTATTTCCCGATAATCGAGGGTAAAAGGTGTGTATGAATTTTTACAAGACCCGCGTAAAATTATTTTTCTTATTTCACTCGTCACCATCTGACTACATCGGGCATACTAATATTTGTATCATCATTATCGTTGTAAAATGATGGTAATTCATTTCCATATTAATTCAATATTTCTTCTAATTCTTTAGTTTTCAAATTTTTATGCAAGTCATATTTTTCTACCCGTTTTTTGTTGATAAAAGTGCTTGTTCTAGTAATTCTTCTCCATCTTCATCTAAATTCTCCTCATCTTCTGGAGATGAAACTAAAACTGATGGTGCTGGAAGCTGCTAACGTGGTTTTGCAGCTCAGTCATTTTATTAAAAAAATGAAGTAACAGCTTGTTGATTTTCTTTCAGCTGTTGAATTACTTTATCCTGTTTTTCGTCTGTCTTTTTCTGTTGCTCATTGACAATATGGGTTCTCTCAATGTCTTGAAATAATCACTCATAACAGTATCAGCACCTTTTTCTAAAATTTTTAACTCATTCTTAACTTCTGTCGCAGCTCTTGATATATTGTAAACACTAAAGATATTATTGAATGAAGGTTACGTAACATAAAGAAGTTTAAATCAAAAGAAAATGATAAGCTAAGAGTAAACAATGATATAATAAAGCTGCCAAAGCGCAATAGGTTGCCAATTCATGGCCCCTGAACATTCATATAGCTAAATACTAAAACACAATCCTGAAGTGGAGCCTTTAAACTAGACATAATAAAATCCCCACCAAAAGGCCTATGTGTAGCAAGACCATCACAAACATAACAGGATTTCTGAAAAGGGCCCCTAAGCGCTCCGGCAGCAGCCGGTTATAACTATGAATACAGTAAAGGCCTACCACAGTAAAAGGATCAAACATTGTTTAAAGCTGTTTAATAGGACATTTACAAGAACCCCACCTAGCAGGAAAAATCCATAGAGTTTTATGCATAGTGAATGCGATTTTTTGAGTGAAATTCTTGTCGTTTATTTAATCCAAAAGGAGCAAGAGAAAATAATTGCGCGCTCCAGTATCATCAGTAGATTGTCTGTGTTATGATTTGAGCTAGTAGGGATT
>OZ037994.1:37809351-37811851 GCA_964035705.1 Porites rus
ACAGGACACGTTTTTATTAAAGTTAAGCATACTAACTAGGGGAGTTAAAAATCTTTATAAAAATGAATCCTATTGATAATTCTACTAATTCATAATTTATCAACCCCTTTTCAAACCCTCCCCGTGCTTTTAGACAGTTGATTTATATTGGGGTTTACAGAGGTAAACATGAGACTCAAATACTGCCTATTGATTGGTCATCACCTCTTATGAATTATCAGTGAATTTTATTACAATATTTCCATGATTTCTCATAAACTCTTTTCACTGAGAAGATTCGTTTGTTCGAAATAATAAAATGGCATAACTCCAGGTTCTTCTCCAATTACTTATTTGTCTACAAAATTCTCAAGAGCTGACTTTTCTTGTTTGATTCCAACATCATACTCTTTCATCTCTCTTTCTAGAGCTTTTTTTTAAGTAACTTGGAGTATCTTTTGGAATCTTTTTATTTTTAATACACTCTTCAAAATAATCATCAAATGTTTCTGATTTTGGTTTGGGCTATTTTTGGTTTGGATATTTTTGGTTTTTGTTTCTTTGATTTTCCTTTCTTGATGTTTTTTCTTTGTTTCTCTATCTATCAATTTCTGCAATTATTAGTTTTTCGTTTTGTTCATTATAATCATTAAACTCCTTTTTCAGTTTATGTTTTTTATTTTGTTTGATTTTTTTTCAAATCTTCAATTGATAAGTTATTCAAATCGACAAAGCTCACGCCTTTATGAAATGATAAGCAGACTGTCCAACCAGCCCGATTTTGTCGGGCATTCTCCCGATTTTGCTTGAAAATCCCGAATCCCGAACAATATAGGATCGGGATATAAAAAATCCCGATTTTGACATCTGTTCTGATATTTTCAAATTAACTCTTAAGATACACATAAAAGTACACCAAACAGAGTATACGTAACTAAAGTTGATGTCCAGAAAACTTAAAAACTGCACGAAATATAAATTAAAATCGAGTACTTGTACGCGAATACACGCAAATAATAATAAGCGAAAAAATGGCAATCGATTTGTGCGATTTAGTGAACGTTTTAGACAAAATTGTTCACTCGGAACACTGGAAAGGGCTTTTTCAAAATTTTGTAGGGGAAAAAACCGCAAGACCCCCCAAGCGGTTCACCCGATCGGCACTCGCGTGAGTTCGCGTGATTCGTCGGTGATTGAAAAATATCCCGATTTTACATACTCAAAAGGTTGGACAGTCTGGATTAGATAATTTCTTTAAACTTCAAATTGTTTTCCTACAACGACTAATCGATTTATATATTCTTAACCACTCTCAACTTTAAATTAATCACGCTAAATCCTTACGTATTTGAGTATTTCGTTTGCGTCAGAGTTTCAGTTTTGCCTATTTCATTTGCGTTTGAGTCAGAGACGGGAAAAACCCCCTTTTCTAGAACATTCTGTGAATCGTTTATTTAATAAATATTCAACAAAGAAAAAAATGACAGGTTCACAATAGTGTTAAGCCTTCGGTCTATAATTTACGGAAAATTTTTGGCATTTTTAATTATTTTAAACAGCCTAAATTTACGCCAGTTAGATATTAGTGACTCAAATTAACTCAAAAATGATATGTAAAGCAAACTTTTTTGAAAAGAAATTAAAATTTGGAGAATGACGGTGGAGGGATGACAGAAATAACTGAACAGAAACTAGAACTACATGAATCGCAGAGCCGCGCGAAGCAGAAGTAGAAAGAAAGGGAAAGAAGCTGATAGGAAAAGAAAATATATATATATATCTTGAAAAAACAACAAAACAAGATCGAAAAAAAAAGAAGAAAGAAAGAAAGGAAAGGTACTAAGTAGGATTCGAACCACACACCTTCGGCTTGACGCGACTTCACCTTACCACGACAGTGGAACCTTGATTTAACGAACCTCTCTATAACGAAGTTCTCTGTATAACGAACGATTTTCTCAGTTCAGCCCGGCCAAAATTAGAATAAAATATATGGGACAGAACCTCGAAATAACGAACCTAGATTTAACGAAATTCTCGTTATAACGAACACCATCCAGAAACGAAAACGTAAAATACGGGGTACTACCAAAGAGACAAAACAAGATGGCGGACATTATACTGGACAGTCAGAGGGATTATCCAGCGAACGTTAGCCATTATCCCGAGGCATTCATTTGCTCAAATTATTTTTTTTCACTTTCGTTTTCTGTTTTGTTCAATTTTTCCCCCGCGAACAAATATCTGCATTGAATATAGTTCCACCTCCGTGACCTGTATTAAAATTTCGTGACTTGGTAAGAAAATGGCATCACAACTCAGATGATAGCACTGACATCATTTTTAGACTAATATTATCGGTTCTCTACTTCAGTTTTATATTAAGTTGTGTAATTCATCATCTGCTATGGCATTTATTTGCTGCCCAGTTTCAAGGCCAGATGATCTGTTTTCACTATTAAAGTTTGGATTTGTTGGTGTAGCTATCTCCAATATTGAGCATTACAGTTGGACAGATTGT
>OZ037994.1:37819351-37834351 GCA_964035705.1 Porites rus
ACTAAAGGATGCAAAAGCGGTACGAAATAATAAAGAAACTGGGGAAGGAGAAAGACCCAAACACACGGGACTGAAACCTACAGAGGCGAAACCTACCCCACACAAAGTAAAATTGACAACGTGACTACGAAAATTACCTCGGGTTCAGCCGCAGGAGCGGGAACGTCTAAAGGCTCCACAACTGGTGCAGGAGCTGCTGGATTCGGGGCTGCTGGCGCAGCAGCAGGCGGCGGAGGCAAAACCGGTTCTTCGTGGTCAGCCATAGCAAAACGAAGCTGGTGGCGGTTGTTCAGCTCGAAGAAACTTAAACGCCACTTTCACCGAACTCCGTAGAACTGGCCAGGAAGCGGCTAAAACCGAGCTATTTGAAGCGAGGGCCGCAAGGCATCATGCGCGGCAGCACGCTGGCCCGGCAGGACGGAATTTAACTGATTTAAATCTTCCCGTGCTACGGGCCAATTATGTATGCAGTGAGAATACTGCTACTAATTTTCAGTGTATGTAATTCTGTTTTTAAAACCAAACAAAAGATCATATAGTTACAAGACCCTGCGTACACAACTGCTTCTTCTCCCTCTCCGCCGTTGTTTTGTGAGAGAGACGTCTCTCCAGCAAAACGTACTCACTAGCGAAGAGCGAAAATGAAGGCCGGCTATTTACTCTCCCAGGGAAAGATGAGGAAAGCCAAGCTAGTTACTCTCCCAGGGAAAGATGAGGAAAGCCAAGCTAGAGATGATGACTAAGCATATTCTTCCGCGCCGGCGTTCGATCCTATTTAGATGTTGGGTCTTTTTATAAGATCACCGCCAGAACTGATCAAAACTCCCCAAAATCAATAGACCTGATCGAGTAGTTGTTTTCCCGTTTGGAAGTTGAAAATAGTTCTAAACGAGACCCCTACTTACCTGAGTAAGACTCCACCATGAATCGGCACATGAACTGAAAACGAAAGTAATCCACTGGGACCGGGACAGTCATTGAAGAAACCCACACAAAGTATCTAATTACTTCTAACACCAGTTTCAGATTTTAAGAGAATTTGAGAAATGATCAGCCAGTTTGCCCTGTGAGCCATCCCAACAAACCGGTGTCAGAAGAAAAAGTGACTAAGTTCAGTGAAATGTCGATCGACCTCATCTGCAACTTTTCGACCGTTTGACTGTTCTATTTGCTGCTTGCCAAGCGATGCTGTGTGAGATTATACCTTAGCGGCGCGTGTATTCCTAAACAGGGCTTTTAAAAAAGAGCTTCTTGGGTTACATGTAGTTTTTAGGTTTCTTTCTTGTGCCATAAATCAGGCTCAGAGTTTCAACCCTATACCCACACTTGAGCCAAGTTTCCTTGGGACAGAATATCTCACTGTTCTGTCAATACAGCTTTGATTTCTTTCTCTAAGACATGTTTTACGACTCCTGAAAATTAGCAACAAATTTGAACACTTTTACAAAGCGGTATGAAATTTTAAACTCCTAAAACATTTCACTATGCGTGATCGAAACCTTTCGGCCCTCTCACGTGAGTTGATAGCAGTAAAGTCACGCCAACGAAATATCTCTTCTTCTAATCCGTTTAAGAAATTTTCCCTCAGTACCACATTCTCCAGTGCTTGGCTTTCGAAGACTGAAAAGATATTTCATACCCTTTAAGCCCACTATTTCCGCATTTAAAATTTTCAATGTTACGGAAAATATTAATCAGTAATCCCATAAAGTAAATGATGAGAGGAATTCTGGAACTATCGATTTTCGTGATAAGTTAACAATTGAAACCGAAGCGAGAGGTCGATCATGAGGTTGATGTACCGAATGCTTACGCTGTGTAAAACCAAACGAAAGACCGAGGAGTTACAGGAAAGAATGTTTTATTTAGATTGTGACGATAGCTTGGAGACTTCATTGTCCAAAACAAAATGAAAATAAAATTTTCACATATAGTTTTTTGTTTTTTGTTTTTTTTAGTCAAATGATGGCGTCATAGCTACCAGATATATCACTACTGGGTTGATATGTAATAGGGAAACCAAGTGCACTATCCAGTGGATAGGAAGTTAACCAGCCCCACTTCAGGGGCACCCAACGACAGTTTCCTTCTAAATGCATTGAAAACACTTTGCAGGCTATCCAGAGTGCTTTTAGATCCGTAGAAATACATTCTAAGTGGCGGTATAAAGTTTGTATCTGTTAGGTCATGCTAGGGGAACTTGAGTCTTTCCGAAATTGTAAGGGCTTCAGTATTATTTTCCAGAAAATTTTTGATGCAATCTAACGTATTACGAAAGTGAGATATTTCTGATTCCTCTCGCCATCTCATATTTGAATCCGAAAATTTTAGGTTTCCTTTTTTCCACGAAAAATAGCCTAACTTGGGAAGTGAGATGTGAAAATTACACTTCAGAAAATTTTCGGTTCAAATATGTGATGGCGAGAAATTTTTAGCCGTCCCCAAGCTATGGAAAATTCTAGGCAAGCAGGATTTACTTCTCCGAACAGATATTTTACAGAAAAAAGTCGTTGGGTGCCCCTGCCAGTTGTTCAAAAGGGGAATAACGCTATCCACTAAATTTTAAAGACTCTGTCCAGTGGATAGTGCTATCCCATGTTTGAACAACCAGGGCCTGGTGGATAGCGTTATCTACCTTCTAAACAACGGGGCCAGTTGTTGTCAGGTTCTCCCTTAAGGGTATGTGAAACATTGCCTCTCTTAGATTAGATAAGAAATACACGAAACAGGTGATGGAAAGTTTATGCAATTGAATAACCATTGTGCCAGAAAAATAAAAAATCAAGAAAATAATCATAATAGAATTATTACAATAACTAATACGATTCACAAGGCACATTTTAATTCAGCTTTTTCATAGATAAGCTTGACAGCGAGTTTGGAAATTGGACATTTCAAAGAAGATTTTTTTATTATTTACAGCTGAGTCTGGAAAAAGCTTGACAACTGTACTCATATTCTAATGAATGCAAACATAAAATAACATTTTGACAGGAAGTCTGGATAAACTAAACATTCAAGGGAGCCTTTTTATAAACAACATTTTGGTTATCCACTAAGGAAAAATCACAAGGAAAAGCGTTTAATCCTGCTTAAGAGAAAAAGGAATTGCCTTAAATTAACATTGAACTCTGAATGAAAGCTTTGATGTTGGTCATAAATAATACTTACATACATTCAACATGGAGCTAACTGTTTGGCAAGCCTGAATGTGTGGTACAAGTATGTTTTAACATCTTGGAAGATCCTTTATAACCCTTTAAATACTAATATTTAAATTCAACTTCACATTCCTTGTTCCTAAACATTTCCTCTAAAAATGAAAAAATTGTTGAATTATCAATAACATTTATCTTCTGTGATCATGTCCTTAATACTCATGACCACACTGCTCTATAAAGCATTGATATTACAAGGCGAAATTTCATTTCGATCACTATTAGGGATTTAAAACAAGTTTACAGAACAACTCAGACACTGGCAACCACATAATAAAAGGCCTTTAGTTTTGACATCTTAAAGACAAACATGAACAAAAATACAAAAATAACATTGTTGTTATTTTATTTTATAAGAGAACCAATGTTATTTTTTGGTGCTACCAAAACCAGAGAATCCCATGGTAGCAGCCAGATCTGGATCAATATCTCCATCATCCACAGCAGTCTTCTGTTTCTTTTCTTTGCGTGCAATCTTTCTATGTTGCCTCCTCTGCTCTTCCTTTAGATAAAAACAATGAGGAGAAATAATATTAATGTTTTTGTAATTGCATAGAAGTACATGTTGAAAAGGTGTCCGTGATAATATCCACATGAAAATTCTCCTGAAAAATCTAAATAGATTTCTTTAATAAAATAAGTTGAGAGAATTTGATTAAAGATCAAAGCATCTTCTCTTTGTTGATAATTTTATCACTTCTCATAGCTTTTCACTCAAGATGATGTATGGAGTATTCTTAGGAGATATTTGAGGTTGGACGCTCTTGGGCCTTAAAGCGTTTTAAAATATTTTCTTCTAACAGTTGTGAGAATTTTTTTTTTGAACAGCTGGCACCTTGATAGTCTAGATCAGATAACAGATGTATATATGTTGTGGTTCACATTTTATTTCCTTTGCTTTAGGGTATAGCAGTGTCTGATAATGAGTTTGAAACAAAGAAGATAATGATTGATTGAACCAAGCATAAAATGACACTTAAACCAAGCAGCCTTGCTATATAAGTAGCTAATACGGAATATGCAATAGGATATCTAGCTTCTAACTGGCCAGAGGAAGGCCAGTGAAACACATACATGTATACAGAATCATAATGTAATGATACAGAAATTTCTATTTCATTGATGTCATGTATTTACTGTAAATTAAAACTTATCCTTTCATTGTTTGGTGAACATCTAATTCCCTGTAAACTGAGCACCTTAATAACAGGCACAGATCCACACCCGCTTCCACCCTTTTATGGAAATCGGTCAGATTTTTCATGATTAATATATTTTAAAAGAAACAAAAAACTTCCCAACTTGAAACCTGGAAAGTAGTTTGGACAGTCAGTAAATATCCTTTATGAATGACTCAGAAACCCAGGAAAAGGGACTTTGGGGGGTTAACATCCAAAAAATTTCCCAGGGAGCACACCCCCGGACAACCCCTAGTAGCTTGTGCTTTCGGCACTCATTTAGGGGATTGGTCAGTATTTATTCTACAATACTTGTAAGAAATCTTGAGTGTTCACTTGCGTGCGTTTCCCCTTCCCCAATGTTGATTTGGGTGCTACAATCGTCTCAGTGCTCCAATGTATGCATGGCTCAACATAGGGGAAGGAGAGGGGCACAAGTGAGCTGAGAACAAAGGTGTGAATAATGAATTTAAGAAATTTTCAAGACAATTCAAGAGAAACAGTTTCTGTTTCAAAGATTGTTGACGAGTATTGTAGATCGGCACCTGATAAAATACTTAAGTTTTTTTGTTACTCAATCCAACCTGCTTGCCTCAACTAGGAATTCAAGGGAAGTTCTACTTTGATTGTTTCTTTTATACATTACAGTCAAGCCAGGTCAAGTGTACCCCCCAAGATTTCATTACCGAGGGTAATGAATTTATTATTCGAAAGTTGAATCCATTGGTCCTTGTAGATTTCAGATTCATCTCTGTATTCTTGCATGCCTAATGAGCGTGAATTCACACACGAGGCAGTTAGGAAATTTCTAACAGCTCAGTTTTCTGAATTTGATGTAAATGTCTTCTAAGAAATTTCACCCATTCAAAGATTTTCAATCTGTCCAAATACAGAGAAGTTCTTGTAACATATTCACTGCTCATTACACATGCAGAAATGCCGAATTGAATTTGACACCAATTACAGGAACAACTAACAAATTCATTTCTTTTCTTAAATAATCAAGTCATTAATAGAATCTTGGAGGGTACGCTTGACCTGTCTTGACTGTAATAATTGTTACTGTTTTCTGAAAATGATACTAGCTTTTCAGCATAAAACATCTTTGAAGATGACATTAGTCCAGACTGTGATTCGTTCTTTACCAGAACCCCTTTTAAACAGACTGTGAAGTATGGAGTATAAACAATAAACCATGTTAATAATGCAATTTACTGGCACCATTCTATCTTTATTATTCAAACTATTCAGGGCTCAAAGTTTAAATTTGAGTTTAGGAACACTTGTGCTACCAGATGTAAATTTTTAGGCCCACTGCCAAAATTTTAGGCGTACAGCTGAAAATTTTAGGAGCACAGCTTATAATTGTGAAAGGTTTGAACCCAGGAGTCATTTCACAAGTAGGTTTGAGTTTGTTTGAATAGGACTGTTGTTGTTAACAGTGACTGACGTTTCAACAACCTATGCGGTAGTCACCTTCAGAGTCAAAGTGAGTTGTATCACGTCAGTTGATAGTATTATACTCTGGTTATTGAACTGATTGGTCAATTACATTGCGATGTTATTGGTCGTCTGTCAGTTAAGCCATGATGTTATTGGCTATGAAGACTCATAATCAGTAATTGGTGCGTTTCGATTTGTTTATTGTCACAGTTAAACAGTCGTCTATTGTTAGTCAAATTAATAGTTCTCCAGTCGTTCTCTCGTAGTTAGTTTTGCTTGATCTCGTCAATAAGTCCTTTGTATGGCGCTGGTAACTGTTGGCTACGATTCAGTGGCGTTTGTTCTAAGTTAGTAAACCAACTTTCTAAAGTAAGTCGTTGATGGTAGTCTGTAGAATACGTAATACATGTTGCAGAGTCCCAGTCAATTTGATGTTTCGTCTGTAAATGGTGTTCAGTAATGTGATTGTTGCCATCACCATTCCTCGTCGCTCGTTTGTGTTTGGTCAGTCGTGTGCTAAGGTTTCTGCCAGTTTCACCAATGTAAGTAGCCTAGCAGTCGCAGCATTTGATCTTGTATACTAAACGCCCCGTTTTTATTTGATTCCCCTTAAAACTGAACTTTTGACATGATTGCCCATTGCGCAAAAAGCACGTCTTTCGTTAGTAGCATAATTGCATGTGTCAGCGGCATTTATTACAAAATGGAAGAATCTGGGATGGAGTAAAACATCGAAACAAAAATGAACATTCGAGTTCATGGAATTCACTGGGAGAAAAGATGAGATGAATCAAACATACACAGATGAAAGGAAAACAAGGTAACTTATCATTGAGAGCCTGGTTGTGCTATTTCTATCTTACTTTTACTTTCATTGCTTGAACCTACTGTTCAGCGTCTTTCTAGTTCAAGTACGTAAGTATGGTCGGAAGCAAGTCAGTTGCACTATGCTTTGGATTTTATGGTGCACAGGTGTCATTACACATGAGTTTTTAGGCACGCAACTAAAAATCCAGTCGCATATGCGACCAGTTGGTTGTTAACTTTGAGCCCTGACTATTTCAGTGCTTACGATTGAGACACTTGTAATGTATATATGACCCACAGAAATGATAGCATCAACAGCGAGTGTTCATGCTTCTGCAGCAAACGTGAGCATAACAACCTTGTTCCCTGTGTTCTTTTACAAGGTGGGGTGAGTTACTACTCACTTAAAGTGCACTTCAGCAACAATGACAATATGCTGTTTTGACTTTGACAGCTACATGTACACACCTGAGTGAATGACAAATTTGCATATTGCAGCCCATCAGAACAACTGGCAGATACCCTTTGGGTATCCACAAGTTAAAAACATCTTCTCTTTACTACAATTAGGTAAGTCATTTTGTCATTTCGCCATTTCGAGTTTTAAACATGCCCAGTGCAAGACTACACAGTCTATTTTTCAGTGATGTTTTTAAGTGGACTTCTGTTCTTCAACCACGATTTTCGATCCTGACAAACCCAACATTAGTTAGCTCTCTATATCTTACCTCTTCCCGCAAAATAGCCATTCTCTCCTCCAGATCATACTCCTTTTCCTTTTTCTGCTTTTCTTCTTCTCTCTTTCTCTTATTCATCTCAAAACGTTTTTTGACTTGATCAAGAGAAGACCGTTCCACTCTCATAGACATACCCAGATTTCGCTGATGTTTTTTGCCATTAATATGGTCGAGAAAATTCACAGAATCTTTGACAACACAGTCACAGACATTGCAGTAATATCCTCCAGTGTGTGAAAGCGGCGTTGTTTTGGTTATCACCACCGATTTTCCGAGGTTGGCTTCAAGATCTACATCATAACCTCTACGTTTTAGAAGTTCTCTTTTCACCGGGGCAGATGGACGCCGTTTAGAACTCGAATCATCCTCGTCGTCAGAATCATCCAGCGCTCGTTCTTTAGCTTTCCTTTCATACTCTTCTCTGTCCCATGTCCTTCTGAAGTTATCATTTTTCCCGCTTGCGCCTGCCATGTCGAAAATAACGACAATAAAACTCTCAAAACAGAACTTTCTTTCGGGAATGGGAGAAAGTAAGAATAAAATCGCCCAGGCGTTCCACTTTTGGACAATGAGCCTTATTTGGCGAAGGCCAATAAGAAGGATCCTAAGAACAAAAGCAATTGTTTTTATCCATATTTGGGAGGAATTGTTCTCCATATTTGGAAGTGTAGCGCAGTCCACTCAGGGTGTGACGTTGAGGCCAAGGTCCTCGTGCGACTTACGTGAATCGCGCCATCTTTGTTCTTGGCAGCAACGGCTTCAAGAAGCTTGTGTTTTCCTCTCGCCTTCCGGTCAGGAGAAAGCACTAGTCGATTTTTTATATGACGTGCCCACCGAATTGGGGCTTTAAAAACTGTTTGATGCTTGTTAGAAGTTACAAGATATTAACAAAGGTGAGAAATTGGTTTGTTGTCCCGTTTTTAGTGCACGTTTTGTTTGGATTCGTGCGTGATTGATCGGATGATTGAGTTCTTCGGATGTTCGTGTCGCTAGTCGGGACAGTTTAACCCGAATTCACGTTTTTTAAATATTTTCCCACGGCAAATTTTGTCAAAAATACGATTAAGTGATTCACGAGGTTTTCCACTCTATAACAACAGGTAAAATATTGAAAGGGAATGAAACGTGTTATCAAACGTGTCAAGAAGCTTTTCTATGGCGATGTTTTTGTTGACTTAAAACCAATTTTCCTTTCCATGCGGAATTATACTTCGTGTTCCACACAAAACGCTACTTCATTTACTGTTTGGCTTTGAAAAAAGTCCAACTTTGCGCGAAAACTTGAAACATGGATTTCGCGGTCTTTTTGACAGGTACCTGATGCGGCTTTCCTTCTGTATGGTGTGAGCGTACCAACCTGATTTCGGCTCGGCATCGGTCACGCTGGCTCTAATAGCCGTCATTTCTACCTTTCAACTTCAGAGTGGATAAATTTTATTGTTTTTAGTAGATTGAGTCTTGAAAATTATGAGAAATCGTGCGAGAATAGGTTTCGTGAGTTACAGGAAATGTATTGTGCAAGAGAAATGGATGGTTTGTTGACGAAGGACCCATATTGTTTGCTTTATCTTATGTCCGTCGCGTCGCTCACAGCGGTGCAGGTCTAACATTCAGCTTTCTTCAAGACTTAAATTTGTTGTTTTTACCGTTCACAGGAACGTCGATGGCTGGCCCAGGACGTTTTGTCGACATAAATCGAGCCACGACCGAAGAACTTGAGAGTTTAAGTGGAGTGGGAAGAACAATAGCGAAGAGTATTGTGGAAGTACGAACTGCCTTGGGCGGTTTTTCGAGTATCGAAGACTTGAAAGTTATCCAAGGAATCGGAAAAATTTTCTTTGATGTCAACAAAAATGGCTTGTGTTGTACACCGACGTCATCCGTTACCAGACGCGAGACAAGGGGCTCTGCTAAAGCAAAAACTGGAAGGCCCTCGTTAAATAGAAGGTGTTCTCCTACACGGACGTCAAGTAAGGGACAAAGCACACCAAAAGGAAATGGTGGCGAATCTGCTAAACGGAAACTTTCATGTAGCAGTAGTCATCAGCTTGATGACGAAGAAAGTGAGAAAACATCACCAGAAAAGAAATTTTGTACCCCAGCCCGCAAGAGACTGCTAAAACTCCTTCCCCTTAGAAATTATGGGACAATTAAGACTGCAACACCTCTGATGAGTCCTGTTGACAGCCGCCGCAGACACATGTCATTCTGCGGCCATTCCCCAGCAGGACTGGAGGAATGGTTGCGCACATTTCACCAGTGGTCAGTGGAGGAGCGGAAGTACGCTCTTGATGAAATCATTGAGACATGTGAACCTGCAATTGTGAGGCATATTATGGGTACAATTGAACCAAGGTTTCAGCGGGACTTCATATCTCTGTTACCAAGAGAACTCGCTTTGTACGTCCTGTCATTTTTGGAACCCAAGGACTTGCTGCGTGCTGCTCAAACCTGCAAATGTTGGCAAACTCTTTGTGATGACAACTTGTGAGTAGGCCCATTTTCTCATTTCTAGTTCAAGTCACCTTAAAAGAAATTGTTGACACATACAACCTGTTAACTTGGACAGACAAAATGGAAAACTTGTCCTGAACAATTCATTGTTATATTTTCATCTCTATGAAGGACCAAATCTTTATACTGAAATGTACATATTTTATAAGCACATAATAAACCAATATGTTTGGTATATGACTAGATCACATCTAAAGGATATATGAATGCAGGGCTGCAAATAACTTTCTCCTCTTAAAAGGACATGTGTCCCATTACAATGCCATCTTTGGTTGGACAAAACAAAATTTTGGTCAAACTGCACCATGCAGTCTTGACATGTTTGACTTTAGTAAATGATATCTTTAGTTACATTGGCAAAATTATTCACTCCGATCCTGCGCTTGTACAGATAAACTAATGAATGGCAGTGCAAACCCTTATAAAATGATCCGGTTAATTTTCCAGCAGAAACTTTTGTCAAGTAATGAATAACATAATTAGATGCATTCCGACGACAGACTACCACACTGGCGCTCATGTCTTGTTTTCAATTCATAGCAAATTTTTACTGTGATGACTCTCGAAAAATAAGAACAAAAAGAAAAATCTTGAGAATGTCCTAACACAACGTAAAATTTACTCAAGGTAGATTTTTATTCTTCCTTACCGTAAAATGATTTATGATAAAAAATTCTCTGGACATAATGTCTGAACACAGGTGGGATTTCATTGGACAGAAGCAAATTTTGGTCAACCAATGGCCAATCACCGCCTGTTATTTGCAGCCCTGTGAGTGTTTTGTGAATATATGTCTATTTCCTTGTATCATGAAGGTTATAAATCTGACCTTTCTGTGTCTTCATTTAATAGGCTTTGGAAACAGAAGTGTAAGCAAGCAAGGATAGAAGAAGAGCCACTAAATCCTGTCAAGTGTGTCCGACGCAGATCTAATGGTTCACAACAGGTCAACCAAACTACCAAAGCTTTAAATAGCCCATTTAAAAAACTTTTCATGACAAAACAACGTATTTATTGGAATTGGAGGATGGGACCATTACGCCCATCTAAAGTCCTCAAAGGACATGACGACCATGTTATTACATGTCTTCAGTTTTGTGGTAGTAGAATCGTGAGCGGTTCTGATGATGGCACACTGAAAGTGTGGTCTGCCCTATCTGGCAAGTGTCTCCGCACTCTTGTGGGGCACACAGGTGGAGTCTGGTCATCCCAACTGAGTGGTAATGTAATTGTCAGTGGCTCCACTGATCGAACACTCAAGGTTTGGAATGCAGACACTGGACAGTGCATGCATACACTGTATGGACACTCATCCACTGTGCGCTGCATGGACATGCATGATAACACTGTAGTGAGTGGCTCCAGGGATGGAACTCTAAGAGTTTGGGATACATCTTCTGGAAACTGTCTTCATGTATTAGTTGGCCATCTTGCGGCAGTGAGATGGTAAGTAGGATTATAGAGATACAGTTGAACCTTCATTAAACGGCCAGTAATAAAAGTCCCGAAATAATGAGGAAAAGAATGGGGAATTAAACTTCCAATAAGGGACTGCGGCCACCTTTTGGCTGTCCCAACAAGAGTTCTTCCATTGTTTTTCATCAAGGGCTTTATACACTTAGTTAGGCTTTATTTTAGGAATATGATGAAAAAAAATACAATCCAAGATAGAATGTGACTACTGATTGTGGACCAGCAATGCTGCTCCTGTTGCGTGTGTGTTTCAAAATAAAGCGATGTTTCTGCTAAAGATTATAAGTTATTGAGCAGCCAACCTCCAATAAGTGGCCTCCTGCTGGTACCCCAAGGGTGGCTGCTTTATGGAGGTTCCCCTGTAGTCATATATATATTTCTCCTCCCTTTTCTACATCAGCAAGAAACAGATCATCCATTTATACTGTTTTCAGTGTGAAAAATATTGTGGTAGATATCTGTGAAGTGGTTTGTATATCAGGAATTTCAACGCCCAAGTTATTTAAAAGACAATCAGCACAAAGCCAGGCATAACCACTATGCCAGCTTGTATTCTCTGTTACTGGAAACCAGGAATTAGAGCTCACTGGGCTCTGAAAAACCTGCTGCAGATAGCTAAGGTCACCGTAGACAACTGTAGAGGTGTTGATTGACTGGAAAGTAATTTTTGTAGTGGTTCATTCAGAGTTCCCATGTCTTGTTTCAGTAGCTTTTTTATTTGAACTTCTTCTTGTCAGAATTACCTACATAGTAAATGCAGAGGTGAATGCCTTTAGTGGGCCTTGAAAATAGAGTCAATTAAAAGGTTTCCGTACAATAGCATGGTTGAAAAAAACTTTGAATTCCAGCTTGCTCTTTGGGCTAGCCACTCACACATTTTGCTTGCCTGGGACCACTTCTTACTCATCTTAGTTAATGATTTTGTCAGAAGATAACTTGTCCGGTTGGGCAAGTAAGCTTCACAAGTTACTTACCCCGCAATAAAATCTATTTGTCTATTTGGACTACCAGGTAGGACTTTTCTTGAGTTCTGAAGAAAAGGATGAGGTTTTATGTTCATGTAGGGTGATTATGCAACTTATAAATAAGATTTCACTGTTCATGTACTTTAAGAATTTTGACATGAGCATGCCTTGAAAGTTGTTCTGTTATGTTTCCTAGTGTGAAGTACGATGGTAGACGTGTAGTCAGTGGAGCTTATGACTTCCTTGTAAAAGTTTGGGACCCAGAAACAGAACAGTGTATACACACTCTACAAGGGCATACCAACAGGGTCTACTCCTTACAATTTGATGGTGTGTACATTGTTAGTGGTTCACTGGACACCTCAATACGTGTATGGCACGTGGAGACTGGTCAGTGCCTTCACACCTTAATTGGACACCAGTCACTCACCAGTGGTATGGAACTTAAGAACAATACTTTGGTGTCTGGGAATGCTGATTCAACTGTCAAAATCTGGGACATCACTTCTGGTCAGTGTTTGCAAACCCTAGCAGGTCCAAATAAGCACCAGAGTGCTGTTACATGCCTGCAATTCAACAGCCGCTTTGTGATTACTAGCTCAGATGATGGCACAGTGAAAATCTGGGATTTGCGTACTGGAGAGTTTATCAGAGATCTTGTGAAGTTGGACAGTGGGGGTAGTGGTGGTGTGGTTTGGAGAGTAAAATGTGATGAAAAGAAACTTGTTTGTGCTGTGGGAAGCAGAAATGGTACAGAAGAAACCAAGCTCCTGGTCTTGGACTTTGATGTACATGATTAATGTTTCATTCCTTTGAAAAATCTCTAAATAATTTTTGTGCATTACCCTGAAAGTAAGACTACCTCACAATTCACATGGTGCCTTTTTGTATGGATTTGAATATGGAGTATACTGACTTAAAAGATTTCGACTCATAAATAGCTATTGTTACTCTTTAAACTGGGTAGTTGATTTTTGGGGAGCAATAGGCACACAACAGAGTTTTCTTGTTGATCATAGTCTCTATTGAGGAGTGGACATCAGTGTAAAAGTCACATTTGCCGTCTTGTAATTGAAGCTTAGCATTCACCAACGTTGGCTACTTGTATGTATGCACACATATAAAAATACACTAACCCTAACCCTAACATTAACTCTTTTATATATCAACTAAGTTTTATCCCTTTGGTCCCAGTCCCAATGTCCCAAAATCACCTTTGTAATAAATGTGTAATCATACAAATAGCAAAGTAGAAGATTTTATGGAAGGAATCTATTAGTTGAATTGGGACTCAGTGGATCAAACATTAGCAAAATATATAAAGTAATGCAACAAAATTATTAGATTGCAGACATACATGATCTGTAATGTTAGATTTGTTGCTTTAGACTGCTTACAAAACAACATCAGCAAAAGCTACAGTTCATTTAGTTTGTGAATGAACTTGTTTATTATCAAGTCAATCAAGCAAGGAGAAATGCCTGCTGGCCAGGCAAATCAATAAAATTCAATTATTGTAAGAATTTGACAAATGTATCCATCAAGGACTGTACAAAAAGAGTGACCCACCTCGATGAGAAGTTACAAAAATATATATATTTTTGACAGCCTTTGAATTATCATTAGAGCAAATGTGGGATAATTTTGCTTGTGTTCACATGGTGTTATACCCTGCTGTCAGCGTGTCTTTGTATATTGTTACGGGACTTAAATGGCATTGGATATTTCGTGGTATCCTTAAGTAATTTTTCAACTTGTGTTTTTGGAACTGGCATCATTTTCAGACGATTGTAAAGTCTGTAATAAGTGATATGTTGGGTTACACATCAACGATGGAAGAAAATAAAGCTTATTTTTGTACTATCTGTAATCAACTGTAGTCATTACTGAGGTCAAACCTACCCATTTATTTGCTTTATAAATGATGGTAAATGGACTGAGTGGCGTCCAATTCTGTATGTAACCATACAAGTGATTAACAAAATCGTGGAAGTCCAATTTGTTTAATCACGGTTATGATTGCCAACCAAATTGGACAACAAGGAGTTCTGTTACCAATATATCATGACTAACAAAATTTGTAATATTTTAACCTTTTTTATAATTAAAGCACAAAATAATACCAGTTTTTTTGCGAGAAGTGGAAGAAAACCTATTCAAGTGTGCGTGCAATAGGGCATACTGTATAATAAGTAGGTAATATTATTACTTAGGCTCTATTACACTCTCCTATGATTGCTGAAATCAGTACAGCTGATAGCCAATCAGATTTGAGAATTTTGTTATAGTGATGATTAACAGTCAAATCTCCCAATACAGAAACATCTCAATGTGGGCATCTCTCTGATAGCAACAATTTGCTTATGGCAAAATCCTTAAAATGCCGAGATTCAGTTATGGCTTGCATGTAGCTGAGTCAAACTACAGGGGGTCTCCTTAGAGAATAGGTTTATGTAAGGAGAATCTACCAGATAAAATTTCTGGGTTACAACATGAGCAGTTCCCTGCTGTCATAAAAGTTCCTCTTATACCCGAGTTGCGTAGTAAATACAGTGAGCATCTCTGGTATGAGGGTAGGCTCCCCGCAGACTTCGTTTGGGGTTTGTTCGTCACGCATTCGAAATGAATACGTGACGAACGAACTCCAAAGGACGTCTGCGGGGAG
>OZ037994.1:37839351-37969351 GCA_964035705.1 Porites rus
TATGGTAATACATGCATGCTGGTTTAGTTTGAAGCATGTAGAGTAAGATTACTTCAGCCGGTTACATCTTTGCAGCCGGTGCAGTGACACCTCGCCGAATTTTGCTGTAAATAATGGAAGCCGTTGCTTTGCATGATTTCACAGCTCATCATTCCAACGAAGACGAATTACCTTTTAGGAAAGGATCAATTTTGAAGGTAAAATTCCAAATCAATCGTTCTAAAATCTACGGTTTCAATAGCTTTACTTGTTTTCGTGCTTCTCAAGAGGTCGGAGATAAACCCGATCTCATTAGAACGCGCGTAACTGATATTTTTCGTAGTAACAATTGCTTGTGCGAAATCAAAGTCTACTTTCATAATTAGAGACCTTTAGATTCTAAGACGAGTACGACTACGAGTACGAGATTTTCTCAATACTAAGTAAAGCTTGCGCGTGAACCAGCGTCATTTTGGCGGGAAAACGTGGTAGCCGTTGTCAATCTACTACGAGTTTTAGCGAGAATGTCGAAGTAGGGAGCACAAGTTATCAAATGTTAGAAGTTTTATCATTTTGCGATCGGGAGAGGGTGTAGCCTCCTTCACTAAAAGTAACAGTGCTAACTTTTCTAGTGAAAAATGGTAAAATGAAGCTTTCAGGGGAGTCCATATTTTAGTAAGGCGCGAAGAAACTTCAAGTAAAATCTCGTACTCGTAGTCGTTCTCGTCCTTGAATCTAAAGGTCTCTAATGTCCTTAAGGATCGAGGACAAATCACGGACAAATGTTATAGCACACAGATGACTCCCGATACCTCGAACCAACGCTAACTCCATCCTTGCGCTAACTCAGTCGAACAGTAACCTGAGATCAGGCCCAATTTTAGCGGTTCTCATAGATAGATAGATAGATAGATAGATAGATAGATAGATAGATAGATAGATAGATAGATAGATAGATAGATAGATAGATAGATAGATAGATAGATAGATAGAAACTTTATTAAAGTGTCAAAGCCGTCTAGCCAGGGAAAAAAAAAAAGAATCCCTTACTAATTTGGGGACATTAATACATTCTCTCTAACGGCCAGCGCTAATTCTCTTTTCGTTTCGCCTTGCCCGCCGGAGCGTTATTTACAAAGCGAAACGAAAGTTGAGCCTGATCTCACGTTAACTCGAACCAAAGTCGATTTCTCCTGGATTTCCTGGATTTTAGTAATTATACCCTCGATAACTCGAACTCTCGATAACACGACCTTCCGCTAACTCAGATCCTCGAAATAATTGTTGTTTCCCTTCAGATCATTTCTATTTAATTTTACCTCGATAACTCTAACCATGTTTTAAAGGGACAGGTTTACGGTTCAACGCATGCTGATTTATTAAAATACTGTTTTTTCAGCCGCAACGTGTTGTATCTTCTATGTAAGCAATATGATCATGTCATAATGATGTCAAAAAACCAATCTGCACACTCCCCTGACAGCCATGTAATATTCTGTTTATTGTATGAACACCAATGAAATTCCAAACTATTTTACTTTTGAACAGTTTTTGTGTTGCAAAGGGCGCGAATTATTATGTAGCCATAACAGCGGAGATCTTTTCACAGGTGAAGATATTATATCATGTTTTCACGGGAAAGCTCACTTGGTATTTCACTGGTGTTTATATAGTGGTGTTTATATAGTTACAAAATGGTTTTCTATGATTATGATTCGAATCATTACCATCAAGACTTGTTATAATTAAATAAGAGAATTTATCCAGTTGATTTCGAAGCGATTCAGACTTAATTAATTAACGTTCACTTTGTTAAGTCTGCGTAGCTATAGCTAAGTGCTTCTAGAAACTTTCATTAGGAGGATAAATATGAATTGTTAATTTCTCTATTCAGATATTGAATATGACCGATGACAAAAATTGGTACAAGGCTGAGCAGAGTGGAAAAGAAGGCTTTGTACCCAAAAACTACATTCAAATGAAACCACACAGGTAGGCTTTAAGGGTTGATGAACATAAGAAGGTTGGGTAGATGTACACAGACGTGGAAGAAACAGAAAGGTTGAGGGGGTGGGGGGGGAAGAAAAAGATACGGTATTGGTGAAATCGTGAGGCAAGAAATTTTTGCGGGAGTCTATTTTTGCGGAGTGGCTAGTTTTTGTGTTTTGCGGGAACTAATTTTTGCGATTTTCATAAAGTCCCGGAGAAATCATTGATGATATTTTCGTTTTTACTGAGTACGTGTAATGGAAATACACATTTTCAAACATACTACGGTGTGCGCACCCTTTGTAAAACCAGTACAACAGATAATTAGTTTATTAGATGAACCGCCCTGGGCGCTTATTAAACTGTTTTTGGATCTTTAGAGTGGGCGATTATTCGAGGTGG
Organism: Porites rus; assembly: GCA_964035705.1. Classification (NCBI taxonomy): domain Eukaryota; kingdom Metazoa; phylum Cnidaria; class Anthozoa; order Scleractinia; family Poritidae; genus Porites; species Porites rus. The sequence goes on from OZ037994.1 coordinate 37,841,722, forward strand.
GCCCTTTTTCGAGGCTGGGCGCTTATTAAATTTTCACTATTTTCAGCAAGTGTAATATGTTTATTTTGCAACAAAACAATAAATGGTAATAACAAAACGCGAAGATGTAACAAAGCAGGTTTCTGTAAAATACTCTGAAAATTCCTCCGTCTACGGGGAACTCTCTCATTAGCCCTTATTAGCCCTAACGAAAGTGGAACTGTCTTTTACGAGGAGAAGTCCAGACACATCTACTTTTGGAGAGAATGTATTGCATGCAATTTTAGGTTAAAACATCTGTAAATCCACGTTTTTTCTAAAATTTCTTCTCATACTCTGAGAAGCGTAGTACATATCGCGAACACAAAAATCAGACCATTGTATCAGGTGGTCGCTTAAAAGAGATAAAAAACAATGGAAAATTCTGAAAGTGAAACCATTTTTCCAAAAAGTGGTCGCGGTCGCGTCGCTTACGAGATGTGGTCGTTTACGAAAGGGTTCCAACAATAAAAGGCTTGGACTGGGAAAATTTGGGTGTTTTGGATATAAAAAAGTGGTCGCTTATGGGAGGTGATCGCACATGGAGGTTCGACTGTATACATTTTGGTAAATGCCATAGTCAACAAGAAAGCAAACATCCAGCCAAAATAATAACAGTTGTTGTTTAAGCTTTGATTTTTTGTTTGTCTTACTCAATAACATTTTTTATTCCAACTATTTAAGTTGGTATTATGGAAAGATCAGACGACCTGAAGCGGAGCAGCTGCTACTACAGGAACCACACGACGGTGCATTCCTGCTTAGAGACAGCGAAAGCACAGCAGGTAAAGAAACACACTTTTTCCTTACTACCTCATTGGTATTTATGATAGTTTCGCGGGTACTTAATTTCGCGATTTCAACTGCCAAATATGAAAAAAGGCATTAAATTTTGCGATTTCGCCTTCTCGAAGTCATTTAGTTTTCAAAAAGTCTGAACTTATTAAAAATTTCTAGATATTAAAACTGGAACAACCAATGTGTGAAATCTTTGCAGTTAATGTCATTTCACAACTGAAGATAGAAAATAAAACGTAGCAGTAAAAACCAGTTAACAATTTGTGTATGTGTTCATACATACCCTATATATGTTGTTGCTATTACATACTCATAAATTTTTCTGTGCTTTGAATTTTCTACATGGGTATTAAATTGTGGGTGCTTAAATTTCGCGAGGATTTAAATTCGTGGGTCTTGAATTTCGCAATTTTTTTTTACAACCGCGAAAAACGCGAAATTAAGTACCAAGAAGGTAAACCGAGGATTCTTTAGCATTGGTAACTAATAAAGAATGAAGGCTGGAGATCTTGGAGAACTGTATCTTAAAGACACTGAAAAAAACCTGGAGCCAGTTGCACGAAGGCTATGGATATTGTTGTCCAAAAGAGTAATTCTTCTGCCAGTGTATAGATTTTGTATGGATTTTATCCAAGGGATAATGATTATATTTAATCCGATAGATAGCGCTAATCGGCCTTTGTGCAAGCGACTCCTTATATTCAACCTCTTTCCCAGAGTCCTCTCCTACCGGTCCCGACGGGTAGGAGAGTACCCTGGGAACGAGATTGCCTTAAAGTTAAGAATAATCACAACAGGAGAACTGGCTTAAGGCGGCAAACGTGATCACATGAGCTGGCTGCTTTTTTTTGCTTTCGATACTGCGTGCTTAGTACTAAAACGTCAGCGTAAATTCTTGATGTTTAATAACAACACGTACTGCATGATTCTCTCTATCATATTTCTTTCTCTATGTACGTTAATCTTAAGCTCTCTAATAGTGCACGCTTGAGACTGACTGCCATCTCTTAAATTCCAAATCAACTTCTGCTTACGCATTAGCCAGCTTTATAATGCAGTAAATATGGAATAGTTAGTTCTTTAATAAGAGAAAATTCAAGTTATCACTGATCTGACTGGTTATTCTGGTCTGTTATTAATTCATTTCTTTTGTCAAACTTTTATTTGTAGGCGATTTTTCCTTGTCATTAAAGTAAGTACGATAAATGCAGATTGGATAAAAGCCCAAACACAAGGAGCAACATTTTCTGCAACATCCCGTACAACACAGTTGCATCATATGTGTCCACCTCTGCAATGTTGCACGTGATAGCGCAGAGAATATTGAAGGCCGGCACACACTACTCGCTGCAGCACGACGGCAAGGACAGGTCACATTGCACGAGGGGTCTTGCACGTACACGCTGGAGCAACGCTTCTTTCACCTTTCTGTCGCTGCGCCCCGAATTCAAATATATTCAAACATTTTGAATTTGTGGGACACGTCTCTAAATTTCTCCGTCCACACGAGGAGAATTAGCTTGCGTAGCAGACGCCGGTTTTTTAGAGCAAAGGGTGAAATTTCCAACACGCGCGCGCGCACGAGAGAAGAAAAGGAGGGGAGACCTCCTCTTCCATTTGCGTGTTTCCCACGCGCTTTACAACAGCTAACCGAAAAAACTAACCGGCGTCTGTCACGCAGGCCACGGGAGAATAGTCTCTGCAACATTTGTTACCGCGTCGTGTTGCAGCGACTTGTCGTCCAGTGTGTACCGGTTTTGATAAAGATGGATTCGATTCTACTGCTGCAACAGCTACGCGTGTGGTTGCATACAACATTGCAGAAGTGGACACTGATGCAACATTTTGTTGGGGGAAGTTTTGGGTGCAGTGTTGCAGCAAAAGTTGGTCCTTGTGTCCAGGCCTCAGTAAAATAATACCACAAATCACCTGTGTTGTTTGGATTCCTGTGCAAGGTGAGAAATGTGAAAACCTACGTAGCACTCAATTGATGTAATGTATTCATAAAATCTATTTCATTCCAATGTTCCTCTATCCATTTTATTATGTGTTTTGCACTATTATTACTCTATGAATAAATTACAGATGGTTGCTACGTATTGGTTTTCCTAAAACGACACGGCGTGCTTGCCGAGAGGTCTATCACGCCTTTAAAAAATTTCTTGTTAAATTCTGATTAAACGATCTTTTGCACCAAATAAAGAACGAGAGGGAGCGTTATATGGGGTCTACACTTTATCCACCGACATAACGTGCTCCCTCGTTCTATATTGATTACGTAAATGTGTTTTCACTTAAGTTTTCCTGCTCATTATTACACTTCAATCAATTATATAATGAGCCTTTGTAGCAAAGTTAAAGTGCAACCTCGTCCCACAGGGCTTTTTTCTAGGGCTTTCTTCTTTCTTTCTCTCTTTTTAGGGCTTTCTTCTTAAGGAAAAGCCCTGGCCAGGGACGTGGTTGACTTGGTTAAGGTGCTATTTCTTGTACTGTCGAACCCCGTTTTACGGACACCCGTGCTTAACTGGACACCTCGCCATTACGGACAGTTTTCCTTGTCCCTAGCTCTTGCAATTTCTCTAAACGCAACCCTTTTAATACGGACACCCCGTTAACACACTTTCCATGGCCCTCTCAGTGTCCGTATTGATGGGGTTTGAATTTAGTGATTTTTTAAACCAGTAGAATTAGTGGCCTCCATTTTGGAGTATGTTTCATTGATTGACCCATGAGCACCAAGAGCTCACCAAGTGTAGATGATCTACAAAATAAAATTCTGTTGTTCTTTTTTTTACAGGTTTAATAACCAAGTACAACACTTTAAAGTCCTTCGAGATGGAGCAGGGAAATACTTCTTATGGGTTGTTAAGTTTAATTCCCTGAACCAGTTGGTGGAATATCATAGGGCAGCGAGCGTATCCAGATCCCAGACTATTTACTTAAAGGATATGATAAATGCACACGAGGTATTGAGTATTCATGTGTCTGACTATCGCTTAACATTTGCATACATTGATAATCATTAAGGCAACTCACATGATGTCTTGTGTAGACTACGAGCAGTCTCTCTTTTTTCTGTAGTCCGTCGAGCAAAACGCGAGACACGCAAATGGCCACGCGCGTGACTGATGGCGCGAGACGGGACGTTTCGCGCGTCTCGCGGCTTCGCCGCTCCCCGCGCGTGCATTGCTCTCACTAAATCTGAAGAAAAAGAGAGACTGCTCGCAGTCTGTCTTGTGTTTTAAGGCCGTTAAGTTTTAAGCTACGTGCAAACGGACGCAACAACTCCCAACATTGTTGGGAGTTGTTGCGTCGGTTTTTACGTAGGGTTAGGATTGATACATAAAATAACGAGAGTGCAAGGCGCAAAATGGAATGATGGAATGGAATGGAATGTTTATTAGTTTTCCACTAAATGGGTTTTAAAAACTAATTACAATCAATACTAAATACATTAAAATTAAAAATACATTAAAATTAAAAATCTGATGGTTAAAAAGATTTTTTAAAATGTATACATTAAGTGCTTATAATTATAATTATTATTACTATAATTAGTCAGTTACATCCGTGCACGGTTGATAATGTAATCTGTGATGAGGGAGCTTATAGCGATTGGAGGATAACCCGACAGCTGAATTCTAAGCCCAAGTTTCCATGCAACACGCCAATGACATTTCAAAACTCTTAACCAAGCCAACAGTTTCATAAAGTAACGTGCAAATGGACGCAACTACTCCCAACAATGTTGGGAGATGTTGGCCAACAATGTTGCGTCCGTTTGCACAGGGCTAAAAGCTGGAGAGGTTTCAAACTTTTTATTGCGCAACAACTTCCAACAACACGCAACACGCAACAGGGACGGACGACACAAACGGACGCCACATGTAACATCCAACAATGTTGCTTCCGTTTGCACGGGGCTTAAGAGGGGGAGCACGGGGGATCATGAAGGGGTATAGATTGCTATTTAAGGCTAGGACCCAATTACTCGGAGTCTCCAACTTCCATATAAGTCCTTGGAGTCACTCCTTTCCCGTTTTAATTTATTTACAGGAACAGCTTTCGCAGGATATTTTTCACGCCATCTTAGTAATAACCAATCAGACCAGCGTTTGGGCAGATGACCGCGGAAATAGTTTTTTTTGCGGGAATTAAAGTTCTAAGAATAAGTTAAAACGGAAAAGGGTTTACTCAAGGTTATGGCAGATAATGGAGGCTCCGGGAAATTAGCTCCTGTTTAGGCTAATTTCCAGTGGAGGGTTGGGAAATTTCATTCGCATCACTAAGGAGGGTCAACTCATTATTTCATGCTAATTTCTGATCCTGATAACATATGTTTTTAAGGTGGGTCGTGCTCTGTTTGACTTTGTGTGTCAGGAAGAAAACGAACTTGCCTTTTCGAGGGGAGATTTAATCAAGATTACAGACACAAGTGATGCTCACTGGTGGCACGGTAAACTAAACGACAGAGAGGGTATGTTTCCAGCAAATTACGTGCAGGTGATCACGACAAGATAGTGCCGGTAAAACTGCCCAAAAAATCATGTTTGTACTCAGGGGATCAGTCTGGAACCGGTGTTTTGAAAGTATGGTATAAATAAAACATAACTGACACAAAGAAAGGGGATATGCAATTTCACATTAAAAAGCTGGAGTTCTGATTTGACGATTTTCGATATGTTATAGTCACAGCTCTGTAAGTCTAACTGTAAGTCGTAAACTATATGTCGGATTCATATGTTAAAGGGGCTGCACCGTCACGGCTGTCTTTTTCATTTTGTTACATGTAATATTGCCTTATGCGCTATGAAACTTGAGGTTAGCAAAGAAGTTACTCGCACACGACGAAATCAGAGCTTTTTGTATAAGGAATATACCTCCCAAGCGTTGTATCAAACGTTACAAACAACAAAAATGCACTCTGAAAAATTGTTGGGTTAAGTTCTCAAAAACCCACACTGATTTCAATCCGTTTTAATCTTCTTCAAGTTTGTCCATTCCTGCCTACTTTTCTGTTTGCTTTGTTATTAATACTTTCTTCTAATGTTTTGCGCGATTATTTTTCTTTCACTCAATTTGGTGGCAGGTTCACGGTCAGAAATTTGTGTGACCGCTCCTTTAATATGTGTTATTAAGAGCTGAGATAACCCTTTTGTCACTTGGCGTCAGCATTAAAATTTCATTTCGTGAATAGTTTTAAGTTACGTTTAATGTTGAAATAAAGAGAGCCCGTGGGCAAAAGCTTGTCTCACCCAAGGACAGTTAAACCCTTGACAGTGTTCGAAGGCAAATGTTAAGTATTATTGAGAGAATAAACACATCTCCATACAAAATTATTCCAACACTATTCCTTTGTACATAAGCTTCTTTCTTTTAAGTTTACAATGAATGCTGCCTCTGTTAAGCCTTTTGCACTGTTCATTGTTAATATTTTTTTCTACATACAATGGTAATGATCATTTTGTAACTTTTGTCCCTTTTCTTGGGTTTGTTATTCATTTGGATGTAAATATGGTAAAAAAGTGTTGTAATAAAGAAATATTGAAAAACATTATTTTCCTCTTTTTATCTTCAAAATCTGTGTCAACAATGTTGTTTTCTTCCTGTCATAATTTTGTTACATGATCTAACAAGCTACATAGTATTGGAACAGCAGGCTGATTTTCAACTTGACTGTACTTCTCTAAAGAAACCTCTTTCCTAGGAGAAAAACCACACCGTGGGCCAGAGTTTGAAACCCCTCTCCACATGCCGTCTCGCCCTATCCACACCTCCACACTACCCCCAACCCACCACCCCAAGGATCCACTAAGGAATTTTCACAGGCATGCATCATTTCAAACCTTTTACCAAGGGTATTTAAAAAAAACAACAACAACAAATGTTTGCACTTGATTGATTAGGTGTGGCTGTAAAACACCATTCTTTTTTCACCAAAAGCCGCAGGACGTCCACTTCTAGTGCTTGAAATAATTTTATTATTTCCCAGCTGTAGCAGGTAAAGTTATCTGGTCTGAAGCTCGTCTATATTTCCCTCCAGCTAGTACAATAATGGAACAATCCTGTATCGAGATTGAGGATATTCCTTAAACTTCTTTTTGTACCAGTCATGTGTCACTGTTGCTCCAAGAGAGAGGTTCTCAACTGTCAGAAGCAAGATTAAGCCAATGTAAATATTCTTTGCTTTCTGTAGTAGAAACAATGATATGTAAATCGTGATTTCTGCAAGGTAGTGAGGGCTGGAAACAAACTCAAACCAGTCTCCATAAGGTATTCTGTACACTTTCCTTGCCTCCCTGCTTGGTGAGTGCCGTAACTTTGCTAGGATGTTATGACACCTCCATTGATGCCAGCTTGCCCATGAAAACATAGCTACGGCAAGCCACTGGTACCAGGAGAAGTCTTTGAAGGGACGTCTACAAGAATTGCACCAATCTATTTTGAAAAATTAAAGTTATGAGCAAGCAAACAATGTCTGGTTATCATGCAGTAGTTACAGTTAAATATAGCTGAATGATAAGATAATCAAGCAGTATCGAAAGCAGGCTGCTCTTTCTCAAGGCCTGGTCTTGGTTTCTTTTCACTTTTGGTCTATCAGTTGATTATGTTGCAAAAATCTATTGAAGTGACAGTGTAAAATCAATTTACTTGGCAATAGTTTTATCATCTGAAATTATCAAATTACCAGTAAGTCACTGAAAAAAAATTGGGTTGTGAAGAATCAGTCAAAAAACAAAATTCTCAACAAGTTGTTAATTCTAGCTTTAAATGGCTGTCATTAAGCAGTGAGCAAAGCAAGGGATTTTGTTTCCTGTTGAGAAATTTATGTAGGCCATGGCTACCTTGGTGGACACATGATGTGTTGACAACACAAGGAAACGTGAAATAGGCTTCAGGGCCAAAAAGGCTCCTGCTCCTGATCAACTATGGAATTCACCCTTTTCTTCAAAAGTGTATGGAAGGCAGATTGAAAGGAGAGTCTTGAAGTTTATCAGACATCACCTTAGGCTTCATTCTAAGCACACCTTTGTATAATTTGCCAAACCCTACTTTTCTAACAGTTACTAATAGCATTTTTATCAGTGCAACTTATACACCTATCAATATAATGCCCGCAGGGGGCAGAGGCAGGGCGTGGGGTGGGGATCTGATTGTTTTTGTTGGCCCTGGGGTGGGGTATTTGACTGATCTTGCTGTCCCAGGGGAGGGGGGTATTTGAATGCTTCTTCACACAAGGTGCACTGATGGGATCAATTGAACGTTTTAAGACACAGTGGAACCCTGTTAATATGGTCACTAATGGGCCAAAAAAATTTGGCTGTATTACCAGTACTGGCTCAAATTTCATGACTTGAGGGCCGTAATGACAAACACGCCATACATCGCATTCACCGTACTGTTCTCATTAATAAACAACCAGAATGAAGATATCACGTACAGTAATTGAAAAAACTACTTCAAATTTTCCTTTAGTACCCCATGCCCTGCCTCCCCCAGTTTTACATTGATAGGTGCACTACAATAGTAGCATATTTTTCTCCCTTCTTTTATAAAGTTGACAAGAAGATTCACATTAATTTTACCTTTGTCAATTTGTTCTGCTTTTAGGAAAGGTACAGCAACTGCAGCTGCATCCAGAATGTAAAATGCTATACCCACAAAGTAATGTAATATATGAATCCTACTGGAGAATACACTGATAAAACAACACTCATACAATCTGCGACATGTCTGTACCAGTAGAAGAAAAAGAGATACAAAGGCAGTGAAGCAGTCAATATGAGGAGTAAAGTGAAGGCTTAGTATGTGAGACATTGCCTTGGGAACTGATGTGCCTCCATGGAAACAGTGAAGAACTATCATCAAGAGAAACAAACAGGACAAAGAACTTCCAACAACATAGAAATGAGTAAACCACCTGTGAAAAAAGCATAATATAATTGTTAAAAAAATCTCCGTACACAACAATAGCAAGCCCGGTGACAGTACACTTCTGATTTTAAAGAGCATTTTTACTGTCATAGTAATTTCACACACTGAATAAAAAATGCTATTAAACTTCGTAACCCATACTTTTGTGAACTTTTTTACATCTGTAGTTAGTTCATAGAGTTTGATAGCCTTTTCCCCTGGAGGTCTTTAGGGGCCTGGCATTGTTTTGGGGAGAGATAAGCTTGGTTTCCTCAAATTTAGGTGGCACTCTTAATTTCTTCACACATTGTTTGTTGCACAATCTGTCAGGACTCTAAGATCAATAAAGCCAGTCTGGTGATCTCCTGAAGCTGGGTCTAATCATAACTTTCACACCAGCCAGTATCCTATTTCAGGGTTGTCAAAAGTAGCCAGCTGGTGGCGAAAATCACCACCTACTTGGTTAGAATAGGCTGGCTACTCTGCTTGGCATTTCTTTACAGATGGTGTTTTGTAAATAAAATATCCCTGGACTGGTCGCTTACTTTGACAACTCAGCTATCTACTTCAAAACTTTCTGACAACCCTGTATTTACCATTGAAAATTGTTTTTTTTTTTTATCACCATAAGGAATAGGGGAAACTTCCCATTTGCCCGGGAATGTAAATCTCAGATATTCAACCTTTTTCCTGAGGCCCAGTATTAGTTAGTCTCCTTTGCAGCCACTCAGGACTGGCAGCTTCAAGGAAGACTTGGTATTAGTGTGAATAACCTAACAAGCTGCATAGCATTAGAACAGCAGGCTGATATTCAACTTGACTGTACCCCTCTAAAGGGCCCTGCCTCTTTCCTAGGATTAAAACCACAAATCTACTACCCTAGCCCTGATTATAGTCCATGGACCAGAGATTGGAACCCTACTCCACCTTACCCCCTCCACCCCCACTGCCCCCTCCTCTCTCTTGTATTTCATATAAGCATGTTTAAACATGATTGATCGGTGGGTGTGGCTATACAGCAATCTATACAGCACCATTCTTTTTTCTTTTTACCAAAAGCACCACCTCTGTCATACAAACCTTAGGCTTTTGGTTAAAAAAAAAGAAAGAATGGTGCTGTACAACCACACCCACCGATCAATCACGCGTAAACTGTCTTTGGTGAAAGGCTTAAAAACAATACAAGACAGCAAAAAATCCTTGAGCTGGGGAGTGGTTTGACCTTCTGTTCCACGGACTTCACGCCACTGAACAGTGTAACATAAATATGATACCCTCCTCTAGACGTTTGGAGTGCTATCCCCTATCTCAATCCAATGGAAATCTTATTGTTGCACCTACTTAGGCCATGAGGTTTTAGAAAATGGAGTGAGCTTACTCTGACCTCCCAACTATCTAATACATGAGTACAAAAGTTCACCATATCACCTGTTTGGAACATGTAAAATCTGAATCAATCCACTGCAATTTTCCGCAGACTCAGACTTTCCCCATTCAAAAGTGAAGTGCATCCATTTGGGAATAAATCTCTTCAAAATGTACAGTATGGACACCAGAAAGCTGGCGATATTTGCGAGAAACAAAGAGAAAAGAAGAACGTCCATTTTGAGTGTGCGCCTTTAAATATACAGCCAGCGGTCATTCAAAATAATGCAATACGCAAGCGCAATCCACGTGTACCAAAAAACAGTGTTCAGAAAAAGTTGAAAATTAAGCGATTTTTAGTTCTTTCCCACTTCATTTTGAGAACAGGAAGACAAAATTTGGTTAAAATGGTTTTGATGACAATGATAGGCCGTGTTATAGACGGCTTACCTCTCGCAGCTTCGATGCAGAGCGACCAGGATGTAAGTGTAAACGTTGATGTTTAAGTACACATTCAGCTGATTCCGGCAAATAGCATATGCCTGTGTTTAATTTTGCTAGCTAAACGGGACAAGTACGATGTCACAGATGATCAGCTGCTCAATTTATTTTAGTTTATTTAAACCTATTTCATGCAGATGCGAAAGTGTCAGATTATGTGGGTAAGGGTACTTGACTTATCGTGGGTTTTTGACTTTTTGATAATTGTACTTATCACGGAAGCATAATGTACAAATGAATTTAAAGTCCCACCGTACTGGTCTCGGATGATTTGGGGTCCTTGCCTAGACCCTTGATAAATTTCTTCAATGGTGTATACCCTGAGGCTGGAATCCTCATCAAAAGCCCTGTAAACCTCCCGGGAAAAGGATTAACACCACCTTATTTTAATGCAACTGACAGAGCTGATGCTGAAATCTATGATTTTTTATACCTACATTGCTTTGTGCCTTTGGCTGTGACTGTGACAGATCTTAAGAGGACCTGGTCACTTATTACTGCAAGTGGCAAAGTGACATGTCAGTGAAATAGAGCAAGGATTATTGAAATGGCTCAGTGACTTCCCAGTTGTAACTGATAAGTTACTGTGGGCCATCCCATCTAATAAACACATCCCCCCCCCCCCATTGATGGGGTACTATTGGCCACACCCTTCAAAACATTTTTCTGGGGTAACCCATCCCCTTGATCGAAACCACTTAGAAAATGTGGCAATGTTATTTGTCCATATTGTTATATTGAGGTTTTACAGCACTCCTCATCAGAATATTCACCTTCACATAACACTCCCCTTATCCCTTCAGAAATTGACATATTAGATAATAATTCCCTCCTAATATTGACCCCCTCAGAAAGTCTCTTGGGAAATTGACATTCCAGGGTACAAAACTGCCGCAGGCCAAAGGATCGAGCTGTTTCACTGTTGAATGGCTTACCCAAAAGGCTCACTAAGTTAACAAACATTGTGACATTCAAGAAGGGACTTATGCATTATTTAAAATTGTCTCAGTAAGCAGTTTATTTTTAAGACAGGGTTGCTTATATTACTTTTGTCTTTGTAACGGAGAGAATTAGAGGCTATGTTACTGATATCTTGTTAAAATTGGGTGAATTCATATATTATAGTTTCATACTTTTTTTTTACTTATGATATTGATCTAATAATTACTTTGAAAAGCCATACATGGCTATTATTATTATTATCATCATTATTATTGGCAACCCCTTCAGAAAATCTCACCTTTAAAGGGCGTGCGGATATAAAAATATTAAAGGAATGGCCCTGTGCTGCCAAACCACTTAAATATATACATATTTACCATACTGCCTTGTTCTATCAACGCTTTAAGAAAATTTATCTAACCTTCAATCATGCAGGTCTTTTTTCCCTTACTCTTTGAATGGTGAGGGTTCCATTTTTTCCTCTGCAGTTTCCTGACTTTTTTGCTCGCCTAATAAAAAAGAAACCCTGACTGCATGTCAATTTTTTTATAATAAAAACAGCAAGGCAAGGAAAAAGGTCTTTTGAACAGAGTTTACTTCTTTTTAAATCATGATCTCATTTTGTGTTTCTCTAGACTAGTCGCAGCTTGCAAGACTATCAGGCTCAAGCCAAGTTATTGTTCAGAAAACTCTCAGACAATTCACCAGCAAGAAGCAGCATTGAGACAGGACCAATGATGTTTCAGTGAGTAGTTAATCCATAGGCTACAGGTTAAATTTTTATTTAATAAACTTCAATTACTTACATTGAAGTAATCTTTTGTCGTTTCTGGTCAATCCTCCCCATACATTTCTTGAAGAAAGCCTGGAGGCATGCTTTGTTGTGATTCAGAAGTCTCTCTGCATTCATTAAAACTTGGTAAAATTATGAGCACTCTCTTCAAATCCTGGGGCGTCAACCGGAAGTGAGTTTTTTCCTCTTTTAATATGCCTTGATGCTATCAAATTTGTAAAAAATTTGCCAAGTGCCTTTACTCTTATAGAGTACTGGACGAAAGGTGCAAAAAGTTCACTTCCAGTTGACGTGTGTTGCTCAAAAAGGTTGTTGCTTAAACTCCCTAACGTCTGACAAGCAACATGGCTTTGAAACAGTGATTAGACAAAGAAAACAGTAAAAACATTATCTGCAGATAGGGACATGGTTTCTTCCTCAATGCCTTTAACAAAGAATTTTTGAAATTCACACTAGGGACATATGTACCCTCTCCCTCTTAAAAGGGCCTCACGAAAGAAAGACTAAATAGGCTAATTTAATGGAAATATTCCTAAAAAAATACTATAACACTAGCTGCTGTCACTTACATGTGGTGTGGGGGGCATAATAATTTTTTAAACCATAATTACTGTTCATTTCATATGGCTGAATATTCATCACTACCATTCAATACACTGCTGTAGTTTTGGTTCTCTGTGATGTCGGACTGGTACGATAGAAGTTGTCTGCCCTGCTAATCACAGAACACTGTATCCCTCTACCCTAATGGTACATTGTATCTCATGGTTATGCTTTTATTGATTTAACTCTTTCGTTCTTTAGTGAATGACAGAGTCATTTATCTTCTGAGTCTGTTGACAAAATCCTATTGTATATGGCCACTGAAATGAAAACTCTTTGACATTGGGCTTGATTTTAAATTTTCCTCTTATCAACAGTTACATTATTGAAAATGGAGTATGCTACTTGACTTTAACAGAAAAGACATTCTCCAAGAGGGCAGCATTTAGTTTCTTAGAAGAATTATCCTCAGAGTTTCAAAGAGAGTTTGGTTCAAGAGTTCCCACGGCAACTAGACCATATTCATTTATTGAGTTTGGTGAGTGACTTAACAGGGGTAACATGGTTCTTTTGAAACTTAAAGCTAAGCCGCCTAAGTAAAAAAACAACAAATGCTTTTAGTCCAGAATTTGGTAAAAAAGAACAATGTTTTTTTTTATTTTTGTTATTTCCAACTTTTTCTTATTATTGCCATTTGAGTGCTACGTTTTTTTCCTTCTGGACAGTTTCACTCCTCTGTGATTAGCGCGAACAGTAACATCGGTGAAACATATGCACTCGCTATTGATCAGCTAAGACTTCTGAGAAATTGGTGCTCTCATTCTACCAGAGCAGAGATGGATAAGAAAACATTTGATCGGTTCGTTAAACTGGCTAAAGATGCATTTAAAGCTCTTTCAGTCAATACATACGACATTGATGCCATTGTGAAAGTGACCGGAAGTGCACACGCTAAAGCTCAAACTTGTGACATGCGCTTTTTTTTTTTTTGACCCATTTATAGGGTTTTGAGTTGAATTCTTTCGCCATAAGGATTATTCCGGAAACCACAGGAAATTTTAAAAACCGGAAAGCGGAAAAAATGTCATCGAACAGCTGCCCGTGTTTATCTTCACCACATGCGCTAGTACCGCTAGTATCTTCGGAAAGATCGTGAAAGGTCTTGAAACAAAATGGATTCTAAGATGATTGGTCTGGAACAAAACCCGGGGAACAAAACCTGTTTTACTAAGACGCCATTACTTGTGGCGCCTGCTAGTTTGCCACTTTTCCATTTATCACTGCAACGGTTTCTTTTTCCAAGGAGCAAACTTGGATGGATATGAAATCAGCCTGGTTTCGTTTCGTCCCAACGTGACTGTTTCTTATTTTCATTCCTCCATAAACGAGAGACATGTTTGTTCCCCGAAATTAAGTTTGTCGGATTGGTTTAGTCCTTTAGATGCGTATTTATTGTTATTAAACATTGTCAATGTAGTTGTATTTTATCTTGTAACAAAAAACCTGATGAATTTTTTTTACCGTGTTAAAATAAAGATTCGAGATTTTGAGATGGGCGACCTTCACCATAGACTTTTTTTTTTTGTAACGTTTAATAGTTTTGTATATAAAGAAAATGTTGCAGCTTCATGTACGTAAGAAAGAGTTTATCTAAAGATAGTTTTTTGTGTCAATACAGCAGATTTTGTTCATGTACTCTCTAATTACAATTTCAGCATAAAAATAGGTATGGTTTCTGCTGGTACGCGGAACTACAAGGCACAGACTAGATGTCTTTTAATTGTACTTTAGGGGTCTCTGAGTAGATAAAACAGATGAGTTGTATCTCTTTGAAAGTTTAAGTCCAAACTGTTGACCATGTATAATTATAACCTCATGTTTTGTATTTGACCGCCTTAAAGGAACTGCATGTTTTCCATTCAGGAACTATTTTCAACTGAATGATTTCATCATGATGCTTTAAATACTGGAAACAATTGTTGATTTTCACATGACGTCACTTAACTTCAAACTACAAAACTATCGAGTCTACTGAGATTTTACTTTCATGGTGTATTAGAGCAGCTGAAAAGTAAAGACTTGCAAGAGGTGACAGGCCGCACATCTTCACTGGCGTGAAACCTTGGAAAACCTTTTTCATATTGCTCCATTGAGGAGAACCCTTTAGGGGATCTTACAGTTTAAAATTTGAACCATGATATAGCTTATAAATAGCGGACCAAGATACGACTCGGTACAGTTTATGTTCAGCAAGGGAAAATTGTGTAAGCTGAGCAGAACCTTTAAAATGTACAACAGACAATTTATTCAGTACGCACGTATTCCTGTTGAATTTGTGGCCCGTTTATGGGGTTTGTCTACTCAAAAATATAATAATTTTTCCATAGCTGCTGTTATCTTAGGGTATCTGCAAAGTAAAAACTTGCAATAGGTGACTGGCCACACATCTTCACCAGCGTGAAACCTTTGAAAACCTTTTTCATATTGCTCCATTGAGAAGAACTCTTTCAGGGATCTTACAGTTTAAAATTTGAACCATGATATAGCTTAATTATATATAGCGGACCAAGATACTACTCGGTACAGTTTATGTTCAGCAAGGGAAAATTGTGTAAGTTGAGCAGAACCTTTAAAATGTACAATAGACAATTTATTCAGTACGCAAGTATTCCTGTTGAATTTGTGGCCCGTTTATGAGGTTTGTCTACTCAAAAATATAATAATTTTTCCATAGCTGCTGTTATCTTAGGGGTATCTGCTTTTAATATCTCCGTAAAGTTTAGGTTTACGCGATCTCAGAGAACAATGTTCAGCTGTACACAGCACATAGCCTTTAAATATATCCAGATCTGACACTGGTTTTGTGTATTTATCACGTCTTTAGTAGAAGCATGATTAAAATACATTATGATGCTGTGTCCTTTGAATATCGTTTTTTTAAAACTCAATCGCTTTGTAAATGTGACTTGTAGTTTTAATATCAGAGGAGAGTATTTTAAAGCTTGTTATTTTCCAATACCATTAGCATGTTTTTTTACCAATCAACTGACTGGCTTCTTTGTGCCACTACATAATGTCTGCAGTTAAATAAAAGTTTACAAGCAAGACCGGCAGTTTTGAATCTTACAATTCTCATCAGTTGCTATGTGGTGGAATGGTTTAGGTGAACTCTGAACCATTCCGTATTGCTTGATTTGGTAAGAGTTTATATATCCACCTTGGTTTGTTTGGAGGATCGATCATCCCAAAGATCACGTACGCTGGAGGAGGAGACCACTGACCGCATTGGCTCGTAATTTAACTTTCCCTAAACTACATTCAGCCACATTTCTTATGGATGAAAATAACTGGTTTTTAGGAGTGTTTTTTTCCAATTAATGTTGACCTTTTATTAAATCGTCAGTAATTGATGGTACACATACTGTATTGGTTACTTTATTGTCACCAAAAACACACAGAAGACTGGGTTCTAAACTATGAGCAATTTTATCAGTAAGATAAACATCCATGTTCTGCTTGATTCACCCATCACCATCTTTTTAGATATCACTATTGAGTATTATTTCAATGGCGGATCCAGCTAGTCCTTCAGATAAGGGGGGGGGCGGGGGGTTGGGGGCTCGGTCATCCAGATCCTGAGATAAGGGCCTCATTTTGGTCTAAAAATAAGGGGGGACCTCCCCTGGATCCGCCAGTGTATTTCTACTTTTCTAACAATATATCCTGGAAAAGTAGACTCTATTAGTAGGAGATGGTTTAGTAAGGAACATTTTGTGAAAGCTCAAAGAAATTTAGAATCAATCTGTCGTTTTTCGGTGTAAGTTTTGTTTTTGTTGTCCAAAATTTTTTCAACATTTTGTGAAGTGGTAGTAACAGTTCAGAGACAAAGAAAAAATTTAATTAAACTGGTTTATATAATTTTCAAACCAATGAAAAATTTGACCTACATTTCACTCCCTTTTTAGATACATACATTCAAAAGGCAAGAAAAAACTATCAAGATTCTAGAACAAGAAGGAACTTAAACAGATTAAATGATGAACTCCACGATGTACAGCGGATCATGGTTCAAAACATTGATGATGTTCTTCAGAGAGGCGAACAAATTTCAGGTAACTTTGGGTTTTAAAATTTATTGGCAGAGCCTGTTGTTGGAGAAAGTGACAGCAATATTAATTTGATGCACAAAAAATGTCAGTATTGGTTTATTAACCAGAAATATTTATAATTTATTGTTTTGTTGTTTTGTAGTGTTGGATGATAAGGCAGGAAATCTAAGGTTTCAGTCAGAAAAATACAAGAAAGATGCAACCTACTTAAATTTGCGTTCTGCATATGCCAAGTATGCTGCTGTAGGAACAATTTTTGTAGTATTAATGATCTATATTCGATTCTGGTGGTTTTGAAAAGTGAAGAGAAATTTTGAATAGAGCCATATATAGAAAACAGTCATTAATATTATTATTAAGCCCTACTGGTTAACAGTTTCCAAGTAAATATGTTGATAATCTTAAGTACGATTTGTTTTAGTTGTCTTATCAATAACCAGCGTTCTTGCCAATACTGACAAGCAGGAAGATGTGAGCAAATGAGACAACTACTGTACTGGTTAATTGTTACTTCTCACGGGCAAAGAACTTGTCACAATATGCCCACAGCATATTGTATATGCATATATGCAATTAAACAAACACATTAGAGCGGTTTTCATTTGAGTGTCGAAAAGTAATTGGTTTTGCACTTTCTACACGATGCGATTGGCTTAAAAGATTCGCGCCACCTTTTCATCCAATCAGAAGTAAAACCAAAGCCAATTGTGACGCGCTCGCATGCATTTTCCCGTGCTTTGCGTCAGCCACATGTAATTACTTCGAGTTTTGATTGGTTCAATGTATTGTCTGTGTCCTATGTGATTGGCCAGAGTAATTACTTTGGTTTTGGTTTTACGACACTCAAACGAAAACCACTCTATTGCAGAATAGATTTCAGAACACAAAATGAAACCTACTCAACTTGAAACTTGATTTCTTCCCTGCGGCAGAGATCTCTCATGACGAGAAAAAGGAGAGGAAAGAAAGAGACCTCTGCCGGCCTCCGATGCAATTGTAATAATTGTAATTTGTTTACCCACGAAGTAATTAGGAGTTCTTATGAACTCATTTAAACGTGTCCATGGATTCCAGATCGAATTGGAGTTTGGAAGTGTTGTTGGTTTTTGATGAGAGGGGAAAACCAGAGTACCCGGAGAAAAACCTCACAGGGCAGGGGAGAGAACCAATAACAAACCCAACCCACATGTGGCTTCAACGCCGGGATTTGAACCCAGGTCACATTGGTGGGAGGCGAGTACTCTCACCACTGCACCACCCTTGCTCCCCCTGAAGCAAGTTTTTAATCATTCATACACGCACTGGCATTTCCTTAATGACCAATAACATTTAGTCATGTGTGACAACTTACAGAACCAGTTTGCGCGATAACAATTGTGGGCTCAGAAATTTCCAGCTTGCAGTCTCAAAAAAAGAAACCAATTTTGAAAACGATTAAGTTTCAGCCACAAATGTTGTCGGCAGCTAGTTGAAAGAATGTGTCGAAGGTTGGCAGGTCTCTCTCTTTCCTATAATTCTTCTCTTGCCGTGAGAGACCTCTGCTAGCAAGGAACTTGATTTCATAACTTGCTCCTGCAATCTCACTCTTTGAGGTTGTTTAATCACTGAAGTTTGTTTTACACTAACTTAAAAAGTGAAGTGAAATTTAAAATACCAATGCTTACATGTATTAATGAACTATAGCTGTTCCTTGTAACTACATGTAGGACTAATCATATTTTTAACAATAAAAAAAAATTGAAATTTTTGTTTAACATCTAACAACGTTTTTGTCTAGTTGTGATCTAGGTTGTTTATATAATGCTGTTACTGCTTAGAGTCATGTTTCCAGTTCATATAGTCATAACCAAGACCTATAGAAAAACGCAAGGACAGTAGGCTGCCAGAATACCTCTTGGATAGTAGAGTTGTTTGTCACCTTCTTTCCACTTAATAGTGGAAGATGACAAAAAAAGGTTTCAGTGTGCAAGACAAGTTTGAATTTAGTTTATTGACACATCACATTGTTACAACCTTCAACACAATGTACACACCCATGTCATGTTTTTTTTTTTTGGTCAGGTTACAAGGCAAATATGTTATCTTAAACACCTTTTCTGTGCCATGTGACACACTTTTTTACATCACACTATCTCATAAGCTCTATATCTCATAAGCTCTTCATATATCATGTTGTTTTTATTTAAGTACCCCAAAATAGTATTACTTGGTAACTTACAAATACCTTTTTGTTAAAGAAATCACTTAATTTTGAATGATTGTAATGTAAATAAGATAATATTGAGTACTGATTCACAGTCAAAAAATAAACAATACGACTATTTTTTTGCAAAATGTTTTTATTAGAAACCAGAATCATATCAGTTGGTACCCTGTTATGGCAGAGATTCCCTTCAGCATGGTTTGTTGCATTTACAAAGTTGTTTGTGTCATAGACATCCCTGCAGTTGGCTTGTTTACTAATACCTGCAATAAACCTCTCAGGGAAAACCATGTAGGAAACAAACCTCTGCTAGCAGGATAACTGGTTGTAGAATATACAAAATTAGTTTCACAGCTGGTGCAAAAGTGGATCATGCCATTATTTAAATATCGCACATCAAAATTCTTGCAAAATATTACTTTTTACCATAAATCTTCTATTAAGCCCTCCCTTTTAAATAAGCCCCTGTCTCTAATAAGCCCTCCCTTTTCCGGGCAAGAAAGTTAATGAGCCCCCCTGCCCTCCCCTTGTTATTATTCACTGATAAATGATAAACTGTATTAATCAATCATCATGTCAGGAGTCTATTGCAACTCCAAAACTTCATGTGGATGGTTTATTCACAAGCTGGAACTTCAGATCGGTTTTTGATCCTCGGCTTCATGACCTCAAATGTCTTATACTAGAGCTTTTCCACACTGTATTCTAGTTCTTTATGGAGAACTGATACCTTCTTCTTTGCTAAATTGAGTAAGCCCCCTCTCTCAAATAAGCCCCCATTTCTATTAAGCCACCTTCCTTCCCCCTCAACTGAATGTGTTTCTAATAAATAAGCCCTCCCCCCCTTCCGGGGTGGGCTAAATAGAAGATTTACGGTAAGTCAATCAAGTTCTACTAAAAATAAGTGTTGCGAAAAGTGGAGCTATTTACACCATGGAAAAAAATTATCTTTGTTCAATATACAATAAAAGTTATTTATTCTTAGATATTTCAAGTTGGGTAATTTTACTTAACCCGAGAAACAGTAACACTTAAGTGCCAAATAATTACTACAAGAAAAGAAAAGAGAACGATGAGATTTTAACGTAATACTGAATACAGTCAACTCTCTCTGAATGGACACCTCTATAAGAAGTACACCTCATAAAACCGGACAACTAGAGTTGGTCCCTGCCTTTCTTTACTCCTTTTAGTTGACTCTATAAAGTGGACATCTTCCAAAAACGGACGTGTATTGCTGGCCCCAAAGGCGTCCATCTTAGAGAAAGTTGATTGTATTAGTCAACTTATCTATCCCACGGGTTAAGTAAAATCACTGTTAAAACATAAGTAAAATAGTTCACACTAATTTAACAGTGCATCATTCTAAAATACCACTTCAAATAAACTTAACCTAAAATTACTGTTTTAAAGGTGTAAGAATCAAACAGCTGTTTTCAAATTGTCTTGAGAATCAGGATGCTAAACTCTCTAGATGTCTCAAATTTGTTGCCTGGTGTGGTGATTGGCAGCAGTGTAAAATTAAAGTTTCATAACACATTTAAAATTTTATGCAGTTCAATTAACACAAAAACTAAATTAATTATTTACAGCAGGGCCATTTGAAAAGGACAAGCAACTGGGAAAAAAGTTGACAAAACTTCACTTAATAGATTTCAGCCATGCCCTCCAATGGTGTTGTTAATGTTGTAACAATAATAGACTACACACCAAGGTCTCTGACTTGATAAGCTACACACCTTTTTAACATCTTCAAAACTGTGTTGGCTTTTAATCAAAGAATTCATTGATAACACTACGGTGAAAGTTCAAAG
Organism: Porites rus; assembly: GCA_964035705.1. Taxonomy (NCBI): domain Eukaryota; kingdom Metazoa; phylum Cnidaria; class Anthozoa; order Scleractinia; family Poritidae; genus Porites; species Porites rus. Next base: position 37,862,722 of record OZ037994.1, read on the forward strand.
TACTTAGCAAACTTATGTGAAGCTCATTTTGATCTTTCCCTATGACCACTACTTTATTTTAAGCTGATATTACAAATTTTATCAAACTGTATTAATGTGTGGGCAAGTAAAGACTAGATAATTTATAGCCAGCAGTTAAATGCAACAGACAATCCTCTAACTTTACCTTATATTATTTAGCCCAGCTGCTTAACTGTGATATTACATTCTCAGTTATAGACAATATCAAGTGACTTTGTATCATAACTAAAACAAACAAATAGTAATATTACCATCAATTACTAGTTTCTGTTTCAATTAAAATGAACTCTTAAAATATAAACTTCAAAAAATGAATTAAAACTCCAGATGACTTGTGCATTCTTCCATGTCTATTTTTTCAACTGTTTCCCCTTGCCCAACTTTAATCGTGCTTGTCTCTGCTTCTTCTGGTTCTCCAGATCTTTCCAGGCCCCCATTATAAACTTGCTGAAATGATATAAAGGTTTTATTTCATTTTTTATTTGAGTGAGACAACTTACTGGTCTTCTTATCCTACTTATAGGAAAGCAAAAATATAACTTCAAGTTAAATTTCAGAGATTTTAATACTTTATACATGGCTCCATCTAGCCTGCAAAGCTGCAGGCGTATTTTTCCATGCAAGTGATGATATTTATGTTCCCCTGCCATCTTGGATATTAAAACTGAGAGAGTTGAGGAGAGTCAAAAAATAATATCCTTTGACTTGCAGGAATAGGCATCCACTGATCAAGTGCACTGACTCCCAGGAATAAGTGCATTTCCACAGATTGCGGGACTTAAAGCATCGGTTGTCTGAGCTTGTTGTGTTAGCATCTCTCTGAAAACTGGAGAGTCCATTCCAGGGCTTGTAGGAGTAAAATTAATGAAACTGTCCAAGTTTAGAAATAAACCCACTGTACAGTCTATTAAGGAGTGTAACTGGGATATACTAATGCTGGTTGTTTTTTAACAGTTGGCGTGATGGATACAAATACTAATAGCACAACAACGCACATCATTACATCTTACTTCAATGCTGACATCTCACTGATTAGTCCCTTTATCATTCCATTGTCAGTTGGCACATTCTTACTAAACACATTTCCTGTAACATCACTGTGACTTGACATTTCACTAGGATTAGCTTGCCTGTAAGATCAATACTGCTAGTATATGTAGTTTTAAAAAGTCATCACCTTTTTCAAAAGCAACTCAACTCTCACAACTCAGCAAAAGACTGAGTGATTTGTCATAATACACCGTTTTTAAAAATACTGTGAAAATGTTGAATCATAATTGTGCACGTTCAGCCTTGAATTCAAGAGGATCTTGCTAGGAGCTACATGTGCTAAGTATCAACTTTTCCACATTCTTTGTTAAGTGTTAAAATGTGGCACAGTTTCAGTCTTTGTAATTTAAGAAACCATCAAACCACAATTAAGGATTGAATTCACGGTTCCTTTGATCACTAAGCAATAAGTTGTCTCCAGTGAAAACTTTCTGGATGAATTCTGAAATCCATCATGCTGTTGTTCCACTAACAACAATCCAGTAATTTTATTTGCACCATGGTGAGGCAATGACTAGGTATTTTTTGAAGAGGCTAAGGGCGTACGTTTTGGATTAATTTATGGTGTCAATGAGGTGTATAGCATTTTCTTGATTTTTATTCTAAAAAGTGGGTTTTATTTAATTTATGATTTCAGTCCGACCACTGTCCCCATCACCACAAATAGGGATCACCCTAGTTTACTTGGATATCTAAGTACCTTGACTGTTGGAAGATATAGAACCCAACCAGGACCACTGATATGTTGAAAGTCAAAATAACATTTTTGTTTTTACTTGGCTAAAAAATCACAAGATTACTTTATTCCTTTTTTTGTAAACTTGACCTGTGATCAGGCCAAATAACCCTTTAAGCCCCAAGATCCACACACAAATTCTCCAGAATTTCTTTTAAGAATATTGAGAGAATTTGCTATAAGATCAAAGCGTCCTCCCTTTGATAATCAATTTAGTAATTCTCACAAACTTTTCTAATGATGATCTGCTGCTGTTGTTTGGAGAAAATTGATGTTGGCCACTCTTGGGACCTTAAGGGTTAACAATGTGTAGCCCCAGTTGAATTTTTGCACCGTATTAATGTTGATAAAAAAATACTTGGCCACCCCTGGTGTTTGATATGTGATGGAGCAGTAGCAATCTTTCTCATGTTTGATGTATTATTTTCCTTTATTTCTTTTACCTGGCATCCAGTTTATGACATGATGGTTGGTCAGGGGAAGATTCAAGGCCCACCAACTGAGAATCTGTACAGTCCATGGCCATTAAACAGTCAAATTCTGAGATTTCCCCCTCAGAGTCAAATGAAGAGCAAACTGGTGGCTGGTCACATGATGGAAAAGCTGATCTGCATTGTTCTGAGTCAGTGAGTCTACCTTCTGTCTCCTTGCAAGGGGAACTGCATTGTAAAGATGATTCAGAACCTGTTGGCACTGTGTGTCCCTCCCCTATGCTTGAAGTGTTAGTTTCTTGGTATGCAAAAATTTCCAGTGCTGTCTGTGCATTAGAGGGCTGAGATTCTTCTATTTCCCTTCCAAGTCCTGTTTTGGGATCTGTACAATGAGTGCCATCTTCAGTTTCATCTGCGTTATGCTTATTTTTGTCTTCTTCATTGTCTGGAGTTTCCAAACATTCACTGCTTGTATGACACATGTCTTTTCCATTCTGATGACACTTCATTGTCAGTTCATTGCAATCTGGGATTCTTTGCTGAGAATCAGATAATATTTTATTGAAAACTTTTCAATCACAATGCTAGTGAATTTATTTTTACCTTTGACTGTATTAGTTCTAATCATGGTATCTAATATGGCTCATGATGTGTCATGTCATGGTATTAATCATTTCATTAATACCATACCATGTTCACACTGAGGCAAAACATGTTGTTTTGTTACGAATAAATAAAACTTAGCAATGGAGATTTACTGGGTAAACATATATCTTTTGTGACCAGAGTTTTTCTTGAATTCTAGTTTTTCCTAATAAGGACAAGGTTCACTCTCAAATTTACTCTTAGCTGGGCTAGTTGGCATGATCTTAGTTTATGTATTGCCTGTGATGAGTGTGAAAAGTTACTTGCCCATGCAATAGGAAAATCTTCTGGTTCCGGACAACTAGATTGAGAGCTATACAGTACGAACAATTATCATGAAACAAGATTTGTATATAGTTCCTGTTGGTTGTTAAAGGTTTGACACCCAAAAGAAATGAAAAGAAACAGTGTTACTTACTGGAACAGTGACAGGCTCACATTGACCAGGAACCATCTGGTCAGGACTTTGCTGTTTTTCTAGGTTGTCTAGCTTATTTGCAGGATATCCAAGGCAGATGGTAGAACCAGGCACATCTTCTGACATCAGTACATGCACAACCATATTGCTTTTCATTTCTGAATCTTCTGCTGGCAGTGTCTGTGATAAGAGGTCATTTTCTGACTTGCTGTCAGAGAAATTTGTCTCTGTATTGGTGAGATCGGTGTCTATGTTTGAGGTGGGGCAGTGGTCTTTCTTCGACATTCTATCACTAAGCAAATCTACACAATTCATACTAGTTGTGAGATTAACCTCTGAGTGGCCCATTTCAGGGTTGTGGGTTGTACCTTTTCTTTCTGAGCCACTAATATCTCTCTGATTGCACTGATCATATATGTTCCTCCTTGACCACCCATGATCACCTTTAACATCATTTAATAACCCATGATCAGGAACTTCAACCTTTGCAATTTCTGGTGCTGGTTCAAACGAATTGACATGGCTGTTACCTGCAGGTATCTGAATTGATGCAGAACTTTTGAGGACACTACCACAGCTTTCAATACCCTTTCCAGAAGTAGTTTCATCCAGGGCTGTTATATGAAAAAGAGAGTCAGAACCACAAAAATTATGTCTGTGATTTGTCAGTTACTATCACCAAGGTATAGATAAAGCTGTCAAAGAATTTTGATAGAGATCTGCTTTAAATTCAACTTAGAAATGAGAGGTCCTACTGAAATTATATTCAAACAGTAACTCACCATCACTGGCTGTTAATAAATTTTCTCTTCTTTGCATTAAAGGGCTAAATTTTTAATTGTTGAATATTTCATTTCATTTAAATCAGAATTAGCAACTTATTGATGGAAGTCCACTTTCTGTGCTACCTTACACTGCAAATGTCACACTAATGTAATCTGTAAGTTGACTATCTCAGGATCTTACCTGCTTCACTCTTGTAGCTGTTAGAGTGATCAATCTTGCATACAGCTTCAATAACATTGTGTAATACATCCTTAACTTCAGATGGTACCTCTGCCCTTGTTGATGGCAAAAGAAATTCTTCTTCTCCAGTTGTTTGATTTTGGCAGAGAACAAGGTTTTTACCTTTTTGGCTGCAAGAACTCTGTGGTTTTATTCCCACAACATCAATTTCTTCTTCCTCTTCATCCTCTTTCATCTTATTTTCCTCCTCTTCTACCTGTATCAAGACAGAATGCAAAAAATAAGTAGAGTTTAACATGGTGGTTTTAGTCCTAATATTTATTACTCAAGTGTGATAGGACTTGTCATCTACAATTTCCTCACAAAACGACTAGCTGACCTGGAAGCTACTAAAAACTTAGAATATAAAAAGTTCAACTCTGCAGTGATGATTAATCTATATAGACTACCCAACCTTGTGAATGTTTTCTCCTTCGTTACAAATGTTAGATTTCGAATTCAATTTGTAATAATGAACTACTTTACGGTGTATGAGAAGGTCTGATTATTCCTTGGAACTGTTGGAAATACAAATAAATTGATAAAGAAGGGCACACCGTAATATTTTTCAAATACTCAACGGGTTTGTGGCTTTTACAAACCTCCCTTAAGAAAACAAGGAAACATTATGGACTCCTTTTTAACTAATGGTAAGTTTTTACTCGAACGCACAAACGAGCAAAGAGAAAGTCGGGCTGTTTATACGCTCCCCCCGTTTTATATGTCACTGCGAATGGTACGTTTCAACGCCATTTAATAAAGCGGTCTCATTGACAAAGCGTAAGTCTTAGTTAGGTTCTACAAGTAACAAACCTTTTGTGAGTTTTGATACCCGTTGCCTTGTTCATCGTCTTTAACAGGCGGTGACCTCTCTGCAAGCGGAGCGTCCTTGGAAAATTGTTTTGCACCTCTCCAGGGACGTTTCAAAGGCTTTGTAACTGGAGAAACAGGGACTCCCGTTCTATTTATACTCCTTTTTGCTTTTCGAGTAAACGGTGGAACATACTTCAACTTGCTCTCTTCTTCCTTTAAAAAGTCGACGGCGTTTGTTTTGCACTCGGCAACTGTTTCCAGACATGACTTCAGTTTGTCTGAAGACAGTTCTTCGCCGGGCTTTTTCTGCTCATCGATTAATTTGGCTTTCTTCTCTTCAATGAAAGCGCTTCTTTCATTTTTATCATCTTTGGGAACTTTCTTTGCGCCTCGTTTACGACCCTTTTTTCCGGCCATTTTGATTTCTGCTGACGGGCTTTTTGTGGTGAGTTTTGGCGCCAAATGTCATGTGGTCGCGAAAGACTGGATCGGTCGTCGCTTTTCTCTCAGACTACGAGTAGTCCCCATTTTTCTTCAGGGATAGTAGAGCGTGCGAAACGCGAGTTTAGTCTACTATGTTTAATCCGCCCTGGTCTACTTTTCTCTGTGTCCGCTGGTCACATGCACCACAGGATTCATCTACGAGATGTCAAAACAAAGTAGTTGGTCTCGCAACTGGTAATGTTGACATAGAGTACGTCAAGGCTGCTTCACCTACCTTTCTTTCCCTGCTGGTACAGGTTAATGGAACTCAAGTGCGCCTATAGATCTGCAAGTCCTCAAAGCTGTTATAAAGAGATTATGCACACATGGACTAAAGGTATCCAGAAGTTGACATATTGAATTGGGGTCCAGATGGTGAGGAGGCAGTTTATAAAAGGTTATTGATGCAAACTATCAACAGTGTTCTTTATGAGACAACGGAATTTATATGGAAATTCCAGTATTAGGGGTGACAGCGAGACTTTGTTTTTTGAGCAAAATCCATGCATGGTACCTGGGCAGCCACCTTCATCAGCTTCAACAGCACTAACTTTCTGAAGATTATCGTAGTGCCAGAGAACATAGCAGGAACCTTAAAGTCCCTAATTTGCTCATACTATGGGTTTAATGGGACTATTTTATGTGCAAATTCAAACCATGCATGTCAGGTCATTTAAGTACATAACAGACTTGCTGCTATACAGTAGACAACAGCATACTAAAGAACCTGTCTTTAAATGTTTCCTTTTATGTAATGTCAAATGGAATTGAAGCTACATATTTAATTGATAGGTTCATTTATTTTAAAAAAATTCCAGTGAACAAAACAAAGCAACTGTGATGATCATGAGGTATAATTCAAAAAAAAAACTGTAAACGATTCATTGCTGTGTGCTGCTTCTTACTTAGAGGTCGGGAAAGGCGTTACATACATAATACTTTAGCAAAAGAGAATAATGGAACAGGCAGTCTAGACCTTGGGATTTGAGAATTTTACCAAAGCTATTTTTAGACCAATTGAACGCTTGAAATTAATCGGAGGTCAGTTTCCAGAAAGGTTTGCAAACTTTTCTTCAGTGTTGTCCAGCGAGAATTCAACAGTCGTCATCACAATATACTGCATTGTGCATTGTTTTCTTCGAGGCAGTCATACATGGACTTGATGACGTTTAAAACAGTTGATTTAAATGTGCAGAGGTCTCAGGAATTAGACTTCCGTTTAATTACAACCTCTAAAAATAACTTTAGTGAAATTCCTATATCCCGGCCAAAGCTCGAAGGTCCCCTAAGATTCCCTTTCTATGCCATTGTTTTTATTTCCTTTTCTTGTAACAAACTGTCAGTAAATTAGGCATCATTTTAGCAATAGACCCAAATTTTTATCCACAAAGTGTAACTTTAATAAAAATTTCCTCACCACGACCTCCGTTAATTTTCAATTGTCCATCCCACAGCTTACAGTGCTTTTATGCTGTCAAAAGCATGGGCTGCCCAGACTATGGGAGTTAGAATTTAGATTGCATAAGAGAATGTATGAGAATAATACATGGTTCATTTTGACCTATTACCGTCTCCTCCCCGGGAATACCCCCCAGGGATTTCCACTTTTTTCTTTCTCGGTGGTCTATTCCCCACCCCCCGGGCTCGCAAGTTACAAGAGAGTAATACAATAGCAAAACCAGACGTTTTGACTAAAACTTTTAAACACGTTTTGTACAGTTTATTGAAACAAGAATAGTACATGTATAATAAAGTAAAAACATGTATACTAAATTTGAAAAAGAAAACGAAGAAAAAACTCTTAAGCTCTTCCTTGAAAGAACGACCAGCGAACAGAACAAGATGAGAAAGTTTCTTAAGACGCCTGTTGTTTTTTCGGACCCTAGTCTCTTTAACCCTGAGTGCTACCTTGAAGTACAGATTTTATTTTGTTTCAGGTTATTCTTGCCCAACCACTTTCCGAGAAATTCCCGCGTTTTCCCTCGAACATAAGCAATCTCGGGGTCCGCCCCCATCATGTCAACCGCGCGAGGAATGACGTACTTCATAAAAAACATGGAGAAGCTAGTTTCGATTTGCCCCGCCCCCTGCCCCGGGATAGGAACGCTTTAAAGAAGTCCCATCCCCTAGCCCGAAGGACTGGACTTGTCCCTGGGAGTGCCCGGGGGGATGGTAACAAGGAAAATTGAACCGTGCATAAACAAAATTAGGTTATAAACTGAAATGGCTCTAGAAGTGAACTGAAAGTAAAAGACACAACACAAACAAAAAGTCAGTCATTTTTATTTCGAACCTTTTTAAAGAGCGGAATTTAGTACAACGAACGCCCATATGGTCTGGGCTGCCTGTGTCAATAGGGAAAATTTGCTCAACGCTGATTGGTTACGTTTCTTACCTGAGCTGAACATTGAAAATCTTTGAGCAGAAAGTTTTTTTTTGGAATCCTAAGTAGATGAGTTAAAGAAAGCGTCTGGCAACCTTTGGAGCCCGTTCTAACCAGTGCCAGCTTTCCGATAAATGGAAGGACTTCCCGACTTAAGGTTTTTCTCGAACTCAGGAGGAAGACAGCGATTAGCTTGTTCGACATCTTTAATATATCATTGTGGACTTTATGGTGAAAAAGCTCTTCTTCACACGATCATATCTTCACCATGTAATTTAAAACTTTGGAAAGAAAGAATGGGAAAACTCGCGTCCAAATGACTTGTTCAAAACTGATTGGTTGGACTTGAAAACTGTGGAGAGGTTTGGTGATGCATGGACAGGTGAGTTTAAGTTTTTTTTCCGTAGAAAAGTGAAACCACTTTAAAACTATTTTTGTCGGTTAACATGCACTTACATTAAGCTTAAGTAAAACACACTCGTTAAACAAAACCTTTAGAAATAAAAAAAATTCATGTTTATATCCCTTCAAAAACGGCAAAAGTTATAACTATAAGTTTAAACCTGAATTCAAGCGATCTTCAACTGGCGTTGTTTTTCACGAAAATTGTAAGATTATCAGCTTCTTTTATGCTGTAAGGAAGGTTTTTTTTATTGCCTTTAGAGAACACTTGATTTTAAGCAGCATGTTAGACAAAGAAGGCTAAATTCCACATGAATTGGGAAAATCTTACGATATTTGCCTGCAGAATGTCTTTGCGCGAGCATTCGAAGAAAACTCGTCTTCAGAGCAGCGTTTGTGACGAAATACGTTTCCATAGCCATTCAAAGAAAACAATCATTTCGCTTCAGCTTTTCGTACGTGTGTACTTACTGTTGGTGCGGAGCAGTTTTTGATATTTTTGAAGTGACTTTTTAGCAGAAAACTTTCAAAACGGCGAGAAGCAAAAACAAACAACAAAAGATTTTTAAAAAACAACAAAAAGTTAGTAACCATTTGAGAAATCGTCTTGTGAAAATCCCTGTGACAATCACGATGGCTTCGGCGAGCGTAAAGTGTGTACAGCAATTATGCAAGGATGTCGTTAGACAAATGAATGAGGAGTGCAGCATACAAACAGAGGACACCAAGGTTGTGAATGTTCCAGAAGAAGCAGAGTTAGATGAAGGCAGTTATAATGGTGAGGATTCCTGGGACGCTTTAGTTGAGTTATACAAGAAAGAAAATGAAAAGCTAAAGGACCAGCTTGCTCTGATGAAGAAAGATTTTGAAGAAGTTCACAGCGAGAATGAAAGTTTTCAGACTGAAGTTGAAACTTTAAGACTTGAACTAAAGCGTCGCTATTCTAATGAAGAATACAAAGAAAGAGCATTTACAAATCTAAGAAAAGACATCAAGAAAAAAGACAAACAGTTAAAGAGTTTGGAAGATGAACTGAACTATACGCAGATGGATAAAAACTACTACTTGTACCAAATTGAACTGTTAGAAGATAAGCTGAAAGAAACCGAAGAAAAGAATGATGATTTACAATTTGAGTGTGACGAACTGAGGGAGACGGTTCAGGAGTTAAAGAAAATCAAGGAAGATGAAAACAACTTTGCGCAAGTGGATAAGAACTGTTACTTGCATCAAATCGAACTGTTAGAGCACGAGCTGAAAGAAAGCAAAGAAAGCAACGAAGATTTACAATTTGAATGTGACGAACTGAGGGAGACTTTTAAGGAGTTAAAGGAAACGAAGGAAGCTGAAGACAACTTCGCGCAAATGGATAAGAACTATTACTTGTATCAAATCGAACTGTTAGAGGAGAAGCTGAGAGAAAGCAAAGAAAGCAACGAAGTTCTGCAATTTGAATGTGACGAACTGAGGGAGACGTTCAAGGAGTTAAAGGCAATGAAGGAAGCTGAAAACAACTTCGCCCAAATGGATAAGAACTATTACTTGTATCAAATCGAACTGTTAGAGAACAAGCTGAAAGAAAGCAAAGAAAGCAACGAAGTTCTGCAATTTGAATGTGACGAAATGAGGGAGACTTTTAAGGAGTTCAAAGAAATAAAGGAGGATGAAAACAACTTCCTGCAGATGGATAAGAACTATTACTTGTATCAAATCGAACTATCGGAGGATAAGCTAAGAGAAAGCAAAGAAAGCAACGAGAATTTTCCTCTAGTTTGCCCATTAATTTCAAACCATCCTATTTTCTTGGTTTTTAAATGAGCAAAGCTATACACTATGTTAGTTTCAGATATTTTAAGAACATAATTGACAGTAAACTAAACTAAAAATGAATCGAGTTTGAATGTGTGTTTAATATTCATGTTATATTAAAATTGTGAGAAATATTTTTCGCAAACGTCGGCTAAGTAATAAAATTGTATTATATAAGTGGAATTAAGTTTAAATAACATTGAGAATGTTGTTTATAAGCTTTTGTCTGTGTTATTGTGTTTAGGAAATATTTGCCTCGTTCAGGATCCCGTTTTAGGCTAATCGCAATTTGCACAGCTCCCATTGTCCCACAAAACTTTGCTTAGCCGACTGCTTAGCCTTTGTTTTTGATGTCTCCGGTGAATTATAGTGGTCCCCAAAGAAACAAAAGACAATGCTTATGCATAATTTGGGGGGGGGGGCAAATGAAGGGGTATTATGGGAGATGTGCAAATGGCGAATGAGCTCCTGCATTTCTTGACTCTTCATGAAGATTGCATATCACCTATTGACGTCGATAGATTGCAGGTTTGGAAATAAGGAGGTAGCATCTGTAATAACTTGAAGTGATAAGGAATGCATCGACATTTTCCGAACGAACGTTCCGATGAACGATTACCATACTGTCACGTACCGAAAGATAGCACCCAGCCTCCCAGAAATCTTTCCAAAAATCATCTTTCGTTTCACGTCTCCGAAGTTTTCCCTCGCCACGAGCCAATCCGTGGAGTGGAGGGGGTGGGGGGGGTGGGGACCATATAAAAGTGACGTGATGGGTGCTTGTCGTCTCGCTTGGAGATCGAATGACTTTTTACCAAAGATATCACTAAAGGATGTTGGTAGAGAAATCGCTACATAAAAAGAAACAAATACCGTCGAACTTTATAGGAGTATGGTCTCCATTAGGGGTCAAATAAAGCCTCAGCTACGCCCGACCTCGTCCCAAGGGCTTTTTCCTTAGAAAATGCGGAGAGGCGCCCTGTGGACGAGCCGGTTGAGCTAGGCCCAGTTTGTTTCCCAAAACCTAATTTAATAATTTATAATGTTCATATTAGCCTGGGTGGCAGGCGCAAAAAGGGGAGGGGGAGGGAGAAAATCACCAATTCCCCCCCTTTTCCCCTTCCACCCTTTCCCCTACCCCTTTCGACCCCTGCTATGCAGGCTTTGTTCATGATTGGAGTATCCCCGGGGAACCGATTACCCAACAAGAGGAGAAAAAGCGCTGAAGACGAGGTAGCTTATTACTCTTCTGCTTCCTTGGGCTACAGGGGATTCTAATATGCCGCCAGAAATTCTCTGAGGGACTGCCAACATTTTACGTTTTCCTTTACCCCTGTACGGCATCCTTTAGGCCTTCTTGGTCGATGCATTTCGTGACATAGCCGTCTGAGGAACAAGCGCAGAAATTCCTCACTGATGACCTGTCACTACCTAGGTCTAGGTCGAGCTTCTGATTGGTTGGAACAAGAGCCCAACAAACGGATTTGATGGGCTCCTGGTTGGAAAAAAATTTCACGCCTTAGGACCAGTCAGAAGAATTACCCAGACCTGGGTAGTGACGTTCATTAGTATGGAATTTCTCCGCTGTCTCCGCTCGTCACGAGGAAACCATGTGCCAGTGGTGGCGCCTCCAGACTGTAAAATCAGCCTTGCTTCTTTTGTTCGATATTTCAATTTATAGCTGATTAGATCCTTTATTAGGATCCAGTCCTTCTATTTTATAACGCTGCTCCTTGCTTCCAAAACTGAATTCACAGAACGACGGCGACTGTTTTCTCAGGCCAACGACGCTCAGACCACGTGATCCGAAACCCACAGTAACCGATCGATCTTTTTTCGCGCTGACCGACAGCAAGAGAGAATACTGTAGTAGCTCATTCTTCCTTGTCGAGAGGCTGGCACAGGTAACACAGCGGCAAAACGCACTGCGCATGAGCACAAAATTTAACATCCGGTCAGCTTTTTATTTCCGGTCCACCGCAGGTTACACTCTCCCTATTTTCTAAATAGAAGGGAAACCCGAAAGAACGCTTGCCGTCGTTTCGGCCTTACAGGTTGTATCGTCTCTATTAAGAGGGATTAAAAAAGGAATGCTGACTGTAAAACTGTGGGATGATATTTTCCTCCAATGTTTCTCGACCTTTTTCTCAGTTATTCCCCGAGGAAGACAGGCCGTGTCTGACGAAACTAATTGGCGGGACTAACAGGATCAGGCACTTTTGACGGACCTTTGTTTTGTGCGTCGACCCTTACTATTTATTTTAGACAAGATTAACCTGTTAACAGGGACCGCGCAAAGGAGGAGACCAGGGCGACCTTGCCCTCCCCACACCCAATCTTTGGTGCGGAATTAAATAAGGATTTCTCAAAACTCGCTTATCTTTTTTTGGATTGAAATTTAAACTCTTTTCACCGTTTTTTTGGATTGAAATTTTAACTCCATTACGTCTTAATTCTGATCGATCAAAATATTATTTTTAATTTCAAAAGTGTAATAGCGTTATGTCCGTAATGTGTATACTAACGCTGAGTGGTACAAAGTTATTATTTTCGGAACCACATGGGTTCGCGACAAAAAATAATAAATGCAAGAAGGTAAATACACGGGTTTATACATCAACTGTAGAGGATTCACATAAGGGTACTATATATGACTCCTTAGCTCTCGTCGCAATAAAACTTGTTTTGTTTTTGTTTTTGTTTTTTTTACCCATAATTTTTTTCTGTCATCGTCTGTTTGTTGTCAAAGTTTTTTCAAAATATAGCGCGCAACATGTTATATCAGTATAAAATTACGCGCGGTCGGTATCGACCAATCCGCTGACAGATTCTTTTCCAACAATACTCCCTACATGAGCTCCAAAGCGCTCTCTGTTGTTGAATTCTCCTTCACCGCTGATAAAATTGCAGAATTGGCGGCCTCGTAGCTGGGCCGAAAAAGTCGCCGACTATGTTTCCCTGGTAAGACTTGCCTCTTGAGAGTTTATTCGCCGAAATCTTTTGGCTTAACAATATAATTGCTGCGTTTTCCCCACAGTATACAGGGTTTAAGCACGGCTATTCTCTTATGCGTGCTTTTGAAGCATGGCGTTTCGACCCAGGACGCTGCCGTTCCTCCAAGTAGGTCATTTATATTATTTGCTCTATTAGATGTTGTTGTAATGGCCTTTATTTTGGAAAACTATAGGTGGAAATAATAGACGACTAGTGAAACAGAGCGGAATAAAGCGATCGTGTCTGTACTCTCCTTTCGAGTAATGCAATCTCAACAATGGGCGACTTGTGATCTCTATCAAATGCCAATTTGTTATGTTCTTCGAGTGAAAACAGAGGTGTAAGCTCGTTGTGCAAATCTTTTTCTTTTCTGATTTGACTTGCATTGCTATTGCCGGAAAGGCACCCTTTTCTTAGCTTTTTATCTCCAGCTCATATAATTAACGGAAAATCATTATAGTATTTTCTAATTTGCTACCTAAGTTTGCTGTTGGTTAAACATCGCTTGATTATTGTTTTATTATTTTACTTTCTTTCTCGTGGACGGTGATAGACCAATTTTAAAACATTTCAGCGAATAACACCAATATTTATCAGCATCACCGCCGGTTCCGAAGTTACGTTTCTTGTTTGCTTAAAACATTGAGGGCAACCTCTTTAAATACGATCCAGGGGTAAGATATAACGGTGCATTTACTTATAAAATTATTTTCAATTAGAAATGACAGAATATCATAAAAATTCTGTCGTCCAATAAATATGCGTGTTTAAGTTTTGTATCAGATTATAACCTTGACAAAGATATGTTTAAACTTCGTCGGATAGTTACACTCAGCAAATAGAGAATTGCTTTGCGCACACTGTAACAACCTTTAGAACAATGATGTATTGTCTGTAAATCTTTGATGAGTGAAAATGCGTCGGCAATTGTACTTCGACTTTTGTGCAACCGAATTGGAACTCTTGTCATCGAGAATAGAAAAGAAATGTTATAATCTCGTTCTTTCTTATGCGATGATTCCATGCTCAGAAGCTTCTTGCAACAAAATTGCTGTTTTCATTCACCGAGCGAAACGTGATCCCAAAGGAAACAGTCAATCATTGTTTTAAGTGAGATCTCCCGACGCACTTGTAGACACCTCTTTCACCTCTTTACAACACGCGCACGATGCCCAGCTCATCTCTCATAAATATCGGACCTGGTTTTTTCCTTCTTTTTACTTCTTTCAAATTTTACGGCCTTTCTGGTTCTGAGTATTAAAAAATTAAAATTATATCTGGCTCAGCATCTGGCTATAGTTAATTATTTTTCGCGACCACACACTGGCTTAGTCCCCGGGGGGGGGGGGGGGGTGGGTACTCGCAGAAAAATTGGGTAGGGGTGTGCGGCCCGCTTCCCAAAACCCTTACCCTATTTATGACCAAAATCTGCGATTTTCCCTACCCTATTTATGACCTAACCAAAAATTTGATACCCTATTTATGACCTGACCCTTAAATCAATACCCTGTTTCAGACCTGCCTTATAATTATTTCCCTAGTTCAGACCAATGTTAAAGGCAATGTTTATCTGCTTTTATTAGGTAGGTTATAATACTGCAAAGTTAAGACTACAGTGCAAAAATCGTTACCCTATTTATGACCAAAATGGCGGCAAAATAGCCAAAATGGATACCCAATTTATGACCAAAACGGCTGAAAAACCCTACCCTTTGGGGCCGCACATACCTATATAGCCCAATTTAGGGAGTACCTCCCCCCCCCCCGGGGCTTAGTCACACTTTTAACTAAATAAAATACTTTCAATTTTTTTGTCACACTTTTGGAGAGAAAATGTTTTGTATGCTTGAAGGTCTAAAAATCTGTTTCAGAGCACTCTACAGAAAGTACTAATTAAAGCAAAAACACACCCATTTGTAGAGAAATTTCCTTACGTTCGTTTGTAAACTCCACATGTAACTCAAATGGTTCGTGGAATATTAACCATTCTTTTCCTTAGAATTTTCAGGCAACTTTCATCGTAAAAATAACTGTATCATCAATTTTAGATACTGCTGAAGTCGCGGATCTGGTGCAGGAATTTCAGTGGAATTTGCTTGAGTTAAACCTCGAGACGACCGGACTTTGCGAAAGCAGGCCACTGCCTTTCTCCGAAGACCAGAGGGCTCGTGATGTTGCGTACGATCTGTCTTCCACCGATGAAGTAATAAACACCACCGCTGGGTCACTATTTCCTAGTGGTATCCCAGAGGAATTTGTAGTATTTGCTACAGTGAAAGTGCAACCTGACAATACTGCGGACTTATTCACGATAAGCGACGGAGATCAAAGTTTATCTTTCAGTTTGAACCCTATAGAATTTGAATATAGGCGGAGAGGGGCCGCACCGGTGCGCGCTGGAGTCCAAGAAAGCATAGCAGATGGGGCGTGGCACAGAGTTGCGTTTGCAGTGAGAAGAAAACACCTCGCTTTGTCACTAGACTGCGCTAAGCCAAAAACGCGAGTGAGAAGGCCCAAGGGTTTTAAGCCGAGCTTCAGTCAGAACAGCAATGTGAGGATAGGCGGACAATTTAAGGTAAGAGCAAAGCGGCCCAGAGACTGCGTGGCATTTATCTTTCGGTTTTTCGAGGAATTGGCAGTTTGCATTGCTGGCAAAAAAGAAGGCCTAACGCTAAACATGAAAGGGTCGGATAAACATGATTCGTTCGCGTTTGCAGTTTGTCAGTTTTGAGCGAAGCGAGAAATAGCTCCTAACTGACATCTTGGAAAGGAATTGGACGGGGGAAATATCGGAATGAGTAAAGTGAAAAACTTTCTAATTTCAAGATAAAGTAAAAATTAGTCAGATTTAATTTAGAAGAGTTTTCTTTGATTTCAGGGCTCTCTACAGCAGCTGTTAATTGCTCCGGATGTGTTCGAGGTTCTCTCTTACTGTAAGGATTTCACACCTGATTGTGACAGTCCGCTACCCTATGCACCTTTCCTGAGCGGCGCCGCCCAACGGAGGCCAGTCAGTAATGTTCAAGTCGTCAATAACGTTAGATACGTAAGTGACATCAATGTGAAATGAGCAACTCGAAGTACCCTCAATGTAGCTTTGTTTACGGTTATAAATCCGCTAAGCCTGAATTTCAGCCGTCTACTCGAGTCACAAACGCGCGAAAAAGGCGTCGTCTCTCTAGGGAGTTTAGACTCGAGGAGACGGCTGAATTCCAGGCGGAAGTCCGCACTCCTGGACAAAAAAACGACAACACGTTTTGATCTATTTTGTACAATGAACTGAATGCTACGCAAGCAGTGACTGGTCCTGGCGCATGTGTTATAAAAGTACAGACACCCATGGATGACTGCGCGCAGTTTTGAAAATGTTTGCCAGCTTATTTAGAATTGAGCGAGCGAAAGCGTCGAAAGAAAAGTGTAGCAGGAGCTATTTACAACAAAGCAAAAAATAAGCCGGCACGATACAAATCTATGAAACCTTATAAAACACATTTTCGCGTCATCTCTGATCTGTTACAGAACTGACGCTCTATATCATGCAATCTATTTTTTTCTCTTATAGACCATACAAATAGCAATAATAAAAATAATAATATTTTATGAACTTATTGAGCGCAGCTTAACATAAGAATGATCAGCTGCGCATTACAACCGCATTACTTTACAAGAAACAGACAAAAGACAACGTTTTAAAAATAAAGTATATACATGCATGCGAAGTAGGTAAATAAGACAAAAATCATCACCGGTATAGAGTTCTAAAAAGATAAGTCTTAAGATGGGCCTTAAAATTATTGACATTAGTAACCGCACGAAGTTCTTTGGAAGAGAGTTCCAGAGCGTGACGTCAAATGTTCAAAACTCAAGTGGAACCGCGAGCGTCAAGTGACTGGTTTCACTTCAAATTTGAAAATTTAACGCATTTCCACAGTCTATGTGGATTCAAGTCAAAAGCATTCCCGCGTCTCTTGCCCAAATTTTCCATTCGAAACAAATATTCTTCCTAGTTGATTCGCTCTGACGAAGAGCTAGCACTCGAGTCAACTTTTGAATCTTCTTACAGTGAAACTGTAAAAGGAAGAAGCAAGATTTTCGCGTTTAGCTTAGGCTCGATTACCAGCCGCTGTTCGGGAAAATGAGCCCACACTTATCAAAGACCGGACCCGGGAGACGGCGGAAATCGAGCCTACGTTTAGCTGCAATTATAATAGGAAACTCTCCTGTCAAACGACAGAAGCTCTTGTACGGTGCCTAAAGTAACGAACAGACTAACAAACGAACTTTTTTATATTTTTTCAGATCAAGGGAGAAAGAGGAATTCCTGGCCCTCCAGGATCTGCGGTATGCTTCTTTTCCATTTTCTTTTTATCTGCATGCTTCACTGGCTGCGTTTTTTTCTTTTTTGTCTATTAAAATACACAAAAAAAGACCCTTTCAAGGACTTAAGAACTTACTACATGACGAATCGAATAATAATCATGTTAGTTCCAGATTTAGCGCATCTGAATTTAGTGTTTCTCAGTGACTTGAGTGGATGCGATTTGAAACAACTGGTCTTTAGATTTTTCCTTTTAAAACTAAATCAGCTTATTTCTTTTTTAAAAACAAAAAATCCAGGGCCCACCAGGAGCAGAGGGTCCAAAAGGATACAACGGACCCAGAGGCGAAAGAGGATCACCGGTTTGTTTTAACAAAATAGAGAGATTTAGATACACGCTTACTTCAAACGGCAAACGTCAATTGTACCACGTGACAAAGTTTTCCCTTTACTTGTCGTTAACCGTTTATTTAGTATACCGTATATACACACAAATTAGTGGCTTTCATGCTAGTTTCATCCATAAGAATTGTTTTGAACAGGTTTTATCTGCTCATGCCCTAATTTGAGAAATTTTCAACTTGCATTTGACCTCAATTAGTTGGACGTTTGCCCTTTGTCGTAAACGGAATCCTAGATCTCTCTAATATGAACCAATGACACAAGATGCGGGGGACAGAAAATAACGAATTTTATTCATGACAGTATAGAGAGAGAAGAATTTCTTTGTTTTCGTTGGTAACTGGTAACAGTATTTAAAACTAAACAATTCTGACGGTGCGTTCATTTTACCCTCTTCTCTCCTTAAGTTCTCCGTTTTAAGGTTATTTAAAGCTATTTTAAGCACCTTGGAATCGAATCTGGAACCTCCGGAACAGAAGGTCGCACGCTAAAAGACTGCGCTAATCCTTACCCCTACTGAAAACAACTTTGAAATGTTGTTTTGCTTTTCGCCTGATCAATAATGTCCTTAAGATAGTTCGTTCGAGTATTAAAGGTTGCTTGGAGTTCATAGTTTATCCTTCTCAAGTTGCAGCCCTCTCTTTAAGCTTATTTTTAAAGTTTACCATAATTATAAATCCAGATGAGCAATACCGGTGATCTAATACGAAGTGTTTTGTTTGTACAGGGACTTCCAGGACCCCCTGGAACAGCTGGACAGCCGGGTCCACCGGGGCCCCCAGGGGATGGAATTTATGTCGTAAGTAAAAGAATGTGTTGACCTAAGACTAATATCTTGGAAAGATTCTAAAAGAGTACTTAATAATTCCGGCTGACAGCAAGCAACGGTATTGCTGACAAATATCTCGACGGACTTCGGCAACTCTAAAGGCACGGCAGTAATGCGCAGGTTTTGTAACGTATAAGGAACTTTATGTCCTGCTTCACTAGCAAATAAACTTAAAGGAGGTTTGTCACGAAATTTATCAAAGTTCAAACAGTAGGAACTGCCAAAAGAAAAAATTGGGTGTAACCAGAAACTACTAAGGGATGTTATAAGGGTTTGAAACGTGTAAGTCTCATTTGTTTGCTTTGTCCGATGCTCGTAAATATTTATTTTAGCAAGTGCTATATTTGGAACGATAACTGACCAATCAAACTTCGTAAACGACGTGACGTCATTTTACTCCACCTTCCCGCGCCCGCTCAAAAAATATTGAGCAAAAGCAACAACGACTAAAGAATTCTAAAGAGTGTGTAAAAGTTTAGAAAAAGAAAAAGAAAATCGTCGTGTTGTGTTTTCGCCCTCCACAAAAACGTGAAACTAGGCACTTTCGCATCGTACTCGTGCAGTCGACGGCAAAAAAACGTAAACAGCAAAGCGTGGTGCATGTACAAAGTTGTTGTTAAACTTATTGCTTTTCTTGAGGCCGCAGCGAGGGTTTCCAAATGTTACTTAGAAAAATGAATATTCACGCGAGTCGCACGTTTTAAGCCGTTATGAGTTTCTGGTAAAACATAAAAATAACCGCTCAAAACAGTAAAAGAAGGTATTTGATAACACAGCAAATACAAAAAGGAGTCACGGATGGGCAAACTTGAAGAAGATTGAAACGGACTGCAATTGTCGTTTTTGAAAACTTGTAAACCTAACAGTTTTTCAAAGTTTGTTTTTGTTTCTTTGCAACATGTTTGTTTGACACGGAGCTCAGTTTGATTTCAAGTTCCACAGTCAATACGGACGCATAATTGGCATTATAACCAAAGTGAACTTGACATCCATTACAGTTTTTCTTTTCTATTAAGAATGATAGCAAATTGACAATTTTACTTCTCATTAATTATAGAGATGGAGTAGACTTCAAGGATCAAGTGAAAAGGGTCCAGGCCCCGTGGCGGGCGGTCTTGTCGTGGAACCACCGTCTGTGGTAAGCACTTCACTTGCAAAAATTTTAGGTTTAATCTGATAACCTGTATCAGTCGAACAGAAAGGGGCTAATTTGTTAGACGTAGAGAAGATTACGAAGTAAAGAACATTTGCAAACTTCCTGGGTCACGTTTAGTTTACTCTTAGTCTTTTGCATTGGAAGTCTGAAGAGCGACCGACCTGTGTGTGTTTTGTAAGTGTTACCATGCATAATGTTAGTAAAAATATGGGATGCCAAGTTGTCTTACTACATGTAGCAGGTCTTTTATTAACCTTTAAGCTCTTCTGTTCTGTCCACTCGTTGAAAAAGTCGTCTTTTCTCAGCGTCTCCTTTGAATAAATCGAGTGCGTCAAGATGATGTGATTTGACTTTTTATATTCCTGTTTAGTTTCTTAATGTTCATCGTTTTACCTTCCTCAGCCAGGAGACCCAGGACCTCGCGGCGCCAGAGGAAAGCGCGGCGTACCAGTGAGTAAAGAGAAGGATACCTTTTTGTTTTGTTCCACTTTTGCGAGTTTTTAGCTAAGCAAACAATATCGAGGGTCTAACGTTTTTCTTCTTCGTGCTTTGTGACAAAGTACATAAACAGTGCAAAATCTAAGATGAAAACACCGTATAGATAAAAAAAAAAAAAAAGTTATGGTATAAGGTTAGATTTAAATGTAACGAATGCTAAAAGCTACGAAATCCTCACAGGGCATCTTCTCATTCGACTAGCTTGGTCCAACACTTCCGCTGTCAAAATAAGAGATTGGCAAAGTTTTCTCAACAGAAGATAGTGCTGTCGTGCGCGGTGATGCGAAAAGAGTGCCAAAATCCAAAAGTGAAAGAAAACCTTACATACGGTATTATGGAAAAGAAATTATTAAATGCAGAAATATCAAGTACTAGTGAGATTTATAAATTATAATTACAGCATTTGAGTTTGAGTTTGTTTAGAAATCACAATTTCGTGGCATAGCATAACAATGAGCACTATCTAACAGTATTGCTAAAGTGGTTTCATTTCAATGGTCACACTGTAGGATTTTGTTTATATACTCGAAGATTAAAACTTTATACATGTCCCTTTTATCGACTGACTCTTTAGGTGAAAGAATTGTACCCTTGTTGATCACAGGGAACTCAAAGTCAGTGTGTTTTTAAAATATACTGTTTTAGAATTTGTCCTTTTCTTTGTAGGGCTTGCCTGGTGAAGCGGGTGAAAAAGGATCTCAAGGGGACCCTGGACCTCCTGTAAGATAAAATTCTCCTTTTCATTAAATTACTTTTATGTTTGCCTGCTATATAAATCTGTAAGGTGGGCGGGCGCAGTTTGATTAATGGCAGAGAGGCAAATTAAGCACCGAAAGTCGCGTTCAGTCCTTTTCGCGCGCTCTCGCGTTCTCATTTGCTGTTGTGTTGTCTTTGCTAACCTACCTATTGTGTATGATTAGTAACAGAAGAATGTCATGATAGAGTGGTTTTCGTTTGAGTGTCGTAAAACCAAAACCAAAGTAATTACTCTGGCCAATCACATAGGACACAGACAATAAATTGAACCAATCAAAACTCGAAGTAATTACATGTGGCTGACGCAAAGCGCGGGAAAATGCATGCGAGCGCGTCACAATTGGCTTTGGTCTTACTTCTGATTGGATGAAAAGGTGGCGCGAATCTTTTAAGCCAATCGCATCGTGTAGAAAGTGCAAAACCAATTACTTTTCGACACTCAAATGAAAACCGCTCTAAACATTGTTGCACCAACTTTCTTCTCACTTTATTTCACCTTGGATCCAACCTCACCCAGAACTCTTATTCGTTCCGGCTGCTCACACTGTGGCACAGATACTTGTTCTAAGAAACATTGTAGATCTCAATCTCGCCGAGGGAAAGTGATCGTTTTTAAATCTAAAGTAGTTTGCATCTCTTCCTTTGATACTGTGACAGGGACCGGCCGGTGTCCGAGGTAACCGTGGATCAGCCGGAAGACCTGGAAAACCTGTAAGTGTTTTATTTTTTGTGATACGAGTAAAGACTCCTGTTTCCAGTGTATATGAAAACGGGTAGCATCCCATAACGTTTGCCCCTCCCCTCACACCCCTGTGGTAGGGAGAGAGGGGGGTTGGGGTAGGATGTGTTGTAATTTTTAAATACTATTTGCCATGATGTTCTATTTCTATTTTCATCTAGGGTCCCCCTGGACCGGACGGGTCGAGGGGCCCCCCTGGATCAATTGGAGCAAAGGTACGAGCTTCTATAGAGTCATTTTTGCGTCTTACAATTCAATTTGCTCATCACTGGCTAACTTATGTGTTTATTCGAGTGAAGGAAAACATCGGCAAGCGCCTTAAATCTTCACGAGCATTTTAAGATCCTGAAGAAATGTCGCGGAAAGTTCGAGTGCCTCATGTACAAGATGCTGTTAATCAAGAAAAAAGGACCAATACTGAATTCTCAAACAAAGTCCATTCCAGCGAAACCTTTCTCTCAGTTATTTCATTTTATTTTGTTCTTTACATTTTAATTTTTTGTTTCACATCTTCGGTTTCAATATATCGTTTATCGCTTTTGTTCATTTGCATTTGATAATGGTGACATGCCGTCGCTGAAACGTCATGTTTTTGTAGCGTTAATTTTTATGCTTAAACGTTGTACAAATAGTTCTTTATCAGAATTTGGTTATAGCACTCAAAAATTGACAATTATATTTGTTGCTCCAACGCCAGCGGTCGCTTTCTTTTCAAAACCCTCATTTTATTATTCTGATCCGTGTGCCGATCCGTGTATCAACGAGAATAGACCACTAATCTTAACTAAAACACTTGCCAGAAGTACATTAATATTTGAAACGTTTTATGTTTTAAGGGAGACAGAGGTCTTGACGGTGTCGGTGGAATGATGGGTCACAAGGGACCTCGGGTAAGTGTACACACGTGATGGCTTGCTATACCGTTTGGCCACATAAAGACATACACACTTAAATAGAAAGAGACAGTAAGAGCTACGCATTCTTAAAAAATAGTATAAATTTGTCTCAGCAAGACATCTTCTTTTAAGATACAGAGGCATATTTTTCAAACCAGAAAAAAAAAATCGACATCTAGGATAGTAGTCGATTTTAAGTGTATGGAGGTAAGGAAGAGGGCAGTTAAAAATATGCAAGAAAAAAGGGACGTACGAAGAAAAAAGGCTATCTGTATACTCCAAGTTGCGCTTGTCTAACAGCTATCGTGCTCTTCATAATTATCAGGGTTTACCAGGGGCTCGTGGAGAGAAAGGAGATAAAGGCGAAGCCGGAGAAAGAGTAAGTTTTTTCACCTTTTATGTTCATGATATAAAATGTCAGGTGCGATTCAGAATCGAACCGGTAGGAAGCAAGGCGGGAAAATTGCAAAAGTTGTGATTAGAACTGTAATGCCTTGCGCTGCGATTGGCTGAAAACAATAATTTTAACCAATCAAAAGGATGATCACCAACCATGACTTTTTTCCCGCGCTTTTGGTGCCAGCGATTTTACCACGTTCATTTGATAAACCCTCAACGTCACTCCTGCTCCCACCACCCCCTCCCCTGTAAAACGCAGAACATAAGAAGGGGAGAAAATAAAAGCATGGATACCTTGCTTCCGAGTTTATCTCGTTTCTTTTTATGTTTCTTCTTACAGGGAGACTCAGGTCCAGCCGGACAAAATGGTGTTCCGGGTGAACGGGTAAGTAGTCCTCCTTCAGTTTTATGTCCAAAGTTCGGCTCGAGGAAGAACACATGGTACAATTAGGTTTAGCGATCTGGGCTGATACCCATTAAACATAACGGAAAGGAAAAGTATTATATAGTACATATATAAATTTTTAAGACTTACATTTTCATTTAAAACTGCACTTAAACTGAAAGGATCCACTTTGGAGAGTCTTGACATGCAGTGAGTCCGCTATCCTGGTAAAAAAAACTGCACCAACCACCAGGCCGAGGAAGATCTCCCATTTCCCCATTTCTGGGGAGGCAAGCGGGAATAATCCAGAATTTTTTTAGTAAGTGTAAACAGATTCGAAAATTTTGACCAAGTTAGTTTCACTGAAATAACAAGTGGTACAAATAACAAGTTAACCACAATATTTATTTGCAGGGTCCACAGGGTGAAACAGGACCAAGAGGCCCACCTGGACCCAGGGGACTTCAGGCAAGATATATTTAGTACTGGCTCAGAGTCTATTTGTTACGGTGAAAGATGAATAAATACTATTCCAACCAGAAGCCAAAGCGTATGAACGAACAAAGAGGGTTCAAAAACGAAACGTGCGAATAGCGAATACTTTGAAAACGGTGGAAAAATATTCCTTTCTGAAGAAAAGTGGATGGATGGGAGTGGATGGAGAAACAGAAGATTTTCTTAAAATATTATCGCTCCATGGAAGGCGCGTAATACTAGCTACTGCTTCAGCCACTTTAATCCTATGTTCGACGGCGGTAGCAGAGTTAGTTCAGAATTTTGTCATGACTTGATACACTGCAAAAAAGTGTTAGCAACTGAAAGAATAAAAGAAATACATGAAATGAATAATTTCCACACCTGTTGGTCAAAGTGCGTTTTTCAGAGAAGAAGTGACCACTTGCGACTTTCCCTCCAGTTAGCCGTACAGCGATCTCTTTTTCATTTGCAATACGTTGTTATCTAGGTTAACTGTGTGTGTTTTTATTTCTTTGTGTTAACAGGGAAATACTGGCGAAAGGGGCCCGCCTGGTCCGCCTGGATCCCCGGTAAGCCGGCTTAATGACGTAACACTGGATCACTATACGAATGTGGGAAAATACCCAAGTACCCCTCCACCCTGGACCGACCACAAGACGTACCGCCAGCGACTTTATTTCAGTGATACACATCGTATTTTTTCGTTTTTCAAACAACCATCAGTAAAATCTCGCTTTCAAAAGTTTTAACCAAAAATTTGGCAGTGCCAGAATATTTTTAGTGCTCTTTCCACTTCTGAGTTGTTTGTACAGTCAACTCCCTTTATAGCGAACGCCGTAGGGACCTTGAGTTAGTGTGAGCGAGAGTTTACTTCAGTCAAAAATCTGTTATTTATTTTTGCCCGGAGCTGCTGTCCGTATTATCGGAGTGTCTGTTATAGCGAGGTGTCCGCAAGGCGAGAATTGACTGTATTACACAATTTTGGCAATTTTTGTGATCACGTGACTACAGCTGCAAGGGGCCTGTTATTCCTTTGTGCTAAATTAGTGACCTTGCACAACCGCATTCTTGCCCCGCTTTCTTTATAGACGTCTTCTCTAGCGACCGTTTTTCTCTTTCTTGGGGGTTAAGGATGCAGCTACAGGAAGGCTTAAAGTATTGATTTGCAAATGGATTTTTCTGTCTTAGGGACCTTCAGGTGCACCAGGAATACAAGGCGTTCAAGGCATGAGAGGAACTCCGGTAGGTCACGTGGCAGTTCTCCCAGAAATTCTTAAAAACGGAAAGGCGAATTTATAATTTCCTGCGCAGCCCGCTTTATGCACAATTTTGCACTATGGTCGCCTTAAGATAATGAAGAACACAACTTCTATAAAACCATAATCTATATTTTCTGCTTTAAAAACATAAAAACGTAGCTCCACGCTATAATAACTTTCGCACTTTCTGGACTCGAACCACAGCCCTTCCTTCGAGCTCCCGATTTCTAAAAACACATTATGCTGGTTCTCGAGTCAGAGCTTCTCTACCCCACTATATCTCTTTCCAAGAATACACACACGTTACTGGCCGCCGTTTTGTACTTGGAGAACAAGTGTAATTACTTTACAAGTGTAGCCGTTGTCTTCGAGTCTGAAAACAATAGCTACACCTGTAAATTACCCTTGTAAAAGTTTTATTTAATCGACCCCAACATGTCAACTTCGTTGCCTGGGTCTCTCTTTCCCTCTTCCTCTGGTGCGAGTCCCTGGAAATGAGGTTGCCGTCAGTTATCGCCATTGAAAATCAATTATGACGTTTCATGTTGTTTTTTGACTTCCTTTTTGTTTTATCCAGGGTCCACCAGGAATTCCTGGGCCTCCAGGCCCTGTTGGACTTAAGGTACGTATTTTAGAGCTACCTCAGAAGCTATATCGATCTTTTGGAATGGAAATGGTTTATATATTTCTTCCAGTGTGTGATAGTAATTATATTGTTCAGGGTGAGTGACATCTGTTCCGGGTTGGGAGGAGTAGAGGGTCGCTTACATTAACCGTTAAATGTTGAAATTTTTTTTGCAGCAGAACACATAACAAGACGGAAACTTCAGAAAGTAAAGTCGACATCGTAATTAACTTGTTAGACTTTCACAAAGCCCTACGCAATCGCGCGGTGTTGTTTTGTCACAACCTTTCTCGACTGCTTCGCTCCCTTAGATCGCTCATAACGCTCGCTTTGCGCGCTGTCTTAGAGTTCCTGACATTTATTTGTTGATCTCATTTCAGGGCGAAACGGGGAAAATTGGCATGCCTGGATATCCGGGTTCCGATGGTGTTCCGGTAAGAAGTGGCGTGAAATATTCCAACATATAACTTAAAGAAAATATGTCATCAATACTCAAACAAAACAGCCAGAAAAATAGAAAGAATGCCAAAAAGTTGGACGTGTTAAAAATTTAAAGGATAAAAATAGACACAGAAAACCCAAAGAGAGAATAAAGATAAATCCCAACGCATTTTAATAGCTTTGGCCTCGCTTAAATGCAAACAGGTTTGTATAGACAGAGAGCTGGACCAAACATAGAATGCGAACTTTTCTGGCACTTGCTGCTAGCCTCCTGTCAGTGCCAAGGCGCGGTTCCTCAGTACGGGCAGCAAAGTGTTTGTCCCCTACTCTAGTAACAAACGCACAACAAAGGGTCACTCTCTCTTGTTCATTTTTTAACGTCATTCCGGCCCCGTCACTGCACAAATACGACGTGAAATTTCCTATTCTCACGTTTAATGAATTTCGCAAGCACGAGGCAACGATTTTCCTTTCTGTTTCTGAACTTGGATACGGTCCTTATGAATTCGCTCGAATACTACCAAAAGGGCCCATATTGAACTATTGAATAAAATGGGATCAAAGTAAAAAAAAAGTGTTAAACTGCGCGAGTACGCCTCCTGCCAGTTGGAGTTTTTAATCCTGTTATGTTATATTTGAATTCTCTGTTTCTAAGTATTTGAGTGAAGTGCCTGTAAACTAGCTGGATAAGCTAAATGCACTTTCCACTATAAACAAGCCATTAAACCATTATTATACGTCGTTTTCGCCGCCGTCGCTGTTGTGGTTGGTTAATCTCCCCAATAACTGACTAAATGTGTGATGTTTCGTCATTTGGGAATTTTATAAACCTATTAGAAGTCTTTTGTCGTAGGGATACCCTGGTATTGAAGGACCACCGGGGCCAAAAGGAGACAGGGTACGTATATACTGCTATGCCGTATTGTAATCCGACTAGTAGACCTTTTTCTTTATTTTCTCTTCTTTTTTTTCATTACACAATGAACGTATCATGTCTACATAAATGAACATTTTTTTATGGTTACAGTTGCTATTAAAAACGGTCACTAGCATGCCGCATGATCCATTTGTAAGTTAGGGTGGATTTCCACTGTGGCGTAATTTTTACGTCCGTACACACGTAAGTTCATTTAAACACTTGATGAAATAGAGGCAATGTATGGAAGGTCGTCCTTAAACGTAAAAGTTGAACGACAGTACCCGGAAATCCACCCTTAGTCTATCCATCCGCCGGTAAGAGTGTAGTACAAAACCATTGGAATGCGAAAGTAGCACTCGACGTTTATCGATGAGTCTTATTAAGTGGCCTGAGAGGGGAAACCAAAGGGATCCCTGCAACGAGTCTAATTAAAAAACCAAGATGGCGTTCACCGACAAATTTTCTCAGTGAATATTGTGCCAATTTCACAAGCCCATGACGACGACAGACGTTGAGTTGCACTTTCACGCCTTGTTAACACGCGATTACACGATCTCATTTTGACCCAAATTATTGTTAAGTCCAGGCTTAATGGTTTAAAGGCAGCTACGCCCCTGATTTAAGTATTAATCCGTACATCTGTCTTGATACGTATAGAATACCTTTAGCTCATTCTTATTTCCTTGTCATAAAAATCTTTAACCGGTGGCTGTGTATATTCCCAGGGACCTCTTGGAGTAAGAGGACCACAAGGCTACCCAGGTCTCCCCGGACCAAAGGTGAGTTGCGTTCATGTACGAGCGTAAGCTTTTACCCAGATCTTGTGGACGAAGCCGATGGCAAGATCTTGTCGTCGCGTCCATAAGAGATTTGGGTTTGAGATTAGTGCGACGATATGCGAAATAATTTGAGATGAATATCTTGCAATGAAATCTAAGCTTTGCAACGAACAAGAAAAAATCTTAGCATTGGAAATTTTCATACCCCGAGGAAAGTGTGTGTTGATAGTCATATCTTATCTGAATATTCTCGTCTGTTTAATCTGATAACCCTTTCCATTCTTCATCATATTCCATTAGTTTCCTTTGCCACTTAAAATGTATGTTTTTCTGTTTTTGTTTGTTCCCCTATAATCTGTTAGAAAGTCTTTTCGCCTCAAATCATATCCGTGTAAAGAAGTTGTAATAAGTTAATTTTTAGTCGACAATGTGCCCCCGGATCCCTAGCCTGTTCCAGGCTTTCAGATAGTGGGGAAGCCGGAAAAGTGAAAGGTACGCGAAAAAGGGGACGTTTTATTTTCATGTTCGCGCTTTCTCAATCCCCGCGGACCCGACTATCTCGGAGCCTGTAACACGCTACCGGATCCCTAACCCAACTTACTGATATCTTTTTCCAGGGGAATCGAGGAAAACGTGGACCAGAAGGAGAGAAGGGGGAGGAGGTCTGTACTTTTTTGGCGGCATTTATACATATAAAATGCAGAATAATTTCAATCCACTTGAAAATTTATCTTAGCTCAAAATGTGTCTAAAATAGTTATGCATACTATCTTTCACCTTATATAGTTATCGTAGCTTTTTTAATCCTTTTAGTTTTGATCGTTTTATATTGATTTATTTCTAGCTCTTAGCCTCAACCTTTGTTACACCCAATTAGTTATTTCTGTATAAAAAAGGGGCGATAATAGTGTTAGAGTTATTATAATTTTCATTTAACAGTTTGCAACCCTTGTTTCCTATATCTCTACCAGACGAGAACACTTAATGAGGCTGTAGAGCAAACTTAGCACTCTATCTTACTGAGTCATAAAATATATACTCGTCTTTTACAGGGCGTTCCAGGATTTCCTGGCGCAAAAGGAGACGAGGGTCCGAAGGGAGAAGATGTAAGTAAATATATATTCGCATTCAGCAAATCTCAGGCCTTAAATGTTACATAATTATCTCACGATTTGTTCTTATGTTGCCTTTGGGATGTTTTTTTACATAGGGTGCTGCAGGAAATCCTGGTTCCCAAGGAGTTGAGGGATCCGAAGGTCCTAAGGTTAGTTACCTTATAAATTCGTAATCTGTTTGTTTTAACACGTCACATCAGCCATAATATGTAACAGCAATAATAAAAGGGCGATTATTTCTGTATTACGCCAATACTAAGTAATGAGAACGTTGGCGTCCTGGACGTCAAAAATAGTGGCGGAAAGTTAATAAAAGGGTAATTCCGATTTCGATTCCGTACCACTGCTGTTAGAACAAAAGTATTTAAACTCGTTGTGTCTGATAGAATAGTTCAATCAGGCAGAACATTTAACTTCCGGTTGCTATTTATGACGTCCGAGACGTGAGCGTTGTCAAATTTTTTTTCTAATTTGCCACGCAATAATTACAAAAAATATAGGAAAAGTAAAACTAAAAAAAGGAGTGGCTAGCAGACCAAACAGAAACTATAGGAGCTTATGAGAGGTTAGGCCTCCTGGAACTACGGGCTAGAGCTATTTTACATCAATTGAAGAAAAGATGGCAAAAAGTCGAAGATGGAAAGTCCCATCTTTCAAGATCGCCATTATACAAGTTTGAACTTCTAGTTCGTGAAACAACTTAGGATCAAGTACCTTTTGGTTGTCTGTTTGTTTGTTTTGTTGTTGTTGTTGTTGTTTTGCCACAGTTCCCTGTTTTATTTGCCCAAGGATTTTCTTGTGCTCACTTTTTGTTCATTTACTCGTTAATGCACCCTCTGACGCTTTATCCAAGATATTGTCCAAGAATATCCTCCACAACGAGGGAGGGAACAGCTGTAGTGAAATCACACTTGATCTTTTTGCTTTATGCTAATGGACCCTGAGCAACTATTTTCATAATGTGTGGTCATTACCATTACTCTAAACCTGGTTGATTTTAGTTTGTTTGTAATACACATTTTAGGGTCGGACCGGTATCCCAGGGCCATCAGGGCCATCTGGACCTACAGGACCAAAGGTAACTCTAATACGTATTAGTTAATAGACAGGATTTTTAGCCTTGTGCGCAATGATTCTCACAATTAAAAAGTACCGTTTCTCTTGCTCATAGAGCTGTTTACCTCTCAATGGATCTTTACCAAAAGCATCTTGTTTATCTTTCCAGCGGTTTGCAAGATTGAATTACGTTTCTCTTTGTTATTAGTTTTGAACCATCTTTAAACGTTTCCTTTTTTCAGGGAGAGAGAGGGGCCCCCGGAATGCCAGGATACACCGGAGAACCAGGAGAAAAGGTAAGACGATGGAACATTGCTGAAGAGATATCCGCCGATATCAACTGAAGATCTTAAAACCTTGTGTTTGTATTATAGGGAAATACCGGAGCTCCGGGACCAAGAGGGCGAGACGGATCTAAAGGAATAAGGGTATGGACTGAATTGTAGGGCCAAAAGGCAAAAACAAAAGATCACTATGAGGTCTGAAAACTTTAGAGCGCGATCTTAAGCTATGAAAGGGCGCCTTTGTTGACACCATTAAGTCAGAAAACGGTGTTTAACTGACCACCCAGAGTCAGGGCATCGGACACCAGTATACAGCTATTTCGAGAACGGTTGTCGAAAAAAGTGCAAGCGACAATCCCGAAAGGTATTGTGGGTGGTTTTGAATTCACTGTTTTTCAAAGAGATTTGAAAGAATGGCTCGAGAGGTCATGGACGTATGTTTGCGAGTGCCAAAGGAAAGCAACAAAAGTAGGTTCGACAGCTACAGTGTCAGGAACAGTGTATTGATCATATCCCATATTATCTTTCGGGATTCACATGCACATTTTTTTCCGACCAACTTTCTCGAAATAGCTGCATATCAAAAGCGAAGTCTCCCACGCTCTATCGAATTTGTATTCACTTTCATGTCAATTCCTCCTCTTTGCAAAAGACAATAGGTCGGAGTTTGCCGTTATTCTAATAAAACTAGTCTTAAAGTACGATTTCTCTGTTCGGGGATTTTTAGGACAAGGTTTACAATATTTATCAACTCGTTAAATTGCGAGAAACCCTTTTTTGTTATAAGTTGTATTGTAAATTAAGAATTTAGATCATTGCGCATTCGTATTTAATCACTTTCTACACTTATTTCATTTGAACCAGGGAGATCCAGGGCCTGCAGGACCACAAGGATCCAGAGGGACACGGGTAAATTCAACTAAGATTTATTTTAAAGTCTTCTCCAATATTTATTGTTTTCATTGTTCTGTTGATCTGTCCATCAGCAAATTTAATTCACGTGCGAGCAATCGGCAACAGTCCAGACTTGAAAGTCTATACACAGT
This sequence comes from Porites rus, assembly GCA_964035705.1. Taxonomy (NCBI): domain Eukaryota; kingdom Metazoa; phylum Cnidaria; class Anthozoa; order Scleractinia; family Poritidae; genus Porites; species Porites rus. The sequence goes on from OZ037994.1 coordinate 37,894,291, forward strand.
TTTCACAACTTAATAAAAAGGAGCTTTGAACTATTTGAAATAATTTTTTGTTTTCTGTTAATGGGAAAGTCTCTGGAAGAACTAAGTACGATCACATAATGTCAAATTCAGCAACTTGTAAATTTTTAGACATGAGGTTATAATCAAAACCTTTTTCTTTTTTTCAGGGTCCACGTGGTGAGCGGGGTAGCGCCGGAACACCTGGTACACCAGGAACTAAGGTACTTTAAAATTGTTTCATAGTGCGTTTCATAATTAACGCTGCAGGCAGAAGGGCTCCTGTCAAAATTTCTGATGGTGATATGTTAAGGTATTGATATTGACCGGCGTATCCTGAAAGAGGTCGAGTTTTCCTTAAAATAAAAGCTCGGCAAAACTGGAACGGGCGAACGAGAAGTTGGTAAGCAGGTAGAGACGGAAAGGAGAACTTTATTTCATAAGGGTAAGAAATGGGAGGCTCTTAAATATCAGATTGAATTTGACTAAGCAAAGATGTTTCATATCTTGGGAAGGATAGCAAAACTGCAAGCCGATGCGCTACAAAAACGTTACAGGCTGCCTGTAGCTCGTGTGCGCCATAACCTTAAATTGTTATTAGCAAACATTTGCAGACTTCTTTTAGTACTTGTTTTAAGAAAAAGTGTCTTTATTTTTCCTTCAGGGAGCCCCTGGTGAACCTGGCCTCCCCGGAGACCGTGGAAACCCGGTAGGACATATACAGTATCACAACCCCCGTGGCTGATTTATCTTTTTATTCACGAAAACTTCAGATCTTGCAACTATATGTGATTCGCCCAAGTAAATATTTCTTGGCGGGTAGAACCGCCGGAGGAACCGCACCCTCTATCTTAAACACCGCTTTTCAAATCATAGGTAGCCCTATCCAGTCAGTAAAACGCAGGTCGCACAATCGTTATATTCCTATGTAGGATTCCCTATTTTTTAATTGGGTGACGCACTGCAAGAATGACTTTTGCGAAAAAAGATTTTTTCCCTAGTTCCGGCCAAGAAAGGAAGACCTTTGGTATCTGATATATGGTATTCTGAATTATGATTATCAACATTATAGCCCTCTTTGGTCTTGTCAATGGGAATTCTTTTAACCAAAACGTCAACTCTTTCTTCAGGGACCTCCAGGCCCTCAGGGGGATAGGGGACAGCCAGGAACTCGTGGACCAATGGTAAGTTAAGGTTCATTTCCTGAATATTGGACTTTGTTTACCTGTCACTCATCTTACGATTCTTGTTCTGGAGGTTTACTGAACTGTTCAGGAAACCTCTTACAATGACTAGTGAACATTTCAAACGATGGAATGAATACTTCTTTGTTAGGGAGTATAAAAAATTACTTCCAGTGTAAAAGCAATTCTTGCCCTTTATGCCTTTGTACGTTTTGTAGGGTTTACCAGGAAAAGCAGGTCTGCCGGGATATCCTGGGCCTCGTGGAGAGACGGTAAGAGTATTGAATACAAGTAGTGTGCAAATTATCTTTCATGCTAACACACATGCTTTCATTTGTTTGTGGCATGAATTTTGTTTCAATTAAAGAGCAAGCGATGAATTTACATAATCGAGTTGCAGACAGCAAACATATTTTTTTTTTCTCGTTAAGGAACAAAAGAATCAATTTATAATTTACGATCATAGGATTTATTAACGGCATCATCCTTTTTCTTGAGATAATTGTGATTGTTTGTAGAGATAAGACAAATGGGGATAACAAGGTCAATTCTGTTTCTTTCTATTTCTGGAGCGAGTTCTCGGTAATGATTATCCAAGGTGTAGGGCCCACTTAACATGCTTAAGTTAGCAAATTACAAAACCAAACATTAGATCAACCCGAAATGGAACTCGACTCTCGCCCTAATTAAAAGGCACATGAATGATAAAAGTTCTGTTAACTGAGTTGAACAGCCAGTTCGCCAGCGACAGTCAGTGGTTATTTCGTCGAAGATTATAAGAATCAAAGAAATTAGATTACAAATTATTCGTTGATTTGTTTAGGATGAATTGTTCTAGTTTAGTAAGATTTCCTTTTTTTCTGGGATAAAATGCTTAGAAAATGCCTTAATCGTCATTTTTGTCTGTTTTTAGGGACCTCAAGGTAAAACTGGACCTCCAGGCCCTACTGGTTTGCCGGGTGGTCGTGTAAGTGGATTTGTTTTGTTCTGTTCCGTTTTTTGTTTGTTTGTTTTGCTTTCTAGCGGTTTTATCTATTTATCATTTTTCTTTTTTGATTGTAAGAAAATTACGTGCATTAGCGTTAAATTTAGCAAAGTGTTCTCTAGATTCTACTACCCTGATATATATTTTCCGTAAGCATAAAACCAATATGTTTTAATATTTTCTTTGGACATTCAGGGCTCAGCAGGAGAAAGAGGTGCCCCTGGACCCAAAGGAGACCGTGGTCGACCGGTGAGTTAAAAATTTGTGATTCTTATTCAACTTTACTCCTCTCCGTCGAGACTAACTTTTGACGACTAAAAGACTGACATAGTCGAGAGCTAAATAACAGTGACGTGAGATTATAATTAATACAAGGCGGACCGATTTATCCTGTGTTTGAAAGAAGAATGGCATGAAAATAATGAATTTATGAGGTAAAGAGATGGAAAAACTTACGTTATCTACGCCCTTTTCATGCTTTGACAAAGAACTAGCGACAGAAGTCTCGAACAACTTTTTGTATCTCGTAACGGTGTCCAGTTTACTTTATTAATTGAGGGAAATCCACATTGTTGTGATCCACTTCTCCAACGACGCAGAAATAAAGTTTCTTCACCAGTCAACTCCTTCATTATTTCTTCATTGCTTCTCCTCTTGTAAAAGAAAGTAAGTTTCCTCTTTTAGTGACCTGATGACAGCATGCAAGAGAACTCGGCCAGAAGTTTCAGTAGTTGACTTGAGGCGTTCGACTCCGTAGAACGCAAAGCTAATCTACTGGAAAATAGGATTAACTGTGTAAAAAGGTCGTTACTGCGTCCCCAGTTTACTTTTTGCAAGTAAGAACTTGATGGACCAGTTTTGTCTTTCTGCCTTTAGGGAGCCCAAGGACAAACAGGTGATCCGGGAGAGTCCGGTAAAGATGGTACTAAGGTGCGTAATTAAATTACAAATACACCTGTCTGTCATAAGAACATACTGAAAAATATCTCATTTGTCTTCAGACGTAGTTAATGAAGTGTTAAGTGGAAACCCTACCCAACAAAGTTTGTTTTACTAGGATGTTCAGTATCAAATTCTTAAGTTTTACCGTATTCCATATACGACTTTGGAATAAGGCCATCCTTCTGATTCCTACAGTACAAACACAGTCATCTCTTTCGTACTCTTAAAAATCAAACTTTTAAATACCTAAATTCCTCGAATTTACAAAGAAAAAAGCAGATCATTCCCGCATTACCCATTCAGATAGGAAATACGCCAGGGGTATCCCTTGAAATAAGAACAAAAAACACAATCAGCAAGTGCTATCGCTTCAGCTGTTCAATACCGCCATGTTACCATAACGCCTATGCGCGACAAAACTGCGTGAAGAAAGTGAGAAGTCTGTTGGTCATTTAATATTTATTTTCTTATTGTAGGGAGAACCAGGTAAACCAGGAGTGGATGGAAAAGATGGAGCACCGGTAGGGTATCTCACTGACTGTGTTAAAGTGTAACATTACAGAAGTACAACAAGAGAAAACAATGGAATTCAGTTTTGAAAATATTGAAAATCCATATTAAATACGTTTAAGATGTCGGATATCCAAACACGTAATCGTCGGCTAAAAAAATAGAGCTGCACCTAGTAAATTCCCAGCCTCTTTTTTATGTTGGATAACAGATTTAACTGCTCTTAGCGGTGTTTAGTGGTGATATTTAGTTTTTTACTTGTTGTTTTAGGGTCAGCCTGGAACTCCAGGACCGAAAGGTGCTATGGGACCACCGGTGAGTAAAGGAGTACATGTGCCGTTGTGCGGGTAAAACCACGCTTGTTTTAATCATAATGCCCTCCTTCTAGGAGAATAACGACAAAAAAACTTCGCTGTAAAGAAAGTATATTTACGTCAAACGTAGTTGTTTTTTTACCATTTACCTTGTCACTATATGAGGATCTGCTGCTTCTGACCACAGGCTCCTCCTGAAGATTTGATTTGAGATGAAGATTGCTTAGAAGATGATGTGAGAAGTCCGCCATCACGACAGTTTACCGTTGAACATTGTTTATTGATATATTCGGTGCTCCTTCAGCTTGTGTCGTGACTAAACCACATTCAGGCCTGTGTAAGAACAGCTTCTCACCTCACTCGTCACTTTGTTTTATCCACAGGGACCCGCGGGACTCAAAGGAGTGGAAGGACCTGTTGGTCTCCCTGGAGCGCCAGTAATTCAGCTTTTTCATCTTAACCATTTTAGATTATGTTTTATTTTTGTTGCTACTACGTTTTGTTAAAAAAGAAACAACAGTTGGTCCTTAGGCTAGAAATAATTGTTATGGCTATTATTTTTGGTATGACATGAGTATCTTCTACGACGTTCTACAATATCGCCGTTAAGAAAGTAATACTCCATTTTGTCATCTTATTAGGGACCTCAAGGCATGCGTGGACCACCAGGGCAACCAGGTCCCCAGGGGCCATCGGTAAGTTCTTTCTCCATCATCAATGATTTGTCTTTAACTGGTGACGTATTCTTTCCAGTTTGAAACTGTGGCGCTGGAATATCTAATATCAAAATATTCTAGTTGTAAACGGAGACAATTATAATGTACACATCGATGAATTTATCTTTTCACAGGGGAGACCAGGTCGCCAAGGACCTCAAGGAGCACCGGGTGAGAAAGGTTCCAGGGTAAGTGTTACGAATAAGCCCTTTCGCATTTGTTTACCCACATGGCGGATGATCTTTTAAATAATTACTGTTCTTGAAAGGTATTCAAACCAGCAAACATAAGACATTAATGATTTGGGGAAATTTCAAAAGTGTGTAAAAGTAGAAAATGAGTCTAGCGGAAGTTCAATTTACGATACCACTTGCAGTTTTAAAAGAACTGTTTTCCGACTATCCAACTGACTTATAAAAAGATTCGAGAGTACCTTTGTGCCTTTCCTAACCTTTTACGTTCCCAGGGAGAGGAAGGACCCCGCGGTGAGTCAGGACCCGAGGGAAAACCAGGGCTACCGGTGAGTAATACTATGGACTTATTTACATTGCCTACACATTCTCATATAATTGCAAAGCGATAAAGTTAAGCTTTGAAGTACCTTAAACATTGAGATTCTCCTTCAACAAAATGAATCTAGCACGCCAACAAAAGGACACTGAGTGAGAAAAAATTACAGTTAATACAAAGAACAGACTAATCTGAACTTCAGGCGAGAGGTTAGTTTGTGGTGGAATTCTCAGAAAACAAGACATTTCCATAGAAAGCAGACGTCTTTCGTAATTCTATTTATTTTCGTAATTCTATCTCTACAGGGTAAGCCAGGGGAGGACGGACCGACTGGACCACCAGGACCGGAGGGTGAGAAAGTAAGTGTTGCCATCTGGACTTACCGCTCTCCGAGAACATTTTCAGTCCTAAGGGCAAAGAAAATCAAATTAAATGTACCCGTCAAATATTTTCAAACGAACTCTCCGGAAAAAATGAAATGGGGAAATATATGTAAAGGGAGTTAAAGACGGAGTAACAAACCACAGTTGACGTGATTGTGTTTAACTAAATAAAAAACGCGAAACCTAAAAAGAAAAGGGCTGCCAATTTGATTATCCAGTTCTTCGCAAATCCGAATTCTTCCAAATAACAAAGGCCGAAATGGAAAGCAGCTCAGTCGAGCTTCCATGTGATTGTTTCATTTTTTTGAATTTGACTACACTAAAATAATTTTCTTCCACCAGACCTTCAAAGGCGTAACCATTTCTTGAGAAACTGAGAATTTGGAGGGACTGTGAGACTTGTATTGTAAAATGTGTTGTTTTTCTTCAGGGCGCACAAGGAGAGTCAGGTACACCTGGAAAGAAAGGAGAACGAGGACCCAAGGTGATTCACTTGCTTTGTCAACATGTTGGTGAACTAGCATACAGGAAAATGGCCTTTCAAATTATGTTCAATTGACCTGGAAACCATCACTCGAAGCGCAACGTCCATTAGCCACTAAAATGTGTCCCGGCACGTTAGATCTTCAGTCTATTTTCAGATTCCTTCCCCCTTGCCCTCCGTGAAAGAGGTTTTGTGTTCGAAGCCCAGCGTGATCTCAATCTTTGTTTGATGTCTTTCCTTTCCGTGTTGCTTTAAGTAGCTTCAAATAGTCGTAAAATGGTTTAATGATGGAGAAAGGGAGCAAAATGATCGCACCGTTGGCCTTAGGTTTTTTAATCAGATGACTATTTCGAGTTACGGCGAAACATAAAGAATTCTTTATCTTTACATTTTAGGCAGTTGATCCCCTAGATAAAGAGTGTGTCGAGACACCTTGAAATCGGGAATAATAAGAATTCGACTGCGCCTCGTTTTTCTAACCTCGTTCTTCCTTTTTTTTTATGTATATATAAGGTGTGGGTAATGTAAGGCGTATTAAACACTTGCTTAACTTCTGCCTGATTTTCATTTAAGGGTCCCCCTGGTCCTTCTGGAGCTGTTGGTCCTCCTGGAAAACCAGGGCCTACTGTAAGTACCATTGTCCTTTGTTCGTTTTGATTTGCGTACATGCGTTCTTGGGATAGAAGTGTTGTTTTTCGCGGAAGATAAGAGGGGGAGGCTGGAATTCTCGAAGAAGAGCCTCTCAGAGCAAGAAAGAGAAACAATTACAAACTCAACCACGCGAACCAAACACGGTTCACATCTGTGGAACACGGATACTCGCACCACTGAGCCCCCCTACTCAAAAATCGTATATACAAAGAAAGATATAATCTTTAAAATAGATCTGAGAGGATGCAACACGTAAGTGCTGTCAGATGATATGTACAGTTGCACGATATCTAAGTTTTCACCTAAAATCACTTTGCACAGGGTCCAGCCGGTGAAACAGGCCCCCAGGGTGCTCCCGGTCAGAGAGGGGAGAAAGGAAATGAAGGAGAGCGAGGACTACCCGGTCCTACCGGATCTGCGGGCGCTCCGGTGAGTAGCCAACCAAATTTTACAAATGGCTGTAAGCGGGCGTAAGTTGTCTTTTTAATCTTAAATAACCCTGAATCTCCAATAATTTTGTTTCTTTAACGAACAAATCCAATGCCAAATGGCGGCAAGTAAATTGTTATCAGAGATAGGATGATTCTAAAAGGCAGAACAGGTAATTTTAACTTAAATGGTAGAATTACATTGATGTAAGTTGATTACAGTTTATCATCTTCGCTCTTCTATGACCTTAATACCATAGGTGATGCTCAGGAAACTCGTTTTTGTATCTGATATCCACTTGCTCTGCTTCAATGATTATCAGTAGTACTGCTTACTGAATACCTTAAGTGCATCTGGAGATTTTCATTAGAATTTAGGGTCTGGTTGTCTCAGTAGATGTTTACTTTTTTAACAAAGTTTGCTTTAGTCAATTACCTTTGTTCCGTTCAGGGTGTACCTGGTCCAAGAGGAGAGAAAGGAGAACGCGGAACTAGCGGACCACAGGTAAATATACACCAGTGGCTGAGGCGCCGCTGTTCACATAAACGTTTGAACATTTTTAAGCGTAAACCTTAAAACAACTTGAATCACTTTGCATTATGACGGCAACGGCAACGAAGTTCAGACAAACAATAGATTTAGGCATGGGGCAAACGTCTAACTTGATATTTGACGAACCTTATGGTAATGAACAAAACATAAACTCTGTAAGTGCATGGAACGTCTTGGTTCATGTCTTCGCTGACACCGCACGACGGGAAACCTTCTGATGTGGGTTTTCCAGAGGACGTCAACTCACGACGACGAACTTTTCTTTCTTTTTTTTTCTGAACTTCAATGTGCGCCCTCAGAATTCAACTCTGAGACAATTCGCCTTACAGGTTACAGATTTAGGAAGTTGTAATAATGGCGTTGTTGATTGAAGTACGCGAATTCACTTTATCATTAACGATTTTACCGTCGTCGCCTACGACGTTGCTTAAACTCTCTAGTAGCTACGGCTCCTAAACGGTATTGATACAGAAGTCATTGGTTCTAAACCGTTAATAGTTACTTATTTTTTCTTTTCCCAGAGTTCGACACGAGATAAATACTCTTTCATTCTCATGTATTCACGAATCATAACATTTATCGTCTTTTCTTCTATTATTTATTTCACCGCAGCATTAAGAGCATGTCTTGAGAGCTTTTAGGTTTTTTGTTTGACGTAGTAGTAACGAAACAAAAATTTTGTTCTGTTAGATTTCAGTCTCCTGATTTCTTTTGTTTGTTGTTAATAATAAAGGGATCTCAGGGCTTACCTGGACCACGAGGACCACCAGGGTCGGCAGGTGCTAAGGTAAACACAAAAAATGAGGCCGTCAATACAAGGGTATTAATTTTAGTATTTCACTAAATGTGAAGTATGGGATCGTTTCATTTTCGTCATTATCATTTTGACTTTGGTCCAAGTGGGAATAACCGCTGTAACCGGAAATGTTTTTGTTAGGGTGATCAAGGAGAGCCTGGTGATACCGGAAGTGATGGCCGACCAGGAGACAAGGTAACTTAAGCTGCTTCCGCTTCCGTAGGTAATCAGCTTCATTACAAAATAGGTGACTAATAGTATCCAAGGTTACCAAGTAACTCTGCCGCGGGAGAGAGAACTGTGTAAGCCTGACATTGTTTGACCTCCCCTTATAAAGACCAAACTGTTCTCAGGCAGGTTTTCGTGCCTTCCCATCTTCTACAGTGTCACACATTTGGCCATCAAATGGCTAGAACAAAATAAAAATGGCACTAAAATCATTTGTAAACCTGAAGTGATAATTTTTTTTTTCAGGGAGACCAAGGCCCCAAGGGTAATGCAGGCGCTCCTGGAATACCCGGCACACCGGTATGTATCCAAGTCTAAAGACAACATAAGGCAAGCAAATGCGAAGTAAGCTCTTTTCCTATATAGGTGATCTATAGCCACCTTTTAAACGAGATCGCTGGGTGAGAAACCTCACTAAGAAAGAATTCTTCCCCTGTTAGTCTCAAAGTAAGTAATTATTCTTACTGATTCACTGACATCTTTGAGTGGATAAACTTTTTTACAACTCCGTTAGCTGGCAATACTTAATTTAAAGCATTGGTGGTCTTTCCATCAGCAGCAATTTTTCAACTTGAAAGAAGTATTTAGTTCAATGTAATCAAATTCATGTTGGGTGGTTAACAGAATACTTCAAATTCCAAAGACCAACTTTTCTTCCTGAAGATTAGGTCCCTTGGATATATTTTGCTTTCCCTTCGTTTGCTTCCTAAGGGGTTGCGAATATACCAAGTACTAGTGTCTTTTCTTCCTAAACTCTGTTATATGTTAACGAAGATATCCAGGCTTGCTTTCTGAATACTTTTTTTCTCTCTTTTACCTTCTTTCTTAGGGCCGACCTGGTTTGGCAGGCGCGAAGGGTGATCGAGGTGATTCCGGGCCACAGGTTAGTGTCTATGTTGTGAATGAGTGGTTTTGTCACGAGCATAATCATAAAAATCCTGTAAACGAAGGAACTTATTTTGCATTTTTGAATTATTTTTCTCCATTCCATATTAATATAGCCTGTAACGCTGACAGTAGAAGAGGAAAATGGAGAAGGGAAAACCATAATGAAACTATTTATATGCCCTTCGAATTAAATCACTTCTTTTCTAAGATAGAAGAGAAAAAGTACTACAAGTAGAGGAACCCAGAAATGCTTGCCTTTGTCTTCCAATCTTTTGAACTTTTATTTATTGAAGACCTGATTGTACTTCTCTCGCAATAGGGACCTGCCGGGCAGCGAGGTCCCGCCGGACCACCAGGGGCACAAGGACCAATGGTGAGTTGAGACAAAGGATAAGTATATACTTAAGCATTTACCATCGTAGATATACAGCTCCAAGAAGGACTCTTTGAAAAACGAATGCGTTAAGTTTTAACATAACGTTGAGTCTGAGAAACGAATGATTTTAAAAACAGCCCTCCCGTGTTTATTTTCCTTTTTAGCGTACTTTCATGCGATAAACCCATACTACAAGTCGGCTAGTTAAGTATCTCGGCTTATGGACACTCATTAGGGGCGTTATATCGGCTTGTAAGATTATAGATGTTCTTGTACTCTATACTACATGCATCCTAGACACACTGTATAATGAATAACCTTTAGTTAGTAACGTTGTCTTGATTGAATATAAAAATGTGGCTTCAGTTGAACAAGGTCACGGTTTTGAACAGATCATGACGGACAAACTCTTACCCAAGCAGACTCTTTTAAAAATGTGAAAACATTAAGACGCTACTTGCATAAAGTAGCTTAAGATAATGTAAGTGCTAATTTCAGACTCCTTATTTTAGGGTGCGATGGGACCACCAGGCCCGCAAGGACCGCCAGGCCTACAAGGCGCTAAGGTATGCCATGGCCTCTGAGGGCCGTGAACTGCTTGTATTGACAGAAATATGCGTAAATTACAACACATACAGAACTTTGGCGCCCGGATAATTAGTGGAGCGAGAAAATTTGATCATATTTCTCCAGTTCTCCGAGAATTGTGCTGGTTACCTGTAAGACAGCAAGTCTAAGGGACGCTTTTTTGCGGTTAAATGTATGACGGGTTGTGTCCCAGATTACCTCACATTCAAGCTAGCTACCACAAGCCAAGTCTCTGGCCGCGTAACACGTAATTCACAGCAATTAAATATTCCTTTATTTTAAATCATGCCAGTAGTGTTGTCAGTTTGTGGAACAGCCTAGACAAAGACCTCAAATTAAGTAAGAATCATAGGGATTTTAAACAGAAACTAAGGCAAACATTGTTACAGAAATTTCTTGATCCCGACATTCCTTGACATCTTATTGTACCATAGGAATTTTAAACGGAAAATTAGGTAGTTTTTTCTCCTCTTTTTTAGGTAGATATATATTTCTCAAACCTATAAAATACATTATAGCTTTGTCTTGTATCAATGAAAAGCCCCGCAGGGAAGTGAACAAAAAACTTCTTACTTCTTACGTATTTATCCTTTTGTAAATACCTTTATGCTGAAATCTGTGAGTAACCTTTTTTTTTTCTTCCTTATAAGGGAGTTCAAGGCCCGGACGGGAAAGATGGAAACCCCGGTCCACCGGGAGCTAGGGTAATGCTGTTTCTTTGGAATTTGTTGATGTTGTAGTTTTTCTTTTTCTTTTTCTTTCTTCCATTCTTTCTTCCATTTTGCCGTAATATTTACTCTACGCATTTGCGTTGAACCTGCTCTTGGACAAAGGTTACACCAGTTTGTTCGATAATAGAAATATAATTTTTTCGTTTACTGGCACCGCGTTGCATTTAAAGAAATATCTACTCTTCCACCATCAAACGTAAGATCGGTTTGATCTTTCTAAGGAAAGTCATGATAGCCAATAAATAATCATTTTGTCTGTTATTGTCGGTTCTTTTAGGTTTGTATAACATTATCATTGACTTTTCAGCATGGTACTCTAAAACAGTAGACATTTTAGTGAAGATTTATATAATTCCTTATATTCACTTTAGGGTCCCCCCGGCCCTCGAGGAGATGACGGAGTCCCCGGTCAACCAGGGCAGCCGGTAAGTAGCAGCTTGATGGACTTACATTTCTACCGTCAGGGATGTATCTCACGTAACGTTGTTGCTGTTTAAGGGAGAGCCTGGACCTCGTGGATTCACTGGTTCGGATGGTGATTCGGGCGATAAGGTATGGATTTAGCATTTGCTACCAGGCTTTCTCATCGCAACGATTGCCATGAAGGCCCGTGAGTAGGAAAACCTTGATAATTTGTCGTGGAAAATTAATTAGTTGACCATGATATTTTTGTCGGAATTGTGTTTTATCAATTAGTTATTGAAGAAGTATTCGGTGTTTTGTTTAGAATTTTTGTCAGTACAACGTTCATTTTGTTGCTGTCATTTCTTCCGTTAAATTTCTTTACGTTTCTATTCATATTGTTTTCTCCGTAGGGTGACCCAGGACCACCAGGACCCCGAGGACCTTCAGGGCCTCCAGGACCACCGGTGAGAATTTTAGTTGAAGGTTACATAATTCAGTGTTCTCACCAAATATTCAGTAATTTATAATCCTCTGATCGCAAGTTTTATTATCAAATTTCGCCTGCAAAATATTTACCAGCATAATGTTTTTGGTCAACTTTGTACGATTTTTATCATTCCTATAAACCATGAGACGTTAAGCGTCAAAAGCGACTAAAACGATGGAGTAAAGTGTTCCTCATTCAAAGTAATTGTCGCTGTCTTCAAAAATAAACTTTCGCAAAGTGTAAGGAATTTTTCTAACTTCAAAAATTTAAATTTTCCTGTTTTCTATCTATTTGAATTTCTCCCGAATGCAGCCTCAACTAAAAGCTTACTTAAGTCGGTTTGAATTGTTTCCCTTTCCCTGTAGGGAGCCAGAGGCGACAGAGGACCTTCTGGAGACAGAGGATCCCCCGGTGCCCCGGTAGGTTATCGTTCTTACTTTCATGTTTGAAGGACTAAAACGAAGTGACACAAACGAGTTTGGTCTTCATACTTCGACAGAATTGAATTGAGGGACTGGAGGACGTGCTTGCACTTCCTTCCAAGTGATGTGATTGGCTGATTGCAAGCGCCTTTTCCTAATGAATTGTGAATAATGAATATGTTTCGGTAGCGTTTAATATTGGTAATTAAATTGCTGAAAGATGTTAATCAAAGTAATCCTCTCATAGCTGATTTTTAGACCCATTTCTTGAAAATAGTTGCAGTTTTTTCAGGTTCCCTGGTAAAGGGCTTCTTTTCATAAAATGTTTTGACCCCTAACGTCATGGCGCTTGTTTACCGCTGTTTGTTTTAGGGTGATCCTGGACCACAGGGACCACCTGGAGCTCAAGGACCACGTGGTAATTCGGTAGGAAACTTCTTGTTTGAACCCTCAGATGATCTTCATTGTTACTAGTTAGTATAATTGACCCCTGATGATAAATACTGATTTTGCGAGGCAATCATTGATTCTGCTCAGTTTTCAGCGGAGCCACCCAGAGGTGAAATCTTTGGTTTTGATACGCCCCACGCAAATTTTTCAGGGTCGAACTGGCAGCTGAAGTTCAATTTCAGTTCTTGGCAATCACGCTGAACAACAGGCACAATCTCAACAGCTGCAGATAAATCTCCTTCGTTGGCAAAGGCTATTCGACAAGACTATTAACAGGCGTCTAGCGTATGACTAGAGAAACGCCGAAAACTCCCTTTTAGCGAGGTTGACGATTTAATGGGCGTTGGCTAGTTGGTAAACTGGCGGATAAGGTGTCTAGTCTATGACTAGAAAAACGCCGCAGACTCGCTTTATTTGTATTAATTCCTTCGGCTTTAATGTTCGTTGGATGTTGACAAAGGGTTCAAGCGAGGTTGGCGATTAATCGGTGGTGGCCAGAAAATCGCGTGGATCGCATTACTAACTACCCCTATGCCAAGCTGTCCCAGCTTGGCTTAGTCCACTGATCAATCATTTTCGCATACCTTAATACAACTGAGCATGAATATTAACGTCCTTGAATCGATTACTCCTCCTAACAGTTTGGTCTCGATACCCGTCTTGTTTCGCTGAATACCAACGGAGATTCGATTGGTAATTGACGAAGCGAAGCTCTCAGTTTCTTTTCATTAAGGGACTTGTGCTAAAATATACCCTTTCAGAAAAAGAAAACCGGGAAAAGTAATGTCATGCTCCTCCTCCTTTAATGAGGAAAGAGCTATTTTGGCGGGGCTTTGCTGTAAGCCAAAGGTAAGATTTTGCCTTGCACGAATATTTTTTTTGTTCTTTGCCCCCCACCCCCCCTCCCCCCCGCCATAACTTTTCTAATGGTTCGTCTCCGTCGCTAAAAGTCATGAGAGGGCTGTCATTTCATGACAGTCATGATATGAATGTGCTGGTGTGAAGGGGGTGACGGTGGTGAGCAAAGTCCAAAAAAAAGATAGAAAAGAATGTAAGCGCATTGTTTCGTCGATTACCAATCGAGCCAATCAAGCTGCTCATCTCCAACTCTATACGTTTTTTAGTTTTAAGTGTCAACGTAAACTTTTCACCTTAACGTTTTTATGGTTTTCGCGATAGAGCAACAAAGGAAAGCGTTTGTACAAGTCTCCAAAACCGTTACTCCACAGTTCTTATAACTGGTTCACGAGTTAGTGCTTGGGTTTGTAATTCAGGGGTAACTTAAGTCGACTTATACAAGTTGATTCTTTCTTTTCATTAGGGTCCGAAAGGAGAAAAAGGAGATCAAGGTAGTCAAGGGGAGAAAGGAGATAAGGTATAAAAATGAGTTCGTAAAGATCATCTACTGAATAACACTTTATTTAATTTGCAATGAGATTGCTTTAACCCAATTATCATTAATGATTAATGAGGTTGCTCGGAAAGTTCAGCACTTATACAACTATAGAAAAAAATATACACTCAAGGACGATTTCTCCTTTTTCCGATCATTTACGTTTCCCCTTTTTTCCAGGGATGGCCTGGTTTCTTTGGTCCAACTGGAGTTGCAGGTCCTGTGGGCGATAAGGTATGACTTAGGAAATACGAAAATTCTGTCGTTAATAATTTTGCCAATCAAACAACAATTTTATCGATATTCGCCTGTTCCTTGATGTACGTTTTCTAAATTTGGTCAGCGTTAGCTCGTTATGAAAAATAAGCCAATGACAAATGGGAAATAATTTGATTGAATGACAATAGCCTTAATTGAGAGATTAAGCTTCGCGTTTACGGCAAACGTGAGATTCGAGTTGAGAAATTTTCAAAATGAGAAACAAGCAGATGAAAACAGCTTAAAACAATACTTATGGATAGAATTGGCGTGAATCTACCGATTTTCGTGTAGTTGTAATGAACAGTAAACGTCAAGTGAATGGAAAACTTTGTCACGCGGTACGAATACACGTTTGCCGTTTGCCGTAAACGCGAAGTTTAATCTCTCTAATGTATGGTGAAATCTAAGGTAACAACTGTGACTATTTCTCTTACAGGGTGATCCGGGTCCTGCAGGACCGCGTGGATTCCCAGGCCCTAAAGGCGACAGGGTCAGTATGCTATCTGTACGTTATGCCTATACATCACAAATTCAGCGCCGGGGTTTCAATTAAATATTTCACAGTCGCTTCATTTTGGTGTCGTTATCGGAAAGTGGTGAACATACCTCAAATGTAGGCGAATTTCCCTGGAGCTGATTTCTTGGGGAACCCCAGTCAGGTTCAGAAAGAGAGAGAAAAATCGTCGTCGCTTACTAACGTGATATTAGGCATTTTCACGTGGTAGTCGTGCAGTGACGGCAAAGAAATGTACAAGAAATGTTGTTGTTGTTTTTTTTCTCAATAAAAGTATTACTTTTTGGCCGTTCTTTTTGCCGTCGCCGTCATCGTTGCTAAAGCTACCTAATGTTAGCACTGTTTAGATAAATGCTTTACTTTATCCCAGGGAGAAGACGGATCCGATGGCCCTCCCGGCCCACCAGGACCTTCGGGGCAAAGGGTGAGTTGTTTTACTATAAAAATGCCTTAGTAAGTAGCTAGCGAATTGACCTCTAAATTTCGGCTCCGGTTTTCATTCTGGCGATGTTTATTTCGTAGTAATACTGTCAGATCAGAACAATTTCATTTCATATTGCATGTCTTGTATTCACACTTCACTTAAGACATCACCAAAGTCTCCAACGGTTGTCTTACTCCGTAATTGGCAATAGAAGAGGCACGGGATGGCGTGATGTTTTATCAACCGAGTTGATGTTAATTGGCCACCGTAAAATATTAAAGAACAGATGTTAGCGCTCTGGCTGACTGAACTAACTCGATTCACAGGTAAAAAATAATTTCAGCATCCTGTTGATAAAACCAGTTTTTGTCTTTAATCCCCCACCATTCAGCAGTAGCACTACCTTCGACTCTTTGTTACTCGAACCTCGCGGTATCGATAAAACTGTTGATAACCTTTTTTTTGTTTTTTTTTTTCTGTGCTGTAGGGAAGAGCTGGCTTACAGGTTTGTAGTCTCTTACATTTTCTGTTTTAAAGTTTGTTTGGTTGCCTCGCCTGTCTAGTCTCTAGTACTAATTCTGTTTTCGTTTTCTCAACTGATAGGGTACCAAAGGAGATAGAGTGAGTAAACAACGCTTTAAATATTTCATAAACCTTTGAGGTCAAGAAACAGGGTGGGCCAGGGTTTTGGAGTGAACTATTACAGGGTTCATTTAAATCTGGTGTACGGTATACGACACGTCTTCGTATTGGGGCATTTTGAAGAAAATCCTGGATATTTTGGGGTATATTAGAGAAGGCTTATTCATGACAACATTTCCAGGTTTCCTTTCATCTGGGTTTTTAATTCAGTTACAAGCATTTTTATGTCTTGCCGGAGTATGTCTTCCTGCGCTAGCATTTTTTGGGACAAGCGGCAAATAAGAATTATATTGAGCAAGAATAAAATGTTTAAGTCTAATTGTGTTTAAACTCTGACGAAGGCTCGGGAAGAAACAAAAAATTAGAAGGGTCAAATTTAGATCTGTAGCATAAAGTGACTTTCATTAATATGTTAACTATTTTTTGTTTTATTTTATTTATATTTTGCATAGGGATCTCAAGGAGAAAGGGTGAGTTAATTTGGAGCAAATACAGCACTTTATTCAAAATGAACCTTTGAACCCTAAGGAAATATGCGTCCAGAAAGGAATTTTTTGTTAGTTTTCTTTATCGCTTTGAATTTTCCACGCCTTTGGTTTGTTGGGGTCAGATTGGTAACCAATAAGCGAAGTGTAAAGATATCGAAAGACCGAAAAGGGCGAATCAGTTACTTTTATTCTGTTGTTGTTATTGTTTTTTCTGCATGTTGTCTAACCTCGAGCGTTGTTGCTTTTGTTCTCATTGTAGGGTGACCCTGGAAATCCAGTAAGTGAAAAATATTCCCTAGTCCTTGGCTTAGAGCTTTATATATGTTGTGGCTTTTAAGCCATTAAGGGCAAATTTATAAAAAAAGAATACTACGATACTCAAAAACAAAGGAAAACTCTATTTAGATCAAGGAGAAAATCTTTACTCATCACCTCACACTTGAATGGGACTGAAGTTTACAGTCGCTGTTTGGGGGGTCCAAAGAGAAAATTGTCAAAGTTCAAATAGCTTGCGAGCAAGCTCTCCATTTGGGGGAGTCGCGAGAAGTCACGTGAGAGCAGCACGCGAAAGGAAACGCGAGTGCGAGGAGCGGGGAAAGAAAGGGCTCCGCCCCTTGCGGCTCGCTTCGCTTACCATAAATGGACTACTTACTCGAAGGCTAAAGTTCGAAAGGTCGAGACACTGATTTAGTTCTTTAATTTCATATTTCTATTTGCTTTTTTATAGGGATCACCTGGGCCACCGGTAAGAACTCTTACTGTTGTTTTTTTCGTTTTTGCTTCAATCTGTTTTTATTTGTTCCCTTTACAACTTAAAAATGTTTGCTCACCGTCTCATTGTTTTCATTTAAACAGGGACCTCCTGGAGACATTGTAAGTAGATTTCGTTGAAGTAGATAATAATAAATATTGTATTTTTATGTTTATTTTTATTATTATCATTGTTATTATTATTATTATTATTATTATTATTATTAATAATTTAATTGTCTTTATTTTATTTTATTTTTTTTTTTTTAAACATTTGAAAAAACTTTTGAATTTTAGGGGCTGACAGTTTTTTTTATTGAAATGAAATGATTTATATTCGAATAAATTTTTTTTCTTAGTTAAATTAACTCTTTCTCTAAGCTAAATTAAGTGCTTTTTAAACCGACAGGAGTTGTAAATAGTGTTTTGAATGAATAGTTTTTTCTTTTTTTCAAGCGAATTAATTGTAAATAGGATTTTAATAGTTAGCATTGTTGTCAATAAAATTTTTTCTTCTCATTATTATTATTGTTGTTATTATTATTAAATAGATCTTGTTTAATAAGTTAAAAAGTTTTTTTTTATTTTTTAATTAGAGTCTGGCCATGTTTTGAGTAAGTTTAGTTACGACCGACTTTGTTGGTGACTTATTATCAAGTCTTCTCTTATCAGCAGAGGATTCTATAAGTAAATAAAATAAGGTGTAAACAAAAGACAACAAATAAATAAACGATTCTTTGCCCAAAGATCTGATCATGATCATTGATGATAACTCTTCTAGGCCAAGAGTTTATAGCGTCTTTATATCCCTCCTTAGTCACCAGTGGATGATATTATTTCTTACTCTTGCTTTTCTACAGAGCTCGTATCTAAGCCGAGGCTATTTAGTGGCTCCTGGTGGACTACAGACCGGTGCTGATAAAGGAAACACCAGGAAGCGACGATCGGTGGATTCTTCGGATTCTGAGACGTCCGAGTCACAGGGACTTATTCAGTCACTAAGAGATGAGATCGAGAGTATTAAACGACCAAGTGGAACACAGAAAAACCCAGCACGGACTTGTAGAGATCTTTATATGTGTAATGGGAATATTAATGATGGTAAGTATACCCTGTAACATTCTCCCGAGGGAGGGTGGTGAGAGGCCCAGGAGGCTCTCCCCCTCCCCTTCCGTGTCTGTTCGCGCTCTCTAGGTTTCTCTTTGTCCTGTAGCACACAAGAGGGCCTGTTTACGGGCTACGGTGAGCGCCGCTGGTGGAAACGTCCATACTATATCCCGTGCTAAACTATTTGTTTTTCTTGTTATTGTTGTTTTGTTTTGTTTTTTAATGCATCGATATTTTTACCTTATTTTAAATGAAATAAATGATTGATATCAGGTTTTTTTGTGTGACTGCAAGGTTTGTACTGGATCGATCCTAACCACGGTTGCAGCGGAGACGCTATTCAAGTATTTTGCAACTTCACTGGTGGAGGACAAACCTGTATACATCCTGACGTCAACACGAAACAAGTGAGAAGGACTCCTTTGTCTTTCAAAGTTACGAAGTTAAATGTCTACAAATAAAGCATACTATGTAGTTTGTTGTTTTATCTTCCAGTTCCCTCACGGTTTACTCCGTGGGATGCCCCCGTATAAAAGCTATCTAGGTA
Source organism: Porites rus (assembly GCA_964035705.1). Classification (NCBI taxonomy): domain Eukaryota; kingdom Metazoa; phylum Cnidaria; class Anthozoa; order Scleractinia; family Poritidae; genus Porites; species Porites rus. Next base: position 37,913,445 of record OZ037994.1, read on the forward strand.
TGTTCCGCCCGACCCGAGAGGGTATGGTTTTTCTCCTTTTGGCCTGAAGGAGGGAAAGGTATTGGTTTTTCTGGAAACAGGGTCTGGATTTGGGTATGTCTTTTGTCATTTTTCTGCTAAGAACAGTGGTTTAGATGTCTAAAATGGAGCTGAGGGAAAATCATATTTTGGTCTGAAATAAGAAAGCTTCCCGTAAGCATGCCACACTCACCTTCCTCCCCACTCCAGGGAATTGCCTAGAACTAACCCACGGAAGATTCACTCATTAGTTTTCTAAACAGTCAGATGAGTTAAGTGTATAGTACAGTTTAGTGGGTAGCTTTGACGTGAAAGCAGTTGAGTCATGCCTATTACAGTCATCACTGTCATAGTTGATATACGGAAATGTCCAGGACCTGGTTGTTCAAAAGTTGGATAGTACTATCCGCTGGATAAATCACTATCCAGTAGATAAGTATTTGGAATAGCAATTGTGTCTTTCACTTATTAGTTGATATTAGAGAATTATCCACTGAACAGCCTTATGAACCTTTTAAAGAACGATTAGTCAGCCCGCCTGACTAGTCCCAGCGGTTTGCTTATATCAGAGTAAATTCACCACTTTTTAATACTTGTTTTAATAGGGCCCTAACAAGAGATGGAAAAAGTTAACAGGAGCTGAATGGTTCAGTGAATATGAAGGTGGTTACGAAGTAAGGACAAAAATCAGTTATTATCATTAGAGCAGTTTTCATTTGAGTGTCGAAAAGTAATTGGTTTTACACTTTCTACACGATGCGATTGGCTTAAAAGATTCGCGCCACCTTTTCATCCAATCAGAAGTAAGACCAAAGCCAATTGTGACGCGCTCGCATGCATTTTCCCGCGCTTTGCGTCAGCCACATGTAATTACTTCGAGTTTTGATTGGTTCAATGTATTGTCTGTGTCCTATGTGATTGGCCAGAGTAATTACTTTGGTTTTGGTTTTACGACACTCAAACGAAAACCACTCTATCGTGCTTCAAATTTCGCTTAATCCTGGGTTAAACTTAACCATCTTTCTAGGAACTGGGCCCAAGACGGCAGAAAGAAGAGGACGGCAAAACGCTTGTGTGCGACAAACGTGACGGGGCCATTATTTGCCTGTTTTGTCGGGATGATGATTTTTGCTCTTCTACAAAAAGATTTGTTTAAAGGAATGTGAAGTTTGGCGGAAGGTTTTTTCAAACAAAATTATTGTCACGCTTGTCAAACAAGGTTTGCCGTCGTCTTTCCTCACCCGCCCTTTTGCGTAAGTTCACTAATATTAAAGGCAAGAAAGAAATAAACTTGATACAGGTCACTTTTTTGTGAAGATGGGGCGGGAATATAAAAAAAACCGCCCGTCATTTTCAGCATGCCTAGCAATGCAAGCATGACGTCTTATCTTTACACTATATTTTAGATTTCTTATACTGGAGTGGGTAAGACACAGCTGAATTTCTTACGACTCCTAAGCGAAAAAGCGACACAGATGATCAATATTACCTGTACGGGATCACAAGGATGCTTTGATAGAAACAGTAATATTGTGGAAAAAGCCATCAAGCTTCAAGGAGCCAACGATGGTGTATTATCCTTCATGAAAGATGACGACTCAAGCATTAAGATCACACAGGTAATCGTACAAAGTCATTTTTATTTGTGTTATCTGCTTCCGTGTCAAATGGGTTGACAGATTCCGAGAAAAATATTTCTAAGACTTGGCACTTGGTCATTAAAGCTGTAGTCAACGTTGTTCCCCAAAGATTTTTTTTGCATGCTGCTCCACTGTCAACACTACTTTCATTTTGTTCTACAAGAACTTTACACTTTTCCGTTTTATTGTGTTGTCGGCACTTGATATGTTGTAACATACAAATCCAAGAGTTATTTAATTGTGGTAGACCGATATTTCTTTTCGATAGATTTTTGTATTTTTCGCCTGCTAGCGCAATTTTGTGCAAGGTGTTCTCGGTTTTGGGATTGTTTGAGGACTGGGTATGAGCTGGCAAAATTTGCTTTTTAAAAAAAAGTGCACAAATTTCAACTTCCTCACAAACCCTGTCCACCTTGTTTACTGACCAAAATTTCATGAATTTCTCAAAACGTGCGAAATAGTCTTTTTTACTTGGATTTTTATTGTAACAATTTTACGAAGTCTAGAAGACCACAGGCTGCAAATGCAACGTTACTCGTAAATCTGCTTTTTAATACGTACATCTCGTTTGAATTGCAGGTTCGCAAAGATTGGAAAGCGGTTATCCAGGTAGAAACCGAGGACCTCAATCAAATGCCTATAGTAGACTTTGCCCCCGGTGAATTTCTGACATCGAATGAGTTCGGTTTCGAAGTTGGGCCTATCTGTTTTAGCTAGTGCTAATGTACCGGAGATACCTTTTTCTTAACTTAATTCTCCAGAAAAACTCACTATTAAAGGTTGTTTTCCTGTATCACTGGTTAGTTTAGTTATTTTGCATAGTATTGGTGGAGCGATTTTCGTATGACCTTGAAAAATGGTTTCCATAAGTGTTCGTTATTTGTTTTATCAGCCAATGGATGAAAAGATCAAAACATGGCCTCTTAGTTTTCCCGCCAAAGAAAAGCCTAATATGGAGAAGGCATTGTTCGATTGGCTAATCGTGTTGCAGTATGACGTCAAAGCGAAGTATGGGTTGGTTTCTAAAAGTTCTCGGGCATGAAGTTTTTTCACCCGAGTGTTCGCTTAACCAACCAAAAGCCACCCGCGTTTGTATGTGTTCGATAAACCAATCAAATCGCTCTATTTCTGTTCGTTTGTTGTTTCTGTATTGTTCGCGCGTTTTTATTTCAAGGTCATACGAAAATCGCTCTAATATTTAACTTTTGGACCATAAGTTCGCTCTGAAAGGCAATGAGACAAATCGAGAGGCTTGTCATCGTATGTACTATACCTCACTTGATATTTTCCAGAGCTTATAAACAGGAAAACATGAATAAAGTTAGCGGGTGTTGTTTGGCAGGTCTTCAGAATCTCGACCAACAAAACCTTCAGTAAAATAAATATTAAACGTATTTAGGATACATTTTATTAAAGACCACGTTTTTAGACTTTTCTGTCTTTGTTGTAGTATGAATAAATTATGAAAAGTATGAAATAGTTCTTTTCTTTAAAATAATGAAATCAACGTGCGATTTTGTGTTGGACATCGGGGTTACCTATCTTGCTCGTTCCTTACACAGTATAAGTTTATCGCACGAGAAATGCTAACGAGAAGCTCGATTTGACTTAAACGGTACTTAGAAGAAACATATCAAGCTCCTGCTGCCTGACAATAAATGGTTCTTTGTTGATTATTTAGGGGAGATTAAAAAGTGCATGAGGATATCCCCACGAAATATCGAGGAATGTAACCCAGTGGTAAACTCCCTCAGTTCGACCAATCGTGTTCCGATTTCACCACCATGAGGCAAAAATAGAAACTCTGCCATATTTTGTGCGTAAAAAGCGATGTTTGTAAACTTTTCTTTCTTTTCATGGCCAGGTTTATTTTGTTGCTTTTGGCCGTCAAGTAAGATTTTATTCCTAAAAAAGTAACAGTGTTAGAGTACATGGATATGGCTAGGTTGATCTAACTTTCGTTTTAACACACATGCAGCAACGACAAAAATCTATAATATAAGGTGAGTAACTGGCCACTTGGCCACGAATTCAACCAAATCCAAAACTGCAAAGAAGCAACGGATCAAAATTGTAGTTGTTTCACCTGTCAGATGTTCATTTATGAAATTTTATTCGTTTTCTACTTTCCACAGGAAAAGAAAAACAAAACTTTTGGCCATATCAACGAAAGGCATGATCACGAGCCAAACATTGGCACGGAAAAATGTGATTCTGAGTTGCGTCTCTCGCTCGACTGCTGGGGCAAACCACCGTACCAAAACAGTGAACAAATTCAGTTGTAGAACTTTGTTCTAAGGAAGTCAACAATACTTTGATTCCACCTGCAGAAATGTAAATATAGTTTGTAAAGGAAAAACCAAGTTATATAGCTTTTTTATGAGTCATTTTCTGGATATGTTTACACGATGAATGATGTGTTTGTTATAACGCCTACAACTAATGAAAAACTATATCGTATTATTTTAATTCAAACAGCAATAACGGGAAGATAAAATCGCATTATTCCGGAGATGATGGATTGAGACATTTTCATGCGCAAAAAAACAGATCAACTGGTTTCCTTTCACGCGATTGCCTAAATTGTAAAGCGTTGGTTTAAAAGCGGCCGTGTCGATCAAACCTTCAGTACTGTTCAAGGTACTACACTACTTGATTCAAAAGATGTATTTTAAAGCCTTGTTTCTTTTCTCGTGCATCGTTACCGCATGTTGGCCGGCCAAAGTCAAATTCAGCGGTAGGTATTGAGATTTCGCTTGTGTCTGGTGTCTATGTCTTATTAAAACTTCTCAGATAGTGGCCGCTATAACTTGAATTTAACTTACTCTAAACCACACTAATCGTGACAGAATTCCACTTAGTCCACAAGCAATGAATATGACGCGCCGCCCCAGCAGTCTCTTACATTTAAATTTGATCAATTGTTTGCATTATTAACTAGCAAAATAGTTCGTTTTGTCTTCAAACCACAGGATACGTACCAGTTACCTTAATTTAAAGCGCAAAATTTTACCTTGCCTTACGCTTTCCAGAAATATTACTTTAAAAAAAAAAATGATCATGCATAAAAAAAAGTAGGGTTCGTTTATCCGGAAAAATCAAAAAGGATTTTGAGCTCTTTACTGGAAAATTAGGTGTACGAGTAGATTTATTAGGCATTAGATCGATGCAATGTACTGACATAGAGGTATAGTACCGACAGAATCAATTCGTCCTTTTTCATTTTCAAAATGTCTACATTGTTCTCTTTAGCAATGATTTCCATCTCAAATCAATGGAGTTTAAAATATCCCAATTGCTGCTAGTATAGTTTCGGTGTTTCAAGGGGGCGTAGACAACCGCACAATTAAGTCAATAAGTCTCATTTCATTTAGTCTCGTTAACACCCAAAAATTCGTTTTAAAGCTTCGTCTTGTAAAGGTACGGAAAAACGGGCAACAAAAAACAGGTTTGATGTGGGTGGTAAAATGCGTAACATCGCTATTCAACTCGTTTTGCAGCAATGTTGCATGACAAGTTGCACGTTTTTTGTCCCCCGTTTTTCCGTACCTTAAGTTTGAACAAAACTGGTCTGTGAACCTTCGTCTATCAATAAAGTGGAACCTCTATTAAGGGGACACCCATCGGACCGAGGAAAGTGACCCTTGAATAGAGGGGATCGACACCTCTGTTCTGGGGTTTTTTAATGATTAGCTAACAAAGTCAATAATTTTATTATCCTGCCTTGGGATCTGCTGCAGTCATAATTATTTCAAGCAGCTAGATAATGTATAAAGAAACAAGATAAACTTTTCTCAGCGATATTGTGAGTTGAATTCCCATTGATTTATTGTGACCTGTACTCTTTGTGGTCAATCATGCCGAGGTGTCCCCTGAAAGGGGCCCAGAAAAAGGGTCCCTTTCCCCTGAATAGAGATGTCCCTTCAACATAGGTAACAGTTACAAAGATTATGTGTTCATTTTTCATTTGAAGGACAAAGTTTTGTGTCCACTGATTAGAGGTGTCTCTTGAATAAAGGTGTCCAAAAAGGAGAAGTGTATTTTGAATAAGGAAATTTATGTCCAAAATGATAATAAAGATTTGCTTTCCTTGTCATTCTACAAAGAACTAAAATGTCAGAGCGTTCCTGCTCCGAAGAATGGTGTACTGGACTGCAAACAGGAAGGGAATAGTCAGGCAGTACGATGTCAACTGAAGTGTAACCCAGGTTATGACGTCACATACCTTGCTGCTGAATACTATGTATGCAACGAGGATGGAAACTGGTCCGCTGAACCGTCATCAGCGGGCACGCAATGGCCGGACTGTAAAATATACAGGTTGGTATAATTATTTTTTGTTGCAGAATTCTTTTTTTCCATTGACGTAACCACAATGGCATCTCAACCTTGCAATACAAGTATGCCTGAGAATTTCAGGAACATCTATGGGAAAATCGTAAGCATAAGAAAAGGAATAGCCCTTATTCAAGAGAGGATAAAGGGGACAGAGAAGGCATCCCCCATACATACCCTATTCCATAGGTAATTCGTCTCGAGTTATTTTTAGAATCGGGATAAAGTTACCTCGCGCGCTGCGTGGATGTTTCGTGGAGGTTTCGCATGACTAAACGTGCAAAACATGTCGGGCGAAAGGCAATGAAAGCGTAAAGAGATCGAGAGCATTTCTGAATATTGAAGCGAAATGAGTCGGCGCTCACCTGGGAAAAGGGAATCGCTAGACTCTTTGACAACCCGTGAAATCAGTTTAACTCGAAGTTATCGTAACCTAAGTGCTTAAACAAAATGAGAAATTTCGCCGGTCCATTCAAACCGGTCGTTTGTACAATAAAGCAAGTAGCAAGTAATATTCATGTACATGTAATTAGTTTTACAAATTTGAATTTTATTGTAGTTTTTTTAAGTTGTTAAGCGCTGTTGATCAGTGAATGTAAATAGCGCTCTAGAAGTTGTTAAATTATTATTATCATTATTATTGTTATTATAGGACGCCAAGTGTTATTTTTGTTGAATAATAAAAGACTAATGAAAGAATAAATATCAAACCAGAAATTGCTCTCTTCAAACTGTAAATAATAAATGATCAGTGTGTTAAGGATTTCCCTGCTGTACTGTTAGCAAGAGAGGAAGGGGGGTTCTTTTTTAATTTCCGTTTCGCTGACACAGCTTTAGCAGAAATCTCTCTTTAGTCGTTTTCGTTGACAAAACGAATAACAATATCGCTCTCCGCGTCTTCCGCCATTTTTTTTCTGCCTCAATTCGTGAAGGAAGCGTGGCTCAGAGCGTGGGTCATCCACGTGGAACACATTCGCGCCACGTGATTGGCTGCTGTGTAATCCCCCTTGGGACCTGTGGTCTTAAAAATAACTCGAGACGAATTACCTATGGAATAGGGTGTGTGTGGAGGATGCCTTCTCTGTCCCCTTTATCCTCTCTTGCCCTTATTGCCATACGTTTTCTTGTTGCACAGATACAACAATTCGTTTTTTTTTTTTTTTAACTTATTTTTTTAAGTAAACAGAAAACACTTGAATCAGTGTGGAGAACCAAAAGAAGTCAGTTTCTTAATTTACAAGCCCTATGCTTACGTCGTTCTTCCTCTGGTTTACTAACAAATCAAAGATTGCGACTGCTCACAAGCGAATAGCGAAAGAAACGAATTTTGGCGACGGGCTAGTCAATTGATCATAATATAAACAAAATACTCTCACTGTTTCATTTCCTAGTCCAGGTTATATAAGGAGTCTATTTGTCATATGTTATATTGTTCTCAGTAGGCCCGTGTTCGATTCCCGACCAGACCAATGTGACATCACGGCGGCCATGTTGGTGTTCCAAACCCCAATTTTATTATGTAAACGCTCTCCTTTGTTTCAATAAATTTGCATAGATGCTGGTCACGTGAGTGAAAACGCCCTATACCCGGATAGCTATGTAATATGAACAGTCCCAGTCTCAACTCCTGAAGATTTGCTTCCGTATAAGAGGGGTTCCAGTCCTCGTTCCTACTTACTCACTTCCGCTACGGTCTCAATAATACCTGTTTACGCCACACCACAAGTGTTGAACAGAACCTTTCTAGTATGTGACGTTCCTCTTTCGAGATGAATGCTGCGGAGTTTCACTGCGTTACAGAAATCGCACCGAAATCATCATTCTTATACGTGAATAGAAGCCCTATCCGGACTGGTTTCTGTACCCACGCAGCAGCTATCCGATATATTGTGAACACAGCTTTAAAATAACTGAGGAGAAGGTGCTGACTTTGTTTCACATTTACAATTGGTTAGACCGTACAGTCTTCTGTCCCACAGTAATTTTCTCTTAGGTGTAATTCGACTGACTCTACTGAACGTAAAACACCACGTAGAAAAAAAGACTCTCATTCAGTGACCACATGCACGCTGCCTGAGATGAATAAGAGGAGTAACGTATTCTTAAATAATTGTAATTGTAATTTGTTTACCCAAGGAGCACTTAGGAGTTCTTAGGAAACTCGTTGAAACGTGTCTATGTGTTCCAGATCGAATTGGGATTTGGAACTGTTGGTTTTTAAGGAGAGGGGAAAACCGAACCACCCAGAGAAAAACCTCTCAGAGCAAGGGAGAGAACCCACAACAAACTCAACCCACATGTGGCGTTGTGGTAATTTCTTCTGAAGATGTTTGTTGGAAGATACGAAACGTCAAGTTAAAGCTTTTTTCTTTCCAGAACTGCGTTTATATTTCCTTATGTTTATCACCGCAGTTTGCTTTTTGCTTTTTCTTAAGCTGAGATGGCCAAAAAACAAGAGTATCTACTATTGACAATTATTGACTATTGACTATTCAAGGGCCTTTGTGGCTGTCTTTAAACAGGGCCGAGATTAAATATAGCTGCTTTGCTGTTTTTTTCTTATTTTTCAGCCGAGGAGAACCAGTTCCTTGAAGAAACTACACCACTGTACCGCATTCATGTTCATTGACAAGTGTCAGATCTACGACGACGTTTTTCGTAGGAACTGAAATAACCCTGAATTTGAGTAACGATCAAAACTGACTTCGAATAAATGTTAGACGAAAAGTTTTAATACTAATAAAATACTAACTTTGATTTGGTAACTTCACAAAATGATGTCCTTAATTTTTTTGAGACAACTAAAGCTACTATTACGGTTTAATTGGCTGTAACAGTTCTCTATCTTTCCACCAAATTAGTTCGCTTTTTCCCCTTCCTATGTAAGTGATACAACTTTACCAAGATTTGTTTTTGTATCACAAAAAAAGGCTATGGTCTCAAGAGGCACTGGTCCTATTAAAGACGTTCATTTCTAAGAAAAAACTACGTTAGTCCTAGAACAGATCCTAGGAAGCGTGCTTACGACATCCACGCAGCTTTTCACCGCTAGTTTAAGTGCAAACAGTGGGAAGGCAGTTTCCCAGAAACGTTTAATGACCCACAATTTCTGGGTCACTAGCATGTTTTGGGTTTCAAATGAACTTGCAACAGGAACACAGTTTCCTCTTTGCAAAGTATCGAAAAGTAGCATCATTGGAACCATTTTACTTTTTTGTACTGAACTGGAGTCTGTAAATAATTCCAAAATGATAGAATCCACTCCTTCAATGATTCCAAATGTTTTGTGTTAATTTGTCGGGGAGATACCGAATGTAGGGTGTTTTTAATATCCAGTATTCCTTAGAATGTTTATCATTTTTTCTCCAAAGTACCATTCTTTAATCATTCGTACTTTTACCTATAAAATGCATAGAGGATGTTTCGTATTCTGCGAGGAATATATAGGCCTACAAAGTAATGAAATGCAGTCTCGGCGGGTTCCGCCATATTGGACAAGGAATCTTGGAGATAACTCACTGCCCACCAGCAGGCAACTAGACATGCAGTCGAGGCTGCCGCGCAGCATAGGGGCAGCGAGAGAACTAGGACTAGAGCGAAGAGTCCGGCACCCACAAGAGAGGACTCTGCTATTACGAAAACGACAAAGGAGACAAGGAACATTGCCAAGACAAAAGCAAGAAATATCATGCAGGGAAATGAGCCTGAAAAAGCTGCAGTGCTCACGAATAGAACTGTCAGTGGTCTTCGCCTGGAGAATCTGAGCAGCCATGAAAGGCGGGAACCTCGCTTGTTGATTGGTTGCTGTTGTGTCTGCGAGGAATGAGGCATTTTTTCGGGATTGGCTTCTGGCAAATGAAACCTGACACGTCTGTGGCTTGTGTCAGTTAAACTGTCATAACTTGCAATGTCTTGAACTTCACTGTCCATCACCAAGAAGGTAGAAGACAAAACCTGAAATTGAAAAGTTGAGAAATGAAACTGAAGTATTTAATAAAACAGAAAGATCAATGACTCCCTTCCGATTGTCCTTCCTTCAGCTAATTTTCATAATCAGACAGAGCTCACACTGAAAATGGGAAGATCGACGTCATTCATCCAATTATTTATATATATATATATATATAATACTCTAGCCTTCAATTTTTTACCTCTTAGGTTCTTCTTAATGTCAGTCGTCAAACAATATTATGGATTTAAGGAGCGAATGCGTGAAAAAAGCAAAAAGCGTTTTGTGAGAGGCTGAGAAAATGGCGGACAAAGGCAAAGAGATTAGCCGACTTTGAATTAGTGACTGAAAAAAATGTGCCAGAAGACACAAAAAGAGCCACTTAAAGAACGAAAACTAGTTCTTAAAGACTATCCCTACCAGAAATAACGTCAGCTCGTATCTTAAAACTTCCTAGGAAATATATAAACATGAAAACATTGTATGAAAGGATGTTACCAGCCTAGAAACATTTTAAATAGATATTAAATGGGAAGAATCATACAATTGTCCACTGAGATCTTCGGTTTAGGCGGATAACACCCTCCTCGATCTATGTTCTTTAGTCAGACTCAACTCATTTTGCGATTGTTAATTATTACAAATGAAACTTTAATATGGAAACACTTGTAAATACAAAGTTGCAAAATATGAAACGCCGAAATAAAAGAATTAATTTATTAGCTAATACAAAAATTAAAGTTAGTTTTGACCGCAAAATATACATAATTTATTGTAAAATTTACGTACAGCTCAAAGGTTATTGATAGGGTCGTGATACAATGCTCGTTTTCAGACTAATTGTTTTCGTGTTTGAATTTTAATACTGTCACGTCAAGGTGGCCGTCACACTAAACGTGATTTTGTGAATGTCTAAAATGATTATCAACCAAGCGACATTATTTGTTTCGAAATTTCGTTTCTTGTACGCTTTGAGAGGAAAAACCACTTGGTATAATTTTGTAAGGAGTTTAATCTCATTTACATGTCCGCGTAATGTGGCACGTTTTCAGTTGTGCACTTCAACGAGCTTCGGAAAAAACTGCTTACTGCCGCTCAAGTCGCATTTTCAAGACAAAAACTAAAGAAGGTAAGGTTGAATATTAATTTCCATTTTCTGTTAATCTTTATTACAAAATTTTATGTCATGGGCATTTATAACGTTTGTAACCAAGTAAAGCCCTAATCAATTGATCTTGAACGTTGAGAAAATGACAGCAGAGCTTGCAACGATGAATAATACAATAGATCTATGATAAACAATAAGATGACTATTTCCGAGGTGGAAAAGTAACTTTACTTCCCGCCTCAGAAGTTTTTCCAGGGATCATACATGAAGTTCTTTGTTAGAGACTTACTGTATATAGCCTGCAGTGAAAACCTTCGACGTATACAAATTTATAAAAGTCCAGCAGGTGACAGTCAATCTCAGCGACCTGAGGTGGAAGTCTATATACTTGTTATCTAGCACGTATTCTTGTCTCCACAACCCGTCGTTTTCTCTGCTAGCGTGGTCTTTGAAGCCTCTGGGAGTCTGGAGACAAGAATGATCTGCACGTGAATAATGAATGTGGACGTCACAATCACAGCGTAAGCGCGCGCGTTTAAAAATTATTTCAGGAAAGAGAAGCAGTTTTTAAAAGTGTGAGAAACCCAAGAGTAATTTGCAGGCGATTTCGTGGGTTTGAATTAACATACTCTTTGTGACTGACTTACTAAACTAATGCTGCAAAGTTGAACCTTTTTCATTACAAACGATTCCTCGGGACATAAGCCTTCCTCAAAGAGGCTTTATAGAACTTGCCCGTTGTTCAAACGTTGGATTACGCTATCCACCGGATAAATCACTAACCAACCGATCAGTATTTGGAAAACCGTGAATTGCGCTATCCGAGTTCAAGTTCGAGTTATCGGGGTTCTACAGTATATGAAAAAATACACGTCGTTTTTGTGTTACCTGTGGGAAGTCCTAGAATACAGTACTTGTTTTGACAATGATCGAGGGACTAAAAGATTAGAACATCCCTTCCTCAGCCATGAATATTTCTCGACGCATTTAAGTTAGTGACGTCACAATCGTCTAACGAAGTTGATTTTTCTAGCATGTGGTATCATTGACCAGCCGGCCTCATTCTGGCCTGCTCGTTAGGAGCAACGAATAGACCCTTCCCGCGTTCCTGGAAACAAAGGCACCAATTCGAGGCTCGGGTCGACAAAATACAGTGATTTGTATGAAATTGTCCACCCGAGCCTAGTCCTCATGTCTTTATGTTTGCTCTCTGGAGCGTAATGCGGGAAAGGTCTTTTTTAGGAATTTTCATTGATAAATTCGTTAAGGTGAAATTCCTCTGTACTGTATTTTTTACGTGCTGACGCACGTAAATTTCACGCGTGTTTGTTTGTGTAAACTCGACTATCTTAAATAATAATGTACCACAGTTTTTAAAGAATTATTTTAAGTTGAATAAGGAAGTTATTTCAAGAGAAACAAGAAGAAACAATTTTATATACTTACCTGCAGTAAGAACTGAGACCGCCAAGAAACGTTTTTATTATAATGGCTCAGTTGTGTATAATAATTATTTAGTAAATAAGAATTAGTTTTAATTGTTATACTGTACTATTATTAACTTATAGTTACTTAGTTTCTTATTATTTATTTTGAACTTTTTTATTAGTCTTAATTTAGGGCTCCTATTGATAACAGATATACTTTTAAGTATTCTGAAGGGATTACCCTATTTAAATAAAGGTTTACTACTACTACTCGCGCGTAAATGTAAAAGTTGTACCTCACTCAACTTTTACGCTTACGTGGGACTTTTCATACTTTGCTTCAATTTTATTTACGCGTGAAAAATATTACGCGACGGTGGAAATCCACCCTAAGGCGCCTTAAAGCGCCTTACCTTTTTCTGGAAGGATATTTTATACCGTAAACCCCGAGACTAAGAACTTGGAATTTTTCCAAGTTAGCGTAAACAGGTTCTTATTTAAATGGTAGTTAGCACAAGTTTGGGCTATTTAGGTTCTTACTGAAATAGGTTCTTTCTACCTGAAGAGAAAAAAAACATTTTAGCTAAGAGTATTAAGTGGTTCGGCTTATTCCTCATATAAAATCTGCATACCAAATTAGAAGTTATGTAAAAATGACCATAAAAAGAGGAACTCAAGCAACAACAATTTTATTAGATTTCAAACATTGGCATACATCTTTATCATTTACAGTGATAAGGCACCTATGTCTCCAAAGAGGATTCTGAATGTTGACTTATCTTATTTGCCGAAGTGTGCAGAATTTTTTTCATAGATTTTAGAAAATAAGAACCTGCTTCAAATTTTAGGCTAAACAGGTTCTTATATAGTGGGGGCTCAACCGGCAAATTTTCGCCTAACGGGTTCTTACTAGGTTCTTAGTCGCGGGGGCTTTATTGTATGCTTCTTTGTCTTCAACTCGCAATCTTTAGTGTAATGTTGGGATTGCGGACACTTCTAAAAAAAAAAACTCTAAGCTATCAACACTATCGCCTCCTATAGTTTTTCCTTGGTTAATATTGAAATAGCAAATATGGAAATACAAATCAAATTTGCCACTAACAATAAAATACAACTACTGGACACCACTGCCTAAGCAACAGGTAAAACCTCCCGACCTTTGCTTCTTTTATTAAATGACAGGCTTTTAGCGGGTTAATAACAGCGATATTCACTTGCCAGTTGGTGCTGTATTCACCTCCCAAAACGGGGTAAATAAGTCAACGTCGCCTCCAGGTTTTTCTAGAACGATGGAAATGTTTTCGTTTGAGGCTTCATTTATGCTACTGGCCACTATTTGCCTTCTTTTATTTCTGTTTACAGCGAACTCGACAAAACAACCATCGAGTGGCAATGTCTTTCGTGGATTTCAGCGCTTGTATCTCACTGTATTTCTCATGGCACAAGGTAAATGATATCAGAATTTACTTCATACCGTTTTTGTGTCAGTGGGTTATTTGTTGAACAACGACATGAACGAGGAAGATGCCATAAGAAGTATTCCCTCAGTTTCTTTTTTATTCAAAGTCGTACCAACTTATTCAGTTTGCCTTGTATGCCTGAAAATTCCTGTTGTTAGATGGCGTTTGGAGGCTGAAATTGAAAAAGAAAAAGGGAATCATCGACCATTGTATATCTTTGTTCCTCGCAAGGGGCTGGGAAAACTTTACAAGTTTTAATTTGCTTAGTTAAGGGACTCTTTAGGAGAGCGACAGATTTGACCACTAACAGTGTAATATACTAGACAACTGACTGAAAAGGTAAACCAATGTGAAAAAGCACGTGTAGAGGGTATCCTTTTGTTCATGAAACCTTTGTTTGTTTGCCGCTGTTGTCGTCTCGGAGTTGCTGCCATGGTTACCACGGTTTTCTATGGTTATTTTTAAATAACTGTTGAACTCTTTTGTTGTCGACAAGGATGCTGACTAACATTAGAGTTATTTAATCAGAGATACGACACTAGAGTTAAAGTTAACATCTTCCAAAATCCTGAATTCACGATTTTGGATAGCCAAAATCCTTAATTTTTGTGGTTTATATACGAGGAGTGATCCACAGTAAATAACAATTTCTACTCATCCCGATATATACGGACTCTTCTTTGAGCGAGCCTTCTAATTGTTTCAGTGAAATCCTTCCGGTATTACATTGCAAATTTGAGAGCACTTTCTGGTAATTTTCGTTTAGTATTTAATGGCAAAAACCACGGTTTTCTCAACTAACTGGTAGCGAGTACGTCAGCTACTCAGCTTGCAAATTTTTATTGGAACACTCCTTGACTTCAAGTAATAAGTACTTCTCAATCTACAATCACAATATGACGGCTTTTTATTTATGTTGGTGAGTGAGTTAATTGTTGAAGTTTTGTCTCGAAATGAAGCTTAATAAGCTTAATAAATTTTTACCTTACCTAGGAGCTGATTGGTTACAAGGGCCCCATGTGTATGCGTTATTTTCCAGCTATGGAATGACATCTAAGCAAATAAATCAGCTGTTTGTTGTTGGTTTTGGTTCATCTATGGTGTTTGGGACCGTTGTAGGCTCATTTGCTGATAAACTGTAAGTTTTTAAAGATTCTTTCTGGCTGAATTTTTTTCACGAACTATTCTCCCGCTTCCCAGGCTAAATTGGAGTTCTTTGTAGTTACCCCGAGTGCAATCCGTCAGATTTGGACTGAACGGATATCTGCGGCTATTTCAGGGTCTTGAGTCTTAAACAGTGTACACAATTTCCTGGTGCGCGGGCGTTCCATCATCAGAGTGCCCCGGGAAGCTTGCTCGCTTGCTTGCTTGAATTTTTTTCAAGAACTATTCTCCCGCTTCCCAGGCTAAATTGGAGTTCTTTGTAGTTACCCCGAGTGCAATCCGTCAGATTTGGACTGAACGGATATCTGCGGCTATTTCAGGGTCTTGAGTCTTAAACAGTGTACACAATTTCCTGGTGCGCGGGCGTTCCATCATCAGAGTGCCCCGGGAAGCTTGCTCGCAGACCATTATTAATCAAGTGGACAAGCCTTTCTCAGGGATGAGGGCTTTGCTAAATAAAATTGTTACATCGAGTCAGGAATTTGAATCAAGTTTCCATCGAGGCTCAGGTGTAGCTCAAGGAAATGCTTCACGCAATTGACCCTGAAATTTTTCGGCCAACTATTTTCTGCGAATTATCAGTAGTATATGAGTGTTTCTTATTTTGCAGTGGACGGAAATTTAACTGCATCCTCTATGGCGTACTCTATGGTGTGGATTGTCTTACTAAGGTTCGACAACTTTATGCTATATACTAGAAACACAATATATTATTAAGTATTATTTTGCTAAGTGCATACTACAGTGTCCTCCACTTGTGGTTTGCTCTTCGGGGCCGAGTTGTTCAAAGCTGGGTTAAGATAACTCAGGGTTAGTACGAGATTTGAATTCAGATTTAAAAGCATTTCAGTTTTAATTCTTTTTTTCCACAAGTTGATGATTGGAAGCTCCAAAATAACAGAGAAAATTATCCGAGAGAATGCTTTTGAACACAAGAAAAAGAAACCCGGGTTAAGCGCCAATCGGCCTTCGAACAACTGAGCCCTGGTCTACCATTATCGCGTTTCTTCATTTTCGTCTCTTTTAAAGTTATTTCAAACTCCCCCCCCCCCCACCTTCCCTAGATTCCGCGTTACTCGCGTTCGGCTGAAGCTTACAGCAGCAGGTACATGGTGTACGGGGACGCAGATTGTACCTTATACTGAACACGTATTGTATAAAACAGCCTTACAAGCTATTTTAACTCGAGGCACACAACTATGATTTTTTTTTTTTTAAAAATCTCGTTTCTGTTTTTTTTCGTTTTAAATGACTCAGTCTCGTTAAGGTACAAATAACAATCATAGGCATCATTTGTAAAGGAAGGCAACAAACAGAAGTATTCTGGTACCTGCGAATGGCTTACTGGCTTAACTTGGAGATTCGCGCCGTTTTGCGAGGCACGCATATCTAGTTGTAGGATTTTGTGTGTACGATACGTGCCCCTTATACTCTGCACCAACGGAAACAACCGGTATAACGTTGTCACAACCTACGAAATAGGGTAAATTCGATGTTCTTTAATAAAGCTGGATTATTATCTACGTATTAAGTTATCTTGAAAGTGTGAATATATGACGAATTACTCTAAGTTACTGAAGGGCGCTTATCTCCTTAACAAAGTTACTGCAACTTAATTTTAGCAATTTTTTTTTTGTCTTTAGCATGTTCCTAACTACTGGGTTTTAATGTGCGGCCGGTTTGCTGGAGGTATGGCGACATCCATTCTCTTCAGCGCATTTGAATCCTGGGTAATATGCGAACATGACAAGGTGAGTTAGCAGAGATTTAGTCGACTTCCCTTTAAATCAAGGTCTTCTCCGCTCTCTCGCTAGTTTAGGCATTATGTCGGCTGATAAGTGCGAACGAGTGCATTAAGTACAAGAGAAGACTACTTTAAGGGGGCAACGCGTGTATTTTGTTCCTTAACCAATGATGCAATAGCACCCACTACTTTATCTAATCGAGAGATCCACATAAAAAGTTGTAACATGTATTTAACCCAATTATGAAACATTTCTCCATCCAGGAATTTCGATAAATATGACGGTCTACTTTGCATTTGCACTCATTTTCATTTAGAATGCGTTTGTTGCCTGATCCGCAAGTATCAGACTTGTAGACAAACATTAGCTGAGACCCGATCCAGTAGTCACAGCCATACGTTTGTCACTTAACAGACTTTGGATAAGAACCAAATCGGCGATAAATTCAGTGCCGGAGTAGCAAATCCATGTCGTTTGAACCCTTCAAATTTTCCTATTTAACTCCTGACCAGTGGATTTGGCATATTTGTCTTACATTTTGTTATCACTGACCGTCTGTGGATAAAATAAGTGCATCCATTTTATTTTAGCGAGGCTTTAGTAAAGATTTACTGAGCGACCTGTTTTCCAACGCTGCTCTTGGAAACTCTTTAGTCGCCATCTTTGCAGGCCTGGTGGCTCAGGCTGTAGCCACACAGTTTGGATTTATGTAAGTTGTTTATTAGACCTTACTTAATATTCATATCCACTGTGGATATCAGAAATTTTCTTGTCCAAGTATTCCATAAACGAAGGGTTACGTTGCATGTTTCACAAAAAGTACTGCATGAGTAATTACTCCCAGTTTCCATAATAGTACTAACCTGTTCCAGGTTCCGAGATAATTGAGAAAGCGCGAACACGCGAACGGGAGCGAACTGGGGAGAAGAAGGGCGGCACCACCGCCCCCTTTTCGCAGATCACGCGCTCATATTTTCGCGTGCCTTTCACTTTCGCTTCATCCCAACTATCTGAGAGCCTGGAAGAGGCTATAGTAGTCCGGAAGGCCATTTCAATATTAAAATGCTCCCGTTGTCCTTTGCTCCCGTTGCTGTTGAAGGCCAAGGCAGCGACGCTTTTTCAAACTTTGGCGCGTTTATTCTAACTTGCTTTAAATGTCAAAAGTAGGTGAAAATTCTTGGTGAGTGCACCCAAGTTCCGAAAGAAAAAGAAAAAATTGTTATCGTGTGTTTGCGCCCTTCATAAACTTCAATTTTAAGTAATTGTCTTACAGGGACGGTAATAAAATGTGCCAAAAATGTGTTTTGCACGTATAGTGTAGAAGTCTTATTTTGTCAACTAAACCAAATGGGCCAGTTATTTAAACGGAGTTTAGCCAGTGTTAACAAAAACGCGTTTTAAGCCATTTTCAGTTTGCTGAACGCTTTTATGTAAACACCATTTAACGTAAACAGTTTCATTAGAGCATACAAAGTGGACAAGAAAAGAATTTGTCTTCTTAAAAGAACCCACTAAGGAAGAGATCTGGGGGTCCAAAGATTTCCTAAACCTCGGCCTAAGTTGGACTTCGTTTCAATAACTGACCCAATGCGTTTTTGGCGTTCTTGTTTCCCTGGTGTCACATTTTTTTTTTCGTGATTTGGTATTTTCTAGAGCTCCGTTCAGTCTCGCACTGTTATTGCTAATTGCAGTAAGTGGACTTATCTGTTGCCTTTGGACGGAAAACTATGGAGATATCGGTGGCGATGTGAAAATATCTCTCATTCAAGGAATACAAGTTGTTCGGAACGGTCAGTTAAACTATTTGGCTTTAAGCCATCTCATATAATGTTTCTTGTTTATGAAATTTGTTTCGGGTTATTTGCTATTGCTTAAATTGCAATTAACACTGCGACGATCATATCTTCATTTAAATTTGAATTTCCGCAGTTCTCATCATATTCATTCACTGTATGTACCATTACAAGGCATGTACACTTGACAAAGCTACAAAGCTTACGCGTTTTGTGGCTTTGTACTCGTTTTATTTTTTTTGTTGTTGTTGTTGGCTGATATATTCTAGTTGATTAGGAGGTTCGATTACCGAAAAAACACGATGCTTCTTCTATCAAAGGCACCCTATGTCCTGTGCTTAAATTTTGCCTTTCAAGTATCTTCCCACGAGATGCAATACACCGCTCCCGACCGCTCCTGGCGCTTCTGCAACACCTTCAAAGCCTCAAAAACAAAAAAACCAGCTCCCTAAGCGTGTCAAGTACCATCTACGTCTTACGCTGATCCTGCAATTTTGGCAGTCTGTTTCTGGTGTTCTGATGGTGTAGAGTGCCCAACTCCCTCGCTGTTTTTCCTGCTGAAATCTATTTGCGCCGTCCCCATAATCTGAACACCCAGAACAGGCTATATTTTTGGACAAACGATTGCCACTTTTTCAAAGATGTGACACCTTTTTATTTTAAATATACATATTTTTCAGATCCCAAGGTGTTTTGTCTAGGGTTAATTCAATCTTTGTTTGAAGGATCTATGTACTCATTTGTGTTAGAATGGACTCCAGCATTAACGACTGGTAAGGCAACATACAACTATAGATTTTTTATGTTCTTGGGTACAGTAAAAATAAAACGCACTTTACTGGAGTGTCTATGTATTTAGCATGAAAATATTAATTGAGGACAATGTTTCTACTCCTGTTACTGGAGAAAGGATAGCCATTTTCCTTGGTCATTTGCTCAACGCGAGGGTCTAGCAATTTGTAGAGCAAAGGATGAGTATTGGACCGGGCACAGAATCGATACCCCGATATTGAGTAGGGGCGATAGACGGGTTAATGGTCTCCCTCACCCCTCTATTCAACAGTGACGATGTTTAAATTGTTTATGAGCTCCATGACTTGGAGTGATGTAAAATCTAATGTTCTTATTTTAGATTCCCACCCACATAACAAAACTAGCGGGGATACTATTCCACACGGATGGATATTTTCATCCTTTATGGTTGGTAAATTTTGATTTTGATAGAATTTATTTTTTTCACATGTTAGAATTTATGCGTTTTTTTTCCAAAACATCGCGTCCACCATTCAAAGTGATGCGATAAAACTACAGCGAATTGGTCCGATAAGTGATCTTTATTAATAAAAGGTGAAAATTAAAGCGATTCATCACCCAGGGATCTTGTAAGTTGAGTTGGAGATCCTGGTCATCACCCGAACGGTCCATCTTCCCGCGCATCTATTTAGCTCTCCAAAGTCACCTGAAATTATAGGCAATCCTTGGCCTGAGAATCAAACTCGAAGTTGCCGGTCACAGTGAGAAACATAAGAAAGCAAGGTAGTTATAGGGACGCCATTAAATTACAAATGTATATTGATAGTCAACCTCTGTAGGAGCGACTTAGTCGGAAGAGTAAATAATGGTCAGTAAAAGAAAAGCTACAACTGATTCGTAAATCAGCTTTTAAAATAACTCACTCTCATTGATATAACCGCTACTTTTAAAAAACGCTTCGAGATAAGCTAACGAAGTTTACTGTGTATCGTTTTAGGTCTCTGTAATGCTTGGCTCACGTTTGTTCAAACTCATTTCTAAAGTGAGTACCGTGGAATCGCTAATGAGGTACAGGAGAAAAATGTTTTTGAAATATGCTAGCACTAATGTAACCTACTGGTGTTAAGTTTTAGCAACCCAGCTCCAGTTGTTCAAACGTTGGATAGCTCTATCAACCGGACAAATCCCTATCCAACGTGTAGCGTAATCGGTTTCCCTAATAATTATCCGGTGGATAGCGCTATCCAACGTTTCAATATCCGCGGCCAGACCATTCTCAATTCCGTGGCGAGATGATTGGAGAACCCGTTAAGAATCGCTCATGTAAATTATGGGCGTGACTCAAATCATTGTCCTTCCCACGTAAAATGGCTACATAGCAGTGGCGGGTCTCGGGTAGAGGCTCGGGAGGCACTGGCGGCCACTGTAACTTTTGTGCCAAACTGAATTCCGCAAGGCCAAGAAATATCATTTTCAAGGCCGGGTCGGCCGGGTCCCCCCTTTAATCTCAGGGTCTGGATGGTACTGGATGAGCGAGCCCTCACTTTTAAGATTAGAATCCGCCATTGCTGATTGAATGGATACTTTCTGGTCTTACTTAAACATAACTTACTGTAAATATCCTCGTTCTATGATGAACTGATTCTAAACAAAATTAAATCACTTTGAAATCAGAAATGAACGTCAGTGCAATGTAATGATGGTCTTAAAGGAGGCAAACACCTGATATTTGAGTCTGGGTAATAAGAAAACAACCTTGGTCTAATTTGTTAACTGCTGAAAACAACCATAAAATAAGGAACTTGTAATGCCAGAAAGGATGAAAGGTTAAGTAAGTATTGAGTTGATTGCTCTGTCCATATTAGATGGAGTACAACCGCTAATATCCCACCATTAATTAATAACCATGAACTCTCATTTCAGACCGGTTTTTGGATTAGCAGCGCTGTCCTTAGTCCCACCCATACTGGCCTCAAATGTACGTGATTTGTTTTATTTTTTGTTTGTTTGTTTTGTTTCTCTGGAGATTCTTTGTTTATTTATTCCATTTGAATTTTGAAATACGCCAAAGCATAATTCAGCTCGTTAAAAACAATCCGTCAGTTCTTTCTTTGTCATCTTCGCTATCTCTTGTTGTAGAACCAAGCAGTGATTTTCATAGGATTCTTGGTGTTTGAATTCTGTGTGGGTAAGTCAGTATTTCCGTGACCTTCCCCTCTTTGGAACCACCTTGCAAAATTGGACTAACAACTAACCTAACTCTTGTTAGACAGTGTTTGGTACAAATGCAAATTATTCTATGATGGCAAGAGTATCTTTACAGCTGTCTTTATAACCAATAGTTAAGAATTAACGATCAATATAATTGCAATATTTTTATTGATAAATAGGTGCCTTATCAATGGACGTACTAACCCAGCCAGAGCTGTACGCTCTTAGCTTGTCAAATCTTTGTTGCTGGCTTGAAAAAGTCTCCATTCCGTTCAAAAATCGCAACTTGTGAAACAACTATAATCAATCTTTTAAAAATGATAAATTTGTTTTGTACTCAATCAACAAGTTTTAACTGAATAACGCACCCAGTTTGTTAAGTAACAAATGTTGAACGATGCTAAACCTTGGACCACCCTGTGGCTTTACTTTTTCAGGTATTTTCTGGCCGGCAATGGGGGTTCTTAGGAGTAAATATCTCCCAGAATCGAGTAAGAACTGTTTATCTTTGTTTGGACTTTGCTTAATGGATTAATTTGTCTCCAGGTACAAGAAACACCGTTATCATTTCTTTCCTTCGTTTTCAGGTCGTGCCACAATCATGAATATATTTCGCGTTCCTCTGAATCTTATTGTTATTCTTCTCCTGGTTCAGGTTCGTGACAGCATCTCTTTCTTCTCTTTTTGTTCCCCTTCCAGAAAAGGAAGGAAGTAATTCCGTCGATATTCAATAGGATCTCAACAAACAACCATGCACTCCGGTCGTGACAACGGCCACTTTTTCCTGACCTTAACAATCGGGAGTTTACGCAACGACGACGGCGACGTTTAAGAAAACGTCACTTAAGGGGGGAGTCTGGTTAAAAATTGGCGGAAATGATGTTGATTTGGGAAGGAAAAATATGAGGGTATAATAGGAATACACATAAACCAGTTAGTCCGCTAATGGGATCAGAGGCACCTTGTTGTGGTGGAGGACTATCTGGAAATTGTCTACTGATTAATTCACTTCATATTTCAATTTTTAACAACCCCAGGAGCCGATTACTGACAACCCCCAACTCCAATATTTTCCCTTTTCCTCCAAACTTCAAACACCTCCCCCCCCCCCTCCTAAATTTTACACATCAAAAACATTCAAAAAAATCATCCAAAAATTCATAAACAGTTCTTGAACTAAGGACTGTAACTTGATTGTATGAAATCTTGGCTAGATATCTAAAAGAAAGGGTGGAAATCAACGAAATATGCTTTTAACCAGACTTCCCCCTTAAAAAGTGAATTTGCGCCGCCTCAAACTTTATCGTGCTTATTCCATCTCGTTTAATTCGTCAAATATAGGCAAATTTTTTGGAGTTGAATTCTTAAGGACTGCATCAAAGTTCAGGCAAAAAAAAGAAAGTTGTTGTCTTTTGTTCCGGTCCTCGACAAAACGTGAAAATAGGCGGTTTCACGTTGTAGTCGTGCAACGACGGCAGATAAATGTACGAAAAAGCGTAATGCACGTGCAAAGTTGTTGTTTTCCTTGTCTAAACCTGTTGCTCTTGTGCCTTTCTCGTTGCGGTCGTCGTCATCGTTGCGTAAACTCTCTAATGTCTTCCGACGTCATCGATACTTCCTCCTCATCATTATTACTGCCAAGGATCATATTTTCTGACAAAAAAATAAACTTTTTAATACGACTGGTGCAATGCTTGGTGAGTTAGCAAACTCGATACACCAGAGATACTTCCAGGGTTCAAAATATTGTCTCATTGAAGGAGGTTAATTTATTTATTACTATTTCTAATTATTTTCTATTTTACTTTTTTTATTAGGATTTGTCTCTCCAAGTAGTATTTTGTTGCTGTGTAGTGTTCTTGGCAGTCTGTTGTGTCGTACAACATTGCCTGTATAGACTATGTAGTTACTCGAGCTCTACAAACGAACAAATGGGTGAGAAAGCTTTTGGTCCTAAACGTGCTTACGGCGACCTTTAAATGTTAAAATCATCACCCTAGTGTATCCCAACGTATACCGGTTGAAATGAAACTCAAGCAGTACAGCTCGCATTAACTATACCTTTCTAAAACTGTATCATTATAACAGAAAAGCAATACTTAGATTAGAAGACAAACCAAGAAGCAAATTAAAATTATTTCTCAACTTTTCAATAATTCGTTATCAATGGAACCCGTGGTCTAAGGTAAATTCACACGGCATCGGATGAATTTTATAAATTAATATTGACAAATTCAAGCGCACTCTATTGAATTGTCTCTTTCACCTGTTTGTCACAGGAAATTTAAATTCGGAACCGGCCTGATGAAGAGAGACATCAGGAACTGAACCACAAATGCCAACAACCCAGAAGGGATTTATGTCCTAGGTTTCAAAGTATAGGAGCCATAATTCAAGTAAAAAGAAGAAGGCCACAGCGTGCGAAAAAAACGGATTTCTTCGAGTACCAAGGAAGCTGAAGTTGCTGGGCTGGTAGTTGCCATAGGGTCACCCCAGACTTTGCGCACCTGTTGGCAAGTGTGGAACTTGTCTTTAGAGGGACATTCAATTAGAATCGACTTTACTTGGTGGTGATAAATTGGAGTGGACATGCCCAAATATTATAACCAAATAATAACAAATAATAACCAATTCTCTAACGGAGCGAAGCTGCTCCGCGCCGATCTCCATATTAGAGACCTTTCATTTTGGCAGGAAAACGTGATAGTAGGCGTCACTCTACTACGAGTTTTAGCGAGAATGTCGTGTTAGCGGACACACGTTATAAAGTGTTATTATAGGTTTTATTATTCTGCGGCTGGGAGATTGCTTAACCTCATTCAATAAAGATCACAGTGCTAATTTTTTTGGTGAAAAAGATGTACAATGAAGCTATCCGGGGTGTCTGTTATTTGCGAATACGCGAAATCTCGTACTCGTAGTCGTTCTCGTCTTAGATTCTGCAGGTCTCTATTTTGGTGCATTGTGAACTGGTATTCGAACGGTAGCGGAAATGAATAAGTAGGAAAGAGGACTAGAACCCACTGACACGGAAGTAAATCTTTAGGAGTGGGGATTCAGATATCACGCACTAAACCTTCTCGGCCAACAGCTTCGGTAAGATATTCGATGTACACATGTGTGTGAACGACTTGTTCCAGTCTCGGGCTGTGCAGACACATAAAGCTATCTGATATACTCTTGGTTAAAAGCAAGGACGAGTGAGTATTGGTTTTAAAGGGGAAACGGAATATTCAAAGTGCAATACTACTGGTGCCTTCAGTTACTGAAAATAATAAAAAGGAATACGAATACGTTAAAATAGTAGTGTTGTCTTTTTTTGGTTAACCTTTGAATTCTTTTGCCCGGTGGAATACGTGCTGCATTGTCGATATACATCACGTACCTTTAACCAACTCGCCACAGGCTCGGGGGGGGGGGGGGGGGGGTACTCGATATATCCCTGGGTGGGGAGGTGCGGCGCGGCCCCTCATACCCTGACCCTGTTTAAGACAATTAAGACATTAATTAACATTAGAGCTTGTAAAAATTTTGCTGTTTTTCGTCCAAGAAAAGATATCCTGTTTAAGACAAAAATTGATAAATCGATACCCTGATTAAGACAAAAAATAAAAAATTCGATACCCTGTTTAAGACAAAAATCCCGAAAAACATACCCTGGCTGGCCGCACGTCCCCATTAAGCCCTTATAAGGGAGTACCCTCCCCCCCGGGCACAGGCTTACCTTCAATATGGACCAACGACTCGTCAAAACAACACAAGACAATGTTCATTCGTTAAAGCCTTACGTCATCTGTCTGACGATAAAGGTCCCGTTAAAACACGAGATCAATATTAAAGTTGTCTTCATAAATGGAAATACAAATGCATGTGATACCTATTTAGTGTACGTCTCAGTGTTGTTCACGGTATCGCAAAGATCAGTGAGTGTCTTGTTAAAAGGCTCAAGTTACACAGAGCTCGAGTCTCCTACTAGTTTGTGACAGCAAGCGAAACTTAGTCCTGGAATTTAGCGAAAATGTCTCCCAGTGGGCACTCTCACGATCACAGTGGGCACTCGCATGGGGAAATGAACGAACATTCCACCATGGCATCTCATGGAGAAGCTGGTCAGATGAACCACAACATGGAGGGGGGGCATGCGGTAAGAGAGCTATCGGGTTTACTTGCTTCCGACTAGAAATACAGTACTGTTTTGATGAGGAAAAGAGTAACGTTGCTAACATAGTCCACACACGGTACCCTAGCAGGGGCAAAGATAAAAACCGCACTGATCTGAAAGCACTGAAACTGCGCACTGAAAGCGTATTTACCATCGTAGCAACAGCGGAGAAGGCATTTTGGCCTGCATTCTGTACTCGATAAGTATGACCTAAACCATCAGAAGATAAACTAAAAGTTTACTCATTTATGCAATCTACACACTGAGTTTGTTATTGATTCGTGTGAGAAAAGTTTCGAATTTTCAAGGATTCCCTTTTTTTTCGAAATTTCGAAAAGCAGAGCATACAATGCACTTAGATCGCTACTTCCACTAAACAGCCAACATTGGACTGTCATTTCATTTTTTTTTTTTTAATCACTTATTAAATCATTCGGGTACGCAGATTTGCTAGAATATTTATCGCTATTGGGAATGGCTAAGTACTTTTTTTATTATTTGTGAGATCACTTAAATTATCCATGGTAAAAAAGAAAGCTTTAAAAACAATTGAACAAGCAGTCACGCCATTGCAAACAAAATGGGATGTTTAAGGCTCTCTTTGAGGGAGTACTTTTTGACAATAACCCCATTCTTTCACGTGCTATCTGTGTTATCTATAGGTTTATTACTCTTGTGATTTATATGTTCTCTTTGCACGCAACAGTATTAACTATCAATTAACTTAGTCGACAAATTCCACCCTAATTGCCTTATCTTCGACCAACGTACAGCTGTGATCTAAATAATACAGTCGAAAGACACCCCCACGGAAAAATGAGGTTTTTTTGGCAGGGAACTCAAGGACTTAAAAGCCAGTATAATGTTTTGTTTTTGTGATATAAATTGGAAATGAACCTGGAATAAATCGATGACGCAATTTGAAAACAAAGGCGATTACTGAACCATTGATTATAATTAAGGATAAATATAGATGATATTTAATGAGCATTCCTCCGTGCGAATCTTATAGCACGAAAAGAACTGAAATGTTGTAATCTAAAACAACTTGACTGTCTTTTAAAACAACTTGGAAACAAAATTAAAAACTCTACAGAAAAATAACACAAAGTATAGGGAAGTTTTGATTCAGAATAAGAAAAATTTTGACAAAAGTATTTTTTTAAAAAATACAGCCCTATAACAACAGTTGATATACATTACCGTTTGTTTGTTTTTTGGATAGGGCTATATAACCCCTACTTGTAGTATCATTTCCGGGCAATGATTCTGCGAGTTTTTGTTATGACACTGAGCCAAAACGTCCAACATTGACCTATAAAAATTGTCCTCATATCACCATTAGTCACGTCCTGAGAGTGAATCTAAAGAAGGTTTTCCTCTACTTTCGCTGAAATTCTTGTTGCTCGATTTTCTGATTTTCTCCGTCAGTACTTTTCAGTGATATTTCACCTATCGAAAAACGGTATTTCAAAGACGGCTTGGTAGATTTCTGTGTTGTGTTAATATTGACCTACCGGGTGAAAGTAAAAGGATCTCGTTTATCAAGTATATCAGTATTTGTCGGCCTTCACGGTCATACATAATATCATCGATGACGTATCCGAAACATACGGCCAACCACAAGAGAAGGAGTGAAATAAAGGGAGAAAAACAAATCTTTTATTTAAATACGTGGGTTTTAAAGCCAATACAGCTTATGAGGCCGAGTGAAAAATGTTAATAGGATAATAAAAATTAAAAAATACACTAGTGTCAATATATAAATTAAAAATATGAATGTGGTCCATAAAAGGTGAAATATGTACAATTAAAGATATGAATAGGATCAATAAAATACGAAATCACTCTCAATTTGGAGGCCCATTTGCAGTGACTCTCCATTAACGTCCAAGTTTCTGAGATGAACAAAACGCTGAAAAATGAGGTCTAGATATAGAAGACTTAACGATAAACAGTATCGAGCGAGCCGTATCTTCGACTTTTAATTTCTATTATCAGGCAAAAAACCTGTCATCGCATCGAAAAACGGGTAAGCCACTATCCGTATGACTCCAACTAATTTCACTAAAGTTCAAAAATAGCAAGGAGTCTTTGTCCGGACTGAAGAACAAAAGACAGTGCTTATACGATGACTCATGCTGTCCAAATACATTACGCGTACTAATAGCCAATCCTGTTGCAAAAATCTGTCATAACTTAAATCAATATGTTATGAAAAAGTTGGAAATTGGGTCAATTTACGTCAAACGAAAGAAACATGCAAAAGCTAAGCAAAGTATTTTAAACCTAAGGTTTTAATTTTAACTGGTGAAATTTTTAAGATATGACCGATATTCTGTTAGTATACTAAACTTGTTAAAAGTTTACTAAAAAAGCTTCAAATGTTTGAAATCAGAAGCTCGTGTTATTGTCGGAACCACTCTTCAGCGGTATTCAACGTGTGTAGTATTTCTAGAAACATTCCCGGCGATGCTTGCGCCCCCAGTCCACATTTTTCCGCCGAAAACAAACCAGACAGCGACGATAGCGACAGGCAAACTAGGGAATGAATCGGGAGTGTCTTTTTCACAAAAAGATCCTTCACTAAAACAGCTAGTAACACTTGTGTAGCGGAAGAATTAGAATCCCTATAAAAAGAAGAGAATTCTCACAAGACAGTTGTTTTATAGAAATTACGCGATGTGAGGAGCTTGGTAATTTCCTGGGGCCTCTTCACTTGGTCTTGATTCATTACTTAAGGAATGTCAGGGGCACCCAACGACGTTTTCCTCCTAAATGCATTAAAAAGTCTTTTTAGGCTATCCAGAGTACTTTTAGATCTCTAGAAATGCACTGTAATCGGCGCTATAATATTTGTATCTGTTCAGTCATCCTAAGGGAACTTGAGGCTTTTCGAAATTTCAAGGGCTTCAGTGTTATTTTCCAGAAAATTTTTACGAAAGAGAGAATATTTCTTATTCCTCTCCCCATCACATTTTTGAATCCGAAAATTTTAGGTTTCCTTTTCTACGAAAATTAGCCTAACATAACCAGTAAAATATGAAACCTGAATGGAACGCTCATCAAGAAATTTTTAGCCGTATTCAAGCAAAAGAAAATTCTAGGCAATATTTGCTTCTCCGAACAGATATTTTACAGAAAACAGTCGTTGGGCTTCCCCTGGAATGTGCTCTACAACCTCATCCCTAAGGCTTTAGGTAGGGGAAAACTTGATCCCTAGGGGACGAGGATGGGTATTCTATAGTGAAAAGACCTCACTTCAACTCTTTTAAACATCAATATAATGGGTATAAGTGTTTTGAAAAACTAGGTAGATTGTTAGAGTGTTTTAAAAATGTTTAAGCAGTATCATGATTTTCGTATATTTTAGGTTTTGTAAATATTTTATTGCCTATGTTATTGTTTTACGTAAATTCATTTCGCAAAATGACAGATTTATCGCCAGTGGTATCACTTGGCTTTCATCACTGAAAAGGCTCTATGAATTCAAGTGACGTTCAGTAAAATGTACTGCACTGGTTTTGGTTGTTTCTTCAGCCCAATACAAAGTAGATATGAGCGGTATATTAGTTTAGTTCACAGTGAATGGACAAAATATCTCGATAACAAAGTTAATTTGCGTCGATCAATTTCAGATGATGTTTCATCTCAGAACTGACCTCAATCTTCTGTTTGAGCCATGGGATATCTCATCAACAAAAGGTAGAAAAAACATTATAGTAATTAATATAATTTTAATTTATAAATTTGATGCCTTTCATGGTCTCGGTAAATATAGCTTGCGTAAAAGCGTTTCTGCTCGAGTTTGTCGACCTTTCGTATTAAGGAGCTTCAACAACCACAACGACGACGGCAAAAACGTCCGAATTCACCATTATTTAAAAAACTGAACAACATAAGAGATAGATTCACTTTTTGAGAGAAGTATTCATTATTTTCGTCGTCGTCGTTACTTAAGCACCCTAACAAATGGATCCGAAACGCTTGCTACATAGGCTGTACAAGATGATAATTCATATGTCACTCAATTGTCATATAAAGTGACCAATACTGGCCCAAAATCAGTACTGGATTCCTAAATGGTGTCTTTACTTATTACTTCAGCCTCGCTGAGACAGACCGAACGTGTTTAAATTCGGATTGAATCGGCTCAAAACAACGTGGGTAAACATGTATACAATTTCTTATGACTATTTTGTAAATTATTTGATTCGGTACGCAAGAAGGCATTAGGGGGTGTTTACATGAGAAAACTCGCACCGGCGCGAGTTTCATACTGGGATGACTTTTTGATTTCGTATCGCGTTTACATTATGACTGGGTCATTTCATATCTCGCTATTTGAAGGCACACTTCATGTTGATAAAATACACGCGTGATTCAAAATCGCAAACATTACGCATGCGCTTCCCGTTCCAGTCTACCGACCGATTTCACACCGAAACGTGTTTCGCGTTTACACGATACCGTTGCGAGATTTCGTATCCGAGTGAAATTCTCGTCCCGGTACAACAACCGGGGTGAACTCACGCCGGGGTAACTCGTCCTGGCATGACATTCTGTGGCGGTATCATGTAAACAGATGTAGAACCATAGGAGGGAACCGGAGTGAACTCGCTCCGACGCGAAAGTCGCCCCAGTGTCATGTAAACACCTCCTTAGAAAACAGGCATAATTTGGGTGAAAACATTCCTCTTGGCCAGTCAACGCACATGATAGTCTGCAACACAGCATTTTAGTGTCGTCACGCAACGCTCCTCCCCACAAACGGCGTTGCGTGACGACACTAAAAACGGCTGTAGACTACGTACATGACGAATGGTTTCCATTTTTTCTAAAGAAAATTATATCACTTGACCAAGGTCACTTTAAATTGGCCTTAATGCGGGCGACAAGAGGAGCCCGCAATCCTAATCTCCAGGTTGTTATTACGCATGCGTACCATGTATGTAGCCAGCATTCGCGTCAGCATTCGTTTGGACTTCCACTAAGAATGAATGGAATGCAGATGTTAACGCAATTTGATCACGTGCATTTTGACCTTCTATCACTCGTAATCTGATCACGCGTGAAACTTACCAAAGCACAGCGTTGGAGCAAAAGATGTTTGACCTTCGATCGTTGTCGCCCGCCCTCCGTAACCTTTGGTTATTACTAATATATGGTTAATTTCATATTTTTCACCGTTACAGTGTTGGTTGGCTCGTGTATTGCAGTGCTCTTCATTTCTATTTTGTATGAAGGCCTGAAGATCTTAAGAGCCAAACTTACCGCCAGGCACAAAACTATGGCCAAACGAACTGACGGTGTACAGTTTTCAGGATCTCGTCAGAGCCTTTGGTAAGCCAGTTAATATCCCCCCCTCCCCCACCCCTCCCCCCTCAGCGAAGTTGAATTCTTATCAAACCTTAATCTAGAGAAGTAATGATACCATTTCTTTTTTATGGTGTTGTGTCACAGTGATATGGGCATCCCCATTCCCAAAACCCTAGTGATATGGGCATCCCATGTAACCCTAACCCTAACCCTAACCCAAAACGCTAAGGTAATATCAGAAGGGGATGTCCATATCACTACCAGGGTTTTGGGAATGGGGATGCCCAAAACGTTGGGATACCCAAATCAATGTAACAGCGGCTTTTGCAATCCTCGACTTTTGGAAAGGCTTGGGGAAAACTTTGCATTCGCCATTTACACATTTCCCATAATAAACCTTCTTTGCCCCCTAAAACTTTGCATAACCTTTGTTTATTATTTCTACTGGGTATAACAGTCGTCCCAGGAGAAATATAAGACAATGGTTGTGCAACATTTTGGAGGGCAAACAATGTGTATTATGGGAGATGGAGATGTGAGAATGGCCAGTGTTTCAAAGCAGGAGATCCTCTTTTGTTCAAAGATAAGGTGGAGTAAATCTAAAACTCTTTTTTAATATAGAAAAAAAAATTATTTTTTAAAACTGCTTTATGGAAGTTGTAACACGCAAAACGGTCATACATTTCCTTTTGAAAAAAACCGTTAATGCGGCCAATAGCCTGCGAACAGCAGACGCATTTCCGGTCGTCGCTTCTTTCCCTCCGGAGAGAGAGAATCGACGACCGGAAATGCGTCTGCTGTTCGCAGGCTATGCGGCCAATGGCCACACTTAAAAATCCCAAACAGTAGAATCTCTTATAATTTCACGCCGTTAATACGGCCACTCCTAGTAATCTGAGCTTACTGTTTTTAGACTACAGTACACTTAAAATGCACTTGTGGCGATTTATAGCCGAATTTTAAAAGAAATTAATTTACTGAAGGAAAATTTTATGTAGTTTTTTCAATTACTGTACGCGATATCTACATTCCGGTTAGTTATTAATGAGAACAGTACGTTGAATTCGATGTACGGTGTATTTGTTATTACGGCCCTTAAGACATGAAATTTGAGCCAGCCACGATAATACGGCCAATTTTTCTTTTTTTGGCCCATTAGTGACCGTATTAATATTAACGGGGTTCCACTGTATTTAATAATCTAGATAAGCAAGACAGAGAAACATTTGTAAGTGAAACTCTGTGACGTCAGGAATCGCAATGATAAGAAACGAGGACTGGGTACAAACAGGAGGCAGCGTGGCCGAGTGGTCAGCGCGTCGGACTCGCAATCCGGCGGTCCCGGGTTCGAGTCCCGCTCTGGCTACTTGCTGGATTTGTGCTCGGTCGTCCCGAGTTCAAATTCTCGGCCGCGCTTCGTAAATAGTCAACTGGTTGCCTTCTGCCAGTTGGAGTTTTTAATCCTGTTATGTTGTATTAAAATTATTTGTTTCGAAATATTTGAGTGGAGTGCCTGTAAACTAGCTGGATAAGCTAAGTGCACTTTCCACTATAAACAAGCCTTTTACAACCAGCTTGCCGATCACCGACCTGACCATGTTCAATTTTTTGTAGGATCACCATGTGCAGCTCACATCACTTGCTACAAACAGTCTTGCACATTGTGCATGTGGCGCTGGGATACCTACTAATGCTGGTGGTGATGACGTATCAGGTTTATCTTGGGATCTCCGTTATAATCGGAGCGGGCCTGGGCTATTTTTTCTTCGCTGGCTTCATCAGTGATACAGATCATCATAAAGACGAATCTTGTCCTAACCCCACCCCAGAGAGTCCCGGAATGGATTTAAAATTGACGAATTTCAACGACCTCGAAAAGAAGCAACATCAACCGGAAAAAACAACTTCGTCTGATCTTGCTTTTTGCAATAAGGGTTTTAGCACGGAAAACGTAACACAGACAAATAATTTTTAACAATTATTTAGAACAAGAAATTAAAGGGAATGTCAAAAAGTGCGAATCGTATCAAGCCCAAATGCGCTTGACTTTTCTTTACAATAGTTTCTTGTAAACGTTTAATAGAACGCTAACAGGTGGCTTTTAGTTAAAAACAGCGTCGTAACATAATTTTAAGAACGGCCTTGAAGAAGTCCTGGGGTCCTTACCTTTTGCACGAACCAACAACTAAATTTGATCGTGAGGTGCATGTAAGAACTCGCTACAAAGCATAATCCAAATCAGCTGAATCGTTAGTAGACTAGAGAGATTATAGAGATTGCATCGCCTCACTGAAACTAACCGCTCATACTTTTAGAAGCTTCCCAAACGGAATGACTCGAACCATTTGATTTTCGAATCGGAATTTCATGTTTCCCCGTGTCAATGGTAAGTACCCCAGGTTGTCAATTTTACGCCGTCAGGTGTCTGGATCCTTGAGGTTTCTTATGGTTAAGCGTTCAGACTTTTTTCCTTGCTCTTTGGTGAGGGCGCGTTCGTGATGCTTGCCGTTCTCCGGCTAAAACGCAACCGTTTCTCAGGATCTTACGCTTAGATTACGCTTACCGTGACAGATGGAGAATGAGCAGGAACCAGGCTAGCCTGCGTAGCAAGCGTTTCCAATCGAGTTATTAAGGGAAGGGCGGGAGCCTCTTTTTTGCTCTTGTCTCAACTTCCTTGACGAACTCACGCGAAACGCTTGCTACGCAGGCTAGAACCAGGCAAGTTTCTAAGTTAGCGGCAGATTAACACAAACGGTTTACCATAAGCACAAAAATGTAAAGGTAAGCTATAAGCATACGATGACGAACCAAGGGTGTCTCTTCATGGAACGGATAGACAGATATCTCAGTATTGAAATCCGTTTTCGGATTTCGCGTTCGATTGGAAATCCGAAATCCGGATTTTAAAATCTAAATCTAAATGACGCCTTATTCATTGAAATCAAATATTTTTAAAACATCAAAGTTTAGAAATAAGTTAAAAGAAAATGCAATGTAAAAAGTGATAAGTTAAGCTTTTAATTATTTTCATAAAGGATGGATAAAATGTATTCTAAATTATTTCCTTTAATTTGACAATCCTCGTTAATTCCCACGAAGTTGTTTCTCTGGGAAGATAAAGTGAACTTGTATTGACGAGCGTATGCAATAAAACTGATTTTAGAGTATGATTGTTTTGACCTCATTGTTTCATAGCCTCCCCGCAGACATCCTATGGGGTCCGTTCACCACGCATTCACGCATTCAGTTCACGCATTCATTTCTCCCCCACGGTAACGGTCCGTGGGGGAGAAATAAATGCGTGACGAACGAACCCCAAAGAACGTCTGCGGGGAGGCTAATTGTTTCAGGGATGTAGGAGCTGCTTGCAAGGTGTTTCCTCATTAGTCGCAGAAAACAATAACACATCTTTAGACCACTTTCGATATATTAAAATTCATACTTGGCTCCAAGGCTTGGAGAATAAAACAAAAGAAATGATCTTGAGACTCAGCAATGAACAATACATTCTTCTTCATTTCGCAGCCAAGTATGACTTTTAATATATCGGAATTGGTCTATTGTTCATCAATATTTCCATTTTTTCACGGTTAGGGTATCGAACCAATTGGCTTTTAAATTTTATTTTTTTAAAACAGGATTGATTGCCATTCAGTTGTTACGATTCAAGCCTCGAACATCCTTATATGACATGAGAAATGGAGAGGGCACGCATTCACGACTTTACTTCTTATTTCGTGGTTAACGTTATGACCGAGGGCCCGTTTCTCGAGAGTCCCGTTAACTTTTCAGGCCCGATATCAAGTATGCAAATAAAATTCTTACAAATAAGAGGCGCTTGTATGCTCTCGGTCTTTCCAGAAAGATAAAAGACCGACTCTCATCGGAAGGGAAGACGATTCGTAGTGGGCAATACAGTCTTCTGAGAATCAACAGTAATCTCAATGACTACTTGATGCTCTGCTGCTTAGCTGAGCAAAAGTCTAAAATCATATCTCTTAAAAAACTAAATCGACCCATCCAAGGCGTAATTTCTTCTTAATCGTTGGGCTGTATACGCAATTTCACGGCACATTGACTCTTATAAACACGACCATGACACATTTTAAAACGGTGACTCAACATCCCCCATCTCGACATAAACTGACTTGACCTGTGTGTAGTAATCAATGGTGTCTTCACCTAGTTCTCGGCCAACGCCAGACATCTTATAACCACCAAAAGGCACTTCGACCGGTGTCATATTATAATTGTTGATCCAGCAAGACCCCGCTTGAAGCTTGGAGATAACGCGATGGGCACGAGCAAGATCTCTGCAAAATCAGGATACATAAAGTCTATAATTTTATAGAGTACTGAAATACAAAACAATAACGAAAACTTCATAATAACTTAGCTTTGCAAATGCTCTAAGGTCGTCGGGACATCTTCGGACATTTTCGAGAACGTTCGGAAGTCTTCGGCAAATCGTCAGAAATCTGCGAACGTCGCGGGGACGTTTCGGAAATGCCGGTCATGACAAGACGAAAAACTCACGCATTTGACTCAGATAAGGTTGGGAGGTAAATATAGCACTTAAATTATCACTCCAGAGTTAATTCTCCATGCCATCATTTGTTTCTCACTGATATGACGCACAACAATACCTATATAAGTTCTACATAATGTACCTGGTAAAGACCCCAGCAGACAACCCAAACTCTGTGTCATTGGCTCTTACTATGGCTTCTTCTTCAGAGTCAAATGACAATACAGTCATGACAGGACCAAATATCTCCTCCTTGACTACGGTCATGTCATCTGTACAGTCAGTCATGACACAGGGTGACATGTAGAACCCATTAGCCAGCCTGTGGTCATCAAGTCTAACACGTTCACCTCCACAAAGAACCTTGGCACCCTAAAAGGCAAACACACTCCTTTTAAGATATAACTTGTGCCCCCTGATCGGTTTGTCTGGCAAAGTAAGTTTTCAATTTCTGTCTATTTTTAAGGGCTTGTTAAGTGGATGGTGTCTTGTAGAGCCCTATCAACCCAAGAGAAGGTGGTTCCTTGTCCTGGAGGGGGGAAGGGAGGGACACTCAAGGGCAGTTTGGGTAGAGGTGTGCTGATGAGGCCTTCAAACCCTGATCCTGTTTAAAACAAAAATGGTTCATTTTGCTACCTTGTTAAAAGCAAGAGGCGTTATTTTATGACCCTGATACGTTTCAATTTGCATACATACAGGATTAAGTGATATTTCAACTTACATTGCTAACTTAGTTTTACTTACAAAAAAAATGCTTGTACCACATAATTGACCAACCTACACATGCACCCTCCTTTAAAAGCTTTCAGTTGGGAAAGACACTAAATGGTGAAACTGCTCACTCCGTTTAAGACAGAAGACCCTGCAAACCATACCCCGTTCAGTGGCACATACTGGTATCCATTTAGGCCAAAAAAGTGAGCCCTTCCCCACCCCCCTCCCCAGGGTCCTTGTTGAGTTCACTAAGTCTTGTTTTAACCACTCCCCTAATAATAATAATTTTATCATAGGTCACATTGAAGGACACTGTACCTGTTCACGTCCTATTCTCACATACTCTAGCACTTTAAGAAGATGTTCCTCAGAGATCAGGGCACCCATCTGAGTATCTGGGTTCATGGGATCTCCAACTCGGATCTTTTTAGTGCGCTCAACCAACTTTGTGAGGAAATCATCTAAGATGCTCTTTTCCACAAATACTCGGGTTCCATTAGAACAGACCTGTCAGCATCAAGTAAATATAATACAATTATGGATATAATTTTGACCTGTAAAAAATATACTTCAATAAAAATTAACATAAGAAAGGAATTCATCAACATTACCACTATAATTTATGTGATTTGACTCTCAGAGTGATAAGAAACATACCTCTCCCTGAGTAAGAAAGTTTGCCATCATGGCTCCTTTAACAGCATTTTCCAGGTCAGCATCAGAAAACACAAGTAGTGGAGACTTTCCTCCCAGCTCAAGTGTGACGTGTTTTATACCTGTAGATGCATCTGCCATGACCTATGGAGAAAGCAGTGATACATTTAAATGAAAATAAATGCTGATGTCTGCCATAATCTGCAGCTTTGGTTTGAGTTCAGAACCCAGCCATCTCACATGTTCACCCAGTTGCTTTAGGCTTTCTTTTAAGGACAGCCCTGCTAACTCTTAACCCTTGCACGGCCTGAACTACCCCTAACCACCCATGCGGGTCCACATCCCTTGTACCACTAGTGACATCATCAGTTTTTATGGTTAAGGACAACTTTGTCATCTGACTTGACATGCCGGAGGAAGAGATCTTTCAAACAATATGCCAGAATGAGCATAATTCAGTCATGCAAGGAGACTGAAGGAAAATGGAAAAAATATTAAAAGTTGACCCAAAAATTCCAATGAAAATCTTGTTCCACTACCCTCCTGCATTTTTTTACCCCTCTAATCCTACAATCCTAAAAAAATTTCCTAAAACTTTTTGTACCAAAATGACACCTGGTAAATGCCAAACAGAAGAAAAAAATGGGGCATAGAAAAGTGAAGAAAAGAGGGGGGGGGAGGAGTTCAAACCCAAAGACTACAGCAAAATCGTGTTTTCTGTGCATGCCCATGCAAAACTCTTTGCATCTATAGGCACAGATGGTCGCAAAGCTAAATGCTTGACTCATCATAAGCAGTAGTTTGGGCAGTTTTGACACTAAATTAAGCCAGAAAATGCCCAGAAAACAGCTAAAACATGTTACTCAGCAAAATTTCCCAGAGCTTAAGTGGGTTAACCGGAAAAATAATCACCAGTGTAAAAATAAAATTAGGAGCTTCTATATATTTAATCCTCACCTTCTTTCCAGTGGGCACCGATCCAGTAAATGAAACCTTGTCTACATCCGGATGTGATGAAAGCAAATGGCCAGTACTGGCTCCGCCCTGAACAATGTTTAAGGCTCCACTGGGAAGTCCGGCTTCAGTGAAAATCTCAGCAATCAAGAGAGCTGTCAACGGGGTGAGTGGCGAGGGCTTGAACACAATAGTGTTCCCACAAGCTAGCGCTGGAGTTGACTTCCAGATACAGATCTGAAATGGGTAGTTCCATGCTCCAATGCCTGCATGCATGTTAAGTAAAGAACAAAAAAAAATTGTTAGAGTGGTAATGAATTAAATGAAAAACAATATGGTCTTGAGATAAGTTTTAACTATAGTGCTTTGACTGCAGAGAAATGTGGTAATTATAGGATGGTATCTTGATTGAGGCAGTTGAGGTAGATCATTTCGACCTAAAGGTAAAATCCTCAGTAACAAGAGCATGAATTGATACCATGGCCAGCTTTTTCTGTTAAACTTTATTTACTGCAAATCCTTTATACGTACTATAAATTCTTTCTCTCCTATAAATATCCTTCTACATTATATTTAGATAAATATGTAAACATAAAATAATAAAATTATTCCCTTCACGCAAACTGACTGGCCCATCAAGATAATTGAAAAATAGCTCTAGCTAGCTACCTGCAGGCCAGCGCACTTTTGTAAAACTGAAACAAGGAAAAAAAAATTATTGTTCGTCGTTGTTGTAGTCCCTAAAGTGTGAATAAAGATTCAACTCTGTACCATACCTGCTACAACACCTAATGGCTCTCTTCTAGTATACGCAAAGTTCCCATTAGGAAGCTGGATGTGCTTTCCACTGATGGTAGGTGCAAGACCAGCATAGTAATCAATAACATCTGCACAACCTTCGATATCCCATACTGCTTCATGAAATGGTTTCCCTGTAGTGTAAAAGATAAAAGTATTTACTATTACCATGATCATTTATTGAAAAGACTCACAAAGCTTCACTCCCCCTTAAATTCTGCTGGGTATAAGTTTTAACCTCAAGGGTCACCAGGGTCTGCATACTTCTTTTCCCTCATGGTACATAACAACTAAATACATATCAGCTGCAGATTGAGTATCTCCTGACCAAACTGAGGTCCTTTACTGGTATAAAGTGTTTTCACTGTCACACAAAGAAAAAAA
Source organism: Porites rus (assembly GCA_964035705.1). NCBI lineage: Eukaryota > Metazoa > Cnidaria > Anthozoa > Scleractinia > Poritidae > Porites > Porites rus. Next base: position 37,952,561 of record OZ037994.1, read on the forward strand.
TGACTTTAAAACTGTTGAATGCATGAAAAAAGCCAAGAAAATGAAATGCTACAGAAGACTCATAAATATACAAATACATATCCAAGTCTCAGGTCTCTGCAGCACATCATTTCTTAGTTGTTTACCAAAACGTTTCACGCAAGTTTATAGAGCTGTGTATGGGGATGCCATGCTGGAAGGCCCTGCCAGGGTAAATTCCAATAAGCGACATTTCTCAAAAAGTATAAGTGACAGAGTGTAAAATGAAATTGGGACAAGAGACAACCTACCTTATGGTCAAATTGCGACAAGAAGAAGTAATTTTTGTCAATTCTCCTTGTGCTACAGAGAGCGTCTATGGTCAGTGAGCTTCAAGAGACCCTCCTATGAATTGTGTTAATTGTGAATGGCGATGTATAGGTGGTTGATATGAGAAATGTTAACTGAGAAATTGCAGAACTGTAATGGTTTCTTTAAAATGCATCGCTATCCCCCTTTTCTAAAATTCTGACCAAGACAAAGAATTTTCGTTCAATTTTTGACAGCGACATGAAGCATTTATAAACCCGACACAAGACATGTCAGGCCCTAGCAGGGCCTCTGTTGGTGTACCAACATGGGACACCAACACACACACCATATGTTTCTACCATGTATTGTGCAATTTGATTGGTTGATTTCTGAGCAATTACGATACCTGTTAACTACCCGGTATATGTTTTATGTTTTCCAATCGAGAAAAGCTCAAATAAGAGCACTAAATCCACTAAGTGGAAGAAGTCTTCTTCTTTTATTTTCTATTTTCCTTTTTGACATCTCAAAAAATAATGAAATTAATGAAAAAATTTTGAATAAGGCTGTAATACAGCTGTAGGTATTTCCCGGGAGATTTGATGAAAAACTTGGTGGCTCCCTGGGAAACCGGGAGAGTTGGCAGGTATGGTATAGAAACTGTGACATATCCACTCTAATCAGCTATAAATAGATTATTTTGCAACAAAGTGCTTCCTCTGTTTAGAAGCAAAATATTTGAAAATGAAAACAAGAACATTAATAACAAATATGTATAAAAATTGCTGAAACAAGAAAACCTGGGGTGCTTACCCATGTCAATGGTAAGTACCCTAATGTCTATATTAAAGTCCTGTCACCGGAGTCCAGTCCATCTCAGTCCATTCCATTCCATTCTTTCCTTCGATATTACACGTACCTTTCACTTACAATTATCTTGTAACGTCAGATAATTTCCGAGAAAGTACTTGATTTCCCAGAATTGTATTGACATAACAGCTATCAAAAAGCAACCTACCATTGTCAGTGACCTCCACTGTCGCTAAATCCTTTACCCTTGACCTGATAATACTAGCAGCTTCGCGCAGAACTTTCCCTCTCTCCATCCCCGACATCGCAGACCACGAATTGAAAGCATCCTTTGCTGACTGAACCGCGCGATCCACTTCAGGTTTTCCCGATCCATGCGTTTCACAGAGAATCCTTCCCGTGGCTGGCTCCATGATATAAATCTCGTGTTCACCTTCACTGCTGACTGGATTTTGCCTACGACCGTCGATAAAATTCAACTGCTGACAAGGTTTTTCGAGGTCAATCCCTGAGTACCTCCTCAGAGAGCTAACAAGAAAAGAATATCTATTTCCGGGGAGGACTGCACACTTCTTGGCAATTCGTGATAGCATGTTGCTGAGTCCAGATGAGATTACTGTAATGCTGGAGTCGAAGTTTGTATAAAAGCAAGCTACACTTTTCTTCATTTATAGATGGCTACCTAGTGCAAGGCCCTCCCGGTACCTACCGGGCAAAGCGTGCTTCAATTCATGTTACTTTGAGAATGCGCGCAAGCATTAATAACGAAAAGACCCAACAAAGCTAGCAGCAAAAGCACATTTTGAAGAGGTAATTTCTACGTTTTCCTGTTGTATTCAAGGTTTATACATCTAAGATTAACTTTCATTCATACGATGCTTACTGTGTACAAACTACCACGTGGCACGTGTAGAAGCGTTGCGTGACGCCGCTGATAAAAAGGAGACAGGCGTGTTTTCCTCGCGCGCCCTGCATTTCTCAAAACTCCCGAATGATCTCGATCGCCTCGATCTTGTAAAAATTTCCAATTTTTCCATTTGCGGAAATTTATGAAAAATCTCAATATGTGTAGTCTGCCACACAGCCGTTGTTAGTGTGGTCACGCAAGTTGACGACACTGAAAACGGCCGTGTAGCAGTCTACATTTTGTGCCCCTAAAATATTTTTTTCGGGAATTTTGAGAACAGGCACGCCCTAAGAGCGCTCAGGTGGGTTTGGGGGGCACGAGTGAACAAGAATTTGGCAGCTCTGGGAGATAAACTGCAGTTCAAAGAACAAAGATCGTGACATTGATCGTGACTTTGATCGTGACTAAACTTAAATGAGACCAAATGAGATTACTGTAATACTGGAGTCGAAGTTTGTATAAAAGCAAGTTACACTTTTCTTTTTATAGATCGCTACCTAGTGCAAGGCCCTCCCGGTACCTACTGGGCAAAGCGTGCTTCAATTCATGTTACTCTGAGAATGATGCGCGTAAGCAGTGTTAAAACAAAGAAAAGACCCAGCAAAGCTAATAGCAAAAGCACATTTTGAAGAGGTAATTTCTACGTTTTCCTGTTGTATTCAAGGTTTATAGATCTAAAATTAACTTTCATTCATACGATACTGACTGTGTACAAACTACCACGTGGCACGTGGAGAAGCGTTGGGTGACGCCGCTGACAAGAAGGAGACAGGCGTGTTTTCCTCGTTCGCCCAGCATTTCTCAAAACTTCCGAATGAGGTCCCAAATTGTTTGCCTGCAAAGTGCTTTTTCACACTATCCTTGGGAGGCTGTGGAAAGAAGACCATCATACGCCTCGATCTTGCAAAATTTTCCAATTTTTCCATTTGCGGAAATTTATTAAAAATCTTATTTTGTTAGAGTGGTCACGCAAGTTGCGCGACGACACTAAAAACGGCTATATGTGTAGCAGACTACATTTTGTGCCCCTAAAATACTTTTTCGGGAGTTTTGAGAAAAGGCACGCCCTAAGAGCGTTCAGGCGGGTTTGGGGGGCACGAGTGAACAAGAATTTGGCAGCTCTGGGAGATAGACTGCAGTTCAAAGAACGTGACTAAACTTAACTTGTAAATTATGCATATTGTTTTTTTTTTTCTTGAAACGCTATTAATAATGTGAGGCTTCTAAGACAATAATGCTCATCGAGAACTTCACACCTTAAGAATACTGTTCCTTTCACACATTCAATGTTATTGGTATAAAAAGAGTTTGCCTCCTTTGGCGTAGGCTGAAAACCATATTATTAATAATCACAAATAATCTAAACTATAATACTTCTACAGAAACAATCGTTTTTCCCCCGCCATACAAATCCTTAGATTTCGAATGATACTCAACAGTGCTGACGGTTATATTTTGAGCTTGGACCACCTGTGATGTAAATAACGCTGTAGCAAGTTATTGATCAAATCATGCATGTTTTGATATCAAAAGAATAAGTTGATTAATTCTTATTGGCACTAATATTGTTACTTATATGTCGACAGTAAAGTCTGTAAATTGTATAAGACAGAAAACTTAGTAGTGCTCCTTGCTTCCTGTTACGTTAAAGGATAAGACAGCCTTTCTTTGATTCAATTTTGTTTTCAGAGTGCGTCTACCTTTTACGGTCTTTTACTAATCTACCGGTACATCGGTTTTGTTAAGAGATATTTCGGCTTCCTCACGCGGATACAGAGCGCGCTTTTGAAAAGCTTCCTTATGTTCAGAAAAGAAGGTTTAAGTCGTCATTACATCGTTGTTTGGTTTGACGTTTTAACCTTTGGCTCAAGCGAGACCAATATGTGAGTGATTATTGTTGTTATATTTTAAACTTTCGTTTTCTTGTAACACGGATTCCCGGACAGATTTGAACTTGATTAATTTGTTGCAACACACCCCTGGAAGTTTCGTTCGTTTTGTCAGCCACAGTTTCAATCTTAAAACGGTCAGCTTTTGGGAATGGCTAGCCTGCGAGAGCAGATGCCTTTTTCGGCTCTTGATTCACCAGCCGAGAAAAAAAAGCCGAAATTAAAAGGCATCTGCTCTCGCAGGCTAGGGAATGGCCAAAACACCGCTTACATGTAATATAGGTTTGACAAGAAAACGAAGATGATCAGAAAACGAAATATCCAATACACGACAAATAATGACCCCGTAAAATGTTTCTAGCTCTTGTTGAATTAAACGAAAGCAAGAAAGACCATTATAAAAAGCCATGCACAGTGTATCTGGCCTTTTCCAGGCATTCAGATCATAACAGGACGGCGCGAAGAGATGTGAGCATAAAAAATAGCGACGGGTGGGGTCCCTCTTTCCCCCCCCTTATTTTTTTCCCGCTCTCTTGCTTGAGGGTCTCAATGGGGTTAACCGATAGGCGTAAAACGGCCAAAAATTTAGCCGATAGCCGTAAAAATTAAAAAATTTTAACCGTTAGCCGTAAATAACGTAAAAAAGAGTTAACCGTAACTGAGAAAGTGCTCCCTAGATTTGCTACTTTTAACGAAGGTACTAAACTCACTTATGGTTGCGTTTTTTATTTCCCGGCTAGTGTGACTCTGTACGCACGTTAGGAGAAGCGCCTTTTAGGTGTTAACCAAGACCACTCTCTTGGGGAACTATTTTTTTCCATAGCGAAAGTGTGGCTTCTTGCTAGCGATTAATATTTGCAATTCTCAGGAGGCCGTGCCCTCGAAACACTAGTGAAACAACACGCAGAGATGTCACTGTTTGTAAAACACGTTGCCGATAAACAACATTTCCCTGTTTTTCTCGGACGCTACGGTAGACATTGCCATGCCTAGTCATGCCATTGCCATGCCTAGTCCCTGTTCGGCGTTCTCCCACGTAATCTCGGTCAAGGCATTTCAGTGACGAACTCGCTCGGACCACATGACCCGAAAGGCATCAGCCGCGCGGAATAATGCCTCCTACGGACAAGGCAACGGCAAGACAGTCGTTCCGTACAGTCCTTCGCTATCATTAAAAACACTGGACACGGGAATTTTGTTATTGGCCGTTTTCACACTAGACCTAGAAATGGATCATCCATCTGAGACTAGCCTGTGTACAGTCGCGCCCTCCCCAGAGACACCCTTCTCCGATTTTTTTCTGAGGAGAGGGGGCGGCTGTACACAGGCTATCCGGAACGGATAATCCTGTCTTCAAAAGTCAGGCGGATTGTTCATTCAAAATTAAAACTATTCCATTGCCAAATTAAGACGTATCACCTATCTGACGCGAATCATCAAACGGATAACCCGTCTCACACGAATAATCCTTCTCTAGTGTGAAAACGGTCATTTCTGTTATAATGAATGTCGCGCCCCAGCCTTGAGTTGGGCGTTCGCGTGTCTGCTTTTGCTTTTTCACAAAGATTATTTTTAAATTGACTATTGACATTTCTATGCGTAAAATAATATCAGAAGTGCAATACTTTATAAAAAGTATGATCCATCAAATGTTAAAACTCTTCAAAAGAATAGCTTATGTCATCCCGAGATGATCCGAAGACCTTTATTTTGATTTAACGATACAAAAAAATACAGGTTAAAGTGCCCATCACCTAAAATTTATTATTTTCTTATCTGAAACTACACCTTATTAAAATAAATTCTGCGAAAAAATTTTGTGATTTCAACCAAAGACGATTTTTTTTATAATTTTTTAAAAACGTTCAAATTTGCCGCCATTTTTGCACACCATTCGTCTTAGTCTTCTCTCGGAGTATAGCGTCATATGACGTACTTTAAGGAACACGTGACCTTATCGACAGGAAAACATTAAGAGTTCTGATAGGTTTTTCTTTTGGAGAAAAACTTTTTTCTTGCGAAGACATTGTGATTCAATCCTTACTTGTAATTTATCTTTTTTGTGTACCGCTGGGTAATGCAAGTTCCTTAATTTACGTCACCTGACGTCATATGTGAACCTGCTAGTTTGCATGATCAGCGGCGCGGGTGTACCGCAAAAATGTAGACTTCAAAAATTGGTAAAAAAAATCACGTTTCGTTCACACCGCAAAATTTTTTCGCAAAAGTTATTTTAATAAGGTATAGTTTCAGATAAGAAAATATAAAATTTTAGGTGATGGGCACTTTAAGTAATATTTAACTTTTTGAAACAAAATAAGTTAATTTTTAACTTTTTCGTTAACCGTAACTGAAAAAAATTAACCGATAGCCGTAAAAGAGCCAAAATTTTAGCCGATAACCGTAAAAGCCACCACCCCATTGAGACCCTCTTGCTTCGCGCCGTACTCCATTATCTGAACGCCTGGAGCAGGCTAACAGTGTATCTGTTGAATTAGTTTGTCGAAGTGTGGTACAATTCGGCAAAGTGATCGTTTTGTTGAGGGGATTTCCAGGACTTTTGTCAGTGACCGCTAAAGGAGGTTGACCGCTTGATATTCAGACTGTAGACCAGTCCATGGTTGCCGTAAATCGTGAAACCATTCAAGAGGAACAGAAGATGGCAGATTGTTGTTGCTCCTAATATCTATTAGGCCATTCCCATAAAATGTTTCGTTTCCCATCGTCCGACCGACCCATATTTTTGGAAAAGTAAAAAAAAAAATTTCCAGAATCACGTGTAAAGAAGCAAGTACTTTAATTTACAAGTACACTATCTTGTCTTATTAACACCAGTTGTCTTAAATTATTATCGATATTTCGTTTTTGTAGCCTTTTTAGACATTTGATAGTCCTGTTGATATACATCTTTTACCATCTGATTATTATGCAGACTAAACGTGAGATTTAATATGCAATCATGTGTTCATTCTTTTTTTTTTTTGCCCGACCGACCGACCGACCTTCACGAAGAGGGAGGGCGATGGGAAACGGAATATTTTATGGGGATGGCCTTAGTCGTAACTGTTTATCAGTCGGCTGCAATTCCATCTCTTAATTCCACATAATTGGTTTACGCCATGAAATCCTATACCAGACTAAATGCACACGTAAATTAAACTTGTATAAGTATAAAATAAAGCAAATAAAGTGCTAATGAGTATATCTACGATTTACAACTTATAAATGCATGTATTAAAAAAGAAAAGAAAAAATTACAAAAGTAGCCTCTATTAAAAAGATTTTTGTTTTCAAAAAAAAAAGAAACAAACAATTTATAAAAATTCAGTGGAACGAAGAAATTCGAAAGAAATTGAGTAAGCGAGCGACTTCTTCAAACTGTTCCTCTCTGTTTCATAGTAAACTGATGACTCTCGAAGAGATAATATTCTCTTCAGGGTAGGAAAAATAACTGTCAAGCTTTGAGACAAGCTGTCTCCACCCTGCCAAACACTAAAAGCAAAATTTACATTTTACACCTGATAAAAGACTTTTCATAGAGGAGAAATGTGCTTTTTAAGCTTGAAGCGGAAGATGATGTGTCAACCCTGTCAACCTGCGAATGATTTCTTTTCAGCCAGAACTGATTTAATGGTCTTTGATGGAAGCAGGCATTCCGGCTAAAAGCAAACAAATCGAGGTTTTTGATTTTAAAATATTCATTTAGACCTTCTGATATCGTGTTAGAAGTCGAGCAAGCCGCACTGTATCGTACTCTTTCGTGTTTTATTCCCTTGAGACTTGGTAAGAAAGATTTGAACATTTTTCGTGCCGCCGAAGAACAGTTGCAGTTTTAAAATCAAATTTAAAAATTCAGCCTGAGTTGTGAAAGAAAGAACAACAAAGATAGCAAAGACTGATAAAGATCATCTAAAATTATGTTTCTTAACAGGTAAGCTATACTTAGTTTTCTTTGTAGGCTTTATTTGCTAGATGATGATGCATCGCGCATAGTCAATTTTTGTAGACAGTGCTTAAGGCTACACAGGCTACACCGACCAGTATAGAAGGTGGTTCAGGCATTCATGACTTGGGAGTGGTCTTCGAAGATTCAGTTTAAGGCTAAAATTGGAGGCTGAAAGCATGATATAAGCACCGCAAATCGCTGACTGTGTTATTACCTCGGCTGTTGTTAAACTGGGAAAAAAAGAAGCCGTTCCAGTTCTTTTAGATGAAAAAGGCTGGTCAGAGATTTTTTTCATAGGCTATTGTGTTTTGCGTTTAAAAATTGTGTACTTTGGGTGTTCCGCTTTAGCACTTTTTTTCAGAAAATGCAAGTTGTTATTTAATGACACTTGTGACGAGCAAAACCACAGCGACAAAACAGGAAGGGCCAGCTGGCTCTTTAGTAGACCTGGTCAATAAAATCTTCGTTACCAAATTTTAAAATGATAATTAAAACAGTAAACTGATCCTTCAAGGCAGGAAGAGGGATAGAAAAAAATAAAGAAAGAAACAAAAATAAAATGGGGATGTAATTCACCATTAAATTTTTGTTTAGTGACAAAAACCTTTCGCAAGCTGTACAATTGCTGTAAGCACCTGAAATTAACGGAGAAAATTTCATGAAGTCGCCCGACACCTTGAATATTTTGGGGAACTTTCAGTGGATGCGCGAAATTTTACGTGCCCCCTTTTAAAAAAATTCCCTGTATCTTTTTTGGGTTAAAGAATAATTTTTTTTATCATAAGCTAATGAACTCTAGAACAGATCCGATTCTAGCTCAAAGACGAGTCATTTTGGTCTCGTCAACTGACAACTCTATTCAACTAGAACAATTTATTAATGCGAACATGGCGAAGTGCCAGTGCGTGGTAAAGGGTATTTGGGCTTTCAGCATTTTTTTCCGCGTGAAATAGATTCTTTCGCTCTTGAATTGTGATTCTTAGTGGGCTTCGTTTGCCAAATTGTTTTTCGTAAAATGGTCGTAAAATGGCCGGGGAAACAAATTTCCATTCGACGTGACCGCGAAAGGTGATCGACAACCCCCCCCCCCGCCTCCCCCGCCACCGCTTTACCACCCGTGCCGGTCTCCCTGACGGGTCTTGACGGCATTTTGAATCATTCTCTTGCCTAGAGCCTGCGTTAACCTTATCCATCGGAACGGTGATCTGACCAATACGAGCACAGCCAATCTCGTACCCAGAGTCCTCGGGCTTTTTCGTCACGGGGATAACGCTGCCCCAAGAGTCCGAATAGTCGCCCGAATACGATCCGAAGACGACCCGAAGACTCTACTCGGCCAAAAACAGATCCTGTGGATACGGGATACGAGATTGCGAGCGATTGCGAGCAGTGAGGAACGACATGCGTTCTGATGGATCTGGCTTCCCTCTTTCTGTGATCTTTTGGGAAAAAATCATGTTAGAGCTTAACCCCTAAGACCATACAGTGAAGAACACACTCTGGACTGGAATTTGACATCTTTTAAAGGTATTAACTCTTTAAGTGACGACTCAGTGAAAAAGCGTTGAGGTTTTGTAAAACCGCGCCAATCTAACAAACAAAGCGGGAACAAAGATTCATCAAGTCGAATAGACGAACAAAGGAATTTTACACGCCTAGTAAGATTAAGGTTAATTGCAATTTAAATTCGATTCGTTAGAAACGAAGTTTAACTTTCTTGCTTCAAAACAATATCTGTTAAAGAGTGTGGGTTTGTCTCCGCCTATCCTAAACGGCGAAGTATAATAATGGAGCGCCGTCTTGCGTTTTTACGCCTCCTAAATGCTGTTTTGATGTTGGAGCTGTGGAATGAATGAACGTTGTCCATTGTCCATTTACATGTCCTTGCCCAGGGTGGATTCATGGGTTTATTTGATGCGCTATGCCCGGGGGGCGCTATGATCCAAGTGATCTCTGATCAATGACCCTGATCCAGATCATCCCAGTGGAACACATCCTTAGATTAGTAATCCATTGCTTCTTTAAGGTGATTCCCTAGTAAAAGAACCTAACACAGATTGTAGATGAAACTTGGTACACTGATGTAACAAGTCAAGAAGATGATAAAAGGGTAATAAAAAGTGGGGGTCACCGTGCTCGTTTTGACGTCACAATGCTGACAAATTCGGCTATTTAGAACCCTTTTACAAAAACCGCCCGCAGCCCAAAACTAGACAAAAAGGAAATATTTTTTCAATGATGCATGTGGTATCGCACAGAATTTGACTTTAATGTATTGTTTATCCACTTACATACCAGAAAAATGCCTTTTAATGCCCTTGTTTTAACTTTACGCTCCAAAGTAGAATTAAATTGGACGTGTGCGATTCGACACGTGGTAGCTCAATCCGTACAATTTAGTAAAATTGCTGAAAAACTGAACATAGATTTGTGCCAATTTTTTTCCCACTGAAAGGAGGCACTGTCCTTATTAAAATCATGAAATAAAAAATGGGGATCACCGTACTCGTTTTTGCGGTAGAGCTGCAGAAAGTGCGTAGCAAATGCATTTTCCTTGATTTTTGAGAGAGGACTGGGGCGAGTTTCAAAATAGAATGTAGGCGAAAGGGGGAAGAAAGTATTAAAAAATCTGGTTATACAGAATTTACATCGAGATATCACATTTAGGACACAATGTGATAAAGAAAGCATTTAAATGAAAATCAAAGTGAATAAGCACAAATTAAACATCCACTATTGAGGTCCTCCGTAAGGAAGTCAAACTCAGCAACACGCCTAATGTTTATGTTATGCACATTCCCACCACATTGAGTCTCACCTCGGCAAGAAACAACCGCAAGCAAAAATTGCAATAGTGTTTGAAAGTTTCTCTTCGGTCAACTTCATTTTAATAATGTTACTTCACATGCTCTTTTTTACGGAGGCCATCTTGTTATGCGCAGTAAGAGATGCGCAGTGCAAAACCAGGGAATCACCTTAAGGCTATTAGAGGGTTTACTCTCTGTGGGTCTATTAATAGCTGAAGGCATGCACAGTGGTTTCTTTTGTAATTACCAAGGGAGGCTCCCTCATTTGGTGGTTAAAGGTCACATTTTTCTTCATTTTGTTTTTGGTTCAATTCCACCTATGTGTGTACTACACCCTACGATACCCCAAACAAGGGAATACAGTCATAGTTAGGCTTTGTCCACCCATTGTCAAATGTAACTCCATGCCTGATCAGACCAATTCTCCTGTTATCTCAGTTTTGCAGAATTATTTCCTTGACCAACTCAGTAAAGTCAAAAAAAGGAGAAGAGAGTTTATACCAAGGATAAAGTTAAACACAAAGGGTAAGTTGTGGTGTGAAGGCTGACTACCGATTACATGTACTTAGGGCTGCCCAGTTTCTCTTTTTCTATTCCTTTCGAAGCATCCAATAATGAAATTGTTAACAAACCAACAAATTAAACTGAATTTATTTTAAGCTTTCATATATGAATTCAAGTCACACACTAACTGTGGGTTACATATATCTTAACCCAGCTTTGAAAAATCTGGCCAAGATGTTGAATAGCATTTTATGGAGATTACATGTAGATGCTACTGTAGAGGTGTATTCACGGCCAAAATTATGAGTGATATCTCGCAATAATCTCAGTAGTGCTTGTTATTAATTTTGTTTTTCTTTGCTTTTACAGTTAAATCATGAAGTCAAAGGATTTTTCTATGATAATTTAGAGGGCTGAGAGGACATGATGCACAATTAAAGCTGGGAAGCAACTCACTGGAATGAAAAAGGCAAAGACCTCGAATAAAATGGCATTGGCCTAGAGGTGAGTTCATTTATGTTATTACTCAGGGTTCCCATGGACATGTTGGTTTTCTCCTGGCACAATTTTCCCTCTGACATATACAGTACGTATGCAAGATATAAGAGTTTGTGCAAAATAGGCCACTTGCACTAAGAGGTCACATGACCAATGCTTCCTTTAATTAAACAATGAGTTGTAATCTTGCTGATGCCAAAAATTGACAGAGCACATATAAATTACTTTACACCTGAAATTTGAGAGAAAACGCATTAATTTTAAGGGAGATATTTTCTGGCACTTTGATTTTTCAACAAAGTAGTATCATTTGTATTCGCTGCCATGTTGGAGGGCATACTCTTGCCCTCCAACATGGTGGCCACGTTCTATAAACCATAAACCAACACAAGGGTAAAAACCAAAAAAGGCGCACTCCAAATGTAATATTCGTCGTTCTATAAACCATAAACCAACACAAGCGCAAAAACCAAGAAAGGCACACTCCAAATGTAGAACGAGGAATATTACATTTGGAGTGCGCCTTTCTTGGTTTTTGCGCTTGTGTTGGTTTATGGTTTATAGAACGAGGAATATTACATTTGGAGTGCGCCTTTCTTGGTTTTGGTGCTTCTGTTGGTTTATGGTTTATAGAACGAGGAATATTACATGCGCTTGTGCTGGTTTATGGTTTATAGAACGAGGAATGGTGGCCAAAACTACTTTTTGCTTATATCTTGTTAAACATTTGATAGTTATGCTCAGATGTGCTGTAAATGTTACCACATCATCTTTCAACATTTTCCTTCAAGTTTAAGTGTAAAATTTGTGTTCAGAAAGAGGTAATTCATAATTTTAAAAATCACATTTTGGTCACATGACCAGCTACGAACTTACTCATTTTATGAAAATGTTGCGGGTTCGAGAAACCAATTCACTATTATTTTGTTTAAGATATGACCCACTAATCGTTTTTCCAAGGCAAAATCATATAAATATCATTTTCATAAAAACGATGTCACATGACCTCTTAGTGCAAATGGCCTATTGGTCAGGGGACTAAAGCAGAGCAGTAGAAGATCATCATCTGAGCCATCTGGCTACCCATGTAAAATACCTTCATTAAATTTTATAGAGGATTAGGACTTCAATTTCCATGTAATTGCATGGAAAAGTTCCATAGAATTCTATGGAAAGTTCTCCATCGATTTCCATGGAGGATTCGGACATCAAATTCCATGGAATTCCACGAAAAAGTTCCATGTGAATTCCATGGAAACTACTCCATCAAATTCCATGGATCTCCAGGGAGTTCCATGGAATTCACATGAATTAAACCTTGGAATGAGAATATCCAGTGAATTAAAAAAGATACATTACAGATTTTGGTATCACTGCAATTTATTGGATAAGTTCATTTTTAATACAACAAAAACCGCATCAGTCTCTTTTGAAAAGTTATTAATGAAAAGTACTTAACTTAAGCTCAATGAAATCAAAACTCACTCAGAACAACAATTGCTCAAATGTACATATGTTGTAATTCGATTTTGCTCATGGTACAAATTGTCTTTGTACTAGTACAGTTATTTTTGAACTGGTACAAAATTATTGATACAGTACAAAATATATTAAACTGGTCTTATTATATCTTTTTTAAGAAATAGTCTTAATTTACAGATACCGGTATTTGAGGTTAGGGTTTGGGATTAAGCACACATTTTGCCGTTTTGGGTTAACACTCATTTTACTTTTGAGAAATTGTAACTGCTGAGACTAGGAATGTTTTCGAATAACTTGAACTACTTGCAAAATAAGACATCACATCTTTATCACATTCGATGCACGTATACGAAATGTAAAATGTAAAACTAAACATGTTTTAGAAGTTTTAAAGTCCTCGAAATAAATTTTGCTCTTCGAACCTCGTCAGTCAATAAAATTTTCATGTAAGATGCACTTAAATAGTCTGCGCGTTTGCCAGTGTCATGTAAGCCAACATGGTGTATTCTATTTCATGTGGTCACGTGCGACTACCACCCGTCGAACGCGGAAATAATTCCGTTCATTCTTAGAGTTCATCAACGAGCCTTCAAATACTTGATCTATCCGAACACCCTCCGATATCTGCCTTAACATGGCTTTGTTGGAGTAAGAACCTGTAACCTACGTGGATGAAAGTTTTGTTACTGAGGATGAGAGGGTCAGCAGTGACCAAAGGACAATGCTATTGATAAAACAATTAGGAGACGACATTCACTCGTCGATACAACTTGAAGTAGATTATCCATTTAAGCACCGAGACCAAAAGCTACCTATCCTAGACTTAAAGGTGTGGTTAGAAAGGAGAGAAAAGGAAATAGAAAATCAAGTTGTTAACATGTCAGTGATCATGTACGAGTTCTACTCCAAAGAGATGGTCTCTAAACCTGTCATTAACGCTAGATCCGCTTTAAGCTGGAGTACTAAGAGGACAGTGCTGGCTCATGAGGTCCTAAGAGTTGTACTTAATTGTAGCAAACTGTTACCATGGGAGAGGGTGGTGGAGAATGTTAAAGAGATGGTTTTGAGAATGCAGTACTCGGGATACAGCGAGAAATTCAGGTGTGAGGTTGTCAACACGGCCCTTAAGGCATATGAAACGAGTAAGAAAGCCTATCAAGAAGGAGAAAGACCGTTACATCGACCCAGAGAATTGAAGAGAGAGGAACGGGACCAAGAAAAAGTGAGGAAGAGGAGCAACTAGTACAAGAAAAGCAGAAACGAGGTGGTAATCTTTGTACCATCTATGCCGAATTCACAGCTACAGAGGAGATACCAGAAAGAAATAAAGAAACAAGGTTTCAAAATCAAAGTCGTACAAAAAGCTGGTGCTGCGATTAAAAAGTTACTCCAGAGGTCTGATCCGTTTAAATCACGAAAATGTGAAAGAGGGATTGCCCAGTGTGTAGAGAAGATGGAAAAAGAACGTGTGAGAGACAGAGCGTGACTTATGACATAAAATGTGCTGAGTGTAATGACATTTATATTGGAGAAACATCAAGGAACGTGTATACCAGAGGAAAAGAACACATGAAGTTACTGGCCAAAGAGGAAGAGAGGTCAGCCTTATGGAAGCACGGTAAAGAGAAACGCAACAATGCAGAAATTTGAAATGAACGTTACCGGTTCTTACTCCAACGATGCCATGTTTAGGCAGATATCGGAGGGTGTTCGAATAGATCAAGTACCGGAAGGCTCATTGATGAACTCTAAGAATGAATGGAATTATTTCCGCGTTCCATGCGCGGTAGTCGCACATGACCACATGAAATCAAATTCACCATGTTGGCTTACATGACACTGGCAAACACGCAGACTATTTTAGTGCATCTTAGATGAAAATTTTATTGACTGATGAGGCTCGAAGAGCAAAATATATTCTCTATTTTCCAATTCCCCATAATACACTCTGTTTGCCCCCCAAATTTTGCATAAACCATTGTTTTTAAATGCTCCTGGGAGTATTGCATTTTCCCAAGAGCATTTTAAGACAATAAGTTATGCAAAATTTGGGGGGCAGACAGAGTGTATTATGGGGAATTGGAAAATAGTCAATTGCGAGGATTTTAAAACTTCTAAAACCTTTTTATTTTTACATTTTACAGTTCGTATACGTGCGTCGAATGTGGTAAAGATGTGATGTCTTATTTTGCAAGTAGTTCGACTCATTTTACTGATTAGGGTAAAGCACTCACTTTCATTGGTTAGCGTTCAGGTTATTTCAGGTTATTGTAATTGCTTGCTAAATCATGTCTATGTTTTATTTCTTCTGGTTTTCTAAGATTTTATGGTTTTTCCGCGGTGTTTCCATGTCTTCTGCCTCTTCTGTTGTTTAAGTGCTGTGATCATTTTTATTTTCTTCGTCCTCTTCTCTGACTGCTGTTCTCTAGTTTCTACAATTTTTCTCTATGGTTGATCCCAAATACAGCTTGTGATGCTCTAAGCTCAACCTTTTTTTAAAGTCGCCTTTTGGCAACCTAAAATTATAAAATGATTGCTAGACATAAAATGTTGGTTGCCAGAAAAAAGGGGCAGTTTGTGTGTACTTACAGGCTGTGTCAGTTTGGATGAGGTATCATGTTGAACTTGTTTATCAACAAAAATAATGATTACATATACAAGTTCAGTGTATGATTCAGGTCCTGTTAATCTGTCTGATAAGTTTTATGGTGCATCCTCTGTTGTTGCAAATCATAGGCATTTTCAATCATTCTGCATTGTTGCTCTGGTTTTCCTGTTTTCTTATGAATCCCAAAGAAAGTAATCTTAAAAGATGATCAATTTGAAAAAGAAAAGGAGAAATTAATGATTCTTGAAACACAACCAAGCCAAACCATGTCTATTTTTGGTGGAATTCTCTATGAAATTTTTGTCTGCGTGAATAACTTGCGTGATTATTTTGAAAACGGGATAATGGTTGTGAAATGGCCCGAAGGGCAAGCATTGGTGCCATTCCAGATGTGTTGTTATAGTTTTTTCAGCAGCACAGTTGAGGTTAGGTAAAAGACAGGAGACTATTTTACTTTTCAAGCAGCTTTTAGAGCTTGAGCAGTGGCCAAGTGGACATGGGCAATTCTTGAGAACGCATGGCAAAGTATTGTTTCCTACCTGTGGGTCCATGCACTTTTCTGAAAGTTGAATTAAGGAATAGTATGGATTATTGTTGTTTATTTGTTTGTTTTTATTTGCTTGATGGAATACTGCAGTGGAGAGATTTATGGGTTTGGATTGGCCTTATACAGTGGCATAGGTCACGATTCTGAGTTGATTGTGAGAATTTGTTTGAACAAAAAGGGATCATGTACATGTAACTGCATTGTATGCTTAAAGGTTAAGGTGGAAAGTGTCATTTACTGTGTCTATGTCATCGCTCCTTACAAATCTCAGGCTGTCCTAGCAATAACAAGCAAAATGGGCAAAATGGTTGGTTGCATGAGTTCATGCAAGCTGGCCTAAATTTATGTACATTTGAATCATGTAAATGCATGTTTTAGTGCCTTATACAAAAGCTAGATAGCTTTAAAAACCTGCAGTAGTGATCATTATTAGATGAATTGGAAAATAAAATATTGAATGAAGTATAATGCCCTTATGAATTATGCAAACAACATATTTAAACGACAAGATGTTTAATTTCAC